>JAKSZT010053929.1:24295240-24604299 GCA_026826555.1 Tolypeutes matacus | reverse complement strand
TGCAAATGTTTGTATGTATTGTGAGAATTTTGATTTTTACCCATAATAAAAAAAAAAAAGTGAAAAAAAAATAAAAAATAAAAAATAAATTAAAAAAAATAAAAAAAATAAATTTATATTACCATTCTTTAAATTAAAACTATTTTGTGATGTTATATCTTTTAGTTTCTACATAGAATATTTTCACTAGAAAATGGCTTAAATGTTAATATTAGGAATTTTGTTAATTGTCTTCTTCAGGCTAAAGAATTTCCGACCTTTTCAAGTAAAGTAGATATGAGTAACATTTATTAAAAAACAAAGGAATTGGTTTTACAAATACAGCATAATTCATCATTAGAAAAACACAAGGAAAATTTATTGAAAGCATATGAATCATAAAGAATAATGGGATCAGAACTATAATACATATATTGAATATAATTATTATTCATAGCTGATTGATTTTTAAAAGGGCAATCTTTTCAACCTGGAGAATATCAACTTCTCTAGCTTGAACCAGTAGATTATTACTATAAGACTAAAATCCAGACAGACAAACCCAAGCAAACCAATAATTTCAAGGACTGACATATTTTGAACATGTCATGTTCTTCATCTAAGCTCTATTATTCTAAGTATAATAGTTAGGTTCTTCACCTATTGAGTGCTTATGTTCAAAAACAGGTAACGGAAATGGACACAGAAAATTCCACAGATCCCTCCCATTATTGAATATGTTTCAAGAAGACAAAGATTTCCTGAGACTAAAAGAATTGAGTAACTTTTATTTCTTACCACACACACACACACACACACACACACACAAATGACCTCAGTTAAAAGAAATTCCTGGAGATTAGTGACCAACTGAGGTTAATGACCTGAGACTATACTTTAGGCAATTAACTCCACCTGGCCATTCATTAATCCCCAGGAAATGCCCAGGTCTACAACAGTTACTGCTTAATTATAACCCAAATGGAACCATGAGAGACAAGAGCCAGCAATGTGATTGGCTAATGTATAAAAATTACGTTCTCCATGAATGCCTTGTACATATCAACTAAAATTGCATCACTCTTTAAAAAATCCATATGCCTATCTTTAGTTTCCATTTCAGTTCATAATAGTAATAATGATTTCAATGGTGGGCATTTTTCTGGGAATTAATGACCAGCGGATTTTAATGGACCTTGGCTGCACCTTGAGCAATCTACTTCCCTGTTAGTCATTAATCCCTAGGAAATGCCCAGCTATTACTTAATTAACTTTACAATGCAGTTAATGCAGATATGACATGATAGAAAGATTTGTATTCATCAGCTTCCAAGAAACAAAACCTTCAATTCAAAAAAGCCTTGCAAAAATCCAGTTTCAGACTTCTGAAACTGACTTTGGAAATTAAGAACAGAAAGGACCTTGGAAGATTATGTATTTCAGACTGCAATACAGACATGACCTTAACTACCTTCAATGAAGGAGATTCAAGCCCATGGTAAAAGATTATCTTCCCTCAGTTACTTGTTCTGATGCTTATTTAAAATTAGCTCATTTTGTGGGAGATGTTTGTGTGGGATGTGGTGGGAGGTGTGGGAGGTGGGCAACATGGGAATCCCAGTGGGTTCCGTGTAATATTTTAGGTAATCTAAGCACCTCTTAAAATATATGTATATATATATATATATAAATAACATTTTTGTAAGCAAATACACATATATGCATATACATTTATATATCATTTTACAAATGTTTGTATGTATTGTGAGAATTTTGATTTTTACCCATAATAAAAAAAAAATAAAATAAAAAAAAATAAATATCACAAGAAAAAATAAATAAATAAATAAATAAAATTAGCTCATTTGTTAAGCCTATTTTTTCTCAATAAAACCTTGATGAAATAATAATAAATAGTACTGTGTTTATGTAAGAATTGTTAAGAAAATCCCCTTCTCACCCATGTGCCCATTCTCTGTGATGAGAAGAGTTTACAAGCAGGTTCCATGAGTGGGAATCACTTACTTGTGTCAGAGTAGTTTAAATTTGATATGTTTTAGCACCCATTCTTCCTTTAGGGAAAAAAAGAAATTGCCTTAAATTGTAAACCTACTATTTAATTAGGCTATTAAGGGGATATTTTTCTACACTACCAGCAGCTAATTAAAGGAACATAGCATTTGTCTCTAACCATCTGGTATACTACATGCTCTTCACAAATCTGTTTTCTTGCTGCATATAGTTAAACTTTTTCAGTTAGTATATACTTAACCATGTTAGAAATCAACGTGATGTCGCACGTGCTACACCTCACCTGACATCATATGTGAGAGTCCCATTGATGCCTAAAATTGGCCCTGGCACATAATTACAGCCTTCAGGGAAAATCAGCTTCAGAATATATTGTCTCTCCTACAAAATAAAGATCCCTTAAATTATATAGATAAGTGTCATACATGTACTTAATTGGACAGTTAGGATTCTATTTGTCCCTATTAGGCAAATGGTTTGCCATCGTAATGGTATAATATATATAACTATTTATTGTGATTATTAATTTACACAGATTTCTAAGCTTTCTTATCTAATCCTCCTCTAAAAATAACAACCATAAATTTATGATTTTTACAATTATATAAAATGCTATTTCTCTATATTTTGTATTTCCTGCTACAGTACCAAACAATAGTTACAAATTTTCAGACTTAATGAAATCTTTGTATTTTAATTAAATAGTAGTTATTGAATAGTAGTTACAGTCGTCATTAAATTTTCAAAGATTGCCTTAAAGAAATATTTATATGTTAAAATTATATATGAAATAAATGAAGGTAGTTAAAAAAATTAATGTTTTTATGAATACAGGTATATGGAAAACATGAAATTTTGACACCCATCACAGGGATATGAAGAATGTTAAGTACTTATGCACAAAATTGATGGACTTATTTCATTTTAAAATTTTTAGGACAGGTAAAGAATGTCAAACAGTTAACCAGAAATAAAGGATAAGTCTGAAAATGGGAAAAACAAACTATATTTGGTTATAGGTTTATCTGGCCATAATATACATACATCATGTAGATTATATTTTACACTCACATACAAACACACATGTGATCAATTTAAGAGTCATTCTTGGGTCTTTACTCTTACTTACAAATATTATCTTTGTTAATGGTCAAAATATAAGAAAAGCAGACCTTGACAGAACAAAGACACCTGCCAATCAGAAATTTTAATGAACTAGAGGTTCACAATTATTATTTTTCTTAAACTTTCCTAACACACATAAAAAATTTTGTCCTTATATAACCCTGATGATACATTCTTTTAAAATGCTGGTGAATGAGTATTTGATATAGATGTTTTATTTTCTCAAACAATTCACCTATCTCCATAAGTTCTCAAAAAAAGTTCATCTGTGTGCTAACATTATAAAATTATTTAAATAAAAAACAATCTAAACAATCCACTAATACTCTTCTATTTATCTTGTTTAAGTTGTATATCATGCACTGCCACTCTATTTCAGGTCACAGCCAATACTTCGTTTTGCTCTTTAAAAATAATTATATTTAGAGACTTCTGTTTTAATAGTACCTCTTAGCTTCACTACTGTTTTTTGTCCTGTTCTTTATCAAAAGGAAACAATCCAAACTTAGAATTCCTAGACTTGAACGCAAACATGTGTCTATTCACTAACATAGATATAACTGTTTAAGACATGGCAAGTATTAATATTCTAGTGTGCCAATATAAGCATGTAAATGTATGTAAATATTACTGATAGATACTGATAGATTCAAATGTAAAACATTTTGATCAAATAACTTTGACAATGAAATAAGCATCTGGATATGTATCTAGACAAGTCAACCACCACCAATGTGTGTGACAGCAGTCCTCTGCTTTTTTGTATATACAAGCCCTAAGTCCCAGTGGCACCATTTCTCAAAGAAAATATTACCCAACCATTCACAATGTTCTAGTTATCAGTTAAAAAAAGAATGACTACAAGATATTTGAGGAAAATAAAAAGATCTTCTTGATATTTACAGATTTTTACAAAAATGTAAGGACATCATTTAGCAGATTGAAAATTGGAGACGAGTGACTAAACTCAACTAATAAACTACACCATTATGTAGAATAGTTCTGTAAGGCCAGAAAGTGCATGTACAATGTGGCCTCTCTTGGATCCAGGATAGGATAAAAGCAATTATATTTACAAACTGTATGCGCATTTCTGGGAGAGACATGCCCTGTCATCAAGAATCTAAATGAGTCATATGAGTTTTTCTACAATGCTCCACAGTATGGCATTAAAACAACAATTCTCCCAGGGAACATTGTTCAACATAAAACTAAAATCATCTCAACCACCTCAAACAACCAAACTGAGATACCTGTGACTCCCTATATGCCTACAAAGCCAATCATTATTTACATTACCACTCTGGCTCCTACAGGGAAATAAATGACATAATAATTGTGTGTGTGTGTGTGTGTGTGTGAATTCACTGTAATTTTTGTTGAGTGTAAAGATTTTACAACACACCCTCACACACCCTACATATCCCATTTTTGAATTTCCAATCTTTCAAATGAGCATATCTAAGGATCAAAAAAAGCTACAGCTTTACTAACTGAAGACAGGGGATTACTTTTCTTGCTTCTTTATGGCTGGAGATTTACTTACATTTCCCACCTTCACTAATCTGCTGTTATATTTAAGCTATTTAAATCCTAAAATCTATTAGAACACACAATAGCCAATGTAGAATAAAAAAAAGGAAATTCCTTTCAATTTATAAATTATTCTCCAAAGAATTTGGATATACTTCTCTTGCAAAAGCAGTTCAAGTATTTTCAGTCCACTTCTATTATTTTCACTAACAATATATATATACTTACCATTATAAGGCCAAGAATTTCATGATTAATGCCTTTAGTCCAAGCAATTAAAATTAATTATATTCTTTTATTCCTGGAGTCATCCAAAGTATAGTGAGGTCATTATTTTTATGGAAACAGAGTAATATTTAAATTTCCTGGAAATCCATAAAGATATTTGAGAATTCTACAAGAAATGAAACATGTTTCACAAAGTTTTCAAGGCTCATCCATCCCACCCACAAACATGGACTTTTTTTTAACATAAAAGATCTTAATTAAAAGTGATTGTACATAAGAAAAATGTGTAAGTACTTAACCTGGCTGAGCCTCACAGTCACCTGGATACTTATAAAAATAAACTCCTAGGCTCTATCAATGGAAATTATGATCAAATGGATATGAGTAAATTAATATATTTGAATTTCTGAAAGCAGGCCCTGGCAGCAGGAATTTATTTAAAGTTCTACATTTAATTCCAATTACCAGTATGGTTGAGAACTACTGGCCTATATTAAATCAATAATATCTAAAACTTCATCTCCTCATTTAGTTAGGATCATATTAAAACAAAAGTGAAGTTCTGCTAAATACCATAGGAGATTCCTAAGAAGAGTTTCCCATCCCTGAAAAGTCTACAATATAATTGGGGAGGGGAGGTATTAACATACATGAAATAGTATTAAATTGGAAAGTATTTAAATTACTCCTTTTCATACTAAATGTTCTAGGAGTTCAAAGAAACAAATAGAAAATAATGAAGGATTCAATTAGGTGGTACCAAATTACTGAAGGCCCTGACCAAGACAGAGTAGTTTATAGATGTTATACTTGATGTAACAATCAATGGAATGTTTTTAAATTAGGAGAGCTCTGAGTGTGCTGATGTTAAGGGATATTTGGAGAAATGAGAACATTTGGTCAGCAAGGGCTATTACAGTAGCATAACTGTGAGCCTGTGGTAGTATAGATAGAAATGAGAGCCCAAATGGAAATGAAGATATTGGTATAGAAAATTTTCAGTAAATGACAGAAAAATGAATATAATCATGTAGAATCAAATATAACTATAATCATTCATGTGTTAGGAATGTCAAAATGGTGGTTTCTTTTCCACTTACAAAAACATAGAAGTTTGGGAAAGAACCTAGTTTAGAGAGAAAATAGGTTTGGTTTGGAGCTGTTGAAATTAATATGATGTGAGACATTTCATTGGAAATATTCAGAGAATAACTGGATATGTAGAAAAGGACCTTGAGTAAAAATACTGAAGATATAGTCAAAACAAGTAATAATTCAAGCCGTGTAAATATTGTGCTCATCCAGGCAGAAAGTATATATAAAAAACAGAGTGCTAGTGTTGAACAAAGTGAATATGTGCCTTTAGAGATTTGACAAAGGAGTAGAAGTGGTCAGAAAATTAGATGTAGCAGGGTAACAAATGTTTCTTTATTATGCATTTTCTATATGCCAGGCATCACTCTAATGACACTCTCACATATTTAAACCTCACAATAATCCTCTGAAGTAGGTGATATTATTCACATTTTACAAATAAAGAAATTGACTCTCTGAGAAGTTACAGACTTGCCCAAGTCAACACAGCAAATAAGTAGTAAATGTAGGATTTAATTCCTAATGTTTTGACCCCAGAGTCCACACAATTGACCATTGCATTATATATCAAAGACAGCAGAAGGAAAGTAAAGAACATCTTCATTGTAATAATGAGAAACTTGAAGTTCAAAGAGGTCAAGTATTAAAATCCACACAGCTATTTAGAGAGATCTTTGAGCAGGGCTTTAGACTTGAAAACTAGAGATTTATTCACTCAAGTCTTGGCCATATTTCAGATGCAAAAAGTCACCAGTTAAGTATCTTTTCATAATGAGATAACACCATATCAAAACACGTTAAATACAAAACATGTTGAAAATACTGATTGTCAACATATAATCCCTTTCCACCCCAATACAGTTTTTCTTACAGAAACAATAATTTCTATCCCCCAAACCACCCCTTTAGCATTTTAGACTCACTTTTTACTGATCAAATGCATAAAAGATGATGGACTGCCTCAGGTAAATTACGTACCAATTCAATGAGACATTTTCTTCTTTACATGGACTTTATTTTATGGATTTGCATAATAAGGATTAACACACACAGTTGAGTTCTTCCTACATGCTGGTTACCTACCTGTCCTAACATCTAGCATTTAAAACAAAAAACACTCAAGATAATTGGCAGTCTTCTCTAACTGAAAACTGGGTAGACAATCATTTGGCCCAGGGAAATGCCCCACTCACATACTGTAATATGAACTGCCATCTGTCTATTAAATTAGCCATTTTAAAGTATTAACATATACATGACTACTGTAGGGCTATTACAAAAGTGGTCCTAGCATTTAATTAATTACTATATTTTATTTTGGTGATTCACCCATTTTTTTCTAGGGAACAATAAGGAAATTTATTTTAGGGCTGATGTGGGGAAAGGGGAAATAACTTTTGTCATGCAACGCAGACATCTTTAGAAGGTTTATAATGTCTACCTTGCTATACAAAGTATTTGCTCTCTAAGAAATAACAAACATTGAAGCTAGAAAAAATCCACGAAATATTTAATCCATCCTAAGAGGTGAGTGCTCCCTAATTGTTCATGTGGTGCTTTACATTTACTCCCACTGGCAGTAGAAATGAGAGGAAAGAGTAAAAAAAGTGACCTGCCAATCTTAGAAACTGTCCAATAGTTCAGAAAATCCTTGGAATATATTTGGCATATACTGAGGAAATATCCTAACTCTGTTATTCATAAAAGAATAACCTCATATGAAGGAGCAAAGGGGGAAAATTAATAAATATCAACAGACCCTGAAACAAACATCAATAGACATTATCAAGGGCCAGCTGATTTTCTGCTGCATGTAGACATACTGGCATGCCACATCTGTCTTTGCAGATACACTTGTATGCATAGCACATAATATCAGGAGCAGTACCTTCAATTAGAGAGAACAAAGACACACAGTCACACATGTAATGACACAAAATAGACAAAAGCAACATAAATGAATACACTGTCCTTTTCCTATCAAAGCCAATGCTAGCATTAAAAGAATAATCCCCCAAAAGTCCTCTTCGTTGGTTTTAATCCTGACATCTGTGAGTGGGTAGTTTGTCTATCTGCTAGCATGAAGTAGTCTTGTGAAATATATAACTGAATTTTAATGTGGACTGATGAGGCTCCAGGCAAGGTCAAACCCCATCCATGTAAATACGCACCAACTGATTAGGTAGAAATTACTAAAGAAACTTGGATAAGTCAAATGTTAGCTCAATAACTATCTAGCAAATCCAGGGAAAAACAGAACAGCAATAAAAGTGAGGAAAATTCCCCAACCACATACTTCTTTGACAATCACAGAAAATAAGATATTTCCAAGATTTTGGACTTAGAATAGCAGTGTTTCTAACAAGGGTAGGTATTTATTCTGGAAACCATGACCATCTTGAAATATTTCCTCCAGTCTAAAGATGGAAAAATTATTCTCCTTAACCCCTATCATTCACTGTCAAGCACAATCAACAGATTGAGCTCAGTCTTGTTTTATTCTTCAGAGAGTCTGACAAACTTTAGTGTACTTTAAATACTCAGTGAGATGAGAAACTATTATGCTTAAATGCAAAGAGAAACTCCTTAAGAAATCATTTATGAATCAAGATGAAGTAGAAAGCTTTTAAATGCTACAATTATTAATGAATGATTTAGAATTATATGTGGCCATGGAGGAGAGGTCACTGAAAGTTAAACCAAAATCTGAATTTTATTCAGCTATTAAAAGCACAGAAATTGTATTCTTTAATACTTTGTTCTAATGCGGTTTATTCTAGATTCTTTTAGTACAAAGAGAAGTAGCATGTAAACTATGCTATTTCTATTAATTAATGAAAAGCTGTACTTTTCTGAAAGTAGATTCTCATGGATTATTTACATTGTTTGGTCCTATGACATTAAAGTATGCAGGAATATTTTTCCTTATGAATGTATACTGTAATTATATTAGATCTAAAAAGACTTGAATAACCAAGATACAGAAATATTAAAATTACAAGAGAGGCACATACATATATTACCATTGGGTAGACATTAGAGAATTGATAGGGAGCCTCTGTCGTAAACACACACACATAATTTTTTATACTGTTTTAACTGTTCTAAAAACTTACAAATTCAACAACAAAACAAAGTTATCCAGTTAAAACCTTCAAAATTATCATCTGTTGCTGGTGGTGGGGGTGTGAGATGTTGATTTTATGTCCTATCTACCTCAAAATTTAGGTCTACTAAATAAATGTTTATTTCTTACTTTGCTTAAGCCAGCTACTAAAATGCTCAATATAAATAAATAAATCTTTTAAAAAAAGAAAAAGATAAAAAGGCAAACAGCATTCAAATTTGGTTTTAAAGTGATTTCTAGATAATTTTTCTTAGCAAATTAAGGTGTCAGGGACAACTGAACAAGTCATTCATTTATTTGATGCAACTAATACTATAAAGAAATCAGTGCAAGCACCCAAAGGAAAAAAGCAACAGCATACTCAGAAGCATTTCATCACTTGAAGTTGATATAACAATGCTGACAAGTACAAAAGATAACTACTTTGTTGTGTCATGCTATGTCTTGTAGAAAAGACATGTCCTGTCTTTTGCCAGTTGTGGACAAAGTAACGTCTTGAGGGACCTCAGGAATGAAGACAAAAGAATGCTGATGAATTAAAGAAATGTATGAGTAAGGGAAAAGCTCGGGTGGAAATGTATGTTGATGGAAAACAAAACAACACTAGTTTAGTGTCTATTCATATGAAGACTCTCTGGAAATTTCCATTTATTAAACATCAAGTTACAAAGTTGGCCAATATGTGCGTTTATTGGCCATGGAGACACTCTTCTAATCCAACTACTTTTTTCTGTGGTTCTTTTCTAAGTACTGACTACTTTCATGCTTCTCTTTACTTGACCAGAATACTACTAAAACTGATGATAATAGAGAGTCCTCAGAGATTGGAACATGGTACAAATAAGTGATAGCTAGTTTGTGAAGTCTTTGTTGTTGTTTTTTTAGAAATGTATAACCACTTCTAAAAAATATAGCTATATTTTTATTAGGCAACTTTTCCTCTAGGGTTAATTCCTTAACTCAAAGGATTATAAAACAGAAAATTTCAGCTAACTTCTAGGTTAATATTGCTTATATTCTGCATCCTGGGAAGAACTAATATCCATGGAAGAAAATCTCTCTGCAGCTGGGCACAAGAATCTAAAAGTTTAAGAAATACCTCAATAAAGGTATTTTATTATGATTTGGTAATGCCTTATGGCTATTTCAAAACTCAACCCACCTCTATGCCATTTGTCTAGGGAGTACAATATGGATGAGAAACAATGAAGTTAGTACATAGATATAAGTGAAGTACATTTCAGTGGCCTTCAGTGTATTGGTATTTAAATCTAAAAATTGCAATGTTTTATTAGTTTCCTGGCTGCCAAAACAAATACCATACAATGGGTTGACTTTAACAACAGGAATTTACTGGCTCACAGTTTTAGAGGCTATGAAGCTTCTTTCTTCCCAGAGTTGGTATCTTCTGGCTGGCCAGCAATCTTTGGAGTTCCTTGGGTCTTCTGTTACATTACAATGCACATGGCAGCATCTTCTGCTTTCTGCTCAGGATTCCATTGACTTTCAGCTCCTGGCTTCTCCCTATGGCTTTTCTCTTTGTCCATTATCTTTTGCTGGCCTATACGCAATATTGGATTATGCACCATCCTCATTCAGTCTGGGCATACCTTAATTTCTTCAAAAGCCCTGCTTACAAATAGGTTCACACCCACAGGACCAGGGGTTGGGACCTTTAACATGCCTTTTGTAGGCGATATGATTCAATCCCCCAAAAATGTATATGTAAAGTTATAGCTATGTTAAGGATTTTTTATAATCATATATAGACCATCATAATAGCAATGGTGACATATTCCTATAAAGATGATAAAAACATTTATTATAGGGTAGTTCTATTTCACAAATATACAGCTGTTTGTTTCTTATACTTGACTATAGCAAATATTATATATCAAATGAGGATAAAATGAGTTTGTATACTTAAGAACTCCTTGTAAACAGTAAAATATTTTAAAATTTGCAGGTGCTTTTAGGAGAAACAATCCTCCATGAGATTTTTGAGCTCCTATACATATTGCAGGCTGTTCCAGGAATGAAAGTCCTGAATTCTCTTCACCTGTGCCATTTCTCAGAGTTGTGTTTGCAGTGAACAACCTTGAGGGATGAGGTAATATCTCCTCCAGGGACTAAGTTAGATTGAATTATGTACCCTCTTTGTACATGTTCTTGGTTTTGTTCTAAATTATGGTAGGTATGGACCCATTGTAAATATCTCTTTAAGATGTTACTCCAGTTAAGGTGTGGCCCCACTAAATCAAATTGGGTTTTAATTTGAATTACTAGAGTCCTTTATAGGCAGAGTGAAAGTCAAATGGAGAAAGATGCGAGAAGAGGCTGCCATTTGCATTGTCATGTGTTTTAGTTTGCTAGACTGCTAAAAGCAGATACCACGAGATGTATTGGCTTTAACAATGGGGATTTATTAGCTTATAAGCTCACAGTTTTGAGACCGTGAAAATGTCCAAATCAAGGTATTATCAAGAAAATGCTTTCTTCCTGAAAACCAGCTGCTGGAGATCCAGGACTCCTCTGTCACATGGCAAGGCACATGGTGGCATCTCCTGGTCTCTCCCTTCTCTTCAGGGTTTCATTGCTGAAGCTTCTTGCTTATGTGGCTTTTTCCCTCTCTCTCTCCATATTCATTCCATTTATAAAGGACTCCAGTAAGAGGATTAAGACCTACCCTGGGCAATCCATAACTGAAGTAACCACATCAAAAGGCCCTACTTAAAATAGGTTTAGTACCCACAGTAATGGATTAGCTTTAAGAACATGATTTTCTTGGGTACATATAGATCCAAACCATCACACCATGTGACAGTAAAGCTAAGGACCAAAGATCACCAGCTGCCAGTCCCAGAATGCCACAGTCCTTAGGAAGAAGGTACTGCCTTGCTGATGCCACTATTTTGGAGTTTACCTAGCCCCAAAACCTTGAGCCAGTAAATCCCCATTGTTTAAGCAAACCTATTGTATTGTATTGTTTTAGTAGTTGGGAAACTAAACAGGGTCAAAGCATCGGCTTGTTTATTGCTTTCTATATAAGCAGTTGATTCTACAAAATCAGTGTTCCTCTCCTATAACAACAACCCAGTACAAATGTAGGTGTCATCAAACCCTTTTACACTGTCCTGTGGGACAGGGAAGCAAGAGGAAAGAAATCATGTAAACATGCTGATGCTCATGTTGCTTGCTATGACATGAACAATAAAATCCTTTGTTTCTGACCCAGGAGTCATATTTTCTGCCACCATCAATGAAAGAGTTGCAGGCTATTTTATTACCATGCAAATCCCAGACCAAACATGCATTATTATATAGAAATCAAGTTTGATTAATAACCCCACAAGTTAATATACACAGAAGGCAATACACTATTGAAAATTATTTAACTATTGGCTTATGTACTGTGTCACAATTTAAGTGACATGTTTTATGGGTCAGTTATTCTAAAAAAATTTTAAGTTTCTGATTTTTGTATCAAATTCAAGAATGTCTAAAAGGAAGCTGAACTGGTAAATTTAAAGGCATACAGTATCATATAATTAATAATCAATGTTTATATTTGGTAATATAAATAAATATTTAACGTTTGTATAAACAACAGAAATATATTCTAGAGAACCCTAAAACCACTATAAATTTGAAACTCTCAAATTGTATATGGAGTCCAAGAGTATCTAATGTTCAGAATATAAATAGCTATCATAGTAGGTAATGGCTCTAATTTCAGCATTCTGGAACATTTTGGGTAGTCTTTCTAAGACTCTTAAAATTCCCAGTGGCAATTATGCAGCCTTCTCTCAAGCATTTTCTTGACCTTTAAAAATTGAGTATATTTCTCAAATGTTTCCAGTATTGCTTCATTACATATCCAAATTTTTTCTTTTCAGTCATCTGCTAATTCAAATAATTGACTACTTCTGCACTTTATAGTCTGCTAAGAAACTCTTAAAAAATTGTAAGGCTTTGAAATAATGTGAAAAGTATTTATTTTCTAATGTCCCTTAGGCCTTGCATCACTTCTTGTTGCACTTTTTCATATATATTAAAATTCTAGTCCCTTCTTTGACAAGTTTCCTTTCCAGAATATTTCCCTAAAGTTAGAAGCTGAGAAAAGCCTTCATAAAAGTTTGCTCATAGTATTTGGCCAGCTCCTTCAGAAATGTTGATGTATAAAATGTTGATATATCTAAAATCCTATTACCCAATTATGGTAAGTCCAAAGCAAAGAATTGCAAAATTAAAACAAAAATTCCTAGAGTAAAAGTACATAGCATAAATTTATTATGCTGTTTCATAATTGGTTAATACAATTCTATTATGATTTC
Source organism: Tolypeutes matacus (assembly GCA_026826555.1). Classification (NCBI taxonomy): domain Eukaryota; kingdom Metazoa; phylum Chordata; class Mammalia; order Cingulata; family Chlamyphoridae; genus Tolypeutes; species Tolypeutes matacus. Next base: position 24,590,847 of record JAKSZT010053929.1, on the reverse strand, counting down.
TGTATGCATTTGATATGTGGTATTCATTCCATTGTGTTTTTACATAAATAATACTGAGATATTAACAATAATGGGGTTAAATTCAATAGATGTTATTACTGGTCAATGTTCAAATATCTTCCTTAGTCTGATATCACAAACGATTAATAATTTTAACATATTTAATTTCAGATAAAAAGAATTAGCATTTTGTGATCCATTATTATGAATTATCACTATCAGAATTACCTATTAATAATTTACTTTAATAAGTTTGTGTTCCATATTCCTAATATTGAGTACCAAAATGGGAAGATTATACCTAGCTATGGAGTCAGATAAACATGGATTTAAATCTTGCCTCCATTGTTTACTAGCTACAAAACCTTAGGTAATTTTCTTTTCTCTACAAGTCTCCATTTCTTCATGAGTAGCAGGAGGATAAAAACTGTCTACTTTGTAGGAGGTTGTTCAGATTCAAATGAAATCTTGTATACTAAGCATAAGCATTTACCCCAGAGATTGGCATAATAAATATGTGCTCCAAAAATGAAAGCCTACAACAATTAATGTTTCTAATACTTCAGTATTTAAATTATTAGGACTTGTTAGAAGTTGAGCTTATGATCAATTGGTTTTCTTGTATTAAGTTGTTATATATGAATTTCATTTTCATTAGAGCTGATCTGAGCCTAATGAAATAGTTTAAGAAATGTGGAGTTTTAGAATACTTTTACTGTTCCAAGATTTTATTGCAAATATCCACATGTAGCATGTTTTTATAAATTAGAAAGATTTTAAACTTGAAAAGATGTGCCACAACTATTATAGTTCATTTTGCTATAGGTATGACACAAAATGATAATCATTTATCTATAGTTAAGATGATTATATAACTTCTCCCATTTAACAGATTAATTCAACATTGAATTTGAGTAATATACAATATGGCTATTGTATAATATAACTAAAACTGAAATGCACAGAAGTCCACGTTTATATAAAATACAGATGAAAAACTGGTCTGATAGAATACAGGAGAAAAGTCTGTAGGTAGGTCCTGCATTTTCAGACATTTTTAAGACTGAGATCTTAGTGACCTCATCACCTCCTATCTCACCATCCTAAATCTTAAATAGGATTGGCCAAAGGGTTTTCCATAATTCAATAGTACTCTTTTAGAAGACACTGAAAAAAATATAGGAGAAACAAACTTCAAATACAACATAATATCATGGCAGGATCTAAATGAATGATCAAACTGAAATTCATTACTAGTAAGAGACCACATAATAGCTAATAGGTAGAATAGCCAGTAGGCAGTGCACATTTTGTACAATATTTTTATCTGATTGAAAAGCCTAAAATCCATGTGTCAATCTTAATTTTAAGGCAGCCATCTACTAACATGATGTAATATTTTGTTAATATCCCACCAATAAAATGTCTTTCTGGTAGTTCAAAAAGTAAGTCAAGGTACTACTATATTAGAATACTTAGGACTTGTATCAGTTAAGATATTTTGGCTGTAAATGTGGCTTTAAAAAGAAGGAATTTTTCTTACATATACAAAGTACAGAGATAGGGATATTCCAACATTGTTTGAAGGGCTTAACAATGACATAGAGGTCTGTATGTTCTTATTCTTTCCACTTTGCTTTTCTTTGGATATCATTGCAGTTTTCACCCAGGACCACAAAACAGGCTGCCATAGTTCTGGGTGTCATATGAAGACAGTGATGATGTCTAGCCAAAAACAGGAAGTGATTTCCTTGTATACCTCACTTCTTTAGAGAAGAAATCTTTCCCTTGAAATCTGGCAAACCTCCCCTTAGCTGAACAGAATCCTATCTCATTTTCATGACAGAACCAACCACTGACATGGGGAAGGAAATGACAATACTGCTTTAGACCAATCAAGATTCTCTCCCCAAGGATGTGGGAATCCTGAACTCAACTTTACTCTGCATTAGAAAGAAGCAAAGGAAGTTACTGTTGAAATATCTACTAATAATTTCTACCTTATGCATTTGGAGTCAGGGGAAATTTGACTTAAATCACGGCTTCATATCTTAAGAATTCTTTAACTTTATGCAATTACTTAACCTCTCTGAGTGTCAATTTCCTTTTTGAGAGGTAGAGACATCGAGATATAAAAAGATAGGTAGATAAACATATTTTTAAAACAGGTCTGCATTTTCAGAAATAAGGAATTTATGTGGCAGTGATTAGCACAGAGCCTGATAAATGGAAACCAATAAGTATTTTTATCTATTATCTTTCATTTATAAGCTCTCCTCATATCTCTTATTCCCACAACCAGAGCCCAATAACTTTCCAGGAAATATGGCCTAAATTTGAATCTCTCTCGAAAATTCTCCGGGTCCCTCCATATGGGAGACCGACGCCCAACCAGTTGAGCCACATCCGCCCCCCGCCCCCATTTTAAAGATGAGGATACTGAGGCACAGAGAAGTGTTTTCCAAGATCACATGGGTAGTGGTCCCAAAATTGGGACTTGAACTCAGGTTTGTCAACCCTAAAACTCATGGTTTTACTTATACTCTAGAACAGAACCCATTCTCAATATAGTTGTTATCTATTCATAAATGTAAATGGTCTCAGAAAGCTCCAAGACAACTAAACTTTATAGTTTATGCACTAGAGCATTTTATATCAACTTTATGTGTGTATGTGAGTGTGTGCCCTACAATATTTTATTTCCAGCAAGTAATTCCCTGATGCCAAGCCCCATCATCGAGATGAGTGTGAAGCAGGAGAGGTGTGGTCCCCAACCCCACCCCCAGTGCTCCCAGGTTACCTTCTTTCAAGCTTTTCAGACATTCATTCATTCGGGACCCAGTTCCTTTCCCTTTGTGTCCTCTCTGTTTAACATAAACTACAAGTTTCCTGTCACATCTAGTCTGGTCCAAGATAATCCTCCAAGTTAGTATATTTCAGGGTATCCAATCATTCCGAAATCCCATACCACCACCAACACCAATAAAATGTCCCAAAGAGTGCTTGGATTTAGGCTCTGAGTTGAGCCTATTGCCTTCTCCAGAACTGGAATAATGATACCCCATTACCTCAAGGTTCGGGGACGGTTAAAGGCTAGGATTGGCATGTGATAGATGGTCGGAAGCTGTCGCCATTGAGAAAAGCCGCACGAGCTTGGCTGCCACATGCGAGCTGTGTGACCTCTGCCTAAATCTCCGGATGGACACGGTCATTCTTCCTCCCTGAGAAGAGTGTTGTGAGGGTGGAAGAAGGCAGTGCCTGGGGGCAGCTGAACTGGTGCCTGGAGTGTCCTTGGCTCTAAGGACTGATTGTCCCCTTGTCTGTCCGTGCAGCCCAAGTACCTAAACCCTTCCTCATCCACTCACTAACCATCTTCATTCCCTGGCCAGGGCACCTACATGTACTCTGACTACGAGAAGTGGGGCCAGTGGCAGAAGGAAGGCTACACATTTGAGTACTGCTACCAGGAGGACCCAGACTTCCAGTGACACCAGCTCCCCTCCACCTACCCCTCTCCCTGAATGCTAATCTCCCTGCCCAGGTGAGGGTCCTGCCCTGGAAGATTTATCTATTGCGCTGAAACTATTAAAAACAATGTTTTGCTTAATTGTGATATCAAAAAAAAAAAAAAAAAAGTACTGGCAACATATTTTGTTTTACAAAATGAGTAATTTTTAACATTGCATAATGGTACCACCCACTTTCTCCTTAAAGTAGAATGTCAATGATTACATTTGTTACTAAGACAGTTAATTTCGTACTTAAAAGCAATGAGGTATACATCTGTGAAACCTTTGCTTTATTGTTTAAATATTATCTTGTGTTTAATTTTCTTCATTTTCCAAATGCATTAGTTTTCATATACACCCATGAAATAATATACACATACATCGACTAATGTGTGCTAAAAAAAAAAATAATGTATTACTACATTTAAAGAAACTTTATACCAAAGGAAAAAACAACAACAGAAAAAAAGCAATAATGAAATTCCGTCGCATAATTTAAATATATATTGCTGTAAACATTTAATTAATATTAGAAGATTAACAGGCTCTAGGACACGGAATATATAATATTTAATTTTGAGAACTATTAGTACACTGCCACTAATTTATACTCCAAAGGATATTAAAGAAATGACTCTAGGAAGTATCAAAATCTGAAATCTATATGAATAAAAGGAGGGATGAAATATGTTTGGATATGAGTCTCAGAGCTTTGATTCCACACTTAACATAGTTTTCTTACATAGTAAAAAGATTAAGTGATGCAACAATTTTCAATATCGTTATCATTCATTACTTGTGTGTCTGAATGCAGACTAAGTACTCCAATTTTGATTGAATATATTATTAAATTTGTCACCACTATGAAAGACCAGGTTTAAGATTTTAAAAATTCTTAATCCTCAACTAACTAGTTTATAGTCCATATAGTAACTGAACATTCAAGTTAAATAATTTGGGGCGGGAAGGAGAGAATTTTTTACTTTCCTTCAGGGAATTAGTTTAAAAGCAATGAGAATATAAACATACACATTTTATAGAAATCCATGAATTATTGCTATTGTATATAACAATTCAATAAAAAGCTTTAAATTTTAATGTAATTGGAAATAGAACATTAAATTACATTTAACTCAGAGTATAAAGAATTCTTAAGAACATTGCAAGGAGATAACATATATATTTTGAATATCTCTATATGAAGATGGAAAAAAGTCATCTAATATATTGATAATCAAAATATTCATTGATATATTCATATTTAGGAAGCCTAGTAAATAAAAAGAAATTTTTAAAAGATTGGCAGGAAATCAAATTGGTGCAAACTCTTTTCAGGTGAAAGGAACAATGAATACCAAAAGCATTAATTTTCTTAATTTTTGATCCTACAGAAATTTATTCTGAGGAAATAATCACAACTATGTGCAAAGATTAACTAAAAGGATGTTCTCTACTGAATTTTTTTAAATAAAAAGTATTTTAAAAACAAAATTTAAAACTATAAACATCAATATAAGGAAGTTGAGTAAACTATTTCTAAATAAACAATTTTGTATTATTAAATATTATGTCATAAATGAGAATTTCAGATAGGAAAATATTTTCAGGGAATAAATACAAAACGTGGTTATAAAATATAACAAAGTGTAGTATCATTTTTGTAAAAGTTATTATGGACATATACACATATACACATATACTCAAATGCACACCACAGCATTAACCAATATGAAAAATGTTAATAGTGCAAAGTGTTAGTTGTCATTATTTCTAACTGTTGGGATTACAAGTGACTTTTTTCATTTTGCAAATATGTAGTAAATTTTCTGAAATAAATATATTGTTCTAATAATGTAAAAGTTATCCTTTAATGTACAAAGCAGCAGCAGTGTAAAAACTATATAGGGATTGATTTCTCCTCCATTTGTATGGAATAGATGGCTAGGTAATAGAAAAATGTCAAATGAATTGGGTTCTAGTCTCTGCTACTAAGTGGCTACCCCTTCTTAGATAATTTCTCTGAGTCTTAATTTTATATTCTGTAAAATAAAATAACTAGAAAAAATTCCATTTTAAGAACACTTCCAACAAATGATTCCAAGTCTCATCTATATTAGAAACAGAACAAGCACTGAAATGTATTTAATATGGTAATAACCAAAGTAATCTGCCACCTCAGTAGGAGTATACTGAATATATGTTTTTATTTTTAAAATCACGCAGAGGTTCTGAATATCTGAAGTGCTGTTGCTGATATTCTTTTGCAAATGGCAAATGTATTAAATCCTACAGTTTTGCTTTTCTATATACCATGACATAATCTAACTACAGAGCCAACGCCAAATATCCCTGGTCTTTGTTTTTGTACATCAGGCTGTCTGATCCTACTACCATACAATGCCTGCTATATGTTGGACAAATTAATGGCTGGGCAAAATGTCTAAATAAGGGCAATGGACTGAATCCCATTGAACTATGTTTGTATGACTTTCACAAATTGTAAAATAAATCTGAGTAAAGGTTTTAATTTCAGGCCTACAATCCCTGCAAACATCTTCCTTATTCTCAACATATTTGAAAGTCTTACAATAGGTAAATATGAATCACAGTTGAATCACAGTTGAAAATATAAAATTAAATATTTTTTAATTTATTTTTAGAAAGAACTTAAAGATTTTAGTTTTAGTTGGTTCTACAGTGTATGGTTCATTTTTCCTTTTTATATTGTACAATGTTTACAACTGTTAGCACTGTCAGAGAAAAGTGGAGGATGATACAAACAAGCTGATATTGTTTTGTCTTGATTTAGAAAAGTTCAAACGTACAGTGTTGTCATTGTCCAAAAGAGTATTTGCAATTACTGAATCACTATGCTCAACTGGTAAAAACTTTATAGTACAATATTTTGCTAATTGATGGAATGTTAAAAAATACATATGCACAGAATTCAGAGAAATGGCACAGGATTGTTTACTATATTCCCACCACACCATTATTAATGACTACTACCTGAATGCTTAAAGTACAGAGGGGTTATTTGCAATGTATTGAGTAGTATATTCACTGTAGTAAAAATAGTGAGGTAAACTCCCCCTTGTTAGTATGAGAGTGACTGAAATCCCAGGTTGATTCTTTTCTTTCATTCTGTTCTTTCTTCTTCTCTCTTCAGCCATGGAAATAGAGCTCAGTTATTTCTGCATGGATGCAAAGGGAATAAGGCTGTCGCTTCCCCTTGCAGTGCTATTTATTACAGGTCACTGACATAATACAGCTATTTTTTAAATGAAAAAAAAAAAGTTATATAGCATTCTCTCACTCAGGTATTTGAAAGGAATGAGTATAGCGTTTGTTTATTTATATATAAATCTGCCAACCGAGAGGCGTCAGCTTGCTTTGAGGGGCCTCCTGCTGGCAAAGTGAGCAACCCTGTTATTATAAGAATTAAAACAATGCACATGATATGAAAGAAAACATAACACAATCCTACAGTATGGAGCTGTTGCAATTTCCCACGTGTAAAAATGCATCGTTCCAATAAAGATAAAACTTAGAAAACTTCAAAGTGCATTTCTAATTGATAATATCTATGTAGGTTTTATTTTTCTCAGCTATAGTGTATATATTTAATCCATAGTTTCTGATGAAAATATAGCTCTATTTTGTTTGACCATAAGCTAGTCTAAAGCACCAATAAACTAACTGATAAGCAATTTATTTTCTAAATAAGTATACCTGAGTTTTCGGTTTTCAAGGGATAGTCTCCAGCCCATAGAAAAATATTCTTAGAAAACACAATCCTAATGTCTTCTATATCAATCACAGATACGGGAGCAATTCGTTTGTCCCACATAATTCCCTCACTGCAAATTATAATCAAGAATGAATACTGTTTCTCAATTACAAATTATATAACTTCATCTCAGAATTTCCCAAGACAGACCTAAAAATCATGGGAAATAACTGGACATTTAATACCCTCAAGGCTATTAAATACACTTCACAATTTGCATACTTGTAAACATTACAGAGCATAACAAAATGTACTAAAAGAATTGCAGTGCTGCATGGAATCACTAAGAGTCTAAATATTTGTGTAAAATTAAACCATTTATGGCACTATAAACCATGGCTAGGTACAATTTTGATCCTTGTTGTGAAAGAAAAGTTTGGCAATCTACTTATACTTTATATCCAAATAGTTTGGAGAATAGAGAGTTGAAGTTGTTAAATGAAATTGCTCATAGTTAAAATATAGGAAGAAGAGGGAGAACTGGTCAAAAGGAATAACTAGTATGCTGTGGTAACATATGCTAGCACAGGTCTCTATCCCACCTCGAACTCTGGCTGGAGAACCAGGGATCCCGGGACAGAGAAAGGGGGAGGGAGGGATACATAAGGTCTTAGACATGAATAGTTGCATGCCAGGCATCAATCCAAGTGAAGAGTTCTATCACAATTCCTGGAACTATTCCAAATAGGGATCACAGTCAAATGGGACAGCTGTTCTATCACCTCCCCTGCAAAAAGTGATTTGGGACTATCACTGCCACTATCGTGTGTGCCCAAGAATCAGAGGCACTGATGTCCCTAGTCAAGATTTCTAGTCAGGAAGAATAATAGACCTATAAAACCTAAAATGTTTACTAAATTGTACTTCTGAAAGTGGAAAAAAAATCCAGGGAAACCTACTAGCCTTCTTTTTAATAATATAATGTAGTATGCACCATTCATCCCCGAATATTAAAAGAAAACATGTACAGTTCTTTTTCATTGCAATAATTTAAAATCATTTTACTATTACAAAAGGAATAAACATGATTTAAACTATCAGTTACAAGGCATTTTATGTAATGTATACATACTAAAGTTCAATCAAACAATGCACACAACTTCTTAACTCTATTTGGAAAAACTGCAAATCATCATGTTCTTTTTCAAGAAAATGTTCATTGGTGATATTAAACCTACTGCTTGAAATGACAAAGAGTAAATAAAAATGGATATTGGAAATTGGCCTCACTAAAACTGGAGGAAAATATTTCATTTTAAAAATCAGTACCATTCTGTTTTTAAGCTGTATTATTTCAGGCAGATATTTTCACAAGCTACTTTTAGTAATTTTGCAAAGACTAAATAAGTGGTACAAAAATAAAATTCTAAATCAATATTTGTAAAAATTTAGGAGTGTTAAAGTTTTATAACATTAAGAAGTTAATTCTGCCTAGAAATGACACTCTTATGTTTTTCACTTGAGGGTATCAAATTAATGATAAATTAAAAATTGGACCCATTCATTAAAAGTACCAGAGACCTTTCTCTTTTGTTTTTCAGATTTGAATGTTAGAGACCACTACAGCAACAGCACCACAGCAACAGTATATAACTGAAGCTCTGTGCCTTTTTCCCCATGCTGTTACAGCTATGCCCAAACCACCTCCAACGGTTAACAGATTCCTGTATGAAAAGGAAATTAAAGTTAAAAAACCAAAGTACTACATGCAGATTAACATACATATCAAACCACTACTGAAGGGGTAAGGTCACAAGCATCAAGGAAATCAGACAGAATCATGGCAAACTCTCGAAATGTACAAGTAGAAAAGAAGAAAACTGTTTTGACATTTGGTGGTAGGATTGGGAGGGGATTAAGTCATAAACACATGGAACCCTAACAAATATCACAGTACTACGAAATTACTATATAATTTACAAAAGAAAGTAAAAATGAGTATAAACTAATAGAATTTGACTGCCCTTCCTAATAAGAAAGAGATTTCCCAGACTGGTTTTTAGGTTGGATATTGACTGACAGTGAAAGATTAAGACCGCTTTGTTAAAGCAGAATGAGTTGGTTCCTGCTTCATGGATGCAATTAGAACCACTCAGGGGTGGAGGATAAGAAGATCTGAAACAAAAGCCAGCATGGAGTAAGACAAAGGGAGGAGAGACTGCCTGAATGTTAGGTGGTGGTCATTTAATCCTTAGCAATGTATCTTACCCTGCCTTATACTCCTGTTTCTCTCATAAAGTCAGCATATCTTCTTTCTTTAAACTCACACCTTTAATGTTAATTACTCTCATTTTCATTACCTCACCATCTTCAGGGTACAATAAGACTAACAAATTACACCACCAAATACCTGGTGAATGGTTACCATAGTAACAACTATTGTCATTTATGGAATGCATTCATGGAGTCCAGTATGCTCATGATATCTTCATTTAAAATATATCAGGACATCCTAACTGGGAAAAAAAAAAGTCCCCTGAAATGTATTTGTGCTGATAACACTTTTGTCCTCTGAATTTGTGATCAAACTTAGGTTAAAATAACTTCATAACAATGACAAATGATGATAAAATCAAAGAAGGAAAAGTAGTGATATTGACTTGGATTGTGATTTAATTTTCTAGCGTATATGTTTGCATTTAAGCAAAAAGTATAGCTGTAGCTACATGAAATCTCCATCCAGGCCAGGGCAAAATGCAACCAAAACACATTTAAAATTTAAGAAGGCAATGGAATGTGACAATTGTTGGATAATTATGCTCACATTTAAAATTATCAGTAATTCCACACTGCAATAAAAAGGTCTTTCTTTCAACTTTATTTTAACTCATGGTATGTCCAGGAAAGGTTGCTAGAAACTTGGTCATACATCCACATTTTGTTCTGGAGCAACAACTGTCAGCTGAATAAGATAACGACACATGGTAGAACTTGTGAATGAAATTTCTACCAACCTCTCAGTATATTTTTATTTTAGTCAAAATGGACAATTCATAGCATTCCTGAAAGATTCCATATTGATAAATTTTTTTAAAATTATTTTTTTTATCTAATTCACCGACTGTAGGGAATTTGAGGCTGTTGCAAAAAAAGTAAGCCATCAACTTCAGAAGAGCAGAACTTGGTTTTCCCATTGGCAGTACTTTTCCTAAGCATATAAAGTCTGAAGTGTTTTGACATTAATCAGCAAGTAGGCACTGTTGGCAGAGTTCTGTGTTAAAAATGTTATGATGTCATGCATTGCTTTATCTCATTCCTTAATTACCTAAATGAATGTATAAAAACTATGATATAGGGAAAGCATTTAATAATGATAACAATTTACTGACTCTCTTCTATGTGGCAAAATCTGCTCAGTATTTGTGTATGGATCTTGAAGATTTTTGCTCTAGCATGCAGAATTTTTTCCAAAAATACATTCAGTCATACATTATATTAGTTGTGTCCTATATTGAAAAGTTTAAATGCCTATAAAATGTAACATAAAAAGTTATCTCATGAATTTGATTAAAAGCCATTTTCTCTTGAAGGCACTTTAAAAAACAATAAGGATGAAAGGACAGAGGATTTGAGTTTGCCAGGTAAACATAAATCTTTGGAACAAAACTGTCTGTCTAAGCTCTTTTATTTTAATACCAAAACTATAAAAACAGAATATGAAGGAAAAATGATTTGAGAAAACTACCCCTCAGAGAAAGAAATTCTTCCCCAAATGTCTACTTATGGTACTCATGCCAGGGCATATATACAAATGATTCTGCAAACCAATATTGCATCGACTGTTTAAATATATAGGACACATGACTAAGTTTGAATTATGAAAAAGGGAAAATCCATGATCTTCACAAATTTAACATTTTGTAATTTTAAATTTAATATATTGCCTCTTTTTTGCTTTTTAACTACCATAGATAACATATATTAACATTAATATAGCTTATATATCTAATTAGCATTTATTGAACATCTTCTATGTCCCTGATACTGCTTTATATGCATTATCTCATTTAACACTCATAAATATGAGGTTGACATTAACATTAGGCCCCATTTTTATATGAGAATATTGATGCTTAAAAAGATTAAATTATGAAACCAGTCACACAGTTAGGATTAAAAGCAGGCTCTATTTAATCACTTTTTTACTAACTTTTTGCAATATTTTATTTCACATTATCAGTTTTAAAATGTGATTGAAATGGTTATCTTAAGTATTTTAAATGTACAGAAACTATAATATGAAAATAGGAGAGTGGCATATAGTGTTAATATACTTGATCCTGATTCCACATTTGGTCCATTCACAAATATAGGTTATTAATAATTATGATGGAAATCAATTAATGGTCTAAATTAATCTATATTGCCAATATACATTTTAAGGGTTTTAGTTTATTTTCATACTTAAAATTCTGATATTTTGGACCATGTAAAATAAAAAGTTAGGAGCCATGGAGTCTGAGACAACTGGATTTGCATGGTTGATCTGCCACCTACACCATTTAAGTTATTTGACCTCTATACATTTCTGTTTCCTCATTTGTAAAATTAGGATAGTGTTTGTACTGTAAATATTAGGTGAGATATTATACAAGACAAGCTTAGCACAATTCCTGACACAATGGGCTCTTAATATTACATATTATTATTTCTAGACGTTTTACCAATGAAGAAAAAATTTGTGGCTTACAGAAGTCTATACTAATTAAGAGAAGAAGAGCACATGGAATCATAAAAAGAGTTAAGTAAAACTGTGGTTTTATGTACCACAGAAACACTGGTACATACAAGTGAGATACACAGCACACAGTAGCAATAGGAAAGACTGGAGCTCTGTAGAAGGATAAAAGCTCAGAAAAAATCCACAAAGAGATGAGATGGGGAAAGGCATTCAGAAATTAAGACAAAAAGGTAATAAGAAGCAACAATGCTAGATAGAACCTTGGGAAAGACTTATTTTTTTATGTTGAGTGGGTTATCTTCACACTTTGCCTCTTTAAAGACACGAAACCATAATTCAAGTCTAGGGAATCGATTGTTAGAAGGTTGCCTCTGCTGAAAAGTGTCTCTGTGATTTTGGCCACTATATATTTAAAAGTCTCCATTTCCTTATTTATAAAATGGGATTAATATAACCTATCATGCAGGTAATGTGTAAAAGTACCAGCACAGACAGTGCTTGGCATATAAAAGGCATTGAAACAATTATATATGAGGAAAGGTGGGTGAATAAGAAAGACATCGGCAGACAGTAGTATAGGACAGCAGCTCAGTTTTCATAAAGAACCAAAAAGAATGTTAGCCACAACAGAAATAAGGAAAAAAAAAATTTCTTTAGAGTATATCTTAGAGTATAGATCCAAACATGGTTGTAAAAGATATTGAAATATCAAATGCTTTGAAGTAAAAACAATCCAACTAATAAAGGTCTACTTTATTTGGGATGAAGTAGTAGATACATATGTGCCTTCATCTTTATCTGTCTTTTTGGTTTTCAGTTCCAAAACTGAAAGTGCTTTTCTTTGCTGTTAGTTCTCAACCCTTTACCCTCTACCTCCAAGTCCATGCCTAGTTTTCTTATTCTCTGCTGTACCTAACCCAGTCCCCACCTTCCTACCTATATAACTAAATTCCCATTTAGAAAGAGCAAAAATTATAGATATCTGGCTGGTATAAACCAGTACAATGAAGTATACATATTTTAAGCTTATATGTTTTTATCCTATTGTATTTTTTTCAATTTGAGAGTGACTTATTGATAATAATTCATTGGATCAAAGACATGAATGTTTAATATAAAGATTTTGAGGAAAATAATTGTAAAATAATTGATATTAAAGAAATTTTAAAAAAATTCTTCATGAATCCACCTATCTATGAGAGGCAGGTAGAAAAACAAAAGCTGTTGGGTAGGAATCCTAGCCACAGAGGGAAGGGGTTTGGGTTTCAATGCCTCTGTTTTTCAGAGACCAGGACAGGCTATTTGGGCATGGTGTGCTTGTGTCAGATCCTCAGAGTTGGAAGGGCAATCAGAAGTCATGGAACCCAATCCCCACCCAACATCACGGACCAGTTGTTCCTCAGCTGCCTTATTCATTCCTCATCATCACAGAACGCGTTAGATCACAGTTTACCACCCCCCACACGAAGGAACTCGCTTCCTCCCAGGAAAGACTCTTCCAACTTTGGGAAGCTCTATGAGAAACTCTGTGTTGGTGTTCAACTGAAATCTGAAGCCTTACAATTTCAAACAGCTGTTTGTGTTTCTATTCTCCAAGGCTACAGAGAACAGTGTTAATCCTTCTTGTATGGAACAGCCCTCTAACTACTGAAGATAGTTATGTCCCCTTCCCAAGCCTCCTCTTTACCATCCTTTGTGTCTCCCTTTCTTTAATCATTCTTCAGATAAAATGGAACTCAGTTACCCTGCCATAATGTAGTCTTCTTTATAAAAAATAAGTCATATGCAAATTTACGTTAGTACATAATTAAACTGATATTCACAATTTCCACCACAATATTATATTTTACTTTTTCAACAATACTTTTGAAATTGGATTGTTTTCTTCTCCTTATCCACCAGAAATTAAAAGAGTAGGTGAGGATCCCTCAAGAGACATTCCCATAGTCTAATGACTCAGTGCACTCACCTGTGACAGCTGAAACCTTGCCATGTATCTGTTCATTCTGATTAATATGTACAAGTAGTATGTTTATTACCACATAGATGATGGCCATCACAAATTCAGTGTTGTGGTCTTTCAGCAGCCCAATTTATAGACCCAAAGATACATCAGCATCTATACTCACCCTCAGGAAAATTCATAGTATCTCTTTTACTCAGGTCCTTGTGCAGCCTTATGCATGATTTTCTCCTAATTCAAACTGTAGATTAGCAATATCCTTCCTATCATTTTTAAGCTGTTTCTTCTCTAACATTAAGTCACAGAAAAAGGCATCTATGCTGTGATACACAACTCAAAATTATGCATTCCTCAAAGTGGCTAATATTTAATTGTGGCAAAGTTAGTATGATGTTACTCATATCCTACTATTTTTAAATACTTAGGGCAAAATTTAATTATGTGTAAGGGTATTATTCAAAGCTTTAACAACTGGAATGGCAAAGGCACATTAGAATGGACCACAGCATATGCCATACCAGAGACCTGAAGTTCCACTAATTTGCCAGTTAACTCTTTAGTTGATTGAGCAGTAAAATCAGAAGGAAGGATTGCAAGGGAGGGACGTGGGCAACACACTTGGGCAAGAATTTATTTCAATATTTTAACAATCAGTACAATCAGTAATAAGACACACACCAGTTGAATACTGTCCTGGCAATGGAATGTAATTTGTTCCACATACCTTATGCAAGGGTTTATAGGATTTTTATAGGGTAAATCAAAATAAAGAACCTGAGATTTTCTTTAAAATTGTCAAAGTTAATAATTTATTTTTTCATATATTTGAATAGGAAACATTGTAAAGTATTTGATCCTCACTTGGTGTGAAATCAAAGATGTCTTAATTTAAAATCTACATGTGCTCTATCAGCACATATACAATTACTATAGATCTTAATCAAAGAAGAAGCTGTCTGAAAAAAGTTAACCTTGAAATAACCATTAGAAATAAGATGAGATGAACAATTCATAAATGTAATGTGAGTCATTACAGTGAGTTTGACTATGGAGAATCTCTAATAGATATATAAATCCACATTACAATGCTCTGGCTACCCTACAATTCACTCTCTCTGAGAAGTTCCTTAGGAATGTACCTTGAGATCTTTCCATATGAGTATTGCAGAGATTCCTGGCTCTTTAAAAATCACATCTCCACCATGTGTTGCATGTTTTGTGATCATTTTCTCACACTTATTTAGAAATTTCAGTAAAATTTATTCGGTTGGATGTTGTAGTTCTTGGGTCGTTTGCTTGTTTTGTTTAACTTTATAGCCACTTTGTGATCATTACAATGGATCCCATCCTGTTGACTCTTTCAGCAG
Source organism: Tolypeutes matacus (assembly GCA_026826555.1). NCBI lineage: Eukaryota > Metazoa > Chordata > Mammalia > Cingulata > Chlamyphoridae > Tolypeutes > Tolypeutes matacus. Next base: position 24,575,537 of record JAKSZT010053929.1, on the reverse strand, counting down.
GTGAATGACTAGCTCCAGAATGAGTCTAGCCATATAACAGAGTCAAATTTTAGCAAAAATAATTGACCTTCTGATTCACAAGGAGTCAAAATCCATACAAAAAGCCCACTCTATATGTCCTTGGGACAAAGATATTTTGCATATTTTGACATATTTTATTTTCTGTAAACCTGAAACAATTGAAATGTTTTTGTTTATCCTGTTTCCCTCACTCATAAATCTACCTTTACAGTCCTCATCTTGACAGTAAGAAATATAGTACTTACATTTATTATAATAAAGCCCATAAATACTGATTGAAATCTGTTAAACTGTAGGAAACCAACTTCATCTGTACCTTTCAAAGAGGGACTGAGCCAGTTTGTAGGAGTTAAATAGCATGTATCAGATCTAAATTTGCTAAACAAAATTAGCTGCATGCCACTCTGTCTTATCTCTTTCTTTGGCTCATGGTGTGCTAATTCTGGCCACAAGCAATATAGTAAGTACAAAAAAATAATGAATGTGCCTTTCACCAACAGATGCATAAAATGTTTTGTCTTATTCCAATTCATCTTGAAGCTTTTCTACTTTCAATTTTCATCCCATACTTTAGGAAAAGGGGGGGGGGGGTTGAAGGCCACTAAAGAATTATATCTGAATACCAATCACTTCAGTTTCCATTAATACCAAGAACATTTTTAGAGGTTTTGATATATCACTAGGGGCACTGGACTGCTAAATTTGAACAACAACTGGAAAATATTATTAACTGTTTAGTTGATTTTTATGTAGTAAAAGTGTGACTTGAAATACTAACCCTTTTATTGGTTTTTAAATATGTTAATACATTAGTTAAAAATATCACCAAAGAGCACCCTGACTACACTGCTTCATTTACAGCAAATAACAATGTCTTTTATAGTTAAAATGGTCACATTTAACTTAGCAAAAGGGTGAAAGTCAAAGATGGGTTTTTAGCCTTGCTAAATAACAAATGATTAAAAACTAAAGAGCTATATTTCAAGGGGCAGAGCCTTAATAATATAGCTAGTATATACCAAAACCGGTAACCATATAAACTACAGAACTATGGAAAAGACAGTATTATATAACACATTTTAAAATTATGATATCAAGAAATAGATATACCTGGATTAGGCATGCCCATATTTAGGAAAAATATTTTGAAAATTATCTCTAGATAGTACAGTATTTCATCCAAAGACATGCTGAAATGCTTAACAGTGTGATTTTACTCTATATATTTTTTTTCCTCAAAGCAATGCATTCTTCTACACTAATAATGGACTCGAATTACATGCACCTGAAAAAAAAATGTAGGCACATTCAACACTCACAGTTAAAAGAGGAAGAATGTACTTCCTAAAATGTATATTTTTCCAAACACAGGCAGATTTACCATAAGCTTAAAAACAAACAAACAAAAAACTTTAGCTTCAGGGACCCTTTCGTTCATTGATGCCTTCCAAGGCTCTATATTTAAATTTGCATTTCTATATTTGTATTGTTTTTAAAGAGGTCCCCCAAATTGTACAAATTCTGGCCCCATAATCTTACGTTTGCCCCTGTTTTGAGGTTCTGTCAAGAAGACAAGGCTTACAGGATAGTTTCCATAATATACACAATACAAAGAAATAATATAGAATACAACAGCGGAAAAACAGAGTAGCTTAAATGAGGACTACTTAAATGACAGATTATTAGACAAGCTTCTTCACATGGTTACAAGGAAAGCAAAAAATTCTGTTGGCCTGAAGGTGGAAGGGTCTGGCGTGCTAAGCATCCCTTTCTCACAGAGTGGGACAGGTGGAGTGAAGGAATCATGCCTTTGAGAGTTCTCACTAGCTTTTATGGTGCTGAGGAAGGTATGCAAGAAGGCTTGAGAAGCAGAAGGCAGGGCCAGTTGCATCTCAGGTCAGGGCAGATATGCAATGCACCAGACTGGCTGAACAGTTAGGCTTCATCCTTTCATACTATTTCTTTATATCTCTCTTTCCTCATCTATAAAGTAGAAACAATAATCCCTGACGCGAACTTCCTTCTCATGGATTCTTAGGGCTAAAAATATCAGAAAACTTAAAGAATTTCAGACCGAGGTACTGTCCCCATGCCCAATTTCCTCATTAACAAATTTCTAGGCAAACCATTAAGTAATTTTGAATGCTACTTTAAGTCCTTCAGGTCAGTATAAATTAAGGTAAAATTAGTGCACCCTAGTGGCCTAGAAAGGTGGACAGTTTCCTAAAATCTGTTTACATGAGAAGAAATGTCTAAAGGAGCATTTTCACTGGTAGAATCTGACTCTATAAATACTACTATCATTTCACCAATTTTCAGAATGCAGAGTGAATCATCTAAAGGGGCAGGTAAGAAAATCCCTGTCACCTCTCAATTCAGTTATGCTGCAAGTGCTTCCTTTATAGATTCTTTTTAAATGGCAGGCATATGTCTAGTTATCTATTTTTAAACACTGAGAAATCTTAGTTATAACAAAGTTGTATTATCATGTATATCTAGGAATAGGGAAAAAAAAAAAACAGATTCTGTCTGGAACTTTTTTTTTTTTTTTCTTTTATGAAACACTCATTAGCATTTCTCTGGAGGCAAATGTTCTTCCCAAGAGTTTGGAAAGCCATGTAATAACATTTTTGCATTGTATTTTATTAACTTCATCTAGCTTTCTTTAAGAGAAGGGGAAACTTGGCACCTTGGGCTTGTTATATGTCCACCCCAGTTCCTAACATGGACCTGATGGGGCAATATATGCTTACTGCTAAAATTGATTAAAATAAGAAATGGGAGGTAAGAAATAGCAATAGAATAGTCACATAAAATGGTGGGCAACAAAAGTAACATGTTTTAAGAATGGTATTCACATATATTTAACTTGCCAAAAATAAAACCAACGGAAATACTTTGTACCATATGATGAACAAACTCTAAAAATGGGAATGGGAAGAAATGATATACTCTTAGAAACACTCCATTGAAAGAAATACCCTAGGAAGCTCAAGAAAGCAACCAAAGAAATTCCCAGGGTAACCATGCCTAATATCTATTATTAAGAATTCTATAATTATGTTTTTAGAACAGCTTACTTTGTACCCTATATGGTTTAATTACAAGTAATAACTACTCTTGAATGAGCTTAAAATTGTTTCAGCAAATGTAAGTTATTCTTTGATTTAAAAAATATTCTTTGATTTAAAACATTAAGAGATTACTCTGTATGTAGCATTGCAGTAGTCCCCACAAGAGATAAAAAGGCTTGCATTGGGGAGCAGGTGTAGCTCAGCGGTTGAGCACCTACTTCCCATGTACGAGGTCCCAGGTTCAATCCCTGGTACCTTCAAAAAAACAGCTACTAAACACTTGCACTTAAAAAATTAAAACTATAGGATGGTTTAGCATTAAATGCCAGGTAGGTGGTAAAGATAAGGGTCACAGGTTAGGGTAGTCCATGAAGGGAGATGCAATTGAGGAGGTACTTCTTAAAGTAGAATTTAAAAGTTTCAAAAGCACAGACAGGCCGAAGCATAGGGTAAGCCATGAATTCCAGGGATTGGGGTCAGCATAAGCAAGGACAATGGACACAGCCTAATCATGGAATACGGATTAGGTTAGTCTGGTTATTAAAACAGAATGCATCTTAAGAAACTCTGAGACAGGACTAAAAAGGAAACTGAAGAGTATTTTAGTAGGCTTTGAACTTTAGAAGCTAGAATCTTTTGAGAGTTTCTGAATAGAAAGTAAGGTAAAAGCATGATATTAGGAATGATCACCTGGCAGCGACAGAATGGAGGTCTTAGAGGTAGAAGCAAGAAAACTAGTAATGATCTTGCAATAGCCCTACTGTAAAGTTATGAAGGACTATGTGCAGTTTATAAAAATCTTAGGGAGTAGATTTTTCCTTAAAAATTGCTTAATTGCTCTAATTCTAGACAAAATAACCAGACAAAATGGCATCCTGAAAATGAAAGTATGTGTCTAAAAGAAATATTACTCTTATTTTTATTTGGTTTTCACAGGTCCCTATAAAAAGAAACTAATTCTCATATTCTTTAAGTCTACAGGAAGAATAGGAAATAACGATAAGGAAAGATTTTACTAAAAGGAGAGTTTGCCTAAAGCAAAACAGTCACTGCCATCTATGACCTATATTAGGCATCTGCCTGCTAAACATGGGACGAATCCCTGAGATGGAGGACTGCAAAACTTATTGCTCAAACTGTAACAATACTAAATATCATCACAGAACCTGGAGAATCAGTTGCCTTTTTTTTTTTTTTTTTTTTTCCCCAGTCCTAGCCAGTCGGGATACCCTCTACCCTCAGGAGAGGGTAGAAGATGCATCTTTTGAAAGCAAGTTTAACATCTCCACTTGTATCCTAAAAGCTTATACTTCAATATCCACCTATATCCACCCTTGAGACCAGACTCAAGTAAAGTTCAGAAGAGTAATAGAGCTTTAATAGATGAAACTGATTATTTTCCAAAATCATCAGACTTGGAAATAAATGCTTAGAGCAGCATTCATTTTCTTCTCTTTAAACACCCTTATACTATGTTCCAAATGATTTTTATATATAAACCTTTATAAAGCCTTTATTCCATTATTTTAACTCTTTGAAGTCAGAAACTGAGTCATGCATACTCTTATTGGTATTTAGTATGTTTCTGTCACCCCTATAATATTGGAAATAACGTGATTAACAGTAATGATACTGAGCTACTTCTCAAGGGAGATGTTTAATGCTGTTGCACAGAAAGTTTCATGGTGTCAATGTTAATGTTTTATGGGGTCCATTTTCATCTCAAATCCTAACAGGAAGTGACTCTTCCTGCCAAAACAAGTTTTAAACATCCCTTACATCACTAAGGCCCACAAGAATGCTGATCATGCTTGAGAAAGCTCAGGCACTTGAGAGAACTCAGCCACCAGAGAGAATTAAGGTTAGACCAACAACGTTGCAAAATCACGAGGCCCAGAGGCAATATTTCGCAGAAGCCAACTAAAGGGAGGAAAATGTGCCACAGAAATAAATTTATAAAGTCTCAGTACTTAAAGCCTTGCACATGCACTTGTTCATATAATACCACTATGACTTTAAGAGAAGTCAAAAGAAAGAAGAGGGCCAAACAAAGGAGGTAAAAGCAGTAAAGAACCTTGGGTCTGAGGATAGGCATGGATGAATATAAAGTATGCCCATGGATTGTGGTTAAGGACCTCCACCAGTTAATTAACGATGAAGAACCCACTATTATCCTTCACAATTCATTTTATTTAAGCACACATATTATTACAGAATGGAGAAATCACCATTCTCACTTATTGGTCATTTTCATAAAGTCCCAGATAAAAGAAACTCTTGAAGGTGCTACTACATACAGATATCAGTATATGCTGCTCCTCTCTGGATTTTAAGGTCAAAATTCTCATGTCCAGAATAACAGGCCTAACCAAGTAAACATAACCTCTTACAGAACAATGCCTTAAAGTTGTTTCATTTCTTTAATCTTAATTTGCCATGGGCTCTAAATGCAATCAATGAATGCTTCCTAAATATAAATTAAAGATGTTGATGATCCTGCAGTCTTCTCCTTGAAAAGAACTTCACAATATGATAAATTAGGCCCATGGATCCAATCCATTTGTTTTTATTTCAGTTTTGCAATTTCCTTTTGAAATAACACAACCATTCATTCATTCATTCTCCCTCTCTCTCTCCTGTCACTCTCTTTCCCTCCCTCCCTCCTTCATTTCTTCTCTCCCTCCCTCTGTTGTCTGCAGCTTTTCAAGTACTTTCACGTATGTTAAAGATAATGATATTGATGTCAGAAGCAGCCACTGACTTATATCACCTAACTTCCCTGTGCTTCCCAGTTTCCTTTCTATAAAACAAGAAGACTGGATTAAATCAGTGGTTACTTAAATAGAGGGAGAGCTCTGTGAAGCCAGACAGGGGAGTATAGGCACAAGTGGAAGAAAAGGAGGATGGCACCAAAGACAGGGACAGAAAGCTGGCTTCCCGCTGCAGCTTTCACAAAAGCCTCTTTCCTTTTACCTTTTTACATGTTTTAGATACTAGAACTATACATATGAATTCATCTGAAAAAAAGAGGTCCATTTATAAAACTGAAAAATCAATGATTTTGCCCCAAATATCTATACAGTCTTTTTCTGTCTAACTGTATCATTACAAAAATTCAAGACATGAATAGTTTAGGTATCACTTTTAGCTACAATCATACAGGTGAGGAAACAAATACAGAGGCACAGAGTCTAATCCAAGATCACATAGCAAATTATTGTCGGACCAAAACCCAAATCTTTTTTTCTGGTGTTTTATTCTCTAGCTTCACACAACAGCAGCTCTGCTGCACTGTCCACAGCTCAAGCAAGGATGAATCCTATTACAGTCTATGTGTATGTTGCCCCCTGGAGTTGTGCAAAGTGATAGCCCTGCAAAGCAATCGCTTATTCAAAACAAAACAAAAAACTATACATAAATTACCACATGCTCTAAAAAGCACTTTAGAATTAGGCCCTAAAAGATCCATATACTCCACCCATCTACATAAAAGTGAGAACAACTCTCCTTCTTGAAAAACTATTACAAATACAAAGTCTAAATTCCAAAAACGAAAACAAGAAAGTAGCCTTAAAGCTTTGATTTAAAGCATAAATCAAATATGTCTATTTAATAAACATGCCAGAATTACCAACAACTCAGAAAAAGTCAAATACAATTAAATCTAAAGTGATCATAGAGGAATTCTGAAAAATTTGTGAGAAATGGCCTTCATATACAAATTCTTTAGAGTCAATAACCTTTCTTTTATTTAGATGGGTGCTTTTCTAACAGAGATGGGCTGCTAGGAAGTTCACATTATGTTTATTAACATACATATATGAATGTCTTAAATGTAGCAGTTACCTTGTTATTGGAATGTATCTCAGTATCACTGAAGACTTTAATGTGATTTTTCTGAAAACTGCTATAGAGTGGGAAAACAAAGTGCATTACATGCATTTTCCCCCAAGGCACACAAGCCAAGTCACAAAGAGATGGAGTTGCTCAAGACATTAAGACTGAAGGAACTATCCCTAGAATGTAGAAATCCTGATTTAAACCACCTCATTATGTTCTATGTCACATTTAACCACGAAATAGAAAGTTAGAGTCACCTTCAAATTAGGTGGAAGAGTTACAGTTTCAGGACACATTGATCTAGGATCTTTTTTTATTTTAAAAGATATAAAAAAAAGAGAATGAAGAGATTAATTTTCATTATAAATTATAATACGGTCTATAGCTTATTAGAAATCATGAAAAACAAGGTTTTACTCCAACTGCCCAATATTTATAAAATTTCAGAAAATGAGTATTAGATAAAAGATACAATTTGGTTCCATATGTGAAATGCACCATAATAAAGTGCCTCTAAAATGATAAAAAATTTGAGATAAAAGTTTATAATAAGATTAAGTTCTATCCTGCAAAGCATACTCAGTATATCAGTGTGAAAGATAACAGTGGAATATACTTGACAATTTATTTTGTACACCTGTAAGCTTGAAAGTGAAGCTAATGTAATGCAAATATTATATCTTGATAAAGCAGAATCTCTTAAAAGGGTGATGTCAGAACAAGTTCTGTCAAGTTTGCAGGTAACAGAACATATTTTCCTGATTATATGCTTTATTTATATTTTGGGCACTTACAAATTACACGTGGGCATCTTACAGCAGCATAACACTAGAAAATAATCTCAGGACATATTGCTATTTTTGAATACATGTTAAATTTTAATAATTGGCTTAAAAGTAATAGAAAAAATGAAACCACATTAAAGCATTGCAATGCTTATGGCACCCTAATTCAATTCGATGTCTAAAATACGCACCTTACATAGCCATTAATCTCAAGGTAGCTCTAATCTTGAAGCTTCGGAGAATATTTAGAAATGACACTGTTCCTTGCATCCCTGATATTTTTTAAATGGCCGTAGTCTACTTGCTTTCCTTGGTCAAGGGGGTAAAAGAGGGATAGAGGGACTTCTTTATGGAAAGATTTGGCCTTGGAATCAGGGATTTTGAGATGTGCTAGTGATCTTGGATCCATGCCTTTTTATTTTCTTTCAGGAATAAATCTGAGCAATGGAATGGCTTGCAATTGTCCAGCCAACCAGGCATATCAGATTTATCAGAGAGAAAGAATGAAAACTGACTCAGAGGACTCCTGCAGGGGCTGAGTGGCAGGTTCCTGGGAAAGACACAAAAAACAATACACTTAGTGGTGGAGGGCAAAATATATGCACACATGTGAAATCTCAATAAATAATACGATGTAAAGAAAGAATCTATAGAGGAAAGGGTGAATGCATAAGACAGATGAAAAATAGTACTTCTATTTAAGAACCAAAGGGATGAAAGCTTATGAATACTAAATATTTCAATCCCCATTAAGGTGGAAATATGATTTTCCCTCAATTGAATGCAAATTCTAAAAATTGGCCAATGCAAACTTACTATCTTCAGGTTAGTATAAAAAACTATGTAAAGCTCCCATGAACTGCATACCCTGGTAATTAATCTAATGTAAGTTCTTAATTAAGACGTGTGCAGTGACTAAATGAAAATATTATAAAGCAGGAGTTGCCTTAATTTTCAATAAAATTTAACTTTCTATGCATGCATGTTAAAATAAATGAAGGCAGTGGTGTTTAAGAGAAAAAAATCAGAAGAAAAGGAATCATGGCACAATCAAAGTCATTCAGTTTCATCATAATAGTCTGCAGTTACAGTATTTGCAAGTGATCTCCTGTTATAGTAACTGGCATTAACTTATTTAGAAGCATTCTGAAGAAAATACCTTCTTCTAAGAAGGATTCCTTTTGCGTCTATAATGATTTCAATATCAAAAGGAAAAAAAAAAACTGTACCCATGGGTATGCCTTCAGTAAACATATGCAGGAAAGTGTACTGATTTTTTAAAAGATATATTTAATTCCCTTTTCGCCATTTAAATCAGTTTTATTAACATTTTCTTTTCAAATGTAAAAATCACCTAAGTTGGGAGACGTCATGATATATGTAAATATGTAGGAAATATGTATGCACTTTTATAAAATGAAAAGCAGGACTAATTTACTTGCAAATGGGAAATACAAACTGAACTTATCTACTACACATCTATTAAGGGAAGAGTGTGCACTTCAATATTACTATACATTTTATTTCAATATAAAGATATTGATAATTTTTTAATGACATGTGGAAAACAAATTTTAGAATTCTTTGGGTGGTAAAGGCTTTGTAATTGCACTATGAAGGGCCTTTGGCTATAAAATTTCTAGATAAAACAAATTACTGGAGATGAGGCAAAGTCCTTCAGAAAAACTAAAAATTTGTCTTCTCTAAAGCTCAATGTTTTGCCATGCAGAACCAAGAATAATTTATCATTTTAATTATTTTAAGAATCTCAAAGATCTATAAAATAGAATCCCCCTATGCTTTTATTCTAGTCACACAGAGCTGTAAATAAGGTGCATTCCTTCTGCTTAAGAAATTACCATTTCAAAAATATGCCACTTTCCCCTTAACTCCAAGCGTGTCTAATAATGCGAGAAGCAGATTGTCTTCCCTCGTTTCCTTAATTTGTTTCATCTAAAAGCAATTCACTCAACATCTTGTCGCCCTCTGGCAGCTTAGTTTACTTATCCGCACTTAATTTCTCATTTGGACCAAAACAAACTCCTCCAAACTGCTACTGACTGCTAACCGCGAGAGGGGAGACGCGCAGTACGTATCTACTGGGGTACACGCAGGCACACACATACGCAGCCACAAATACACGATGAGCTTCAATCACACCCCAAACAGTAGCTTGGGTTTACAATAGCACTACATTAAAATCAGCTGAACTTTCCTTGCCAGGTGAGGCGGGGTAGGGGGGGGGGTGGGGAGGATAAAAAAAGAAGTCCCCACGGGCTTTTACAGTCTCTAGTGGACTACCTTAGTATGCGTGCTGAAATTATACCAGGGATGCACCCGGGAGCTTTTCTTTATGCAGTCCTTTCATCTATATCACTTTGTGTTTTAAACAAGTGAGGCTTGCCTTTGTACCCCCAGAATTTCAAGTGCAGAGTTACTCACGGAACAACAATGCCACGCTAATCCTCGCGCTCTAAATGGGCTTACTTGTGGGTCTGACAATTCGCCCGGGGAAGCGAGAAGGGACGGGACAAGCGAGGGCGCGAGCCGAAGTCGCCTGAGATGAGGACGAGGACAGCTGCAGAACTAATTTGGATTACATTCCTTGCAGAAATTCTGAAAAGGGCTTTTCGGCATTGCTCAACCCGCGAGCCACAGAGTTAATACCAAATTGCTGCGGACTCGGAGCCCGGACGTCGGCGGGTGAGGCCACACAGCCCTCAGTAGGTCGCCTCGTAGAAATTCTTCTCGGCTAAACCTGCCAGTCAGCCGCAACAGCTTTTGAATGGGTCAATGTGCATAATCAACCCATTGAGGGAAAATATGAAGGGACTCGGAGTGAGGAGGGAGATAAAAAGGGGTGTATCTAAGAGGCCGTTTGGAATCTCAAGTCCTTGTTGGTGTGTAATTCCGGAGGTGTCTGGGGCGCAGGACCTGATATGCATGAAGAATTTCGGAGTAATTAGGAAGGTGCAAACGGCCAGCACAAACTGCGCACATGTGCCTTTCGGGGGTCATTTTAAAAGCCTCAGTGCTTATAACTGGTTATTTACTAGGCAAGGAGGGAAAGGTGGGGACCGAGCGGGAAAACTACAGTGCGCTCTTTTCTGGTTGAGGTCAGGAGAACACTGTCTCGGGGCCTAAAGCTTTCCCTATCACCACCCAGGGAGAGTATCTTCGCAAGCTGCCTCCCACGTTTTCGCGTCCCGCCCAGGATGGATCCGGAAATCTCCTCGGCTCTCCAAAATAACACACACACACACTTTGGCCGAGGCAGAACCGGTTCTCCTCAATCCTTTTCTATCCCACTTTCATCTCCAGGAAACTCGAGTGTCAGAAACTTTGAGCTCCCTAGCACTGCAAGTGTTGTCAGAAGCCGTGCCCGCCCAGGCGCGCCAGCCCCACTGCGCTGCCTCAGGGGTTCAATTATCCCTTTGCCTGTCCAGGTACCTGGGGCTCAAGATCTCGAGCAAACAGTGGCTGTGCACCGAGCTCAGCCGCCGCGCCCTCCCGGGGTTAAATCAATTTGCACGACCGGCCCGCTCCGCAGCCCAGTCGGGCTGTAAACAGAGAAGTTGGAGGGACTCCGGCCAATAGCAAGTTGAACTACAGGAAGAACTCTTCCCGGAGCCAAACGCTGCAACCGACGTGAAGTCCGGGCTCCAGACTCAAGCGTGCCAAACCTTTTTTTTTTTTTTTTTTTTTTTAAGAGGTCAGGCTGGCAAGCAATCGCCCCTCGACTCAATGGGACGACGACTCCCGGACACCGGCCGAAGGGGCCCAGAGTTCCGGCTCCCGGGCTAGGCGAGCCCGCCCGCTGCGCTCCAGCTGCCCAGCCTGGGCTCTAGTCGCGTCTGACTCCGCAAAGCTCCGGCGACTGAGAGCGCAACGCCCGCCGGCGGCACACGCAGGTGCAAAGCCCGGCTCTCGGCGCTTCACTCCATGGCCCTCCACTTCAGAGGCCGTCCGGCGGGCAGCGCCCTGGGACCCCAGCCCTTTTGCCAACCGGGGGGTGCGCACTTCTCCGAGGCTTCTTGCCTCCAGGGCCAAGACGGGGACCGGAGAGTCTCCTCTGAGACTTTGGGTCTCCCACGCCGCCAACAACAAGCGCCACCAAAAGGGCTCCCGCTTAGGCGCGAGAAAAGGGAGTAAAAGATTTAAAAAAAAAAGAGGGACGGGGGCTCAGGGTGATTTTTCACGGTAAATTACACACACACCGGGTAAGTTTGGGAATGGAAAGAGGTGCGACCGAAAGCCCAAGGAAGAGGCCACCGTCGGGTGGTCCCTCCACGCCTGGAAGCCAGCGAGTCTCGGGATGCGCGAAGAGTACGAGGGAGCCACCCGAGGCAGCCATGCCGGCGGCAGCAGGTTCAACAGCTGGAGTGAGGAAAGAGAACCGCGACCCACCTGATTGAGAAGCGCTGGGCTGGACGGTCCCCGCCGCCACGAAAAGGCACACCCAGACCCACAGTCTCGTCGCCGTCAGCTTCATTTTTGGAAGTCTCAGATCCCGTGCTGACAATTACATGTCCAAATGGCATATCCCCTTTCTGGCACGCGAAGGAGATCCCTCAGCCCGGCGCGCGTGGGGGGCCGAAGGGGGGCTGGCGGGCGGCGCGCGCTGTGCACCGGCTCCAAGGGCCGGTGAGGGAGTCCGCGCGCACGGGTGCCGGGAGGGGCTCGGGGAGTCTGGCGGGGACGGGGGGTGGGAGCGGGAGTGTGTGCGTGTGGTGCTCCGGGCCGGACTGTGCAGCTGTTTTCCAGTGTGAGCCTTCGCTTTCTCGCTCCCTCCTCACTTTCTCTCTGGTTGGTCAATAATAAAAAGGGAGAAAAAGGGTTTCCAAAAAAAAGTTGATGGCAAAGAGGCGGTAGGTTTCCGGCCTCTCCTCGCCTAGGCGGACTATGTTCGGCTCCTTTTTCTGCTTCCCTGCACCTCCAGTCCAAATCGGGAGGGAAGGGGCGGAGAGGGGGGAAAGCGTCTTGCTTCTCCCCCAATCCTGACCTTTTTCCTCTCAGCTTTCCTCACACTTGTCCGGTGGCTGCTGTAATTAAAGCTCCGAACGTCATTTCCAACGCTCCGCGGTCTCCAGCTGCAGCCCCTCAGAGAAATTAATAAGACTCCGGAAAAAAAAAAAAAAAAGGCGGGGGGGTTTAAAAAAACAACCTTCCACGCAACCAGGCAAGCTCCGCTCAGCCACTCAAACCCCGCCCCTGCCCTGACCCAGCTAGCCACGCCCTTCCTCCCGCCCCCCCCCCAAAGGGAACTCTTATTGGCTCAGCCACTCCCCAAAATCCTCGGTCTCGAGAGTTAGGGAAAACACCTGTCAGCAAGAGAGAGTAGGGTGGTGGGGGCAGGGAAAGATGGATTTAAAGGGCTAACCCGAGGCCGCTGACAGAAACACTGTCCTTCCCGCCCCCGGCACACAGCTAGCCCGGCCCGCAGAGTGAGCAGACCACCCTAGGGTTTTTTGTTTCGTTTAAAGGATGTCACCATTTTCGCCTCTGCATCACAGTGCTCATCCAGAAGCTGGACCTTCCCTAGAATAGAAGGAAAGTCAGCGCTGCTTGAGACAAAAAAGTCTCCCCCCACCTCCCCTTACCCCTTCACCACACTCAGTAGTTTAAAAGCTGCTGGTACAGTAACTGGAAACCTCTTCAGATTAGGTAGTCCTGGGGTGTTCCCCAATTGTGCGGCCTCTCCCACCACCCCTACCCTCCCGAACTGACACTAAACAAAACTAAAACTCCACATTTGTAGAGCCACAACCTTTGAATTTTAGACTCTATGGGTCTTTTCACCTTTCCACTGAACTCTAGGACAACTTGGTTTTGGTTCGTTTTCATTATGCAGACTCTATTCCAAAACTATTGATTTTGGTCCTAAAAAGCTAGAAATTGTCCTAGGTCTGAGCTTCTCAGTCTGAAAGAACTTAAGATGGCCATACCAAGATATAATTGACCTGAAATGATTAGGCTTATTCTATAAGGGACACAATTTTAAGTCCCTTCCCTGTTCACAGCCTGGTCCCTTCCCGTGACCAATTCACCGTCCCTAGATCAGGGCTAGCTATGGCAGTCTCTGGGCTTTTCTGGATCTAAAATATCTTGGGACAATGTCATATCAGTGTACATATCCCTGGCCTTATGCAGCTCTGAAACCGTACCTTGGGCAGGGTCCAGTATCCCCCCCCTCCCCGGGGGTAGTAGGTTAATGGTTTGCTATTTGCACAGGCATTCTATGTATGAATTATTTTCCTTTTTCGGTTTCTCTAGTAGCAACAAATACAAAAACAAAAAGTATATGGGAGCTTAAAAATTACACCGTACTGCCTCTTCACTCATCATTTGAGACCTCCCCTGTATCTTTTGTCTATATTCCCATCCCTTAAGAATTCCCATGGAGCTGAGAACAGATAGAACAGCAGTCGCACCCCAGAAGCCTTACAGCCTTCACTCTCTTAGGTTCACAACAATTAGGAAGCCTTGAGAAGAGGCCAAACAAACTGAGCATGCTGTCTTACCCAGAAGCAGCCTAGAGTGGATGATAAATAAGCCTAGAGCAGATGATGGTGACTTATCCAGAATTGTATGGATTGTAGCAGAACTATGCACACTGCTCTTTGGGATCATCTTTTGTTTTCTATTTTTATTACCCGCCCCCCCCCCCCCCCGGCTTTCTTTTCTGTCTTTCAATTTCTTTTCAGTCCTCTTTTCTTAAATCCCCACAGGCTTCTTAGGATGCCTCTCACCTTTCCTCCGTGAAAGCTACTTTCTAAAATTCCCATTCTGTCCCCAGGATAAAAACTTAAGTGACAAAAACAAACTTCTTGCTTTTGGGAAATTTGAAGTAACTGTGTTTAAAGAAAAAAATCTTGTTTCAGATGCTAATTCTATTGAAAGAAATGAATTGTATATTTTAGCTTAAATCGTGGGAAAAAATAAATCGTTTTTTGACTTGTTTTCTATGTGTGCCGCTTGTGATAGTTTTTCCTTCCCCATTAATTTTATAGTTCTTGTGTGACAGAAACTCTCCTATACATCTTGGTCTCATCCATACCTTCTAGAATAACTCTTGGCAAACAAATGAGGGTTTTTAAAATTAATATTCATTGATTAGATAAAAACTTACTATATGTGTGTGGATCCTAGACAGCCCATATAACATATCTACCAATTAAAATACCTGACACCCATGATTTACCTCTAATGCTCGGTTTATTCTGTGTTAGTTCCATTTTCCTGTCGCTCAGTCAAACAATGATTGGTACCTTGCCAAAAGTGGGTATCTGAACATCAGCCTATAAGATGATTTGGCATGTAAACTCTGTTCAACAGAAGCATCCTGCTGTCTGGTCTACCAATCAGAGTCTAGCTCAAATAATTTGAATATGAGATCTAGAAATGTAGAGAGGAAAGTGGTACCCCGTGGGGGCAAGTTAGAAAGATGAGAAAGTAGAAGCTATGAGATAGAATCATGTATATCTGCTCTCATTTGTTTCCAGTCTCAACTAAATCATCACAAGAAAGGAACACTAGATTAGGGAACATTTATTACCTATGTGGAAAGAAAGGCATGCTAAATGATTGCTATAGGCTTGCTGAGATGGATCTATGTACTTCTTCACTTTTCTAAGTACCTTAATAAAAAATTCTTACCAATTTAATTATCTAAAAATTGTTGCCATTGCTTGCTACCAGGGAAAAAGAAAAAACCTAACTCAACATATATGTATGTGCATGCACTTTGTACATAGAACACCTGTAATTATCTGCTATGTACCCCTTTTTTAGGAATTGCCCTGCTCCAGTTCTACATTTTTTATTTGACTCTGCCCCCACATTACAACCTTCCCTTCACTGCCTGGCCCTGAATTGAACCAATCAAAATATTTTAGTTACTGTTGACTGGATGAGAGATGGTCACTCGCCCTGAGTCCCTTCCCTGTGATTTTTGTGCATGGGAAAAAAAAACAGCTCATATGCAGTCTCTCACTGGTAGCTTTAGAAATAAAAAATGTCAGAACTAGCTTGGCTATGCTTCCTTCTACGCAGACACAACCAGGCTGCAGTAAAAAGAATGAAGCTGCCATTTGGAAGGAGCAAAAACACAGATGGGTCTGGAAGAGGATTGAAGCTCTTCCTGTGTCTTAGTTGTTCAAATTCCTATTTTCCTTAAGTTAGTTCAGTTTTTGTTTTTGCTACCTGAGACAAGAACAGTGTGAAATGGAAAAGGAACTTCTCCAACTTGAGTGAGATCATATAGGCCAGCATGCCCCTTGAGGAAGACATCCTGGTAAGGCCCACAGTCTTGAGTTCCCTTTCCCATTTTCTATGATTTCCCTTGTATGAAGCCATGATCCCAACGCAGAGATGCCTTTATCTTGTGCTGCTTTTCCATATCCCCGTTTCCACTTCATTTCTTCCATTAGCAACAGAATTCAGAGTTCTAACATCATGAGTAACAGAATACTGCCTGTCAGAGAAAAGAATACATTGACTTAAGAGTTCAACAATGAATCATATCCCTAACTTTGTCCCAAAGTCTCCTAATTTACACTATTTATCAGCTTGATTCTGAGACTTCTCTAAAGGTAAGGTTAGAGCTTACTACCTTCCATATTTTGCCAGTGGCTATTAATAGAAATCTGGGCAGATATCAACTAAGAAAAGAAAATGGGATCCTATCATAAATAAATCAGTTATCTTCTAATGAACATTTAAAAATAAACATTGGATTCTTTTTTTTTTTTTTACTTTCTGTGCTGCATCTTCATCATCTTTACCTTGTTAGGTTGAGCAAGTTATTTCATATACCTGTGCATGTTTCCTAATCTTTAATGGAAGTGGTTGTAATGCCTCAAATCTAAGACTTTATGGATCTCTAACTTACACACTACCTATGAAGTGCTAGTCATAATTTTCACAGAATTTAATTCTCTCTAATGCGCCTTCCTCTACCCACCCCCAACTCATCAACACATACCTCTCCATCTAGGCCACCAACACAGGCATACATTTTAAACAGCCTTAGAGAAATATCCAAATGAGCTCACTGCTATATTACTGTGAAGTGTTCTAGACTTTGAATTTTTATTTTATCAGTCAAGGGAAATTTTGATAAGTACCGATCGTTATCGAGATGATCAAGCCAATGACAGACACAGGCACAGTTTTTTGTTTGTTTGTTTGTTTTTTTAACTTAACACTTGAAATAATACCTTTGCTCTTTACTCTCTGATTTCTGAGTTTCACTGATATTTTGTTGACAATTTTTTAATGCAAAAAAAAAACAACCTTTAAAAGTTCACATTTTTAAAAATATACTAATACACATTAACTAAAAAATGTTTTTGTTACCTTAGTTAATTTAATATCCAAAGATGTCTTCCCCAAGATCATTTCATTCTTAGTAAGGGCTATTTTCCTTCTATGTGAACAATTAAACCTTTATTTCTTAAATACTGAGGAGAGGTGACTGAACATAAATAAATAAAATAATAAAATCTGTTTTGCTTTTAAGTCCATTCATCAATGTCCTTCTAAGTTCTTCTGGACATTTTTAGTTTGTGGTTCAAACTACAAAACAATTTCAGTCCTGTGAACATAGTAGTCTTTCCCAACAAAATTGTGAAAAATTATTTTCCTAGTAAAAGCTTTTCCTATAGTGTATCTGATTATACGGTTTCTCAAACCGAGTGCTTGTGTCCCACATAGATTTTTTTTTACTGCTTTGTAAGCTTAAAGATAAAGTAAGCCTTCAACAAGAGTTGCCAATTAAATCTGAAAACAACAATGTAAGGAGATTACTCTCTCTTTTGGTGTCTATGTCTCTGGGTGTCCATGATTATACAAATAAGTTAACTAGTGAGGTTATTTATTGAGTCTTTGTTTGTACCTGACCAGAAATCTTAATAAATTAAAGTTTGGCAATTTTTTTTTCGAGGTAGCCTCTTATATTGGACTTCCTTCCTTCTTTATTCTTAACTCTGCAAAGAGCTTAATCATGTTATGGTTAATACATAGTTTTCTCAAAAAAGTCTGAAGTTGCATTTGCCATGCACACAAAAAATGGGTGTTATTTTGACTAAGGACACAAAAAGTTCTTAGAATTTTTCTTGAATTCCAGCTAAATAGTCAAATAATCATTTAGAAACTATATATTTTTTCTTCAAGTTTGTATAGGGCTGCATAAATCTTCAAAGCTTCAACAAAAAGGTTCAAAGAGCTCAGAAAGAGGCCCACCCTTTTTGAGTCTTCTTCTTTTAACACTTTAATAGCCTGGCTCCTCCTTACCCAACCAATTATCTTTCAGTATAACCCAGTTCCCATTCCTGTACTTTAGTTCTCCAATTCCCTTGGCACCTCTCCTTACCAAGCCTGTCCTCAGGGCTGAGAAATCTGTCATGAGGCCCAGGATATCTAGTAAGTTCTCTTCTTGGTCCTGTCCCCCAGAGATTCACAACTTTGTACATTATCAGGTTAGGCATCCCCAAGAATATTCCATGTTCCAAAACATTTAATATCACAATTCACCAACAGAGAGGATTCAGAAGGGAAGCTGTCAGAAATGTTAGTTCTCACAAAGTAGTATCAAAATATAATAAGAATAAAGAAATAGCAAAAGTCAAACTGGTCATGTTTAATAACTAAGAAAGCAATAATATGTGTGGATAAAAATGATGTGTGGTAGTATATATGTATTTTCTTCAGAATGATGATTATTAACTTATATTGATAGATTAAAAATGTTTTCCCATATTATTTACCTCCTTAATTTGTCCATAAAACTGGAAAAATAAACACTGGTTGGTAAATCTTTTGCTTGTGAGGTCTGGATTTTTTTTGGTTCGGTGAGCTTTTTACCCAATCAAAATAGGGATAATTTATTTAAACAATTTTTAAATAACATAAACTTTCTCAAATACAAAGTCTAATTTGAAACATTGTACTAATAGTATGGAATGCCTTATTACAAACTGATCATTTCTGGTCTTCTAAGATGAGCCTACTTTTTAAAATAAAACCAATTTATAAACAATTGATATCACTGATGTAAATTGTTGAATGAAGGACTATTCCACCAGATAATCCTTTGTAATATTTGCTTATGCAGTGGAAAGGATTGTCATCGACCACAACCAACTTTTTCATTTTATGTATATTTTCAAGAAAATTATATTAACACGTATTATGAAAATATAAGGCATTAAGATTTATCTTAGCTAATACATGCATTCTGAATCCACATTCTTTTTATATTATCATTTGGGGTAAATACTGATAGAAAAAGAAAAACATTCTTTGTCTAATCAAATACTGGAAGAAAAATATAATTGTGATAATTTATTGTCATCCATTAGATAAACAGGGTAGAAGAGGTCTACTTCACGCAGCTTAATATGACTTTGTTAAATGAACACTTTAAGACAGATGGAATTACTACTTGTCTTACAGCATCTACTTATCACTCCATTTACTAACTTCCAACACACTGAATAAAATGTTATGCATTATACTGAAAATATAATCATCATTGTAATTGTATTCCATGTCTCTATTATTTTTTCCAAAATACTGCCATCATATTCTTTGCATCGTAACTCTTATGGAATATTATTTAAAGAACATGAATCAGTGATAGTAGTTACCATTAAATCCAAAACTAATTTTCATTATGTCTTAACATGATTACATTTAAATATAAGTTTATCCTCTAGTATTTTTCTATGAAATGCAAATTGCTAGTCACTAAAAAAAAAATATATATATACACACACATATATAAGTATATATTATAATTTCACCAAAATTTTTACCATAAGATGAAAAAAATCACTTTCTACTATTTTCTGCTACATAAAATAACTAGCATTTTTGTTTATTCCAGTTTAGTATGACATGGACATTTCAATTTTCCAAAGTAAATATTTCTAGAGGTACTAAGACCTCTCCCCTTTCCCATACTTTCTCCCTCAAGTTATTATGTTTTTGAAAAAATAATTAATGAGCTTTCATTTTTAAATTAGAAAGATTGAGGCAGAGAGAGAGAAAATAAAAATGAGGTTTTACTGTGCCAAGCATGGCACTGCATTTCATTATCCTATGTTAAGCCAGCAAACAGCAATGATAGCATAGAGTTAATTACAATGCCAATTAAGAGACAGATTATAAAGGTGTTATATTTTAAAATATTAAGAATAAAAATATGTTTTAAGTAATTAGAAACTTTCATGTATGCAAGCAAAGATATTTTACATTTAAATATATGATTCTTAAGAGTCATTCTGATGAGATTCACCCACCTGTTTTCTAAATATGGTTGAAATGAATGGACATTCACTACTAATGTAAAATCAGCACTTTCATAATTTTAACCACACAAATAAATTCGACATAGCTGGCAAGATAAAAAATTATAATTTCAAATATTTAAATAGGAACTGTAGTCTATCTGCCTTTCAGTGAAGTGACTAATTGTGCTGGCTAAATCTATATCTTCAAGATTGCAAGGCTCAGATCCTGCAAAGATACTGAAGTTGGTTTTCATTCTGGTGGCCTTCACTGAACATTAATCAGAAGTGTTTGCTATGCAAATCTTGTCATACTAAGCAATTATGGCTGTTCCTAAACTGACCTCCTATTTATTTATTACTTCAGCTTTTTACTCCCAAACCTTGTCTGATCTTTTCAAACACACACAAATTTTACGTTGCCTTTTAAAGGTACACAATACAGATATCTTTAATTTATCTGTGCTTGATATAAATGAGAGGCTGCATAACTCTCTCGAGCTGCAATGCAGTGTTTAGTGAGTCTGAATAATATTACAGTGACTGTTCATGCAAACTATTTTCACCCCAGGGTCTTTTTAGGATGAAGAGGCCCTTCTAATAGCTTGAGGCCATGACACTTTGTTTAGTCTTACTCTGCAACATTAGCTGATAACTAATGGAAACTGTCAGCTACAGTACACAAAGCGTGGGGGAGGGGGAGAGTATTTTTATAGCAGGGTAGTTAAAAATAAAATATACAAAAAAATTCACAGCTACATTTACATATTTTCTCAACTTCACCTATCCTTAACATGTGCATCTCCTATAGACAGATTGCATTAATCCAGAGAAAGGGTTTGAAAAATAAAACCACAGTTGATAATAGCAATAATGATCTTTAACTGGCTAATATTATATAGCCACAGGAATTACCATTTTGTGACTTCTGGTTAAGCAACAGTGGCATCCAGTGGCCAGATCATTATTTCCATGATTAAAATGTTAGAGGCATTTCAAGCTAATAGTACTAAATGCTTCAGATGTATTTAACCTAAGCAAAGGAATTTACTAGGAAAAACAAGTCAAATGCCTTTGTTTCCAGAGCAAGCCTGGGTCAAATGTATGTCATGAGATTTGGCTCCAACGACTGGGAAATACAGGAAATCTCTCCAACACCCTTTAATAACTTTAATTTAGGGTATCTATTAACTGTCTACCACGTATAAGCATGTCGACTCCATTAGCTGTAACCTTGTTAAGCTAGAAAATTTCCCTACAATAAGCTAGACACTAGTTCCTATGAAAATACCTCTCAAAATCAAAAGCTATAAAATAACAGCTGATAACATGCCCACATTGCTCATTTTGTACAATAATGTTCTGATGGTCCCGTGTGTTAAATATGACCCCTAATGTTTGTGTGCAATCTATGGATGACATTTGGGATCATGTTGGTGCTGATCTGGTATAATAAAGAGTCTTGGACCTAAAAAGGTTTTTGCCCCAGCACTTTCACTTACTGGAAGGCCAAATAAATCCTCTGAGTACCATTATATCACTCTCACAGGGGTTTCTGAGGCTTAAATGAGAATCATATAAAGCTTCCTACACAATCCTTGGCCCAGAATACATGCTCAGTAATGAAGTGGCAAGGAGCACAAGTTCAGTAACCAGACTTCCTGCGCTCAAATCCTGACTAGCTGTGTGACCCAGTGTAAATTTCTCAACCTTGGCTTCAGTTTCCCCATGCATAAAAGGGGAATAATAACAGCACTTGCCTCCTACGGTTATAACGAGATTTAAATGAAAAAGATGTTCAAATTTTAGGACCATTCCTGGCATATAAAAAAATAATCAAGAAATAGTAGCCTCTGTTCAAAGTTGCCTTCTCTATATACAAAAGAGAGTTTACTAACAGCAGCAGTAAGAAATGCTCTATGATTTTCCTTCCAGTTCTGATTATACTTTCCCCTGAACTCTGTCATCTATATGATTAATGACATATATTTTTCAAGTGGGCACACCATCATGAAAAGTACAGTCTGTGGAGAAGGAACTTGATCATAGCAAATCACTAGCATCTAAGCAAAACCTTAAGTGTAGAAGTGTGAGTGTAGGCGGTATGTGGGGGGGGGGGGCTTCAAAAAGAGAAGGTGAGGAGGAAGGAATAGCAATAATCTGGGAGAAGTGAGAAAGTACAAAATGCAACTTGGTACCACTGTGCAGGCTACATATGATATTCTCTATTTTCACTGAGAACTAGTACTTGTATGTGTGTGAGAAAGAGAGGCATGGGGTAGGAGAAGAGAGTCTCTGAAATTTGAGGAAATTGAGCTAGTACTTAGTTAATCAAAATGCATTTTATATCAACATTAAGTAAGACAAACCTGAGTACTACCTACATATTTCACTTTTGTTTCAACCTATTTTATCAGATATAAAACCACAGCAATTTAGAATTAGACAGGAACTTAGACTTGTAAGAGTTCTATGAAGTAGTTAAGGACACCATTTATACCACCCCTGTAGTTGTTGTTTACTGCTACCTGCAAACACCTTTTGTGTGAAAACTAAAAGGTCTTATGTTGAAGATTTTCACATTTAGGAACACTGGTGAAGGTTCTTCCTCCAGATGAATTCCTTTGGAGTTTCAGCTGCTTACTTCCACACTGAATGAGACTGCTATTCTTCTTTCTCTTCCTCCTCCTCCTTTGTCTTCTTCCATTCCCAGTATAGGTTACTTCCCTTATCCCTCCATGATATTTAATTTTAAAGAAACAGACATTAGAAAAGGATCTCTTTAGAATAATTCTTAAACATGCACCCATAGCATGCTGGGTTGTTCTGATAGCCAAGGCCTTTATTGGATTACAAACAAAGTAATTGTTTTTCAACAAAAATGACTGATTTTTTTTTTCCAGAAACTGAAAGTAGATGACCAAAACTCAAGCAAGCCTGACCCAGAGGCATGGTGGCTACAACACAAGATGCTGTCTGGGGAGA
Source organism: Tolypeutes matacus (assembly GCA_026826555.1). Lineage (NCBI taxonomy): Eukaryota > Metazoa > Chordata > Mammalia > Cingulata > Chlamyphoridae > Tolypeutes > Tolypeutes matacus. Next base: position 24,552,542 of record JAKSZT010053929.1, on the reverse strand, counting down.
ACATTGGGGCTGGGAATTCCTAGAATTCCTTTATTCTATCCCTAGGGATAAAGTATAAGAATTGGCAAAGTGGAAGATGGTCAAAGAGAAAGTGAACACAGTCAAGTGGACCAAGTCACAGGGTCCAAAAGACTGTGCCAGCTCTGATGAGATTTAGTGAGTCAGTGGCACTGAGAGACTCAGTCAAGAAGGCAGAGAACAGTGATCCTTCAAGCCATTCAACTCAGAAATCAAGCAACAGGGCTCTCTTGGTCATGTTTAGTAGGACATCTAGAAAGAACAGACAGTATGGTTTGGTAGAACCTAGATCCAAGGACGGAGGGCTTCTCAGTAAGACTAAGAAGCACATTTCCCCTCAAATTATACCACTCTGGATTGACTGCTGCTAGAAATTGCACCATTATTAAGACATTCTTTGTGTTGCTCATTTCTATATTCCTTCTCCATTAAAATGTAAATATCCTCAAGAAGTGAAAATATTAAATCAATAATTCCTTTGTATGAACTTATTTCATTACATGCTTTTCAATATATCAATAAAGAGGGGAACTAGTGATTTATAAAAGATCTCTGCTTAGAGAAGGAGGTTAGATTGTTGAAAATAGGAAAAAAGGAATTAGGGAGCTTTTCAAATAAACTCAATATTCTTTTTCAAAATAAGTTTCTGAAGCTATCAAACTAAGTGCGTATTCAGACAACTGTCTGAAAACACTTTAACCAGTTGACCAATATTACTTTTGTCCTGAAGGCTAGACTCACTTTTTCTTATAAAAGCTATCATATAAGCTCAGAAATATGCAAACATTTATTAAGTATTGACTCTACACTGTTAATATCATCTCTACAGAGCAGGGTAAGAAAGTGCCATGAGAAAATGGTCCCTGAAATCAGAGAATTTACAATTGAGGAACTCTGTATAATTTGTCCATCTCATCTGTGCAGGAGAGAAAAAAAAAGCTTACCAATAGTGGTTTCTTTTTATCTAAAACATAAAATTTATGCTGTTATCTTCAGTTTCAGGAAGTAATGAGAACTTAAGGCCTAATGTAACAGGCTACAAAACAAAAAAAATTCAAAATAGAAATTCATTCCATGACTACCAGGTTTTTAAAAACACTACATAAACCATTCATGACAGGGTTGCTGCGCCTTGCCTTTGGGGTACAATGTTGCCCTATGCCAGGCAACAAAGAAGTAAGTGATCTGCTAAATAAACAGGCACTTCCCTTGTAGTCTCTCTTGAAGGGAAAGTGGTTGTTATTAAGTATGCACAATATTGAATAGGGCAATTCAATTGGAGAGAGCTTTATGTTAAAGAAATTTTTCACAAAACACAAGTTTCTTGACTATTTAGAAATAGAACATATTTTCAAGAGTGCCTTGATAACACTTTGTGTGTAGGCTGTCAGCTTGCTTTGTCCTATTAAAGCAATCGTGATTCAGCATTCTTGGAAGAAAAACTGGGATATAAAAATCCTCAATAAATATTTTCAAAACATGAGAAATACAAGAACAAGTTCTGCTGTGTTTTTTTTTTTTTTTTTTTTTTTTTTTGTAAAAGAGCTGGGGGAAAGAGAATATGCTTGAAATTGTGTCTGGATGTTCCTTTTCTCTTCTCTTCCAAAGAGCAGAGCAAAAGGCCCTGATGTTTGATTTGTTTCCCTGTACTCTCCAGTTATTAGAGAGAATCTACAATGGATACAGTGATGAGGTCAGATTTATTTTCAGAATTTAAGAGATGATGTCAGAACAAGTGGTAGAGCCACATGGAGCAATCAATAAGTGGGTTGTGAAGTCAGCTTGTCCTCATAGCACCTATTGTGATGTTGCTTACAAAACAATGGCTTGCCTATTTGGGGAATGAGAGTTTGTATGTGTATCTGAGTGTTTGTTATTTTATTAGTATAGGAAAGGTTTCCAATATAGTTGGAGAGTTTCTTAGCTAAGAATAATATATATCCTATGTAATATAGTATCTAGAACTCATACTGCCACATGATCAATTATTAAACATCAATTATTAAACAAAATAACTGATAAAAATATGGGGGACAGTCTATCAGTATGCAAATATCCCAAACGATTAGGGTTTTAAACCGATGTTCTTTGCTAGTATCTCTTTGGATGTTATTTCTGAGGACAGGAGAACGGCTAACTTTACTAAGAGGAGAGGTAAGGGAGATGCTGATTTAAAAATAGTAGTATGATATTTGCCACCGAGGAAGTTGTTTTGAGCCCAGGGCTTGTTTCTGAACTTGACATTCAGTCTCAGAGACAAGAAAGACATATCACTATGTGTAAATGTGTATACACACATATCTAAAACATAAAATAGGCACTTCATATTCACCCTATGATTATCCTCCCTTTCAGAAATGAAACCAAAGTCAGCTGTGCTCCAGTAATCAGAAACGGCAGAGCTAATAAGGGTTAACTTGAACCCAAGACGTTAGATAAAAAGTTCAGAGTTCCTTCTACTATATCAGAGACATATGCTCTTCTGTTTTCTAATTGCTTGATTTCATGGCTCTTTATGACCACTTACACTCTCAGACCCTCAGAGGGGTTCTTTAGTAACAAAACTGAAACAACTGTACTAGAGAAGGGGTCAGAAAGGAATTTATTTTCCTTTCCAAATTTGGCTACAAAAGATCGGGGGAATCCTGTTTAAAGATATACCCCCCATATCATCAAAAGAAACAGGTGAGATTTTTCATACAGCTTCCTAAAGGCATCCTTCAAGAAGTATTTGGTTGCTCAGATATAGAAATAATTTGTTCTATATCGATAGCAAGTATAGCTATACCTCCACTAACACGTGTGTGTTGGTTAGTACTGGGTCTATACCCCATTCAGAATGGTCTTGACACTTAGCTTTTCAGTCTTTGCAAAGTTTGCAAGGCCCAACCAATTTGCTTTGAATATTAAAACATTGCACAGCACCAAAATATATACCTGAATATGAGTAATGGGGGAAATGTTAGACTGCATATATGGTAATAGAATTAAAAAATTTTTTTTTAAATCCAGGGAGCTATACTACACAGTGAACCTTAAGTTAAACCATGGGACTTTAATTAATAGTACAATTATAAAAATGTGCTATCATCAATTGTGACAAATGTTCCATACTAGCTCAAGGTGGTAGTGGTAGTGGTAGGATGGTTTATGAGAATCCTGTATTTGATGCATGATTGTTCTGTAAACCCACATCTTATCTAATAAAGAAAACAAAATCACTGGTATCAATAGAATATCTCTACTTGTTCATTTATTAAATGTCACATGGATTTTAAGGAAACCATACAACCATAGTTTGGTGACTCTGGTAATTTTGATTCATTGTTACTACTAACCATTTATTTTGCCTATCTGCTGTGCTAGGAGATTTAGTAAACTGCCCTATAGGATACACATAATAGGGCTAACATCTGGAGCACTGCACAATTATGTACTATTATGGCTTCCAATGGAAGACTATTTATGACATGTAAATACTGTATAATGCCTGATTAACTCAGTTGGCTATTGCAAGGTTTTTGTAAAACTAAGATTCTATGAAATACAAATTATCAAAGGCTCATACGCAGCAACTTCCACAATCATCAAGATCAGTCCACTTAGTGGCTCATCAGGGACACCTTTTCTCATGGTCAGACATCTCCCAAATAAAAGAGGCTGTGCCTAAGAAGAAAGACACAGGAACTGGTTAAGTAAATGCTATTTCCATCCTGACGGAGATGGAAGTGGGGAGAAGGAGGAGATCTGAAGAGGCAGGAATATCCTTTTAGGTGTCAACTACACCAAAATTACTTGCTTTCAGAGCATGTAACTATGTCCTTTGCTTGATTTCTTGTTTGACAACATGGTAAGCTAGTTAATAGTGTTGGCAATGTTTCTGTATTTAAACCACTTAAGACTTAAATGACTTTGCATAACTGAACAGTTTAGATAATAGCTAGACACCCAGAAAAATGAGGAGCTAACCTTAAGCTTTGCTCAATGTGAATTATAAATGCTATCTTGATTTTTACTGTCTCACAATTACACACATCTGAAAGTATCAAAACAGGATAATTTCTTTGATGCCTTCAAATAACCACTCAGTTCAGAGGGAAAAGGAAGTTATTCAAATTCTTTAAAACTTTTCAATTATCTTACTGTATGCTTTTATACCTTACTTTACAAATCAAAGGAGTTTATTAACATTTAGTGCTAGAATATCTTCAGTTCAATACTATCAAGAGGAGGTTTTTATTATTATTATTATTATTATTTTTAAAGAAGCTTTAGATTACATAAATGTTACATAAAAAATAGAGGGGATTCCCATATGCCCCACCAACCCCCTCCCACTCTTTCCCACATTAACAACATCCTTCATTAGTGTGGTACATTTGTTAAAATTGATGAACACATATTGAAGCATTGTTACTAACTTTAGACTATAATTTACATGATAGTTTACACTCTGTCCCCCACAATTTTGTAGGTTATGGCAAAATATATAATGACCTGTATTCATCATTGCAATGTCATGCAGGACAATTCCAATGTCCTGAAAATGCCCCCTTATTACACCTATTCTTCCCTCTCTCTCCCCTCAGAACTTCTGGTGGCCACTGCCTTTATATCAATGATAAAAGCTATTCCATTGCTAGAATAATCGTAAGTCTATAATAGAATAATAATAAGTCTACTTTAGTCCATTGTTCATTCCCCAATCTTGAAGATTTGGGGACAGTGATGCCTACTCTGTTTCTAAATGAGAGAGGGCTTAGATCCCACGGGGCAGATGGATGGAACTACCTTGCTTGCAGTTGTAGATGCTGTGTTCCTTGGATGGGCATTATCTATCATCATCTCCTTGTTAGTTGTCCTGGGTAAGTCCAATGAACTGGAGAGTAGGTGTTACAACTCTGCTGAGATTCAGGGCTCAACCAGTACATGGACGGACCAAAAAGAATGTTTTTATGACTTGCCTGAAGTTATACCAAGCTAGAACAAAGGTCTCTTTATTCCACTAAAAATGATCTTCCCAACCTCTACTCCAAAGCTGTTCAACTCACATTAAATACACTTAAACCAACCAAACCAAAAAACAACTGTAATACCTCCCCTCCAAAGCAAAGCTACCCGAAACCACATCAAGTTCCCCCAAACCAACCAACCAATCTACCAACCTAATACCCCCCCGTGCAAAACAAAGCAAATAAAATACCATCTGGAATGAATAAAACCAAGACAGATGACGGACCTCCCCAAGAGTAAAAGTGATTCAAGAAGAGAGAATGGAAAATGGATTAGCTGTTCTAAATTTAATATTAGACAACCAACTGGGAAAAAAGATCATAAAATCAATGTGTATTCTTTTAGAACCTATTATTTCCTTCATTTTATTCTATTATACATAATCATTAATAAGAAATTAATCTTAATTTCATATTAATTGGCTGAGAAGAAATCTGAACTCTTCATTATGTCTGATTTATTATTGATCTCCATAAGGCACTAGGCATCCTAAAGATTTTCTGTATGTATATTTCCACAAAATGTAAAATCCAGATAGGCTCATAATGATTAAAATATTTTTTGCTTTCTGTTTGGGCAAAAGAGATATAATATGGAATACAGAGATTGTAAAGGAAGAAACATATCCAAGAAACATATGTATGCATTATTTTAAAAGCTCAGTTTCTAAGGTGCTCCCAGTATTATTCTCCAGAAATATATGAAATAGACTGGAAAAAGAAAACAGTAATGATAGTGACTATTCAAAGCTACACTCTTTCTTACTGAGTCCACAAAAATCAGGCAGCTCTTCTATAAGATGATCATCTAAATAGATCATCTTATAGAAATCCAAAACCTGACAATTTTGTGATTCGAAGCACAAACCATATTTACCATGCATAGTGGGTAACTTATCAGTGGTTATTGTAGATAAAATATGGAACACAAATTAAATTAATGAAATTTACTTCTAACCTGAAGTGCTTTAAAAAAAAATATGCACAGTATTGCATGTACTCCCACATTACACAAGGTCAACATTGCCAGAAGCATTTTACTGTATCTGTTCAAAGTATAACATTTGTAGGAAAAACCTCTGGAGTAGCCCCTAAAATGTTTCCTAGTTGCCAGACTATAGCCAGGATGTACTTTTTAAAAACAATACAATGGGTGTTTACTGTGTTAACTTTATGGTTAACCTGTTACATTTTATTCCTTTGTCTTTTCCCTTTTCTTCCTTCCTTCTTTTACTTAAAAAAAAAAAAAAGTAACTTGTGTTACTGTACAACAAAATATTTAAACATTGGTTAACTCCCTAACAAGAATATAGAAGCATGATAATAGAATCACCACCAGCAATAACAAGACTCTGGTCGCTTTTTTTTTTTCCTCTTAAAGCTGTTACCTTGGATGTTGAATACCTCCATAATTTCTGATAGTTTTAAAGGTGGAAATGGTGGCATATCAAGGAGAAATTAAATTTCATCATTTTGGCTTTAACATGTACACTATAAAAGTGACAGCTTGGTGCACTGTAGCTGACAGTTTCCATTAACTAGAAGCTAATGTTGCAGAGTCAGTCAAAACACCGAGTCACGGCCTCTGGCTACAGGAAGGTCTCCTTCATAGTAGGATTCTCACACCTGCCTGGGGAGGAAAAGCTATAAATATTTTCTCCTAGTTCCCTCTTCAAAGTGATATAATGAATAATTACACATTGGGACCCTTTCCCTACCCTGAATCTTCATAGAAAAACACCTCCACTGGCATTTTATTCATCTGAGCAGGTGACCTGAGCTGATCCTCCTTTACTCCATAGGAGAGAACAAGCATGGAGCAGGGTTTAAAGTTCAATCCTTGAATCACTGGTAAAAAAAAATGGGTGAAAAGTTGTTCTGAAAAATTTTGTAAGGGTTTTTTTTTTTCATGAATTGGTGGAAAAATTAGCAAGCACCAGGAAAAATTAGTTAAAACAGGGAAAATCAAAAAGCTAGAAAATGGATGAGGCTCAAGGAATGTTTTGAATGAGACTTCAAAAATAAATGTTAAATTGCTTGCTGGCAATTTTAGATGTTAGATACAAGGGAAAGAAAAAATAATTCTTTTACAAGTATGTTTATATTCAATTAACAAGTTTGTATTAGTATTTGTTGTTAGTCTAAGGTGCTGTCAGTGTATGTACGTGGGGGTGTGGGTGTGGGTGTGTGTGGGGGTATACAAAGAGCCTATCACTGTTCACAAAGTGCTCACAATACAGTTGAGGGAACTTGTAAATCATAATTTTTCCAGATGAGGCAACAGAGGTAGTGATTAAGACCAGAGATACAGAGTGAGGCTGCCTAGGGTTAGTCCTGGCACTGCCACTTACCAAGTGGATAACCTCGCTGTGCCTCAGTTTCCTCCTCTGTAAAATGGTGATAACAGTAGTATCCAGTTATGTCTGAGAACTAAATGAGTTGGTATTTGTAAAATGCTTATACAGTGTAAATAAATAGTGAAATAAAAGCATATTTTTTTATGTTATTTGACAAACATAGAAGGATATCATGATGAATATAAGATAGCCCCTGCCCTCTGTGGAGCAAATTGCTATCAACTGTACATCATAGAATCACAGGATCAGGGCACAAAAGAAATTTCAGCAAATGATCCCTTTATTGTACAGAATAAAGCACCCAGAAAGGTAAATCTCCTTGTCATTTACTTAGCACAAAGGGTCCAAAAAAGCAGGGGAAGAAGTCCCATCACAGGCAGTCTCCCAGGGTGGCGGAAAACTGCTCCAGGTCAGGATCAGCAGATGGCAGCTCTGCACACTCTACTTGGCACTGAAGAAGAGAGACCATTCTATTCTGTTTGAGTGTGGTTGTTATCTACCTGGTGGGGGTGGGGAGACTGCCACTGAGAATTCCTGTTCTGATAAGCTTCCCCAGAGAAGGAGGTGGGGGTAGGTGAGGTCTGAGGGATGGCCACTTCACAGATGTCTGTGACTTCCCTAACAACCTCATGGAGCACATTGCTTACTTAGGAGTGAAATACAGATAAATATCTGTATTTTGTTACAGATAAATAATAAGAAATTTCCAAAAATAGGATAATTGCAATGTTCAAGCTATATAGAGGAAGTAAAGCTTAATATGGGAGTTGAAGGATGAATATGAGTTTCCCAGATAATCATAGTCCAAGAGGACTGGTTTGAGCCTCTGAAGCACAGGAGATCAGCATGTGCCATGGCCACGTTTGAAATACCTGGTGTGGTCAAGTCATGGAGGATAGCTTGGTATGGGTGGACTGAAAGCACACTGGACAGAATGAGGTTGGAAAGGTTGGCTGGAACAGGTCATGATGGGTCTTGTGCTGAGAAGTTGATCATGCAGGATGGTGGTGAACTTAAAGGTTTATAAATAGAGGATAATGTAATAAATACATTTTAGAATTACTACATGGGAGACAAAGTTGAGAATAGATCAGAGAAGAGTGACAATAGAGACTTATATTTTGGTAGGTTATTATAATAATCAAGGGTGGTGGCATAATCAAGGGAAGGTTCAAATGATATTAAAGAGAATCTACAGAACCAATTCAATGATTAGATTGATAGTGAAATTAAGGGAGGTGGAGAGTCAAGGCTGAATTTCCAGGTTCTGGCTTGGAGGCCTGGACTGATGAAGTATCATTCTCTATGACAGAGAATATAAGGGAAAACAACAGGCTTACAGAAATATAATGAATCTTTCATTTCAAGTTGATTTCTAGAATATATGCTTGGAGTCAGAACATAATTCTAGTGTAGAAACTGTGTTCAAGACCCAGTCCAGGCATCATTACCTTCTTAAAGTCTTAGATTGGCTTAAATATTCATTTGCTATGCACTATTTCACAGGACTCTTAATCATATCCTTTACCACATTATGTTACAATTTTATATTTATATGCATATCTCTTCATTCTTTAATTCTCCAGGGTATTTATTCATTTACTCATTCAAAAACATGTTTTTAAGATCTCTCCTATGCTATACACAAACTAGATGCTGGGAATTTGGCAGTGATCAATACTGTTGTGATCCCTGCCTTCCTGGAACTTTCAGAATAACAGGAAAAACAGATCTTCATTAAATATTTCTTATATGGGATGAGATAGATTGTGTATCACAAGTGAAATCTTTCTAGCAAGTGAAAAGTGAAAAGAAACTTATTCTAAGTGAGGATGGGAAACCCTAATATTTAAAAGGAGAGAGTATGAAGGAGATTAAAAAGGTAAAGCTGAGTTCAGTGGGTGAAACAGCATAAAATGGTTTTTGAATCCAAAGGAGCAGAGCTTAAATAAGTGAATAATTCAGTATCAAATGCTCCAGAGAGTCTAATGAAGATACAGTTTAAAAAGTAGAGATAAGTAAGGCCTGGTGTGGTAAACAAAATTTGGCCCCCATGACCTTTAGCCCCTGGTGTTACTCCTGTGAATATGCTACATCAGTGGGATTTAATTATGAGTACTAATTAAATGATAGAAAAATAGGGAGATTATCTTGGATTATCCATGTGGACCTAATCGACTCACATTAGCTCTTTGTTTTTAAAGATTTATTTATTTATTTCTCCTACCACCCACCCCCATTGTTTTTGCACGCTGTCTGCTCTCTGTGTCCATTTGCTGTGTGTTCTTCTATGTCTGCTTGTCTTCTTTTTAGGCAGCACTGGGAACCAATCTTGGGACCTTCTGGAGTGGGAGAGAGGCACTCAATCTCTTGTGCCACCTCAGCCCCCAGTCTGTTGTGTCTCTTATTGTCTCTCCTCTGTGTCTCTTTTTGTTGCATCATCTTGCTGCACCAGCTCTCCACTTGGGCCAGCACGCCTGTGTGGGCTAGCACTTCTGCGTGGGCCAGCTCTCAGGCCAGTTCTCCGCTTGAGCCAGCTTACTATGTGGGCCAGCTTGCCCTCACCAGGAGGCCCTGGGAATCAAACCCTGGACCTCCCATATGGTAGACCGGAGCCCAATAGCTTGAGCCACATCTGCTTCCCTCATATTAGCTCTTAAAAACAGAGATCTTTCTTCAGCTGGTAACAGAAGGGAAATTCAGAGATTCAAAGCATGAGAAGGATTCCATATGCCTCTATTGGCTTGAAGATGAAGCAGGTCATATGTCAAGGAAACGGTGATCTCAGTCCTACAACTACCAGCAACTGAACTCTGCCAACAACCTGAATGGACTTGGAAATGGGACCCAGATGCCATACTGGGTTAAGGAAAGGGGGGTGGGGTGGGAAGGAAATAGAAGAATATTTTCCCTTCACAACTCCTTCACTTCTACAGTTTTCCATTGTTCCACACATAATTTATATTAGATCATTTAAAGAGGCAAAGTTGGAAACAACCCAAATGTCCATCAAAAGAAGAATGGATAAACAAATTGTGATATATACATACAATGGAATATTACTCAGCTGTAAGAAGGAATGTGGTGTTAACACACAGGATAATATGGATTAATCTTGAAGACCTTATGTTGAGTGAAGCAAACCAGGCACTGAAAGGCAAATATTAAATGATGTCACTGATATAAATTAAGCAAATTGAGCATACTCATGGAGCTAGAGTCTGGAAGATAGGTTTACAGGAGACTGAAAGGGAGAATAAGGCTATGAGCAAATGTCCATACAAGCAAAATCTATGATAAGGTGGAATGATGTATTTGTGCAGTGGATGGGCATGACAGTGGTGCAGTGATGCTGTTGGGTGGGGTGGTGCTGGTTTGTGAGGGGGATAGGGTGGGGAAGGTGGGTTGGGCTGTCTATGGAACGGGGGGGGAGGGTTGGGAGAGGGAGTAGGTAAACTCTGGGGATTTGTGGGTATGTGGTTGAAACTACAACATTGGGAATGTTCTTTTAGCAAATATGGCAGGGGAGGGTTACTGGTTTAGGCTGATGGATGTGGGGAACATGCAGGACAGAGCTCACATGGGGCAGTCCTCTAGGGAGTGTGTAAGTGTACATCTTGTCATAGTGGGTTGTATCAGTGGGTAGAGACCCACATAATGAGCTAGATGGTGTTGGACTCCCATCCTCGGGGATCCTGCTATGTTCTCAAATAGAGGGGCAGGAGTCTATCAAGAGCATGGGCAGTGCCTAATAGGGGAAGACAAGCCAGTATGTCAAGCCCTCAATGTTGTTGCAAGTAACTATGAATCTTGTTCTTCAAGGAGTGAAGCTTGGTGGCTGCCATGGGTCCTGAGGGGAGGAGGAAGGAGGAAAAAAATAGATGGAACATGGGGCATTTTGGGGATGATGGAACTGTACTACATAATCTTGCAATGATGGATACAGGCCATGTTAAATTTCATCAAAATTTATAAAAGTGTTTGGTCCAAAATGTAAACCATAATGTAATCATTGACCATGGTTAGTAGCAATGTTTCAATATTTGTACATCAATTGTAACAAACATACCATCCACATATAAAATGTTATTAATGGAGGAAAGGGGAAAGGGGGAGGATGTTGGGTATATGGGAATCACCAAATTTTTTTTTGTTTTTTTCTATAGCTTAAATTATCATTTAAGAAAAAAATAAAAAAAAAAAAAAAAAAGACACTGGGGGAATAAAAGGAAGAAAATGTCACCATACATACAAGACAACAGATCTTAGAATGATGAAGACATAATGTTAAAAAAAAACTTTTTAAAATATTTTTTCATTATATTTTATTATTCCATTTTTTTTAAAAAAATTGTATTTTATTTCTCATTTTTAAAACTATCATTATTATTTTATTTTCTTATTAATTGTGCTTGGTTATTTTGTTGGCTGCATTCTTGAAGAAGTTTTGGATCACTGAATGGTGACAACTATGACAGGGGAAGATCACTGGTATAGGGTGTCAGTGATGGGGGATACATAGGAGGAGTTTCAGCTGGGGCATACCTATAAGGCATATAGATGTGTTCAAGTGTTCATAGGGCATTGTCATGGTGGGTGGAGAGTCACATTATAACCAAAGGAATATCGAATTCCCATCCTGGGGTGCTCTGCCACATTCTCCAATGGGAAAACAAGAATCCTCCGAGAACAAGGGCAGTGACTAGAGAAGGAGGATGATCCATTGACGATCCCTTGATATTGATGACTGTACTTATGAACCTTTACTTTTGAAATTGAAACTTAGCCTATTATTATAGGACGCCTAAGAGTTATCTCCTGAAAGCCTCCTTGTTGCTCAAATGCGGCCTCTCTCTAAGCCACACTCAGCATATAAATGCATTACCTTCCCCCCAGCATGGGACATGACTCCTGGGGAATGAGCCTCCCTGGCACCAAGAGATTTCTACCAAGCACCAACTAGCAATGCAACTGGAAAAAGACCTTGAACAAAAGGGGGAAAAGGTAAAGACAAATGAGTTTATATGGCTAAGAGACTTCAAAGTGAGTCAGGAGGTCATCAGAAAGGCAATGCTTATGCACGTCTCAGCACAAGCTCATTGACTGCCAAAGTGAATACTATCTCAGATAGTGGTGCTCCTGAGGGCTCTGGAGACATCCAGACACTATAGGCAGGGCTGACAGCTCAGGAGTTTGGCACCCTGCCAGTGGGCCCTACTTTGGAATTTATGCTCCCCAGAGTGACAGAGTTGGACTCAGTTGTGGTTTCCCTACACAAGGCTCTTCTGCCCCTTCTATTTGAACCTATAGTTAGTAATAGAGTTGATAGATATATGTCCAAGAGACTTAAATCTTTGGGCAAGCTGGGCCCTGAATCTCAACAGAGTTGCAACATCTACGTTCCAGTTCATTGGACTCACCTAGGACAACTAACAAGGACATGATGATGGACAATGACCATCCCAAGGAACAAAGAGTGTCTGCACCTGCAAGCAAGATAGTTCCATCCATCTGCCCCACGGGATCTAAGCCCCCTAACAGAGTTGGAGTGGACATCACTGTTCCAGAATCCTCTGGATTGGGGAATGAACGATGGGCTAGAGTAGACTTACTGGTATTCTACTATAGATTTGTTGTGATACTAGCAATGGAAGAAATTATATCATTGATGTGGAGGCAGTGGCCACTGGAAAGTCTGAGGGCAGGGAGAGGGGAAAATAGGTGTAAATATGGGGGCATTTTTGGGACTTGGGAATTGTCCTGAATGACATTGCAATGACAGATACAGGCCATTATATATCTTGCCATAACTTACAAAATTGTGTGGAAGACTGTAAACTACAATGTAAACTATAATCCATGTTTATTGGCAATGCTCCAAAATGTGTTCAATAGTAACACATGTACCACATTGATGAAGGATGTTGTTAATGTGAATAACATGGGAGGGGTAGGGAGCAGGGCATATGGGAATCCCCTATATTTTTTATGTAACATTTATGTAATCTAAGTATCTTTTTTTTTTTTTAATTAAAAAGTATAGAAAAAAAAATATGGACCCAAAAGAGAAAAGGAGAAACTATGGGTAACAGTAAACAATGGTGTACAAAAGAGAAAAAAAAAAAAAAAAAAGATATGGACTATAATTAATAGTAGTTCATTGATGATGCTCTTTCATAATTTGTTACAAATGTTCACAACAATGCAAGGTATTTGTGGTGGGGTAACCTATGGGAGCCCTGTGTGATGTATGTATGTTTGTTTTGTAAATTCACAATTTTTACTGTACACCTATGTATATTCATGTGTGCAAGATATACTACAATAAATTGTTTTTAAATTTTAAAACAGGCAATGTTTTGAAGTTTTATTCATTTTTTTCCCCAATCTAATCTAATGATCTTTAAATCATCTGCAAATTTGATAAATATTTCTCTAATCTCTCTAGATAACTAATAAAGAAATTAATTATATAGAACAGGCCCTAGGACCAACATTCAAGGGTCAAGTTAAATTTTAAAATCTATTGTATTTACTATATGCTTGCTAAATATCAAAAGGCTTTAAAAAGAGATTCTTCAAAGTCCCTTCCCACAACTCAATATAGAAAAACACACAATTGAAAGAAAGCGTGATGTTGCACTGTGAATTGGATTTTGTTTTTCTTGAATTCCCATTCTTTCATTTTTCAACATTATACTTACATTTAAATAAATAAAAATTGTAATGACATTTTTTTGTGTGAAAAATCCATGAAAATACATAAATAATTCCAATCTGTGTTTCAAACTAAAAGTTAACTCCAAAAGTTGAAAGAATGAAACTGTCTAGCATACAACATAAACATAATTATATACATGCATATATATATATATATATATATAAGTGTGCATATATATAGTGACTTTATAGTTAGATATGGTTGTGTGTATATAATTCTTTGGTAAGAAATATGAAAACCTTTTACAGAAAATGTTTTTTATCTGTATTCAGAGGATTTCATGTAATACCAGTTTAATAGACATTTATCAATTCTTACAATGTGCAAAGCTTTTCCTAATAGACAACTTGGGGTGACATAAAAATAAATAAAAGACAATGCCTGCTCTCCTAAAGTCCAAGTTTTGTTAATATATAAACAGGAACATCAGATGGAATGAAATGTAATTCATCCAATATTTGTTAAGCTGACCCCCAAAATAGTAGAACCAATATTTCTAGCTCTTTTCCATGCATGAATGGGTAATATCTTTTTGTTTCATGTGATTCAAAAACTATAACAAATCCAGCTGCTTAGGGTTCAAATAAATTCAACAAATCTGCCCTAGGCTAGGGGTGTGCTCAACCCTTAGGTTTAAAAGATTCACAAGACAAGACTTGTGCTCAAGGAGGTCAGTCTCAAATATGTACTTCTCTACATGCTAGTCTTATAAGCCAAGGAATATTTAGACACTTACAGTTGAATCTTTGTGTCTTTTTTTGTGTTTTCCATTTCTCTCACATTCTGATAATTACATGTAGGTTGTATAACTTGAAAGATTTTTTTCATTCTATCACCTTAGCAGATAAAATGGGCTTTAAAATGTATTGTAGGGAAGCAGATGTGGCTCAGGCAACTGGGCTCCCACCTACTGTATGGGAGGTTGCTGGGTTGGATCCTGGTGCCTCCTAAAGAAGACGGGGCTGGTGCGATGGGCAGGCATGGCAAGCTGACACAACAAGACACACAAGAAGAGGGAACATAATGAGAGACACAACAAAGTGGGGAGTAGAGAGTCCCAGTGCCTCCTAAAGAAGATGGTGAGCTGATGTGACAAGATGATGCAACAAGAGACACAGGGAGGAAAAACAATGAGAGACACAACAAAGCAGGGAATGTAGGTGGCTCAAACGATTAGGCACCTCCCTCCTGTACCTCCTTCCCACATCAGAGGTCCAACTCCCGGTGCCTCCTAAAAAGAAAACAAGGAAGACGAACAGACACAGCAAGTGCAAACAACAAGGGGGTTAGGGAGAAATAAATAAATAAATCTTTAAAAAAATAGATAAATAAAATGTATTGTAATTTCTCTAGAAATTTGAATTCATGCTAGTTTATGTTTAAATTTATGACTATTTCAATAATTTAGAAAGATATAGGATTATTGATAATGATGTAATCAGAGATGTGGTATTATGATCTTAAAAAACATTTAAGGTCTGGAACCTGGTACATTATTTACACCTATTACACCTACTCAATATAATTTATGAAATATTTTCTTGTATGTGTATTGTTGTATAATTTAATCCAATTTAAAACAGTTTCATAAATTATTTCCACAAATATGTTAAATTGGTATGTGGAAGCCATAAGCTATCTTCATCTACATGTATAGCTTTAGACATATTACATTTTATTTGTTGTTATACCCACCCCCATCATTATGTTTTCTAAGCATATTGTTTATTTATGATTATGCAGAAGAATGCCAAATTCAAAGAATGTCTTGCAATCTTAAAAATATAGTTGAGTTTACTGCCTGCATGATATACTTGATAAGTTTGGTAATTTAAATTTTTATTATGAAAATCATTGAAATAAAAGGCTACACTTTTCTTCCTTTTTAAGTAATGCACTGAAATCCAATAAACAACTTAATTTAAAATAGCGGGAAAGACAAGAGCTATTTGGATGCTCTGACCTGGTGGATAGCTGAAAGTAACTTTGTGATCAAACTGCTTTGGCCTGAAAATAAATCTTTTTTTTCTTTCTTCCTTTCTCTCTCTCTCTTCTTCACTCTCTCTCTCTGTTTCTCTCTCGTTTTTGCTTATAAAGGGATCATTGTAAATGGTCTATGGAAAGTGTAAGTTCTTCAGTTTTCAACAGATGGATATATTATGTCATTGAAAGAGGACAGCAAAAATAATATAATATATAAAATATATTTGTGGCAGTTTGATATTGTTTATGAATTCCAAAAATAGATATTGGATTCTGTTTGTAAACTGGTCTGTGTCTCTCTGGACATATTAGATTATATTGGATTCAGAGGTTTCACTTTTACTTTATTAAATAATGATTAAGGCTTTGATTGGACCACATCAGTAGAACGTTGATTCCCGGCCCCCTTGGTGGGTGGGAACTCACAGAGAAAACTACACAGCAGAGCAGAGGAGTTAGTTGGATTTTTGATGCTGGAGTTTTGATCCTGGAGCCCGGGAAGTAAACATGCAGGAGAAGAAGATACATGAGGAAAGAGAGAAGGTTCCTTTAGACACGGCAGAGACCCCAAGAAGAGAGACGAGCCACTTGCCTGAGAGTTTACAGCTGACCTTGTGAAGAGAGAAGAGCAGCTGAGCCCAGAGAAAATTGAGCCCCAGGGAGAGAGACAAAGCCTAGAGAGCCTGATAGTTTACAGCTGACCTTGTGGAGACAACAGAGCAGCTGAGCCCAGAGAGAATTGAGCCCTGGGAGAGAGACGAGAATTATCCCAGCCTACAGCTGATATTGGAAGAAGCTGGGACCACTGAGCCTTAAGAGGAAGAGGAAGGCTGAACGTTGGCAGCCATCTTGCTCCAACACATGGCAACAGACTTTGGTGAGGGAAGTAACTTATGCTTTATGGCCTGGTAACTGTAAGCTTCTACACCAAATAAATACCCTTTATAAAAGCCAACAGATTTCTGGTACTTTGCATCAGCACCCCTTTGGCTGACTAATCCAGCATTGTATTTCCTCAAACTAAAAATAATTCTGAGAGACACAACTGCCTCTATTCTTGTCTTTATACCAATTTGACTGACTCCTTTGTTGTTTGTATACCTGTTCATTAAAAATCTAATAGAAAATGAAACAGGAGTTTGGTAATAACAAAAGATATCACTACTGCTACTATTTGTAAAACATGTAAATTTCAAGTTTTTTTTTTTCCTGCTTCATCCATGATATTAAATATTACTATTTACACAGAAAAATAGTATGGTCAACATTAAGCTTATTAATAGTCAGATTGTATTTTTAAAGCATACTTCTACAAGTCAGAAATAGTCTATTTTAACTAGAAGTCCATCATGATCACATAGCTATTCTTTCACATTCCTACCAAGAATAAAAATAAAACTTAGCCAACTCATTTGCATCATAATCTAATTCTGAAATTACTTTATCAGTGCAATAACACATTCAATAGAGCTTTTGTCTTATTGATGAAAAGGGAATCTACTTGTTTAGGAAGTACATAACATTTTTTAATTAAATTTGTGTTATTATTGTCTTTATGCTCAAAGGGCCAGGTGATGGCAATGTTCCATGGAGGAAAATAATATTGCTATAATAATAGCAATAGCCATGAAAATTTAATAACATTTTCACTGAGACATGATGATACAATAATCATTATTTTATTTATGATTTATTATTTTATTTATGTAATCATTATTTAGGAACTTTGTAGGGAAAAGTTAATGTAATCAATAAGAATAATTACTAAATAAGAGACATTGTTTTACATACTGGGGAGTCAGAGATGAAATAAATACAATTCATTCTTGGAACCTAGTTGAAGAGACAGCTTATATATTCAAAGATAAATAACACAACAAGGTAGAAAATGAGATATTTGTAAGTTGGTTACTGGCAAGTATTTGAAGAGGCCTTTTAAAAGAGTGGGAGTGCAACAACAAAGAATCTAGGCAGGAAAGTTACAGTTATAGGGGAGTTTCTGACATGTTCAAATGACAAGCAAACCAGAGGAAAGGTGTAGTCAATTCAAATAGAAAGCCATTGGAGTTTAGGCTGGAAAGATGAATCAGTTCGTCAAGGGCCTTGAATATCCAACCAAGGAGGGTGTCCTACCAAGGAGGAGAGTATTGTCTAGGAATTTTGGATATGACTATGTGATTTCAGTGGGAATTAAAAGTGATTAAAGGAGAGCAGGGTAATTTTTGAAGGAAGAATTTACAAGATTTAGTGACTGAGGAGAGGGTAATGGAAATTAGAGGCAATGGTCACATCAGATTTCTAAGTATGGATGATTGGGAAATGAAAGTATCATTTCTCTGTTTAAAAAAACGTGTTAGAATAAAACCAGGATTATCTTCAACTGCAAACAAAACAATTACTTTCCTTTGTCCCATAATAACTAAGTCCCCTCTCAGCCTGAATTAGTCAGAGTGGACATCATCCCAAACTTCTCAAGAGTGAGGAATGAACAAAATTAAGGGGGACGGGGGCCTAGTGTAACCACAGACCAAAGCAGATTTATTGTTATTGTAGTTATTATCTTGTGTTAACAGAGTAACTGGTAACATTGATATCTTAAAAAATGCTTTGGAATATATCCCCCAAGGTATAGCTAGAAGAATTTTTCCAAGGGAGAATTTATTCAAAACTCACAGTGTAAAAATCACTCAAATTACAGCAGCAATTGTGTAAGTATCATACCTGTTAATTTATAAATGTTGGCAATAATTGGCATCAGAGAATAGAGGCAAATATGTGAATTGTATTTCTGTCCATTCATTTACTTAGCCCTCTTGTAATTAAGTTTAGAATTTCAACATGTAATGTTAAACAGGTGAATTTACATTGCATTTTATATAATGCATGAAAGCATTTATAAGGACCATATGCTTTTCTCAGTTTTTACAATTAATTGAGCAATTAATTGAAATTTTCAAAGTTTTAAGAATAGTAAAGATGGCTAAATCATAATTAAGAATTCTGAGAAACATGCAATGGGTACTTATTAAACATTGAAGGAGAAATAAAATAAATCTAGGCAAATGATCAAGAAGAGCAAAGAATATTGAAGAAAGGGAAGAACAAATGGAGTTTTAAAGACTGAAATGCCCTAAGATCAATCAAGTAGCAATACCACAAGTGAACAATCAAACAAGCTCAAACATACATCAAAGAGCAGAGCTTGCAAAATAAGTGTTAAATCCATGAGCATTGCAGATAAGGTATTGGGGACAAGAGTTAAATAAACTGAATGAAGGCAACCAGATTCAATTAATAACTATCAATAAAATATGCCAGAATAGCATATGTTTCACAAAATGTAACTGGTTAAGCTTTAGCAGGCCATTCAACCCTGAATGAAGAAAAAATGGCTTTTCTCTGGGTATAATTTGAAAGATAAGACAAGAGAAAATGCCATAAGAAAAATAAGAATTTAATTTAAAATATGGTTAGAGAATTCTGTACTCTTCTGTCTGATAAACAATTCTGCTACAATTAAAATCTCATTGCATTGGATTTCCTCAAGGCCCAAGTTTATATATATATTTATATATATATACACACATACACAGAGCAGAACACAACAGGAAAATAAAATCAAAATTTTTATGGAATTTATCATACAATGCTTTTTCTTGGATGCATGCAGAATTATTAAGGCTAATTAAAACCACTGCAAGAAGAGCCAAGTATTATATTTATTAATTGCTTACACCGCAGAATTTGTGGTAATTTCTTCTCTATACTTTGTAAATCAGCCCAGATTTGTGTAACATTATTTTAAAATAATGAAGATAAATAGTCTGGTTAACTAAATTAGCTCTTGAATATTACTATTCTTTGATGTAAGAAGGAGAAATTGCATTAACAATTATTAAGCTCCTTATATAAATTCCTTTTATATAGTAGACAAAACGGTAAATGCAAATATCTGTAGGACTCAACTCAAAAACAGGTTCTTGAAATATTTTGGGCAACATACATTAAAAACCACATGATTTGAAATTAAACTTATTGTATGACACATAGTAACCTTTAGAAATTCAGATACACTTCATAAACAATAACTTCATCAGGTATTTCTTAATTTGTATTACTATGGAGCCTCTCAACTGAGTGATTAAAAACAAGCAGTTAACGAAACCTTCTGTAAAGTTGGCCTTTGAAATGATATACAATCCCATTTTCTTTTATCTTGAAAGTCACTAGTTTTGTCTTTCATTTCCAAACTAGAGAAAGCTATTCCTTCCTTCCCAGCCCCCAACATCTAACTTGGGAGATCTGAGGTTGCCAAAGCTAGTTCCTCTCTAAGAAAGAGCAGCACTGACCCCTCGTGGATATATTATATACCAACATAATTACACAAAGGGAGAAATACCCTGCAGTTACAAAGTAAAATGATTCAATAGCAGGAGTTTTGATGTACTGATGTATCTATTTTTAGAATTGTGCCTGGATGCCACACACTTTGCCAATAATGGTATGCACACGATAACTGGTGGTCAACCATTATTTATTAACGGAAATGAAATCTAAAGGCCAATGAAGTTTCAACTTCTGTACAGATATAAAATATGTTACTGATGCCGTTGTTGTGAGCAGAATATAAGATTTTTCAGGAATGCACATATTCTATGTAACAGACTGGTGGGCAGAATGAGCTCCCCAAAGATGCCTACACTCTGCTCCCTAAATCCTGTGGATATGTTAGCTTACATGACAAAAGAGAATTAAGGTTACAGATACAATAAGGTTGCTTGAGTCAGTTTACCTTAAAGTGGGAAGATTATTCTGGATTAATTGGGTGGAGCCAATCTAATCATGTGAGCCCTTAAAAGTTGAAGAAGATGGATCAGAGAGAAGGTCTCCACCTGCCTTGCTGGCTTTGAAAATGGAGGAAGGGGGGGCCATGAATGAACAAAGGCAGGTAGCCCCCTAGAACCTGGAAAAGGCAGGAAAATGGACACTGTCCTAGAGATTGTTCTCAAAAGGAATGCAGCCTTGGCGCCACCTTGATTTTAGCTCTGTGAGACACATATCAGACTTCTGACCTATAGAACTGTAAGATAAACTTATGTTGTTTAAGCCCTCAGGTTTGTGGTAATTTGTGAGAGCAGTATAGCAGTTTGATATTGTTTATGAATTCCAAAAAATTCCAAAAATAGATATTGGACTATGTTTGGGAATTGGTCTTTTCCTCTGGGCATATTATATTGGATTGGATTCAGAGGTTTCACTTTTACTTGATTAAATAATGATTAAGGCTTTGATTGGGTCACATCAGTAGGACATTGAGTCCCTGCCCCCTTTGTGGGCAGGGACTTACAGAGAAAACAACATGGCAGAAGAGAAGGTTGGAGTTTTGATCCTGGAGCCCGGGAAGTAAACACACAGAGAAGCAGATACATGAGGAAAGAGAGAAGGCTCCATTAGACAGAGCAGAGGCCCTGGGAAGAGAGACAATCCCTAACACCCCTGTAATTTGAATCATTTAAACAGATATCAGAAGGCAATTACTCAGAAATATTGTAGAGTATATCCCTGTTTTCAGTGGATTTTATGGGTAGAGCCCACACGGAGCTAACCAGGAGCTCAAATTTCATTCAAACTCTGTCTCTTTCCCATTCTTAGCTATGCTTTCCAAAGTGTTGGCTTTATTCAGGTAAATTCTCTCACACCAAAGTTGGCAAGGTAGGCACCAACAGTTTGAGGCTTAACACAAGACTCACAGCTACTCCAGTTGAGCTAGAGCTTCTCTTTCCCAAAAGCAGGTCTGGAATTGAGTCTGACTGGGCTGAATCATGTGGCTGATCTGAATCAATCGTTGTGGCCAGGAGACTTATTTTGATTGACCAGTCCTGAGTTATATATCTAGGCAAGGGACTGAGAGTGTGATCAATCCTACATAAAGCATGACTGAGAGTGGGGAGTAGAAAGTATATTAGGAGAAGGGGAATGGATGTTGTGCAGCTATAAGCAACAGATGCTGTTTATAGTGGGATTTTAATTTTTAAAGTTTCTTTTAGCTCAAAGATTCTATGATTTGTGGATTGATTTCCTTCTCAAAATGCAGTTGAAATAAACTAACATTCTCTGAGGATTTAAGTTTATTTTGCATTTTGAAAGAAAATTAATGTTCTTTTTTTATAAGCACATTTTATTTGATTTGAGAAGATTTCTTAAATAAAGCAGCGAGATTAGTAAGGGTGAGAATTTAATCTTTTAAAAAAATTTACTGAAGTATACCATTGAGAAGGGTAGAATTTAGAAGCATCATTTTTCAAAAAGGGAGTCCTCTAGGACTGTAGGTAACATTATTCTCTTATAATATTAAGATAAGATATTTCATTACCTCTATTTTGTATCTGGTAGAAATTATTCAAGATCATTTTTCAAATTTGTATTCCATAGATAATTATGAACACTGAAAAAAAGAAGATAATCTTTGGGGATCCTATTGGTCAAAATAAAAACACCTTTCAAGCACCACCTTATGATTTTAAAATCTTTCAGGGTTTAGTTGAAATGATGTTACATTTCTAAATAACTCAATTTAGAAATGGCTTCCAAGAAATCTCAAGAGGTCATATTAGTTATTGACCAAACATCATTTGCCAATGAAAGAAACTATCCATTCTGCTACTCATATAATTTTATTTTCAAAATGTAAATCTATTTATTCTGCTTATCTTTAAAAACTGAAATGATCTTGAGAAAGTCAAATTCTCAATAAACTTCTCTGAACAATTTGGTGTTTAATCCTAGAGAATTGTTAATGCATGCATAAACATTTCTACACATTTTAGAAGTCATTGATTTCCCTTTAAGGTTAATGTTACACAGAGGCAGCCTAGTGTAGGAATTAGAGTGCAGACTCTGGTTCCCAATTGCTTAGGTTCAGATCCCAGTTCTACCACCTACTAGCTGGCCGAGCTCTGCTTTGAAATGAGCATGATATGGCTGCTACCTAAACGGAATAATAAATGAGCTAATATTCATAAATCACTTATAATAGTGTATATCACATAATAAATGTACAATAAAAATAATTCATCTTTTCTTTCCAGCTCTCTTTCTTTGGTTTGCAAAGAAATAGATAACATTCATTTGATCAGTAATTAGCACAATTTTGTAATCATTATTGCCCCTTTACCAAATGGTAAGTTAATATAGGAGGTGTCTGTACATAATAGTGTGCTTGTTTCTGGCCATTAATTTATATGATATGATATGATGATATGCTATGTTATGAAATGAAATGAAAGATATGATCTGACATAACTTGAAATGTCATCATTTATTAGGAAAAGAATATAGAGCTCTAGAGAGTTCTTTTTATTTCTTGGACTTTGTTGCTTCTTCATATAGATCTGTTTTGCACATTAGATTACTCACTGAATAGGTTGCACACAATGCTTTGAAGTATGAAAGTAAAATAATTGACCATATTCATCTTGCCTCTTTTCTGTGATTCTGGTTTTGTAAATAAGTACTCTGTCACCCAAGAATGGAAAACTGAACTAAGGCAATTTCGCAGCTAGATAATATATGTTTTTAAAATTAGATGCCGTTGTTAAATGAAAAATGTCTCATTTTAGCCCGGTTTTAAAAAAATATTAGCTGAGAAAATCTGGAAGAAAAAAAAATAAGAAACTACATCTGATATATAGTGGCCTTATCTATTCTTGTGCAAATAAAACCAAGTTAGGCGTTATCAGTAGGGTTTTCCTACCTCCCCAATTCTCATCAGTCTAATTGCATTGCCATCATTGGTCTAGATTATATGAGTAATTTGGGAGTAGAGGTTGGCACGCAACTCTGTGAAAAGGAACAGAACCGATGCCAGTACGGATTCAAGAGAAGAGCTCTAAAGTTAATTGCATTCTCATTGTTTTATCAACATTTATATCCAGAATTATACAGAATCCTGGCTATTTGTTATTCATAAAAAAAGGTTATCTCACACCAATCTTAAAACATAAAATGTCTTACCCATTCAATTTTAGTAAATAAACAAATAGAGTAGCCAGCGTTTTTTGTTTCTTTGTTTTATAGTTGTTTGATTTACACTGGTTAGTCTGGATTCTCTCTTGGATTTGATAGGTCCTATTCAAAACAGAGGGATAACTAATCCAATTTTACTTTCACACAAGCCCTAAAAGAAATTTTGGTTCCTGAAGGATATCACAGAATATCTCTTGATGGCAAAGAGAGCACATTATCCATAAATTACATATTAAATTTTAATACAGACCAAATAATTCTTTTGACATATTACTTACAAGTTTCTCCTTTAAAAATATTCTTATATTTAGTATTATAGCTCTTAACTTAAAAATTGCTTCTTTTGAACGTCCCTGCTAAAAGACCTAGGTCAAAATGTTTGAAGAGTTTGAAAATTAAGCTAAAATATATCTCTTCTCAAATATAGTTAATAATAATTGCATGGCAATGAATGAATCTTGGACTAAATGATACCAACACATAAATATATTTACATAACCATAGGGTGCATGCATGCTGCAAAATATATTTGATTGTATAAACTATGCTACTCCTTGCACTCAAGAAAATTACTGACATTTGTGTTATATGCTCTAGTTCAATACATAAGTATTTGCAATGTTTTTTATACTAAAATTGATTTTACAATGTAGTCTGAATGGCGCAACCAAAAAATGATTTTTTAAGTGGAGAGTCACATTTATACATGAACAAATGGTAACAACAAATAAGAAACATGAAACCACAGGCCACATTTGATTATTTTCTAAAGATGTGTTTTTATTATTTTACAGAGTAATTTTAATGGTATGAGGTTAATGATGTTTATGGAAATTTATAACATTTTTACTCTGACCAAGACCTTGTATACCAAGTTTCAGTCTAGGAGAAAAATTTATAACTGAATTATAGTCCCCAAAGGATAGGTATTTAACCTGAAAGCTGCAAGCAACTCCTTAGCTATAGCTTCACAAATAGCAATCTATAATAGACTTGATGGCTGTATATGAATTAGAGTTGAGTGTGCTATGTAATTATCTGAAACAGCCCTGCTGTTTTCTTAGTTTCTGTCAAGACTAGGGCAACTTCTCAGAAAAACTGAACACAGCCAAATACTCAAGATTTCAGATGTATAAAACATTGCATTTCCTGCCTTGTGATTCAACCAATTTACTATGTATATTTTGGGCTGTAATTTCTTCTTTTGAAAAATGAGCTGTTTTGCTGAAATTATTTAACATCTTCCAATACTTTGTAAAATAAGCTAAAATTTGAAAGAGAGTTGAAAAGAATTTATCCCAGCTGGTCACCAATATTCAGGAAACAAGGTCTTCAGGGAAAAGATTCAACTGATATATCCATATTGCTCTTGGATGAAGGAAAAAATGATCTAGGCTGGAGTAATACATAATTTTGAAACGAAAGACTATAGAATCATTATTTGGTTTAGAAATCATTATTTATATTGTTGCTTATATATAAGATTTCTTTGTCCACTTGGGTCATAAGACTAATAACTGCTGGCAATAATGGTCTTGGTGATACACCCACTCTGCCTGCCAGGTTATTGCATCTGTTAATTGTAGATAAGATGGATCTGCGTTTTCGTGCAGTCATAATGTTTTGTAACAACTTTCATCCCTATTGGAAATAAAGCCTTTCTCTTACTTGTTTAATTGAAGTGGCTGCATAGGGGTCTATTCTAATTTTGTATATAAACCTTCTAATTTAGACTTAATCATGATGAGGAAATATTGACTGATTCTCATCTTCAGATTTGCAGGCCCAAAATATGACCTGCTTTGCTTTTCCCATCTATGTTTCATATTTTAGCTTTAATGAAAAAGCAGAGATGGCAAGAATAGGAGAGAAAATAATGGGAAATGGAAAATGCTACTCCATTTTTCATGGATTGAAATTTCATTTCTAGAAAACTTTGCTACAAAATGTCAATTTAATTTTATATATAAATTTCTTTGATAGCTTAAAAAAACTATCCTGGTAACATTTTGTGTAGCTTGAAACCAAATATATCTTCCTTTGCATTGAATCTTCAATTGACAGGGTCAAGATTTTTTTTTTTTTTTAATATTTGTATAGAAATATGCTATGCAGTATATTATGAAGTGATTCTTATCTGGATCACTGGATCATTGTCATGGAAAATTATGCTTTGAGAGTGAAGAGAAGTCTTCAGTAATGATTACAATTTGATACAAAAGCAACAATTTTCCAATAATATTCAACATGACATGTGCCTAGAAATATTGTCCAACAAAAATCATTGATGGCATAACAATATGTTATGTGAGTTTAACGATCTTTGCCATTCTCCATTGATTGACATTAGCATATAAGTGAGTAAAAGCAAATGAAACAAAATTCTTGTTTAGAGAACCATTAATCAGAAGACCCATCATCATCCCTTGGTGATCTTTAAAAGCCTTTAATTCTTGTCACTGAGGAAGTTCAACATGCTCTGCACTGCTAGGTCTTCTAGAGACTCTAGGTCTTCTAGAGACTTATTGAGCACTCACAATGGTTTAAGCTTATAAACTGAAATCTAGTTAGAAAGAGTAACAGATATGAAACAATTAGTGAGTACAATAGCTCATTGTTCATCCTATAAAAATCTCTGCATTTATGATATAATGAGTCAAATTCTTAAATTGGTTGCTTTTCAGCAGGTATTATTAAAATTGGATGTGCATGGGTTTGGGTTTGGGAATATGCCCTTAAGCAGGAAAAATAGATTTAGAAATGTGTAGCTATTATGGTTATGAGATGGCCTCTTAAGCATGATTTAATGGCTTTTGAAAATCAGGGTACTGGAGGGTCAGCTACTACACAGTAGTAAGCATTGCCTTGTTTTTTCTCAGCAGCCATCTGACACAGAGTTTTAAAAATCTAGGATGAAAGATGAAAGAGTATATTTCTAAATTTGAGCCATAAAGTTTTTCTTTTCTTTCTTTCTTTTTTTTTTTTTTTAACTATAAGAGAACAAGAAGTACCAGAAATGGTGCTTTTAACACCTGCCTACAGGCAGACATGTACCCCATGCAACTTCTCCAATCAAAAGAGTTATTTGTTTTTGTTTGAGACTGAACAGTTAGATTTCTAAGTCCTTTATGCTTCAATCCTGCAACAAATAAGCCACAAGAAAGATAATAAAATATTATATGGTTACTCAACTTGTTACAAAAAGAAAATAAATATTTTGTCTTCAATGGAAAGGAAAGGGTAGTAGGTGGGGACTTAAGAGCCCAGAATGAGAATCTACCAACCCCAAAACTCAGTATAAAAGACAGAAGTCTTTCAAATAAATTCTTCTTACAAATCAATAAGATTGATTCTCTTGAGTATGAGAGCTGGGTACTTTC
Source organism: Tolypeutes matacus (assembly GCA_026826555.1). Lineage (NCBI taxonomy): Eukaryota > Metazoa > Chordata > Mammalia > Cingulata > Chlamyphoridae > Tolypeutes > Tolypeutes matacus. The sequence continues at coordinate 24,525,046 of JAKSZT010053929.1, read as the reverse complement.
ATTTCCTACCTTATGTACTGAAAAATATTTTAATTTTTAAAATGAGTAAATGTCTGAAGATGCAATAATTCATCTTATCTACCTCACTCCCCTTCTCTATCAAGGCCATTACAGGAAATATTTAATTTTATTGATATATATGCATAAATTCTTATTTTAAGTTAAAATGTACGTTATTCATCCAAAGAATCTATGCCATGATGTATTAACAATGAAATCCTGAAATCTTAGCATGTTAGGATACAGGTTAATTTCTTATTCAAGTAAAGTTGCTGAGGGGCAAGTAAAATCACAAAGGCAGCTTCCTTCCAAGTAGGGATATAGTTACATCTTATAAGTCTGCCATCTAATCTAGTTATTTCCAAGGCTGCTGTCACAAGACAAGAAGTTCTACCCAAAAGCAGATAAATGGAGGATACTGTGGTGATAAGATCTAAGATTTTGTAGCAAGAATTAAAATAAAAAGTATTTGCAGCATAAATTTTCTTGTGCTGTGATTAAAAGCAATATTTTGGCCTTTACAGAATTCAAATATTATTAAATATGGAATGAAAGGGTGCCCAATCAAGCGAGAAAGAGAGACATATTTGGGTTATATAATTGTTTTAAAATGTTCATTTTGGTGCATTTTTATATGTCAATTATAGAAAATATAGGAAATACAGAATGTAAAAGGGAAGGAAATAAAACCCTCCCTAATTCCATTACCCAAAGATGACTTCTGTTAATGTTTTGGCATGATATGATTTATTTAAATAGGTTTATATACTACAAGCTGTATTTTAACTTGAATTTTTCCCTTGAACAGTATGAGTATAAGTTGTTGAATAATTCTTACAATATTGTTTTCACTGTAATTCCACTGTACATATTGTATTTAACCATGTCTCTATTATTTGATAAAAGATGTGCAGTGGATATTTGTTTTTGGCTGCAAAACTCTGGATTTTTTTGGTTCCCATATTGTCTTTTGGGCAATTTTGGCTCCCCCAACTTTTTGCAGCTTGTCAAGAATATACATTAAGTTCTCTTGCCCATCCAGCCTCCAAATCAGGGACAGATGTTTTCTCCAGTGTCTTTACATTTTGAGTACCATAATATGAATATAGGAGAAAATGTAGTTTATTCATTCCAGCAGCTGCAGTGCCTTGATGAGACTGAGTTGTTTTTGCTAGCTAGACCCTGGAGATGACTCGTTCTCTACTTTCTGTGCCCAATTGATTAGCCTTTCCATCAATTCAGTGAGCTAACCAATATTTTCCAATATAATCCTTTCCTACATAACATAGTCAGAGTCGGTTTGGAGTGGATGACACTAGTATTATAGACAATGCTGGATGATCATCCTTGTGACTAAATCTTCCCACAAATTTTTCCATTAGAATAAATTCCTATTACAGAATTGCTGAGTCAAACACATGCATATATTTTTTTTTTTTTTAAAGATTTTATTTATTTATTCATTTATCCCCCCCTTGCTGTTTGTGCTCGCTGGGTCAGCTAACCACGCCGTGCGGGCGGGCTTGCCTTCACCAGGAGGCCCTGGGAACCGAACCCGGGGCCTCCCATATGGTAAACGGGAGCCCTACTGATTGAGCCACAGCCGCTTCCCAAACACGTGCATATTTTAAAGAAGTTTTGATATGATTTGCTAACTTGTTTTTTGGAAACGTGTATTAATAATGTGCCCGCTAGCCGTACTGGAAATACTCATTTCTCCTTGCTTTTGTCAATACTATATATTAACATTTATTTTTAAATTATTTTTTCAATTTGAGATGAATAATTTGCTTACTATTAATTCAATTACTAATAAAACTGAACATTATTTTGCATTCTTATTGGTATTTTTAAAATTCTCTTTTTACATCATTTTCCATTTTCTTTTGAAGTTTGTCTTTTATTGGTTTTGCATATATATTGTGAACATTTTCTCAATATGTTTTCTAAAGGCACACACCCTACAGCTTTAAGTCTTTATGTACTTAAATCCATCAACCTTTGCTTTTCCTTCATGATTTTGATCATACCTAGAAAGACCACCTCCAAACCAAGGTTAAAGAAATACTAATCACTTTTAGTAATTATAATTTTGAGGCAAAACAAATATAGTCCTTTTGTCAATGGCAGTGATGAATTCCTGCATTTGTCTTATCCTCTTGGAACATATGACTTACAATACTTTTCCAATGTAAGATTTCTGTGCCACTGTCTTGTTTTCTTAAGGCTGTCTTAAGCAAATACTGCAAATTGGGTGGCTTTAAACAACAGAAATTTATTGTCTCAGTTCTGGAGACTGGAATCAAGGTGTTGGTAGGGCCATGCTTCCTTTGAAGTGTGTAGGGAAAAATCTGTTCCATGTCTCTCTCCTGGTTTCTGGGGTTGGCTTGCCAGCAATCCATGGCATTTCCCCCTCTGTCTGACTGTGTCCAAATTTCCTCTTCTCATAAGGACACTAGTTATGTTGGATTAAGGGCTTACCCTACTCCAAAATGACCTCATTTTAACTTGCCTAAGTCCGTCTGTAATGACTGAATTTCCAAATAAGGTCACATTCTAAGGCAGTGAGGATTAGCACTTCATTATATCTTTTTTGGGGACATGATTCAATTCATAATAGCAACCTAGAGTTAATCAAATGATCATTGTATTTAAGGTACATATCTCATGAAGTATATATTATTACTGACATCTTCAGTTCAAATGGGTTAACTAACAAAGCTTACAAGGTTTGAGTTAACACTTGAATCCCATCTTTTGACAGTAAATTCAGTGCAAACACCACCTAATAAATTTTAAATATTGAACAAACTACTTAACCTCTCTGGGCCTTAGTTTTCTCATCTGTAAATTGTGATAATAACTGCAATCTACATGATTGCAAGTTAGCAGTATAACACAGTGGTTTTCTAGCAGCATGGTCTTTGTAGTCTAAATACCTGAGTTTGAATCCAGGTTCTGCTACCTACTAACTATGAATTTGGCAATTTTCTTAATCTTCCTATGTTTTGTTTTCTTCATATATATAATGAGGGTAATAATAGCACACCTACCTCCTAGAATTAAATGACTTAATATTTCTGACTCACGTAGAAAAGTGTCTAGTGCATGGTAAGAACAAGGTAAGTGGGTTTTTGGTTAATACATATAAATTACTAAGAACATTTTCTGGCACTTTATAAGTATTCAACACATATAAACTAGATAGGACAACTCAGATGATTTCCAACATCAAAGTCACTGCCCTTTCAAGAACTGCAAACTAAAGATTCGGTACATGATGTCAAGTTAATAAGCTTCATTATTTTATTTTAGGACTCCATTTTTTCTAGTAGCTTACTGTGGAATGAATTAGGGAAAGAGGGAGAGGGAAGAAGGAAGCAAGGAAGTGAGGAAGTATGGAAGGAAGGAATGACTGAGCAAAGGAGCAAATATGCAAAAGTCATTAATTAACTCAGTTTCAGAGACTCATAAGGGCAATGTGCTCCTTGACCTGTTTCCATTCACAACTCTTGTCTATACCATACACATTTGAAATTTATTTTCACTTTTCTTACTCAAATCCATAAAACTGATTGAAGTTTCATAACCAGATAGTAGTGCAGGGTAGTATTTCCTTGTTATATTTGACCTCTTAGAATAAAGCAATATTTTCTTATCTACTACAAAATCCCGGTGTGAATATTTCATTTTAGTGTCTTCAAATTACATAAAAATGCAAAGGCTTTGGTATTCTTTCCAAGATCTTAAATCTATTTTAAACATGGAGCTACTAACCTTTATCAAATCATATCCTATTATATATTTTAAATGGTTATTGCAGTATTAACTATTTGCCAAACAATACACTAAGTATTGGCAACTCCTAAGTGTTCTTTATAATATTCATTTCACGAATGACCTTCCTATAAGTACAAATTCTTCTCCCTAAACCTTCTCTATTTTCTTCCTCATAAAATGTTTATTCAGAGAGCAGATGTAGCTCAAGTGGCTGAGCGCCTACTTCCCATGTATGAGATCCTGGGTTCAATCCCCGGTACCTTCTAAAAACAAACAAACAAATGAAAAAAACCAACTCTCATTGGGTAGTGGGTGTAGTTCAGTGGTTGAGTGCCTGCTTCCCATGTACAAGGTCCTAGGTTCAATCCCCAGTACCTCCTAAAAATGTTTATTCAATTACCACATTTGGCCATGCCTATATCATAAACATATGAATCTATTATCTAGGTGGCACCATTTGGACCATATTGTTTGGGGTTCAGAAAAATCAGGACAGTGGCTGGAAAAATTCATCTTCTATTTTGAAGTCCATAATCTATAACACCAAACTGCAAAGATAGTGAGAGAAACTAATGTTCAGTTGTTCTGGGATATGGTTGACCATGGGAAATGGAATAAGATTAAATAGTCAACAATCATTATTGTATACCAAGTCTGCTAGTAGCCCTGAGAGACAGTGGTATGCAATAAGAATATATTAATCACTTTCTCTAAGCAAAATTTTGTATTATTGGTTGTATAAGGGATAGCTATAACATATTCTTTACTCCTAGGTGAGATTACAGTTCTGAAGGGGAATAAGCAAGTCACTAATTAAAGATAAAATACAATAAGTACCAAAGGGAGATATCAATAAGTTGCCATTAAGGGTTCAAAAGAGGAAGTAAGTACATCTGCTGAAAGAAAAGAGAGAAGGATTCGGCAGCAGCATGGGCCTTTAGTGAAAGGTAGAATTTCAAATATAGCTATAAGAAGACAGGAAGGAGGGGGGAGCGGCTGTGGCTCAAGTGGTTGGGCTCCCGTTTACCATATGGGATGTCCCGGGTTTGATTCCTGGGGCCTCCTGTTGAAGGCAAGCCAGTCCAAGCGGCGCGGTGAGCTGACGGCCTGCGCAGCATGGTGAGCTGGCGCAGAAAGATGACGCAACAAAGGGAGACAAGCAGACAGAAAAATGCAAAACCAAATGGACACAGTGAGCACAAGCAGCAAGGGAGGGATAAATAAATTAAAAAAAAAAAAGAAAACAGGAAGGAGAGAGAAGAGTATATTATAGGGTTACAGAAGAGCATACCTGGTTGGGAAAGAGTGAATACTCTAAGGAAATACAAGTAGCCCAGTTATATGGGTTAGATTGGAGGCTGTAAAATGCAATTTCATGCAAATATAAATGGCTCAGCAGGCAGGTTTAGGCAATAGGGAGTGGTGTGGCAAGGACAACCTAGCATGCTGTGACCTATCAGTAGGAGCCAGGTCACCACTTGGTTCCAGACACAAGCCTGATCATCTAACATTACATGAGGACTGAAAATCTGCATTTTTGTGTAGAATATCATTCTAAAATGTCAGCAATTAATTAAAAAATATAAACATGTGGTTGAACAAATATCCAGGCTGAATTTGATGCACTGACTACCAACCAGTGTGCCATAATTTCTAGGTCACATCAGAAACACTGGATCCAGAAGTAAGGGCTAAGAAGGAGCACAGGGATTTGGGATCAGACTGTGGAAATCTTTGCCTGGTACACACAGGATTTTATCCTTAATAGAGTAGGAAATGGGGACAATTGAGAGGTTGTTAACAGAGACATGAAATGAAAGGACTAACACAATGCTTAAGAAAGTTGAATTTAACAGAAGTGTGTAGAATGTACTGGAATGCAGAACCAAGAAGAGAAACCAATTAGGAGGCCATGGGAATAGACCAACAGAAAAATGATCCAGGGTGACAGAAGTGGCATGACAGTGAAGGGACAGGAATGGTGGTTAGAATGTTGAAATGCATGGAAAATTCATAAAATGCTGCTTGTGTTAACTCATTCTTTCTAACATAATGCAATTTCATATTAAAATGCATTTTTGAAAAGCAATATGGTTTCTGAATTTATGCACATATATACATCCATATCTATATACACATAAATAATATCCTCTGAATACACACACACATATGTATGCACACACACACAAACTGGAGCTGGGCTGTCTCAGTTCTAATCCTGGCTCCTCCTCCTAAATGTGTGACTTTTAGAAATTGACCCAACCTCTCTATTTCTCAGTTTCTTACCTTATAATAGGGCTAGGATCATAGTCATAGGGTTGTTAGAAGTAAATAAGGCTTTTTCTTTCTCTCTCTCTCTTAATATATAGTATTAAGTGTAGTCCCTGGCACAAAGTAGGTATTACATTGTGTTCATCTATATAAAACTCTCAAGCAGATAATCATTTTTCATATATATATATATGAATTTCAGAGAAGAGGGTATATATATATATATATGAAAAATATATATGAAATCCCTCAAGCAGATAATCATTTTTCATATATATAGCATCTTCCACTGACTTCCCATATCAGTCCCATTCACCTCCCTCTTCAAAACTATCCTTTAAAAATGTAAAACTTAAAATTACATAGTGCGAAATGTTTGCATTATTTCAGAGACATAATTTCAGAGAAGAGGGTGTTTCCACTAATCCCTAGTGAGAATTGATTACTTTCCCTTCATTGCCTTTCTAACCATTTGTTTGTAGCTGACTTTTGGTCTTGTTATAGGCAAAAAGAAATACAGGCATATTCTCTCTATTTTATATACATATGTAACTGTATTATAGTACATAAAATACAGCTAAAGCTAAAATCAAATAGTCCTCTAAATACTAAGCTTACTTCAAAAAATTGTTAATTTCCTAGTACCAAGTAAAGTGTGTATTCATAATTATCACTTACTAAATATTTGTTGTATTAAAACAAATTTCTTATATTTTGCTTCCCCTCCCCAGATATTTGGAGAAAAGGACTTTATTCATAAATATGGATGGAACAAAAATGCTTTATTCTCTTATTCTCTCACTTGGCTTCTTGTATTATTTCCCTCCTTGTACCCCAAGCCTGAGACTAATGCTTCATGGTTTTTTGCCATGTACCTATTCCCGCCGTAGAGATTTAAAACTCCCAGTGTTCAGTTTGGGAGGGGGTTCTACTTCCTTTTCAGTTTAATTTAAATCTATATTTGTTAGGTATCCTCTACAGTGAAGTGAGTTGGGAAGCCTGGGGTGACAGAGGGATACATCAGACCCCAGAATTTTGTACTGTACTGTACCAGATAGAAAGATAATTCTAGAAAATTTCAAGGGTAGGTGTAAGTTTTACCAACTAGAAATTCCAGCCATAAAGAATTTTGACTCCAATTGATCTTTTGAATTGAGTTAAGAAGATAAAAAGCCTACAAAAGATTGATGAAATAACTTGTTGCCCCATCTACAGAGACATTTTACTTTTTTTTTTTTTTTTTTTTTTTTCAGATAAAAGTTAAGATACCTGCCAAAAAAACACAACTTTTGCTTTGACATAGTTGCTATTGAATTGCTCGGACAGGAACCAACCAACAGGTTCAGTTGCTTACTCAGGCACTTCTGGTTCAAAGAAACCTGATTTATGTTTTCTGAAACTTGACTCACTTTGGCATTGATATCCCCAGTGCCTCTTATCTCCCCACATGCCACTGAACTTTTGCTGAATCAAGCATTTTCTTCATATCCCCACTGGTTAAGGTTGCTATATTACCTTAGAAAATTCACGTTTTACAATTCTAATCTAATAGCAATGAGTGGTCTATAATAAAAATCTTCCTATTTAATTACAGCAAAGATTTTTATTATATACCCACTCATTAATTTTATTGAAGTTTTGGACCCTTAAACTATGGCATCACACTTAAGTTAAACTTAGTGGCAACTTTATAACATCTATATTACAAGAAAACTCTGGGATAAAAAATTCATTGCAATTATTACCTTAAAGCAGGTAATTCCCTTTTGAATCTTTTACATTTGCTATTTTTTTTCTCTGTTTCTTGATATAGGTGCCCAGGTACACAGAATACAAAACATTGAATTGTACAATATAAACAGATCTGTACCACCTAGATGAAATGAAAATAAATAGCTAAGGAAAAACAATACTAGCAGATACTGTTTCCTAGACAGATATCTTAGGAATGAATGGTAATAGTTGCCCCAGAAAGTCAAACCTCAGAAGAGTGTTGAATAGACTACAAATTCTTTTTCTTGGGGGAAAACGATACTCTATCTTCCTTTAAACATCCATAAATTATCCTAAATTTAAGAATGATGGAAGCAGATGTGGCTCAAGCAATTGGGCTACCATCTACCATATAGAGGGTCCCAGGTTCAGTTCCCTAGGCCTCCTGGTGAAAGCAAGCTGGCCTGCGCAGAGAGCTGGTCCTGTGTGGAGAGCTGGCCCTGCAGAGCTGGTGCAATAAGATGATGCAATAGAAAAAGAGACACAGAAGAGAGACAAAGAGAGACACAACAAACCAGGGAGCTGGGGTGGCTCAAACTATTGAGTGCCTCTCTTCCACGTCGGAAAGTCCTCCTAAAGAGAAGACAAGAAGAAAAGACAAGCAGACATGAAAGAACGCACAGCAAATCGACACAGAGAGCAAACAGCGAGTGTAAGCGGCAGTTGGGTATAGGGAGAATAAATAATAAAATCTTAAAAAAAAAAAAAAAAAGAATGATAATGCTAAGTTATAGTCTGTGGTTATTCTTTTTCAGCAAATTAGATTGCAAAATCCTATTCTGATGAATGAGAGCTGTACTTTCTTAATTTGTGCTGTTATTAGATACCTAGCTTCCAAAATAATCAGGCAGAGGTAGCAAAATAATGTGGAAACAGTGCGAACATTGAGACTGAATAATTTGATTCTGCTTCTGGAAATCTGCTCATTATTCTGTGATCTTGGCTTATTACTAATCTCTTCAGCTTGTTTCATCTACTAGACCAAATGAAAGAAGCTCTCAAAAGAAGGGAGTCAAAGGATACTAAACTTTGCATCCACAACAGTTAGCAGAATGCCAGAGACATAAAAGATGTTTAATAAATATGTATATATAAAATAAATTCAAAAATTGGGATAAAATCACTTACTTTACAGTGCAGTTATAAAGATAAAATGAGAGCAATCAGATACAACGATTTTCTAACCTGTAAATTATATATAAATATGAAATATTTAATTATTACCTAATGGCTTTAAAATGTATTTTTGCATTGCACTCTAATTAATTTTCTTGAAGACATTTTCAGTAAGTATTTAAATAATATATACAATTGATTTAAGTTTTTAATATCATAAGTTTGCAACCCTGAGTAAATCATTTAATTGTACTAAGCCTTGATGTTCTCACCTGTAAATTAAGGTATTGAGTTTGAGACTCTTTAATAATCCTTTCCAGTTGTAATTTTTATAAGCAATAAATTTACAATCAAATGTTTTATATAAATATTAAATGTACTTATTATATAAATATCAGATTAAATATTAGGCAAATTATTAGAATTTCTCTTTATCTAAATTATATTTTTAAGTCAACATCAAAGTCATATGGTTGTTTTTTTTTTAACCTCATGGAATACCCAGTTTATTGTAATATAGAAACCAAAACTGCAAATAAACTTACCAATATCACAAAAAACAAAATTACAAAAAACTATCAATATTCACATTTAAAACTATGAAATTTTTCAAAAAAATTTATCAAAAATTTTTATTAATCATGAAATAACATGCTCAACAATGTTCAAAGGGGGTTCAGAGTAAGTGTATAGGAATTCTCTAAACTCAAGGAATTCACAATCTAATTGATCAGAGCAAACTATCCCAGGAGAGAATGTAGCCATCAGTTCAAGACAGACTACTACTAATCATCAAAGAGCCATACAGACTCTAAATGCTTTAGAAATTCAGATAAGAAGTGATTTAGAGGGAAGCAGACGTGGCTCAAGCAATTGGACTCCTAACTACCATATAGGAGGTCCAGGATTCGATTCCCAGGGCCTCCTGGTGAAGGAAAGCTGGCCCATGAGGAGTGCTGGCCTGCTCAGGAGTGCTGGCCTGCTCAGGAGTGCTGGCCCGCATGGAGAGCTGGCGCAGCAAGATGATGCAACAAAAGAGACACATAGGAGAGACAATAAGAGACGCAGCAGATCAGGGAGCTGAGGTGGCGCAAGAGATCGAGTGCTTCTCTCCCACCCTGGAAGGTCCCAGTGGATTCTGGGTGCCACCTAAAGAGAAGACAAGCAGACACAGAAGAACACACAGCGAATGGACACAGAGAGCAGACCGCGAGTGTAAAAAAAAAAAAAAAAAAACCAATGGGGGCAGAGAAATAAATAAATAAATCTTTTTTTTAAAAAGTGATTTAGAAAGGCAAGAGAAGGGAAAATATTGTCAAGAAATTGAAACTTGAAAGAGAAATAAAATTTGGCAAAAACAAATAAACATGAGAAGTACCTTCCAGGCAAAGGGAATATAAATCAAGACAAGGGAGTAGAAATGACCTAACTTTTTTCTTTGTGAAAGTGAAGTAATTGGACTGAAAAACCCTGAGCATGTGTTTTGGGAAATAATATGAAATAGGATTGGTAGAAAAGAGGGGAAACAAGACTATAGGGATTCCTTGAAGAATTGTAAAAGAGGAATAATATAATGGAGATGTATTGGTGAGTGGTGTGTCCAGAGTTAGGGAGAACACTTAGGAAGCAGTCGTAGTCACTTACATAAAGTGCAGAATGGTGTCCAATGGAATGGAGAAGAGCCAGTACAAGAAACCAAATTCTGCAGGTGAAACTAATAAATGATCCCTCATTCATCATCAATCAACCTAAAGCATGTAGACATGTGTACCCTTCCTTTTGATCCAGAAACATAATTTTTCAAGCACTAGATGTCACTATGTCACTGTTCCACTTAAGCACAATAAAATCTAGTCATTCTGAAGCCATAATTGCATCTATCTAATTACACTAACATGTATGTAGATCCAACTCTGCTTTTCTTCGTTTAAATAATTTAAAATAAAGCACTAGGAATTTGTACCTATTGCAGCCTGAAGAAAAATCAACTCTGAAGTTTTCTTTGACATTTTCTAAAAGTCTCTTGTATAAAGTTAGCAAATAAAATTTTTAGAAATTTTTAACTCAACAAAAATATGAGAGGAAATTTAATCATTTATACCACTAAAAAATAGGACAATTTCTACCATATAAAAAAAGGTTTTCTAATTTTTATTCAAGCAAAACAAAACTAAGATCACTTCTTTAGAATGTGTCCATTTTCAGATTTGTCTTGTTAACCTACCTATAGAAAACCATATGCCATTTTAAAAATTCATCTAGCATCCAATATTCTCTTCCTACCAGGACCCTCACTTTACTTTTAGAATTTCCAACTGGGCCTCATCTTAAAGGAAGAGTCAGTCTTGCAATAAAAATGCCCAGAGTACTAGAGCTGTTCTCTCTGTTCCTGCTGACTTGGGTTTGATCAATTAGATGCTCTTTGAGACTTTGAATTTTGTGAATGTTGCACGAACATAGGGACTGGTGGAGGTATTGCCTTAGGAACATGGGTGGTGATATTTTTAAGCTGACCAGACTGATGGTTCTTGCAAAGGGACTGCTGCTGCACTTCCTGTGGTCAATCACTCCAAAGCCCCAATGATTCCCTGCTGTTTCTCTAGGTTTCTGTTGAGTCCATGAGCCACCTGACCCCAATACCGCCACAACCCCAACACAAATACACACAAAATAGTGTTACAATATATTTCCTTTCCTTTACATTAGCCAGAGTCAGTTTCTGTTGCTTGCCACCACACAAAACAAAAACTCAAATCCACAGATTCCAAAACAACACAAATAAGCTCATGCTTACTGAACCTCAAGGGTTGAGAAAAATACAAACGAAAAGCATTTCAAGAAAGAGATCTTAAATGTACCTGTTCACAAAAGACCCCAAATCTGACCTCTAGCTATTTTTTTCTCCTGGAAGTGTCCAGGCCCTGCATCATCTTGAATCTCTAAAAGTCTAGTTTTTGGATAACCTATCTGGTATCTCTCAAAAATCTAAGGAACTGAAAAGATGAAGCAACAGCATAGAGAAAATTGCTGATAATATAGTCAGCTATCAGAGCAGCCACAGAAAGTACAGGAATGTTGGCTAGAATTTCAAAAGTACTGAGATGGGGCTCACAGCATGTCAAGAAAACTGGCTTTAGGAACTTCCTACCCGAATCCTAGCTATTGCTATTATTTCTTCTGATTGTTAAGAAGTCAAGAACTCCGGTCACAGAGAGACCAATATTCCAGTCCCAACTCAGCTACATGGACAATTTACTCATGCCCTTGATTCTAAATTTCCTTTTCTTCAAATAGGATAATAAAGACTACTTCATAGGATGGTTGTGAAGTAAATCTAGAGTTCCTTGCAACAAATATACTAGAAAAGCAATTTCATTTGTTTTCTGTTTCTCACATACCCACCTCAAGGAACCTGATCTGGAGAGGACTTAGAAAGTGAATGTAGCATGAATAGGAAGCACTCACTCAAAATCCTGTGCAATTCATAGGATTACTAACTTTTAGAGCTTGAGAGAATCTTAGCCATCTTATACATCTTCATACCCTACAGAGAAGAGAACTAAGATGTAGGTAGAGAATTTTAGTCTTTTTTCCATCCCAAGGACACATCTAGTTAATAACTAGAAGCACTTATTAACAAGTGTCTTGTCTTTCATACATTTCCAATAGTTTTTTTTTTTTGTTAACAAACCCTTGTGTCGAGGGCTGACTCAATAGATCACAGCGAGGGAGCTGCTCTGCTACGTACGAAACCCCGACCCAGAAGCAGGTCGTCTACGAGTGGTTTAGCACCAGGTTCCCCAATAGATTTTTTTATATTACTAAAAAACATGATCTGGAAATCTGATCCATTAAAAGTATTAGTGACAAAAGGACCTTGCCCAGAAGAATTTGCATTTTTAAATACTGACAGAGAGATAAATATACAACATTATTTGGGTGGTGTTTGGTTGTGACAGGGGATGTTCCCAGACTTCCTCAAATAACATAATGCAAATGTCCACCTGCCTGGACAGATGTACTATTTTACTCTACAGAGACTGCAAAGATCAAAATGTCTAGAAGAGCATTTCTTTTCTTTTTTCTAATGTTTTAGCTAAAAAAAAATAGAAAATACAGAAAAGCATAAAGATAACAAAAGTCTTTCCCAATTTCACCACCTAGAAATAACTACTAAACCATTGCTTTCCATTGGCCTCATACTCTCTCTATCTTGCTCTCTCTTTAATATATGAATATTTCACAAAAAGTGATTATTAATACATATGTGTATTAGTCAGCCAAAGGGGTGCTGATGCAAAGTACTGGAAATCTATTGGCTTTTATAAAGGATATTTATTTGGGGTAAAAACTTACAGCTACAAGGCCCTAAAAAATCCAACTCAAGGTTACTTCTTCACCAAAGTCTATTTCCACATGTTAAAGCAATATGGCGGGCGACCTCTGCGAGGGTTCAGCCTTCCTCTTCTTAAGGCTTCATGGGCCCAGCTTCTTCCAATCTCAGCTGTAGGCTGGAGGGCTTGTTTCTTTCCAGGCCTTCTCAGCTGCTCAGAGCTCTGGTCTCTTCAGCTTCAAACTATCAGGTGAATGGCTCAGTTCACCCCTGGGATTTAGCTGTTTGAGCCTTCTCCGTTCTGTCACATGGCAAGACCGAAATGACCAAGTTCTCTCCTCTTCCAATGTCTATGGAGCTCTCTTTCTTCCTGTGCCTTCTTCTGTGTGTTTTCTTGAGTGAGTGTCCATTTATATAGCCCACCAAGGGGGTGGGGACTTAACCTGAGTTACACTCCACTGACATGGTCGAACCAAAGCCCTAATCTTAACATAATTTAATCAAAAACATTTCATCTGAATCTAGTACAATCAAACGATATCATAATCTCTCTTTTTGGAATTCATAAATAATCTCAAACTGCCACAATATGTTTCATAACCTTTCTCATGTAGAGCACGTTCATGGCAAGCTTAAATTGAAGTGAATAATAGCTAGCAAATCCACAGCATTTCATAGTTTATAAAATGCTATCTGGTACATTACCTCATTTTCAGGTTGTGGTCATAGATCTTTTGTGAGGAACAGCAGATGGTATTTAGAATAAAGGACAGAGTTACCTCCTATCCAAGGGGGTCATTATGGAGAAGAAGATTCTAACATGTCACAAAGAGTAACTGTTTCTTATATCAAAAAAGAAACATACCCCACCACCAATAAAAGTTGATTTCTCAGGTAAAAGGTAACAACTGTAACAAATGTTAGATTAAGGATTGCAAGTATCAAAAAGAATTAATAATGTCATGCAGCCCTGATGTCTCAACTTTCACAAATGTGATATTAAATCTCTACAGTGCAAGTGGATGTGGCTCGGGCAGTTGAGCTCCCACCTCCCACACGGGAGGTCCTGGGTTCAGTTCCTGGTGCCGCCTGAGAAAACAAAAACAAACAACAAGCAAAACAAATGAAAAAAACAACTCAGGAAAGCTGATGTGGCTCAGGGTTGAGCACTGTCTTCTCACATATGAGGACCCAGGTGCAATTCCCAGCCCCTGGTACCTTAAAATAAAATAAAATTAAACTTAATTTAATTTAAAAATAAAACAAAATCTCTACAGTAAAGCCATATTAATAATTCCAGAAAGGCTAGTAATTTTAAATCTTATGCACAAACTAATTTAGAAATATGGGGAATTTAAAGAGAAAAGTGAAAGTCAAGGATACTGGTAAACTTTAAAACTTAATGTGTCAGACTGATTATAAAAGTGAGTTACCTCTCAGTGTTGCCTGATTTTAAATCTTTAAAAAAGGACATATGTTCTATGAGGCCGGAATCATGACTATCTTGTACTTTGGTGTAACTTTAGTACCTAGCACATGACTGGAACAAAGAACTGCTTAACAAATATCTGCTGAATGGATATATTCAACTCTTAATATCTTCATGAATTAAAAAGAATAAATGTAGCTCAAACAGCTTATATTTCAAAAATTAACATCTTTATGACTTTGAAGTTAATTTTTATTTTATATGTATCAATTAATGAAGACACAATTTAATTAATTTATTGAATCTCTACTATCTGCAAAATGTATTAGTGTGCACAAAGGAAAAACAGACACAGTTCCTGCCTTCAAAGAACATATTCTCTAATTAAACATGTATCTGACATGCTGGAAAATGCACATTTGAAAGTAAACAAGCCATTAGGGAAGACTTAGCTTATGACTATAGAAGGCAAATTTCCCATTTTGCTCCCCTTAATGGCCCCTTTCCTGATCTTCATGCTGGGATTGCATCATTGGACTTTCAAGTTGCTTAATGTATAATAGCTTTAAATCTATGTTAAAGAGATGCATCCAGTACTTCAAGGAAAATCTGGTTGAGCCACATATACTAAATGGACCTCTAAAATTATGATGATGAAAGGATGAAGCACTAGGTGTCCTGGGGTGGAGGTGCCTAATAAAAGACAGGCAATACAGAGAGAGAAGATCAAAGTTTCTAAGACACAAATTTCCTGATCTGATCATTTAACTATGACTTTTTCCTGCTGGTCTATGTGCCTGAAAATGAAATGAGATAAAGTGCCCAAGGTCCTTAAAGACTCATATATCATATAATGCTTGATAGAACAAATATTAGGAATATATTTGTTGTATTTCCTTCTGTGCATGTTGTATCATCTAAACTTTGTTGAAACAATTAGTCTGGGGCTAGGAATTATTTTAAATGATATTTAAATCTATACTATTTCTCTTATTCTATCAAATGAAATTCCTAATTTTCTGCTTTTTGTGCATACCTCACCTTCTGTTATTGCATATTGAAAAGCAAATTGAGAATATCTAGCTCTTTTGATTAATGATATAGGGACTTTTGGCTGAATTTTTAAAAATCACATATTAATTGCTATAGATAGCAAACTAACTATAGATTTAGTACAGAAGCTTGTACGAACTCTGCCCACAAGGAAGATAAAATCTTGGAGGGAAGTTGATGGAGTATTTGTAGGAGAAAAGATGGATGTTAACAATGTTATGACATTCTTCAGCACATGTGGTACAAAGGTCATACCGATTCTCAACCAAAGCAGAAAATTATAATACTTTTCTGAAAGAGCAATGCCAATACTTATTTTAAAAATTAAATATAAGATAAAGCTGAAGACTTTTATATTTTCTACCAGTGTATGTGTTTCTATGTCTCTGTAAAGATGCATATAGCTAAGTAATTGGTTCTGTTTTCTCAGGTACCTTGTATATGCTGTTTCATTTGGATTTATTTTGAAGACAGTAGACACAGAGTCCCTTAAAATCCAATTTTCTTTTCATATCAATTTATTACAAAAGATGGAAATTTGTCAACATGTTTTGCATGTATAAAACTCAAATAATTAGCAAAGGATTGATTGGGTTAAAGAGTCCCTTGCCTGCTTTAAAAATCCAGTCTTCTGGGAAATGAAGTTTAGGCTGGGAATTGTATCTATGGGAGATAAGGAACGTGATTCTAACTTTTTAATCCATGCACAAGGTACGTTTAGAATCATCATTTAAAAGTTTATAATGAATAATAAAAAAAAATACAATGATCAATCAGCTAAATTGATTGTGGTTAGGGAAAGGAATAAAAATGTGTTGCTTCTTTGTAGGATTGTGCCATATACATTTTCTTATGTAAGAGGGTTGTAGCCCTTAGTTCCTCATTCTTCCATCTCTCCCTTTATTCAGTGCTATCAAACCCAGAGACCCTGATCTTCTTTGATGGGTTTGTTTTACTAGACTACTCTCTTGGCTTAAATTGGTCCTGCCCACCACTGGAATTGTAGATATTCTGCTGTGGGTCAGGAAACTTGTTCACAAGCAAATTGTCCTCAAAGCCTAGAAATATAACAGCCAGGAGTATGACAGTGGAGGAGATAGAGACAAAACCTCTGGGGTCTTAGTAAATGCACCACTACAACCATCTATAGGACTGTATTCTTTGTGCCCTAGCTGAACTTCTTTAGCTGTAATTGTGTATAAATTCATTCACATCAGAAAATCTCTGAAGGACCAGGTAGGGTTATCTAGTGGGGAAGAACATAATTTAGATCAACCCAATGAGGCAGACTTGATATTTATTTCTTTCGAAAGAAGTAATGGAAGTGCAGCTTCAAATTTTTAAAACCAAATGTAAAATTGTTTTAAACAACTATTCTAAGGAGAGTGAAACAAGGACTAGTTGGCAATTTCTGCCTATAAGCTTACTGCTTAATTTACGGACACTAGAAAGAGTACTAACCAATCACATAAAAATGGCCTACAAAATTGTTCCACATAGTTGTTTTTATGTTTCATAAACATGTTCAACACATCAAACATTCAGACAAACCCAGGACACTTGGAATTCAAATACCATATTGGGATTTTTTTCTGACCTAAACAAATATAGCTTATGAACAGCTGGTGAATGGGTTATATGAAGTAAAGTATGGCAAAGGAACTACATGGAAGAAATAAGCATTGTCATTTCCTTTTTCTAGAAAATTCTAAGGTGCACGTTCAAACATCTGAATATACCAAGTCGTTAATTTTTAAAGAAATAACTCATGTATTCTTGTCAGAGTTTGAAGAATAACCAGAAATTTTCCTCAGCACTGTAAGTAGTCCTCATTAATGACAATAATAGGTACATTTAGTAAACACCTATGCCATAGATAGTGCCAGACACTTTATATATATCTATCTTGTTATCTTGTTAAGTCTCACCCTCACCCTGCTAAGGAAGTTATAAGGAAATGCTTCATTTAGGTTTCAATTTTCAGGGAGAAGGCCATGAACTAAGACATTAAAAACTCTTGATAATATCACCACACCAAATGGTAATTAAATAGTGTGATTTTAGCTATGTGCATGTAGACACTCTGTACTACAGTGGAATAATAAAACAAGGCCATTGCAAACCCCAGAATGCCTGTTGTACATCTTTTACAAGGTGGGAAGGATCTGAGAGATCATCTAATATAGTACTTTCAATTTGCAGATAGGGAAACTGAAGTCCAAAGAGGTTGCTTCAAATGTCCAAAGCCAAGCAGTGAGTCAATTGAATGAATAAGATTAAGCATTATAGTTCATGACTTAATTTTGAAAGGCAGATTATTTTCAATGTTGACTTATACCCCTACTGCTAAGATTTCTTCTATTTCTTTAGAAAAAATAATTTAGACTCTCAGAAATTATGATTTTTGTTTGGTTTGTTTTCATTTGTGTGTGTGTCCGTGTTGTGTCACCAAAGATTAGAAGTGTTACCAAAAAGATCAGAAGGTTCACACACCAGAAAAGATTCTTTTTCAGTTCACAAGATATATTTGAACAGTTAAAATCTATTGAATTTCTCCCTGAAATCTACATGCATAAGTCCACATACCAAAGACAAATGATATTCTTTTCTTGACTACGCAATGCTGAGTTCATCAGCCATAAAAGGATACCAGGTGAGCTATAGTTTATTTCTTTTACAGCCAAACATATAATTTTAAGGCTCATTAAAAGTATAACTTCATTTTGAATGGCTGAATGAGGGTGGTGCTGGATTCCCCAGCTGGTTTCTTACAGTCTCGTATTTGTTACTACAAAAGATTTATTAATTATCTACTGAAATTTTCATCAGAATGATGATAATCAAGGAGTAAAATTTTGTTGATTAAGAAATACGAGAAAGCTATTAATTTGGCCAAATGATTAAGATAAAACAGGAAGAAAGAGTGATATTTATTTTATAAGTAATTAAATGGAAGTTAGATGGGGAATTTGAGATGACTGATAAGCTAGAAAACTTTGTTATTCTATCACCAATGAAAAACTTATCAATGTAACTATTTCTCCAGATTTAATCTTGTAAGAGAATATGGATGTCAACTTTGAGACATTTTGTTCAATATAATTAAATGGTGTTATAGGCAGTGTAATGGTAACCTCTGGAGTTGTATTACCTAGAAGGTACACCAGTCTCACCAGTTAATCACTCTTTGGCTTTTAAAAAGTTACCTGCCAGTGTAGCTCAGTGATCAAGCACCTGCTTCGCATATATGACATCCAGGGTTCAACCCCTGGTACCTCCTAAAAAAGAAAAAAAGTTACCTGACCTTCCTATGCATCAGGTTCAGGATAAGTGCAACCATCTCATTGCTTAGGAATGTGGGTTTAATATAAAACATTTAGTGTGGTGTCTTGCACATACTAAGCACTCAATAAATGCTGGTTGCAATTTTTATTATTATCAGAATCTATTCACTGGTATCTAAGTCTTGTGAAAATAATTTTACATAAATTATAAAAATGAATGATCCACAAGCCCAATAATGTTTTCTTTTACTACAATTAACTCTCAATAACCAAATAAAATCTTGCCTAAAATAGGGAATGGGAAGTTAAGGCTTAAAATGTACAAGTTTCCTATTTGGAATGATGAAAATATCTTAGTAATGGATGATGGTGATGGTAGCATAATAGTGTGAATGCAATTAACAGCACTGAAATATATATCTGAATATAATTAAAAGGGGAAATGTTAGATCATATATATGGTAACAGAATAAAATTTTTTAAAAATCCATGGAACTATACTACACAATGAGTCCTAAGTTAAACCATGGACTTCAATTAATAGTACAATTATAAAAATGTGTTATCATCAGTTGTAACAAATGACCTACACCAATGCAAGGTGTTGGTAGTGGGGTGGTGTATGGGAATCCTGTATTTTACACATGATTGTTCTGCAAACCCACAAATTCTCTGCTAAAAGGAAAAAAAAAAAACCTTGACCAAATTAAAATCAGTAAATAATCCAATTTGACTTGTTTGCGACTACAACTTTTTCCTAATAGCAGGAAGGAAACATTTTCTTTTAATTTGGACAAAAGTTCCCTTGCCCTTAAAGCAGTATGGCAATACTGCAATACCACCAGAGCAAATGGGACTACGGTACCAATTTTCAAGATTATGGCCCCTTTCTCCCAGGATAGCTGATCAGTGGTTGCTCTTCTCTCCTGGTGAAATGGTGCCTCTGAAGATTTGGTTGCTTTTTCAAGTGCTGAGAGAACATTTCAAAAGAGGATTTCAATCTCATTTCTCAGTCTTTGTAGTAACTACTTATTTTAATTTACTTACTAGAACTACGATTAATTGTCATCAAAAGCTGATGTGGTTAACAGAAGGAAAAAGGTTGTGTTGGATACTGTGGCAATTTGAAGTTCCTTTATGAATCCCAAAAAATTGTTTTTTGTTTTTGTTTTTAGATTCCATTCTTTTTTATTTTTAAAGAAGCTTTAGATTACATAAATGTTACATTGAAAACATAGGGGATTTCCATATAACCCACCCCTTCCCCCTCCCACACTTCCCCATTAACAACATCTTTTATTAATATAGTATTATACATTTGTTACAATTGATGAACACACATTGAAGCATTGCTACTAACCACGGTCTATAGTTCACATTATGGTTTACACTTTGTACCACACAATTTTATAGGTTTTGGCAAAATTTATAATGGCCTGTATCTTTCATTGCAATGTCATACAGGACAATGTCCCCAAATGTCCCCACAATGCCCCGTGTTATACATATTCTTCCCTCTCCTTACCCTCAGAAGCTCTGGTGGCCACTCCCTTTATATCAATGATAAAAGTTCTTCCATCCATTGCTAGAATAATAAGTATACTTTAGTCCATAGCTGCATTCCCCCCTTATGTTTGTTCATTCCCCAATCTTCAGGATTTTGGGATGGTGATGCCCACGCTGTTTTCTGATTGAAAGGGGGCTTAGATACCATGGGAGAGATGGATGAAACTGTCTTGTCTGCAGTTGTCTATTCCTATGGGTTTGATACCATTTGATTGTATTACATTTGGTTGAGGGTCATTTGATTAGATTACTTAATATTTTTAATATTTGTGCTTAAGATTTTCACCCAATTTGTCCCTTAAAAATGTTACAGACGCTATTGCCTCTAACATGTTCATGAATAGATCCTTTTCTTCAATTCTCTGCCTTTAATATTCTCATTATCAACAAATCAATAATAAATGTTTCAGTATCCAAAACTCTGTACAAAGGGTTAGGGTTAGTAGGATATATAAAATCTTGTATCAGACTCCCATTCTGTGCCCCAAACTACTTTTAATATTAGAGAGAGAATTTAAACGTTAGGAACATTATTGTATAGCATTTGGTAGGCTTCAGATGAATGCTATATTACAACCCTCAGTTCATTCCAAATAATGTGTTTCTTTATGATGCCATTAGCTCACATGACTTTTGCTGTCCTTTGAATGTGCCAAGCACACTCTCACTTTTGGAACATTTTCCCAGCAGTTCTGAGCCTGGATTGCATGATCCACAGATGACTATACACTTACCTCCTTCACATCTTTGATCAAATGCCACCATATCCTGAAAGCCACCCACTACTCCAGGAAGACCTCCATCACCTTCTCTTACTTTGTTATTTTTCGTGGCAACTTTGACCTTCTAACACACTGTATAATATGATTTTTTGTCATGTCTATTGTTTATTGTTTATTCCTCTCTACTGGAAGATATGTTCTATGATCTTGTTAAGTGTCCCAAGTACCTAAAAGTGTGCATCATAACTCAATAAACATCTGCTCAATTAATGAGTATAATATTGTGAAGAAAATATCTAAAAAACTTTGGTGAATGATTGTGTGTGGTGGAGTAGAGTGAACATTACAAATAGAGAGGAAGGGAGGAAAATGGAAAACCACAAATTCAAACTTGAATTTTATAATTTAGCCAGTCACGTTTATGCCTAATAGAAAATTACCCAATTAAGTTTAACTCTCACAATTAAACCAGTTAAGTTTATATATTAAAAAATTGATATATTTATCCTAAGGTATTTAAAAAAAAAAAAAAAACCTATGGAGGATGAGCATACAAACCTATACAGGAATGACATTCAATTTTTTCCCATTTGTGATCCACTCAGCCTTAGAAGGAGGAATGGCAAGGTACCATTGTTTTTTAAATAAAATACCATATCTGCTCCCCTCCCCAAACTTTCTCTCTACCAGAACGGACAGGTTAGTTAAAATATATTGAGAAAAGATGGGAGGGATTAATGTGCTGATCCAATAAATCATTTACAGTATAGGGAGAATATAAACACATTTTATTATTTATATTTAAGTTATTTTATTATAAATAAGAAACTATATTATTTAATTGGCATGTTAAATTTCATTAGTGTGGCTCATTAGACTAATGACAGATAGGGATTAAAAACAAGAGTCTGGAAGGCTCAGATAAGAGAGTAAGCTCCTTGAGAATAAGCCATGCCTTATACTGTTATATTCCATTTACCAACGAACACAGTATGGTATACATAATAAGAGCTCAAAGATATGTGTTGGTAGGTTCAACAAAGGATGAATTAACCACAGTTTGATTACTAGCTATATTGCAGATTCCACTTCAAAACCAGATATGCTCAAAGTCCAGTAAATTATAAGTCCCTAAAATTACTTAAGCCTGGCTTTAATATAGTTAAAAACAAACAAACAAAACTGTCATTGCAATTCTTTTTATAGCATAGCTTGCAAAGGGCATTATATCAATCAGAGTCCTGGCAACAAACAGCATACTCAAACTTGCTAACTGAAGAGAGTTTAATAAAAAGGAATACTTTTGAAGATGTTGAATGGGTTTCTGCAAGAGTTATGCAAAAGATAATACAGTTCCCCAGAGACAGCAATGTTGGGAAGCTGTTAGCACTCCTGGTCCTGAAGGATCTGAGGATAGGGTAGTTACTGGAACTTGGAAGGGATAGTTCCATGGAAAAGGCTACTTGACAGGAGCTGTGGCAAACTGAGTGGGGAATAAATACACTGAACTTTTATTCCATGCTTCCACCTCCTGCCAGTGCTTCCCATTGGCTCTGTCGAACTGGTAGCCAAGGGTATGAAAACCCATTGAAATGGTCTATAAAAGTCCATCTTCCAGAGCACAAACAAGGAAGAAAAGGATGGAAGTTGAACTGGGCAAATGGAAGACATCAGCATAAGTACGAATCATTTTTTCCACTAAAAGTGATGAAGAATTGTTACAGCTATTCCTAGGTATTTAAATAAAACAGAATTTAGAATGTTTCTTTGACATATGCAAGTAAACACTGACTTCAGTGGGAAGTGTGTATGTCCATAGAGATCCTAGATTAAATGCAAAGAATTTAGATTAAATTATTTTAATGATAAAATAGGTTAAATGATAGAAAGGTTATAAAACTAGGTCAAAAATGAAGCGGCTGTGGCTCAATCAGTAGGGCTCCCGTTTGCCATATGGGAGGCCCCGGGTTCGGTTCCCGGGGCCTCCTGGTGAGGGCGAGCCCGCCCCCGCACGGCGTGGTTAGCTGACTCAGCGAGCACAAGCAGCAAGGGGGGGGATGAATGAATAAATAAATAAAATCTTTAAAAAAAAAAAAAATGATCAATTTGAAACCAAACAAATATATAAATAACATTTTTGTAAGCAAATACACATATATGCATATATATTTATATATCATTTTGCAAATGTTTGTATGTATTGTGAGAATTTTTATTTTTACCCACAATAAAAATAAATTAAAAAAACAAACAAACAAACAAAAAACCATGTTTTTCTTTATCTTGAAAGAAGTTTTAGATTACATAAATGTTACATCAAAAATATAGGTGATTCCCATATTCCCCTCTCCCCCTCCCATACTTTCCCCCATTAACATTTTCATTAGTGTGGTACATTTATTATAATTGATGAACCCACATTGAAGCATTGCTACTGTAGTTTGGCAGTGAGAGCCGCATCAGGAGCGGTTCTGTGGCTGGAGCTGGAGACTCCATTTCCCAAAAACGGGGGAGGAAGAGACTGTTAAACACTGACTTCAGCTACAGATTAGTAAATTCAGCTGGCTAAAGTGTAATCCTGAGAACAGCTAAGGTTTGAGCCTGTCCAAGTTGGAAAGAGGCCAGTAGCTGCCATTTTAACTCTACCCCTGGCATGAGAGGAAGCCAGGCTGATTGAAAACCACCATCAAAAACATTTTACACTGGAAGTAGATTATGAAAAACTTCCTTCCATGAATTGCTTGCCATTTTGCATTTCTATAAAATCCCATTCCCATTAACATCATATAAGTACTTTAGAGCTAATTTCAGAATTGCAGTTCTACTAATATGTTGCTTTTAATGCTTTCCATTAGCAGAATTGATTTTTGTAAAATACATTAATCAACTTTAATTTTACTTTATATGATATAAACATTTTATGTCTTTATAGTCATCTGAATTTCATCCATTCTATTTGTTAACCTGTTAAGTATCACTGACATTCATCAGTAGGTTTAATTAGTCTTCAAAGCAGTTCATTCCATTAATTTAATAACTGCAGAAGTCTCATTTTTTAAAGTATACTGAACAAAGTATAATAAGTGCACATCTACTTAAAAAAAAAGACTACTGTTTAACCTATCTTTGGTAACTCATCTTTTCTCCCTTCTATGAGCTGTATTGCAGGAGATTAAAAATTGGAACAAATCTCCAAAAATGGAATCCATCATTGAGAAGCTCTTGCATGGGAATTAGAAAGTCGAATAGTAGCAAAACTCAAATTATTGTTTTGGCAGGAGAAATGGAAAGAAATGGGGATTTTGCAGAAGGCTTCTGAGTACTTTCACTCGGAGGCAGCTATGATGAGCACTGGTATTTCCTGTGGTTCCAGCAGCTTCTGGACCCCTTGAAAACTAGCAGTGAGTTCAAACTTTTCTGACCTTAAATCCCCCTGCCCTCTATGTGGATTTGTGAGCAAACTCAATTCCTTCCTGTATTCAATTCCTTCCTATAAAAATACCTTCCTGCTTAAAACACTTCAAGTTGTTTCTGTCTTCTTGACTCAACCTGAACCAATACAGTATTTGTTAAAAAGATAGTGAGACTGTCAAAAGAAAAACCTAAAATATGTGGCACTGTTTAGTGGTTGAGAGGAGGGAGGTAAGGAAATAATCAGAGAGGCTGCCCATATGGAGACATGAAGCAGGAGAACATTTAATTAACCTATCATCATGATAACTTGAAGGTATAAATATGGTTGTGGGAGTAGAGATTGAAAATGAATGTAAGTCACATGTGTTGGTTGTAACTGAATGCATTTGTAAGTAATATGTGCACAGGCAGGATATGGCAAATTATTTATAAGCAGGAAGAAAAAGGAAATAGAAAGTACCCAAGAACTTGAGGTCTTGAAGTTTTGAAAACTCTGTTTCTAGACCTCAGGCAGTGGAAAATAAAGTTGAAAGGGCTATAGCATGATAAAAGTCCAATAAAACTCAGCCTTGCAGAAAGTTCAGATTAAGAATAGGGCCTTCCTTCCACCTCACCATTCCAAATCCAATGGACTCAAAGTAGCTGCCACTGGATTTAGAGAAGCATGGGAATAAAAAAGCAATGAAATAAATCATGCTTTAGATTTGTGTTTTGGAAAGAAATTTGAGTGTGTCTACTGTCTTTGGAACATACTTGAAGCAAAATGATCCTCAGAAAGCAGGCTCTGAGACTGAAATTTGTATGCAGGAAATTTACTGGGGAGTGCTCTCAGGATAAACACATCTAGGAGACTGAAGGAAGCAGAATTGAACAGAGATAGAAGTTTAACTGCAATTAATCACAACAAAGGCTTCAGCCTTTCTTATGGGGATCTCAGGAGTTGGGATGGCTTTTTAGCTTTGCTCTAAACTGTACACGGAACGTGGGCATTTCTTATACCCCTATAACAACCTGTCAATAGATTCAAGCTTCTCCCAGCAAAAGAGCATGACCTTAGGCCAGGTGCTCTCATGAGCCAAGGGCATTCTCAGAGATGCTCTTAGATGAGAGTTGTTAGCCGCCAGTGTTCCTGATAGCTCGGGGAATGGGTGCTTTGGAAATGAAATGGGGATCTGGGCAGCAAACTACTGTGTCCACTACGGAATCCTACAATAGTTTTAGGAAATTGTGTTGCCAAATAGAACATGAGCCTGAACTAAAAAATTCTTTGATTATCAAGTGTCACAACAGCCTTCATGATCTTGAACTTGCAACAGCAGGAAGTAGGCTATGAAAACTTGTTAATTCCAAGGAGGACATCATCCCAATACCCACTTTAGATAATGGACAAGGAAGTTTCCTATATAGGGAAACAAGAGTCTCAAGAACACTGGTGTGCTGAAAAGAGTTAATATAGCAGATCTGAGACTGCTAACATTAGAAATACCTTTTTGCATTCCTGGGCCTTGAGGCGCTAATGAGATTTCACATGTATTGTCATAACTTGTTGCTGGGGAAATTAAGCATATCTTGTGTAACCAGACTAGACAAAGACACTTGGAATCTTGTGCCTAGCTTCCTGTGGACTTTGCCCATACAGTTTTTCCCTTTGCAGACTTTTTAATATCCTTTGGCTGTAATAAAATAAAGCAGTAAGTGTGGTCGTATATGCTGAGTCCTATAAGAGTCGTCCTAGAGAATCACTGAACCTGGGGTGGTCCTGGGGACCCTGACACAAATGGGCAAAAAGCAGTTTCCTCCCAGATTGTAGAATCTGTCTAAATGAGGAATTTCTTCTACTCCCAGGGTAGGGGGACTTCACCCATTCTTTCCAACAGAGTCTCAATAATTGTTATGGGCCAGTGACTACTGTGGGTCTGTCATTCTTCTCTTTTCTGAATGAGTTTATTGTAGTTATCCTGTTTTTGCTCCACCATTGAAAACTTGTCTATCGGTTTCATAACCAGCCTTCTATATTCTGCTTTGTGATACTGTGGCCTAGACTCCATAAATGGCACTTCTACTTTGCCAACTGTCTCCTTGTTAAGCTATGCCAATAGAGGATGCTAGCAGGAGACTAAAAGGGGAAAGAGGAAGACAGGACATTAGGCTTCCTGTTTGCTTCTTCACCCTGGAAGCAGCAGTTCATTCCAGCAGCAGCAGTTAATCCAATTTGCAGGTTTTCCTACCTTCAGAGAACCAGCTTCACAATGCAATTCTCCAGCTGAGCAATGCCCTTTCACCAGAGGTCAAAGTTTCAACCCCATAGGAGCCCTCCTCCAAACTCAGACATACCAGCAGCAGCTAACCATCATCTCTTTTTTTAGAATTCTGCATTTCTACGCCACAGAACTTCTCCTCCAAGCTTCTAAATTGTAATAATTAAAACTTCTTTCCTTTATTCCCTCAGTTCCAGTGATATTAGCTGCTTTGGGACACTTTAGAGTGCTTTATTTGACTCTTTAGTACTTCAAAGTCTAGTTATCAATACTTTAAAAATATCTGGTGTGTCATCTGACTTCTGACTGGATCCTGACTATGTATGCTTGGGTAGGAGAGGCTTTGGTGAGCAGTGGGAGAGGTAACAATTTTTTTAATGTACCACATTAATGAAAGAAGTTGTTAATGTGGGGAAGGGTGGGAGGTGTGAGGAGTGGGGGCATATGGGAATCCCTTATATTTTTGTGTGTAACATTTTGTGTACTCTAAGTATCTTTAAAAAAAAATTTTTTTAATATATTAAAAAAAAAAAGACCTAATCAAGAACACTCTACCACTTGGAGGCCTTAGACTATTAGCCCGCTGCAGTGATTGGAAGGGAAGTTCTGTTATCTCTTGGAGAGTGTGTGAGCATGTTCCATAAGTGGAAGAAAGGATAAAATGGGTGTTAAGTGACCAGAAGGGCAGTCTGTGGCAGAGACTATCTGTTCACCAAACTCTTTTTCCCTTTCCTCCTAAGTAAATAGCTAGACTACATCTCCTAGATTCCTTGCTTTTAGGCATGACCATGTGATGGTTCTGGCCAAAAAAAAAATGTAATGTGATATATGTTATTCCTGTGGCGGGCCCATAAAAACACCCACGTTATTGTTTGCTCTTTTTTCCCTTTCTGTTGATGTCAAGCATCAAGGACCTTCAAATCCATGTTTCAAAGAAGCCTGGACTCTGAATGACTATGGATCAGGATCCCAGAGGCCGTTCCACTCTTACGCTGATTGGACTTTTTGTAAGCAAGAGAGAAACAGCTATTGTGTTAAGACAATGAGATTTCTATGTCTATCTGTTACAGTAATTAGCATTACCTTAGGTAATACAACTAATTAATTTAAACTGAAGATCATATATTTCTAAAAAAGAGTATAATAATTCAACCCAGCCCTTTAACTATACTTCTGTGACAGTGCTTTAATATATTTGGTAAACACATTATATTTACATGTCTTATCTTCCTCTAAGCACAAAGAGCTGAGAGGGCTTGCATTTATATCTTTCTTTCTTTTTTATGTCCTACACTTTCTAGTACCAATGTAAGCACTCAAAAATATTTTGTTCATTGAATAAAGGGAAATAAAGATTAAAGCATACAGAAAAGTGATATCAAGACAGAGGCTACATGCACTCATTCATTGTGATTACCTGCCAAAGTACTTTAACTAGTTTAAGTGATTTTCTTTAAACTAAACCTATTAATTGCAATGAAATTTACCATTCAAATGATTAAAGATTATTTATACATAGAAAGCCTAAGGAAAATAACTCTAACAAATTTAATCTGGCCATCAGACCACAAAGCTGATCTATTATTGACAACTCCTAATACCAAAAGGGAGGACAGACACATGCATATAACAAAAAGTCAAAGAACACAGGCCAAGTAATCAAACCATAGATTTCTTGATCAAATTTAAAAGAAAAAAAAATACTATATTTGACATTTGTAGGAAAGCACTAGTGATATTTTCTGAAGGAAAAAGTAATGTATAAACTGAAGTTGTTTCTGAATTTAAAAAATAAACTGTCAGTTCTTAATGAGAGTTTGAAAGGAGAAGCACTAAAAATGTCATTAAGAACACTCTTGGCCATATAAAGGATAGGCTTAGTTTTTAAAGTCATCTGAAAAGTAAAGAATCCAGAAATAATAGCGAAGGGGAAAATATGGTGTCTCTCCATAAATTAGCATATTGAAATCATCTTCAAGAACTTCCGAGATTTCTGCATAAGAAATGCTGAAGTGAAAACTAATTTGAACTCTTGCATTTCTAGAGAATGCATGAACACTATTCTAATAAACACTAACATGGTTAGTTGCTGGCAGGACAGTATGTTTCAGCTATTAGTTTTGAGTATTCCAGATACTTAGAAAGAGAAATGTGGTTGAAATAAAAGAAAGCAACAGTAATGTTACCCTAAGACAGTTTCCTCCTATATTCTCATAAAAAGCTAATTAGAAGGTATTGGGTTTTCCCTATGTAATTACGGTTTTCAACACAAATCTACAAGATGGAGTTTCTGAAAACAGAGTGATAATAGAATGATGCCTTTTATTCAGATAGGTAAATGGTAGCTGGAATGACTTTCCAAGTAACTGTTGATGGAAAGTATTGAATGGTACCTGTTGCAGTCTGGCAGTTTGATGTAACTATGAATTCCAAAAATAGATATTAGATTATGCTTGTAAACGGGTCTGCTAATCTGGGCATGATTAAGTTATGATTAGGGTGTTAACTGGGCCACATTAGGAAGGCGTTGAGCCCCACCTCTTGATGGGGCAGGAATCAAATATAAAAAGCAATGCAAAGAACAGAGTTGGAGCAGTTTTGATGTTGGAGTCTTGAGCTGGAGCCCCGGGAAGTAAAAGAGCTTAGTCGTGAGGAAGAAGAGAAGGCTCCGGGATAGAGACAAGCCATTCACCTGATAGTCTACAGCTGGCCTTGTGGAGAGACGCAAAGCCCAGAGAGCCTCATAGTCTACAGCTGACCTTGTGGAGGAAACAGGGTTGCTAAGCCCAGAGAGAAACGCAGCCCCAAGAAGAGAGGAACCCAAGAAGCCTTAACCCTGGCAAACGTTGGCAGCTGTCTTGCTCCAACACGTAGCAATGGACTTTGGTGAGGGAAGAAACTTATGCTTTATGGCCTGGTAACTGTGGACTTCTACCCCAAATTAATACCCTTTATAAAAACCAACTGATTTCTGGTATATTGCATCAGTACCCCTTTGGCTGACTAATACAGTACCCAAACTAAATAATTGCAAAAACTGCTTCTGTCATGGCACAAGGTGATATTATTTGTGATAATGGTACAAAAATAAGGGAGATTGGGTATTTAAAAAAAGAGGATAATATAATATGTTAATATGGGCACTTAAAATATAAATAAATATTTGGAAATTACATGGATTTAAATGCAGTATAAATAATTTAGATATAGGAGGCAATATTGTATCTGGAAGACAAAGTTACTGTTCTTTCTTTCAATCTGGGAAAACCTGAGCTACTACTTTCTCTCCTATTGAAGTGAAAGGAAGAGGAGTGGTTGAACACACACCGGTCAGCAAATATTTATTCAGTATTCATAAGAGATGAAGTGTGAGGAGTGGCTTTGGAGAAAGATTATTTATGAAATGGAATAATGTTCCTGGTTCTAGAGTCTTAAAAATATCAATGGAAATAAATGAAATTTAGTAAAATTCAATAAAAGTATTTATGGGCACTTATAGCATATGAGGAACCTTACAGAACTCTTTTTGGTTTACAATAACAAACTTCATAGGTGGTACATAGCTCTCAAAATAATATTTTTGAGCTGATCTTTAGAAAGGAAATATTTTCATGCCCAAAACTTAATACAATATTAGCAAGATAATGTGTTGGAAAATTCTTGAATTATCTTCCAAATACAATTGATAAATCATCAGAGTCATAGTTACACCTTCTGAGAAGCCAGCTAAGAGTCAACAAATGGAATATGCAATATGTTTCCACAAATATAAAAATTCTTTGACAATGAATATATTGATTAGTGACCAATAATTGATGGTTTAATCATTTTAGTTCCTAACATGATGATTTGTTACTTACACATACATATTTTTGTTTGTTTTATCTATCTTTTAGGAAATTGGTTGGGGGTTTTGGGTTGACAAATAACATATTATTTCCCACTTTAAAAAAAAGAGTTAGTATTTTTGTGCAGAGCATAAAATTTTCATGAACATGCCACTGACATTAAGTGGTCATTGCTTAAGTATAAAAATAACTGCCACCCAGCAGGGGGTCAAAATATGTGGGGACTCTCATAGCAAATGATGATAAAAGAGATAAAAAACAGATCCTACATTACTACCTAGATTTTAGATGTTGTTGCTAAGCATAAATACAATACTTGCTTCCCAGAACTGTTATTAAAAGAAGTCCACATATAGAATTGCAATGTAATTATCTAAAATAGAAAAGTACATATTTAAAATCTATTTTTGATTGTTAAAAAATGTTATTGGTCAAAAATATATTAAACTGTCTTCAATATAATTTTGATGGATGTGTATAAAATACAAAAACATGGTCTTTTTATTGTCTGAGACTAGTTTGTGTTCATGAAGAGCTTCACATTTTCATTTAAGATTTTGCAATCTGTTACTGTTTTAGTTTGCTAAAGACTGCCAAAGCAATATACCAGAAATGGGTTGGCTTTTACAAAGGAAATTTAACTTCTAAGCTTACAGTTCTGAATCTGTGAAAATGTTCAAATCAAGGCTACATTAAGCAATGCTTTTCTCCAGAGGACTGGCTGCTGGTGGTCCTTGATTCTAATCTCATAAGGCAAGGCACATGGCGAGGCACATGGAAGTATCCTCTTGTCTCTTGCCTCTCCTCTGGGTCTCATCATTTTCAGCTTCTGGCTTCAGCGATTTCCTTTCAGCTTCTGGGTTCCATTGATTTCAGATTCTGGCCTCCAGGGCCTTCTCTCTCAGCTTCTGGGGGTTTCTCTCTGTTTCTGTGGCTTCTTTCTATATATGTTCATCCCATTTATAAAGGACTGCAGAAAGAGGATTAAGCAAAATATCCATACGGCTCAACATATGTAAGAGAAGTGTCTACATCTTTCAATAAAGCTACATTGTGTATAAGCTCAGGCCAAGATTGGCTAAGACACATAAGAGTGGCCACTTGAAGGATCAGCTCTAACACTGGAAACTGGGAAAGTAGTCTCAACCTGATTTATGCTGAAATGATGGGTGAGGGGATCATCTGCATCAACTGGGGCAAAAATTCCATCATGACCAGCAGAGCTCCACACTCCTCTTCTGCATAGCAGTTAACACACCTTAGATGGACAGCCGGAGCTGATGGGGGTTATCCATGGTAGCATGGGGCTATGACTACTTCTCCAATCACTCACTACCTACATGCCTTTTTATAAATCACTAACTTTGTAAATAAGAACAAGATTACCAAGTATTTGTATTACTCGAATGCCACACACTCATTTTATAAATAAGGAGACAGACAGGGAATAATCACATGGTTTACCCGAATTTCTCCAGCTATTTAATGGCAAAACAGAGCTTGGAAATCAAGTTTACAGAATCCTACCTGCAGAGATCCATTGGAAGATAC
Source organism: Tolypeutes matacus (assembly GCA_026826555.1). Classification (NCBI taxonomy): domain Eukaryota; kingdom Metazoa; phylum Chordata; class Mammalia; order Cingulata; family Chlamyphoridae; genus Tolypeutes; species Tolypeutes matacus. Next base: position 24,492,648 of record JAKSZT010053929.1, on the reverse strand, counting down.
CAATCCCAAGTGTTCTGAAAAAAAACTAACACCACTTTCAAAAGAAGCTGAAGTTCTAAAACCTAGTTCTTAATTTGTGCTGAGAAAAAAATTTAACCAAAACACTAACATACATAGTACTTTAAAAAATGAATTCCTATTTTTAAAGTTACATAGTTGTTTTGTTTTCCTGTGGAAATGAGTCTTAATTAGCCCATATATATATATACATATATATATATGTATATATATGAATTTGCTTATGCATTCATATTGCCTCTGATATCTCAGTAGCCTAGTGGGAGCTGACTGCCATTTGGCTTTTGAGTATCTGGTACACTCCCTAAATGCTTAATGCAATGCTGTTTTCATGCCCCAGGGTCATTTTACTCCTCAAGCATTTACCCAAATTAGGTAATTCATGCTGTGCTCCATGGCACTGTTCATGCCAAATTTTGGGTCCTCACTGGATATACAAAGGAGAGAAAGTCAGTAAATGTATGGGAAAAGACACTTGGAATGCCAATCAGCATGGATGCCTTTTAGCTTCTATTCTCTTCACTGCATTAACACTTCTTCAGGGTCACAGCATTGGGGTAAAACATTTCATGTTCTCCTTGCAATATTATTGTCCAATTATCAGGAACACCAATTTATCAGCATTTGTGCAACTCTATTGATAAACAAGGCATAAGTCATCAGTGCCCTAAAACACCTGTCTTTTAACACAAGGGTGTTTCCTATATTATGTTAACATTTAAATAACATACTTCCTTGATATAATCATCAAAGACAAAATCAACAACAAAAATGCTGTCAAGCTTGCTGAGCAATAGTGAAATTATGCATTCATGTATGTAGTAAAGCACTTACATAACAGAAGATAATCTATCAACTATAACATCAGAATATTATGGCACAGAAAGAAATAAATTGGAGGTGAACTGGCCTGTGAGGGGGAATATAAGCTCATTACAGTGGAACATCTTGGATCAGCTAAGTTCTGACTCATGTTATGAAAGGGACCTTCCTAATTCTCACACTACACCCTTCTCCCTGGGTCATTGTATTAGTCAGTGTTGTCTCGGGAAACAGAATCAACAGGAGATATCTGTCAATAATATGAGATTTTATAAGAGTCTCTCATGCGACCATGGGGATGCACAAGTCCAGGTTCTGCAGGCAGGATGCAAACCAGGGGCTCTGATGAAAGTCCAATGAAAGGTCCTTGATGAGTTTATGGGAGAAGTTGGCTGTCCAAAGATGAGCTGGGAAATTCTCTCTGAATGTTGAAATCACTTCCCCTTTTAAGGCATTCAACTGATTAGATAAAAGCATCATCCATTGCTGTTGCAATTTCCCTGATTGATGCAGATGTAATCAGCCATACACGCAGTAAACTCACTGGTGACTTAAGTCCATAAATGCTCTTATATTACAATTAGTCCAGTGCTTGCTGGACCAAACACCTGGACACAATTACTGGCCGAGTTGACACATTAGCCTAACCATCACAGTCATTAATAATCTGATTGAAGTAGATATTCCAAGGAGTTAATAGAACATTTCAATTCTTTACTCAATAAATATATATCAAATACCTAATCCGTGTTCCAGAAGATATTAAATAAAATGGACAAAGTTTCTGCCCTCATGGAGATTTCATTCTAAATATATAATATGCCAGCTGATGGTAAGCACTATGAAGAAAAAGAAATCAAGGAATAGAATGATGGGGATAAAGCACACTTTTGGATAGGGTGACAAGGAAATTCTCTAAGCAGAGACCCAGATGGAGGAAGCTAACCATATAACTCTAGGGAAAAGAGAGTTCCAGGTAGAGGCAACAAGTACAAAGGACCTGAGAATGAGAAAGCATTGGCTTGTTTGAGGAACAGGGATGAGACCAATGTAAACTGGAACATGCGTGGGTAGTAAGAAATGGGGATGAAGAAGGGATGGAATTCACTATGCAGTGCCAGGAAGGCCATGGTAAAGACATTGATTTTTTTTTTCTAAGTGTGATAGGGAGCATTACCCTGCTATGAGCAGAGCAGTGACATGATCTACTTTACATTATTAAAAGATTTTAAAGAAATTTCACTGCAAGTGAGAGCAGAAAGGATAATAAGTGGAGTAGGATGTGGCATGAAAGGATTTTATTTATCAGATGGGAGATATTAAAGCAAGTTTTTTATGGGAACAATCTAGTAGAAAAAATTACTATGCAGGAGATAGGAAAACTGCAAGAGGGAGTCTGAAATCTGAGGAAGTGCCCTCTACGAGGAATGGGGACAGGAAGGCAAAGTCTAAGGGAGCTGGTACAGGCAGAGAGGTAGATTCAGAGGTGGGAAAATAAGGAATTTGGTTTTCATTGCTCTGTTTTCTCAGAGACATAAATACTGTGTGATCAGCTGAGAATGAGGAGGGAAGATAAAAGGCTGGAAATGTGAAGACCAAGGATGTGAAATGAGTTGCTGCATGGTATGTCGTGGGAACACAGTCTCAGGCACAACAGAAACTTTCAGCAAATGATTACTGTATTATTTACACAGCATAAAATGTTCAGAAGAGCAGGGGTAGAGATCCCATTGTGACCAGTCTCCCAGGGAGGCCAACTGCTCAGGTCAGCATTGGTGGGTGGCAGCTCCACATGCCCCACTTTGTGTCGAAGAGGAGAGACCCTGAGCTGAATGTTGAGTATTTATTCTGCAGCAGAGAAAGGGGCCCTGCCACTGAGAGTTCCCACCCTCATAATAATCTGTGGTTGCTTGTTCCTGGTTTCTGAGTTCAAGGTATGGTCAGACTTTCACAATAGACCTAACATCTCCCCTGAACTGCAGAATGAAAACAGGCTGAAACATCACACAATGGAAAAGGAGGAGATGTGAAATAACTGTTTTGGAGACTGAGGACTATTGAGGACCCACCTCAGGCTTGTGACCATCATTTTAAAGTGTGACCACTGAGTACAGCTGTAACCACCGAGAGTAGCTGTGGGTTGTTCTCCAGCCATATTGAGCTGCTCAGGTACAGGGAGTGAATAGACAGAAAGTTGGATTTAATCAGGTTTGGGACAAGAATTTCAAGAGAGAGGAACAAGGAAGCTGACATTGATTATAATGACTGCTCACAGAATGCAAGGCAGTGAAATGAGGATAAGATGATTGGATGGATGGTGAAAATGAAAGTGAGCAATAGATGGGAAATCGTAGCATGGTTGATCTTGGAGCATTGCCTAGAGAGCTGAAAGACAACTTGAATTCTGTGCCAGAAATTTTAAAAAGGCATTGAGAATTTAGAAACACAGTCTAAATGATGAGTAAAACTGGTGATGAAGTCTTTTTTTTTTTTTTTTTTGAGTGCCTAGTAAAGCATTCCTGAGACACAAATGAAACAAAACAAAACACAAAAGACTGCTTTACCCAGATAAATATAATCATGATCACTTTTTTTTGTCCGTTTGTGGCTGGAGCTGGTGAGTTTAAAATATATATATAAAGGCTTCTTTTATATTTTTATTGATCTCCTGGTAAAAATTCCTTTTAAGAGTGAATCAAACTGCAAAATTCCCCCAATTTCTGCATTTTAGACACAATATTTGTTGCTGGTGGAATACTTTTTTTTTTTCCTCTTTTTAACACTGATGATCTGAATTGCTTAGCCAGGCTAAAAGATCATTGTTAGTTTTGCTATCATTTCTATGATAATGAGACACTGACAGTGGCAATTTGCTTTCTATTTAAGTCACTTGTTGTCCCGGCCCGCGGGACATCAACGAGGACCCGAAACCTGCCGAGAAAGAATGGTGGGACAAAAGACGGAGGAATGACAGCAAGACAGTATTCTGATCAAGCTGCAAATTTTATTTGAGGGAGCAGGGCTTATATGCCATGTTGCGCCATGTAACTACTGGTTGTTATCGTTTAGGTTGTTGGCACCTCTCTTGGCAGACTCCAGTGACGGCTCCCAACAACTTGTTTTCCTTCTCACTTATTTTTAAGTATTTTCTAAATTCCATGTTTCAAAAAATAATTTTGACATCCACGTTTTCTTATCAGGTAGGGAAGTGACTCTTAAACAAATGAATAAAAATAAATATGATTTTTCTGTTTTTAAGATTATCATAAAGATTGATGTAAACATTCTCATTACTCAAGTAACATGAGATATGTATTAAGTATATTGGAGTGGCAGAAATCCAACTCACCACACCCTCCAAAAAGTAACTTTCAAATAATCCATACTTCTGAAATTTGGACTAGTAGCTTGCATATATTGGATGAGACTAACTAAACGTATAAGGTCAGTATTCCATGAACTCTAATCATAGTGGCTTTGTCTCCTTGGAAAATATGATATAATCGTAACCAAGAAGATGAGATCTAATCAGTATGTGTTTCATGTCCAAAGGAAAATTATATAACAGAGTAGGATAGCACAGCACCTTGAAAAAAAGGAAGCAGATCCCCAATTGTGACCCTATCCCCCTCTTGCAATAATGTAACAGCAAAATAGCAGAAATCTTATGCTGAATTTTGAAAGAGAAAGCTGTAAACAAACACAAATTTAAGAAAAAAAAACTGAGGCTTGTATACTTAGTGGCAATGGTGATCTTTTTAACCTTTTCTGAAAGGTGTCTAGGCTTGGAAGCAGTGAAGCTGCTAGATAGTATTGATGAAGACTTTTCCATTTTACAAAAGGAAACTTAGCATTATGTTCTTATAAAATAATTTTTTAACATGAAAAAAAATCAACGTACAAAAGGAACAGAATTATAAACATTTTTCATTATTGGAAAGTGAAATGGAGGCCACCTGCATAACTGTTTAGAACCAAAACCATGACACGGTTTTTATAGTGTCTGTATATTTGTGATGCAATGGTCTTGTAAAAGTTTTTACTGAAAAACTCCCATTAGCCAGTCTTTCTTACTGAAAATAAATTATAAAAAAAAAAAAAAAAAAAAAAAAAAAGGAACAGAAAATCACACAGTAGGTACTTAGATACCCACATCAGCATTAACAGATGTTATTTTACTTTTTGCACTTTTCTTCTACATCCCATTCTTCCCTCATTCCCTTTCTCCCCACTTCCTCTTTGTCTTTCTCTAGAACTGTACTAGTAAAGATATAGCTGAAATCCCACTGTTGTTCTTTCTCTTTCTTCTAGTTTCAGAACTCAAAAATAGCCTCCTCATTATTCATGATAGTCAAAAGTTGGAAAAAACTCAGATGTCCATCAACTGATGAATGGATAAACAAATTATGGTATATACACATGATGGAATATTACGCAGTGGAAAGAAGAAATGAAGTCGTGAAACATTTGACAACATGGATGAAACTGGAGGATATTATGCTAATTTAAGCAAGTCAGTCACAAAAGGATAAATACTGTATGATTGTGCTGTTATGAACTAAATATATTATGCAAACTCATGGAATTAATAATTAGTATATAGGTCACCAGAAAATAGAATGAGGGTAGGGAATAGAAAGCTGATGGTTAATCTGTGCAGAATTGGTTAAAAGATTGTTTGTAAATCTTTGGAAATGAATGGAAATGGTGAGAGCACATCATGCTGTTTGTGACTACCAGAGCTATTATAGGGGTAGAAGAGTGGTTGAAAGGGAAAGTCTAAGGATATTTATATTACTAGAAGGAAAGCTAAAAAATGTAACATGGGACTGAATAACATAGTGAAACCTCATGTAAAATGTGAATATAGGTGATATTGCATGTATAAGACTGTTTTTACAAAATATAAATATAAACAAACTAAAGAAAAGGAAACAGAATAGCTGCTATATATGGCAGGGGAAGCATAGAAAGATTGAGAGGTGATGAGTTTTGTTTGGTTGGTTGGGTTTTGGTTCTTCTTCTTCTTATTATTATTATTATTACTGGAATAATGAAAATGTTCTAGGAATGATTGGGGTGATGAATGCACAATTATGTGATTATACAAAATACAACTGATTGTACACTTTGGATGAATTTATGCTTTATTAACATGTATCAACAAAATTGATTTGTTAAAAAAATAGCCTCCTCTATCCTGAAGTTGCTGTTCATTATATCTATATTTTTGTTTATTTACTACATATAGATGCCCCTGTAAACAATCTACCCTATTGTTTTCTGTGGTTTTAAAATTTACGTAAATGCAACTCAATGTATTATTTTTTACCTATATATAGAGAAGTACATATTTCCATCTAGTTCATTAATTTTAACTACTGTAATATAATATTCCATGATATAAATAAATCACCCTGTATTTGTTCATTCCTTTCTGAGTAGTATTGTCCGTTCTGAGGGACAGTTAGGTTATTTCTATATTTTCACTCTTACAAACAGTGCTGTAATGAACACCCTTCCACCCAAGAATGAATTAGTTTAGGGTGGACACCTGGAAGGGAAATTGTTTAAGGATAGGAACATTCTGTTATACTATGTTTCATAAAATTGCTCTCCAAAGTGTTTATACTCCACGAACAATAGTTAAGGGTTCCTACATCATGTTCCACATCCTCACAAATACTTGGTAATGTGATTTTTAATTTAGCCATTCTTTTGCTTTGTTTTGCACTGGTTATTAGTGAAGTTCGGCATTACTTTTAATTGAGTGGTGTATTGTACAATTCTACCTAATAATTACACGGGCCGTTATATCAGCTGTTTTATGCTTCTCATGTTGGTTTGGTATGTGAACTCTAATAATGATTCCAGGAGGAGGAGAGAAAAGGTTGTAGTCTTTGAACTTCAAGCTAAAGTGGCAGGCCTCAGGGGCCACTGACTAAATGAGAACCTGAAGAAAGGAATGAAAAGCTAGATGCAAAAGTTCCTTCAACTCTCCTAACAACCTCAAGAGGCTTGCATAGCAATGTGAAATGCTCTTTAGTGAATTTAATTTCCAAGATGTACAGAGGTAAACTCTTAGAACTGTCTTAGATTGACTTGTACAGCAAACACTAATAATTAACTCATTGTTAGTAGTGGATGACAATAAACATGGTGCTAGCTAGAAAGTTCAGAAAGAACAATCGGCTTTTACAGTTCACCAAGGCTTGCCAGAAATTAGGATTTGTCTGTATCAAATGCCATCAATATCCCTGCCTCAGACTTAAGCTCAATTCTAAAGAATCTCCTTTATTATTAAAACCAGCAAATATATTTGTATGTAAGGAACATAGAACGCACTCTTCTGGTACACCATTTTGAATTCTCTTAGCTTCACTTCTTACTCTAGCCAATCCTGTGGAGACAGTTCTATGCAATGTAGGCTCAACCTGACCACATCTTACATGAGTCTTTGATGAGGAACTTCCAGCTTCCTGTCCATCAAGGGCCTCCTCTGACACTATGTTGTGGATACCTGAGGGAAACTACCCCTCACTCATGTACTTGCATCTCAAAGTGCAGGGGAGTTAATGACTTGTTGGACAACCTTTGACCAATGGGGGATGGGTTCCAATGAATAAATACTTCTTTCTTTCCTCATATGAACTGTTCTGAGACATACTTTGTAAAAATCGAGAAACTGGTCTGATTCTTAAAGATTTATAAAAGGAGGAAAACCCAGAAAAGCAGACTAAGAACGACATGCAAGTGAGATAAGAAGAAAACCAGGAGAGGGAAAGAAATAATTGTAGAGGAAAAGTCTTAAGGGAGTGGGGAGGAGATCTAATATGTAAGTGGAGGCAATAGGCATAGATGAGAACAAGGAAAGTGCATTTACTTGATTAGGAAGAAGGTTAAAATACATGAGTAAAATGGTTGGCCAGTGGGTAAATATGGAGATGGAAGTATGAAGTTCCCTTCTGATTTTTAAAATTTATCCAGGGAAATGTAAAGCAATGTTATCAGCTAAGGATGCTGTTTAGAAGTTTGGTGTTTTGGTGTGCTGAAGGCTGCCAAACAATACACCAGAAATGGATTGGTTTTTAAAATGGGGCTTTATTAAATTTATAAGCTTACAGTTCTGAGGCTGTGAAGATGACTAAATCAAGGCATCATCAGGAGATGGTTTCATCCTGAGCTACAGCTGTGAGCCATCACATCTCTCCCTTCTTCTCTTGGCCTTTGCTTTTCAGCTTCTGGCTAAAGTGGCTTCTTCTTACCTTCTGTGTTCCATGATTTCAGCTTCTGGCTCCTAGGGCTTTCTATCTCAGCTTCTGGGTTCTTTTCAGTCTCCACAGCTTTTTTCTGCATCTGTGACTTTTTATCCCTCCATTTATAAAGGATGCCAGTAGGACCACCCTGGATCAGGCATCTAATCAAAGCCCCTTAACTGAAGTAATTTAATAAAAAGTTACCACCTATAATAGATGGGATTAAATGGATTAACCCTAAGGACATGATTTTCTGGGACCCACAAAAGCTCCAAACTGCCACATTTGGGAAGAGAAAAGTTTTGTTTTGTTTTAATGTCTGTTTTTTGTTGTTGTTTTTTTTTTTTAATGAAGCTTTAGATTTAACATAAATGTTACGTTGAAAAATCTCACCCCCAGCCCCTCCCACACTTTCCCACATTAACAACATCCTTCATTAGTGTGGTATATTTGTTACAATTGAAGAACACATATCGAAGCATTGTTACTAACCATGGAATATAGTTTACATTATAGTTTACACTCTGCCCTGCACAATTTTATAGGTTTTGGCAAAATGTATAATGGCCTGTATCCATCATTGCAATGTCATGAAGGACAATTCCAATGTTCCAAAAATGCCCCAGTGTTACACCTATTCTTCCCTCTTCCTCTCCTCAGAACGTCTGGTGGCCACTGCCTTTGTATCAATACACATATTAAGAGAAGTGTTTTGTAATAGTTAATGAAAAATAGAAGTCCTAGAGAGGGACTGAGGTGAATAGGGAAGGTATTAGAATTAGTTGCAACCCCTAACTCCTTCTTTAGCTCTTCCCCCCTTTACTATCAATTTTAAAATAGATATTTTATAGTTATTACAATTCTAAGCCCTGCATTTTTGGAACAAATTAATTTACTGCAGTAGTTCTCAAAGTGTGGTCCCTGGACCAGTAGCATCAGCATCCCCTGTAAACTTGTTAGAAATACAAATTCTCTGGATCTCCCCAGACCTCCTCAGAAACTCTGGGGGTGAGCCAAGCAATCTGTGTTTCAATAAGCCCTCCAAGCCATTCTGATGTGAGCTAACGTTTGAGATCCACTGGACTACTGCATGGCTTTACTTAATTAACTGTAAAATGAATTATCTGTGGACACTAGATTTATCAAATTCTTTTAAAAATGCTGCCAGGTGAACACAAACTTTCATTTTAAAGTACATTAATATCTAGAACCAGCCATTTACTTTAAGTTATAAAGTCATAAGATTTAGTAAATTACCAATTACACTGTTTTTCACCCAAAGCTATTATTATGACAATGATTTGATTTTGAGGGGCTATAAAAAATTCCTACAAAATGTAAAAAAATAATTTTCCTTCTATATGTTAACTAATATGCAATTTCTTAATTGCATATCTAAGGACTGACAGCTGGTGTTGGTCCACATTATATCACAAAATTAAAATGAATCCTAGATTTAAATGAATCATAAATTTGCCCAGATTTAGCACTAATATTTTAGATTGGGATTGAAATAAATTTCTAAAAAATAATGATGATGATTTTCAATACTTTATAAAATAATTACGAATTATATGTGTTTTCAGTGCCATTAACATGGCTAAGAACAGAAACATTTTTTGAATTAGACATATTTTGCAAAATAAAAAGAAAGATAATCTAGATGAGTATTTTTTTATTACCATTGAAATGAATGTTTAAAGAAATCTTTATTTTAATAACTTGATATTTAAAGGCATAATAACAGTGCCACTTGGGTATAGGTATTGATGAGAAATACAAAGCATATGGATCTAAAATACCTTCTTTATCAGTCTCAAAAAGCAGTTTGAATGTGAAAGTTGTTTGGATGTTAGAGAGAGTATCTTGAATATAATATAGAGCACACAAAAATATTCTACTATAAAGAACATATCCCACAGTACACTATTAGGAAATGCCCCCTTGGTTTGATCAGTAATGAAAAGAAAAATAGTCCTCAGAATTACAAAGACATCAGCGATTCCCAACTTTTCACCATTTTGAGATTGCTACAGTCTAACCTCTCTCTCTCTCTCTCCCTGTCTCTCTGTCTCTCAGTGTTTGATGCCCTCCCAGGAATTTTTTTGTCACACATTTTAAGGAATACATTAACATTCATAATCATAGAATAAACATATTTTAAATATTAATTTTTGTACAAAGTGAACAAAAGAGATGTGTTTATCTCATTGGAGCAAAATAAAATTCAGTTTTCATTGAACTTCACTGGGTTTTGTTTTTACATTGTTCTTGCATTCCTTTCCTCTTCCTTTTCTCTGCCCAATTGTTTCTATGACATTCTAATTTAAATTAAAGATTAATTAGGATAACATGATATCTGTTATAAAATAGCCCTGGGATGGGCATGGGAAAGGAGTGGAAGGAAAAAATTAAATATTATTTGACATTTATTGATAACTGTTGAAACTGGGTCAATGGATACATGATTTGCTACTCCTCTATTACCACTGAGTATGTTTGAAACTATCCACAATGAAAAATTAAAACAAAGTTAAATCACATTTAATTTTGTTTGGAAATTAAGAATTTCATTGCAGTCCTTGAAATAATTGGAGACATACTGTAGTGTTACAAAACAAAGATTGAGACTTAATGATAAGGCTTGTGAGGCAAATTTTTACGGTGAGAATTTTTTTTAAAAGTCTGCTAGTGAGTAGATAGCATAATACTCTTTCTAAAGACTGATAGAGAAATAGCACCGATTTTCTCATCACTTTCAATTTGTGGTAATTATGAATAATTCCAAAGTCTCTCCAGGGTTTTTCTGAGGTGATTTGACATCTGCACTCAATGCAGCCTCAGACACAGGCTGTAACCATGGGCAACACAAGGCGGACTTAACCAGAAAGGCCCAGCTTAGAACCAGCCTGGGGTTTTGCTGTCTACAAAGGCACTGCTTTGGGCAAAGAGTTTATGGGTTTAAATAGTGGTAGAATGTGGAGTTGGTTCAGATTTCAAAAGAGAAATCTACCAATGAGCTCAACAATTGAATGAAATCACAGAGCTTTCACAGGTATTCTATCAAAGCATAGAGTCAGCAGGCCTGTGTTTGTATTTTTTCTCTCCCTCTCACTTACTGTGTCACCAGGGATAGCTTACTTCCCCCCCAAAACCTTTTTTTGTTTTGTTTTGTTTTGTTTCCACTTGTAATGCATATCACAAAGAGGTGTTGTAAAGGTTAAATAAGATTTGTGTATGTATATTCTGGAACATACTAGATAATTTAGCAAATGGCAAAAATTATCCTACAATATAAGCCATTACACCTCAACTGAAATACTTATTGTTACTACAGGTTTAAGTTTTGATTCAAAGATATCACTACATGCAAGTGATATAAAAAGGGACATGCTTTTCCCATCTATGAGTGTGTCCAGAGATCCCAACCATCCCTTCATTGACACAATAGGGCTCTACATTAACATGATGTTCAACCAGGCAGGTTCAGAGATGGCCATAACAATAATGTCTGGATATGCAGTTTGCGGATATTTTGGCTAATTAGAAAAAGGAAAAATCCTAGGGTAAGTAATGGACATCTTTCTTGATCTATCAGTCTCCCATGTTAACATATTTAGCCAGATTAAGTGGGAGCTATATGACAGACATTACATGTCTTGGACTGCCATGGATTTGTAGGGCAAATACTTTGTTTTATTGTTATTTTTAATGAAAGAAGATTGATTTACTTTGGATGAAAAGTATGAGGATGACAAAGTTGGTGTGAACAATTTTTGCTTATATCCTATTAGTATCTAATTGATTGTTGTATCCTGAACACCTGCTACTGACCTTTAGAATGTATACATTCATTCATGGAACAAATAATTATTGAGTACATATTTAGTTGAAGGCACTGATCTAGTGCTGTAAATATAGGTATAAATAAAATATATAAAATTCCCCCCACAGAGCTTATATTCTGGAAGGCAAAAACAAAAAAAATATATCTTTTCTAAATTAATCAGCATCTCAAGAAGCCATTGCAAACAGGCCCCAAATTTTTCTTAGAAAATAGGTTGGGATCTGCTCAAGACCCAGCTTTCTGCACTAGCAATCATGGAAAAAATAATAATCTTTGCCTTGAAATTTTTCTAGCAGAATTTCTTAAATTCCTAACTCTACCATTTAATTTTTAGCATAATTCTCAGTTGGTTAGTCAGTCGATAATTTATCCTCAGACACCTAAGTATAATTTGTCTATGTGCCAAATTTCTGCTAAAATGGCAATGGTTTATCACTAAACAAAATGTATATAATGAGAAAAATGTGAATATGTTAAAATAAATCTTCACATTTAATTTAAAGGTAATAATTATTTGAAACCAAAATTTACATAGTCACCAGTAAATAAATTGCTAACACATAAAATGTTTAATTTCCAATGTCAGGCATTGTTTTAAGCAATACAATAAATTAATTCTCTTAATCTCCACAAAAAATATGACTATCATTTCCATTTTACAAATGAAGAAATTGAGCCACAGATGGTATTATGTGTCCAAGGTAAGTAAATGGAAGAATCAGAGTTTGAGTCAGGCTATCTCTAGAGTTTGTGCTTTTAACTACCCATGCCCACCAAGAAGACACAGATTTTGATTAGTAGATCCACAGATCATGCTACAAAGAAAGTACATACTTTTAACTTAAATATCATGAAAAACAGCAACAAGAACAAAAGTTTATATTGCCTGCTCTAATAACAGCCCCTTGCTAGAGGTTGTTTAACATGGTCCTTAAAGCATTTATCTCAATGGCTTTAGTAAACTATGTCAGATTTAGAATTTGCTTCACTTAATAATAGTTTATCTTAAAAGTTGACAGTACATCCTAAATTAGTTTCTTATTTGATAAAGCAAATGCCATACAATGGGTTAACTTAACCACAGGAATTTATTGGCTTATGGTTTCATAGGCTAGAAGGTCTGCTTCTTCCCTGGTCAGTGTCTTCTGGATGATAGGCAATAGTTAAGGTTCCTTGGTTTTTCTGCCACCTAGCAATCCACATAGAAGTGACTTCCTTCTCTTCCAGGTTTCATTGATTTCCAGCTTCCAGCTACTCCCCTTGGCTTATCACTGCATGGCCTTCTTTATGAGGCTTACAGCAATAAGATTAAGACTCATCCTAATTCATTTGGACCACACCTTAACTAAAATAACCTCATCAAAAAAGGTCCATTTACAATGGGTTCACACCCACAGGAATAGATTAAGATTAAGAGCATGTTTTTCTGGGGAACATAACTCTAAGACATCATGCAATCTAACCTAGAGAAATTATTTTTCTTCTTCAGAAAGGAAGGGAAATTTTATTGATCGTGTATTATATGTGCATACTAACTTACCTTATCCCATTTAATTTTCTATAAAATTTCCCTGTATTTTATAGAAGAGGAAACTCAGACTCAAGGATGTCATACAACTTGCTCAAAATCACATAATGACTAGATTAAAAAGTCTGGAAACAAATATAAGTCTTCGTGGTTTCAAAGCTTATTATGCTTTGCCTGAGCTTTTTGAATCAAAGACATTTAGAATTTTTGTATATGTTTTATCCTATTACTATATACATTGTTTTATACATATATACTATATACCACTATTGTGAATTTTCACTAATATATAGCTACCTGATTCAAAGGCAACAACATTTCATAGAAGAAAGGAAATTTGTGGACATACAATTTAATTATACTGGTCATTTGAATTCATGAAAACATACATAGACTAGACCTTCCCATTTACATTGCATGTTTGAGATCAGCTCTCTGTATGATGTTTGATTCCCCTAATTTTTAAAATCTGTTCCAGAAAATTCCAAAAATGTTCTAATCTCTCAACACCAGTTAGAATAGATATAATTTGCTACAAGTTTTAGGAATATCATCATTATCATAATTCAAACACTTAAATACAAATCTCTATATCATACTAAATGTTGAATAAAATGAACCAACTGTTAAGGCCTTTGCCTTCTTCGAAATCAGTAAAATAGAGATCGCCTAACTACTTAGTTATCTTCTCTAGAAGATTCTAGCATGAGTGAAATTAAGTTGGGAATTAGGAAAACTGGTTTCTCATTTCAACTCTGCTACCAGTTGGCTCGATTACCATGGGAAAACATTCCAGGTCTTTGAAACTCAAATGCCCAGAGGAACAGACCAGTTGACAAACACAATCCAATATCTATTTTTGGAATTCATAAACAATACCAAACTGCCACACATTATAATCAATTATTTTGAAATATTTCATCTGTAAAAATCACCCCACAGATAATACACTACAAGAATATATGGACTATGATAGAATGTTCAACTATAAGAACATTATTTGATTGACTCAGCATTCATTCCTTCAGAAAAATTTAAGCATGTACTTCGTGGCATGCACTGAGAATACCCTGAAAATTCTGAGATAGTTAAAACTTACTACATCTTGTGCTAGAATATAAACTCTAGAAAGGCAAGTGTAGCGGTTTGGTATTATTTCTGAATTCCAAAAATAGATATTGGATTATGTTTGTAAACTGGTCTGTTCCTCTGGGTGTATTAGATTGTATTATCTTCAGAGGTTTCACTTTTACTTGATTAAATGATGATTATGGCTTTGATTGGGCCATGTCAGTAAGATGTTGAGAAAACGACAGAGCACAGGCTACAGTTGGAATTTTGATGCTGGAATTTTTGAGCTGGAGCCCTGAGAAGTAAGAACACAGAGAAGCAGATACACGAGGAAAGAGAAAAGGCTCCATTAGACACAGCAGAGGCCTGGGGAAAGAGACAAGCCATTCACCTGATAGTTTACAGCTGGCCTTGTAGAGAGAGCAGAGCAGATGAGCCTGGAGAGAAATGAGCCACAGGAGAGAGACAAGACTTATCCCAGCCTACAGCTGATATTGGAAGAAGCTGGGACCACAGAGCCTTAAGAGGAAGAGGAGGCCTGAACCCTTGCAGACATTGGCAGCCAACTTGCTCCAACACGTGGCAACAGACTTAGGTAAGGGAATTAACATATGCTTTATGGCCTGGGAACGATAAGCTTCTACCCCAAATAAATACCCTTTTATAAAAGCCAACAGATTTCTGGTATTTTGCATCAGCACCCCTTTGGCTGACTAATATAAAGATTGATTTTGGATGTTCTGAAACCATCCATGAATTGTCTTAAAAGCCCTCTTAAATATATGTATTTGGGATCTTGAGAGCATAACGTTGACCCTGACATTAAAGAATCCACTGAACATTTTTCAAATCATAATTATTCATTATAATGACAAAAAATGCAAATAAATCATAAATGGAATCCATTTGAGATTTCTGAAATAGAAGAGAAAGGGAATACTTGAAAGTCATATCAGAATTATTTGTAAAAGGGTGTGATATATAATACATTCTAGAGATGATTAAAAAAAACAGGAGATTATTTTTAACAGGAAAAATTCAAACACTATTTTTGCTCTGTCAGTAATTCAGTATTCAATGCAGATATTAGCAAGAAAGGATTTAATAAAGTAAAAAGAGAAGGTTATATTTTGCAAAGAGGGCATGTGAAACCTTCTGACTCAATGAGGCCATCCATTGAAACCTTTCAGAAGAGAGATATAATAAACAGAACATTAATAAAATTTCAACCATATCAAAGCCTCCTTTTGTAACAGATAATGCTCATTATGTATCACAACTTGAATGATAATTAGATATATTAAGAAGTAAATACTACTAATAGAGAACTTATTTCTCTATTAAGGGCCCACCTATCTCATCATTACACATCCAGATTTAAAATATTCATCAGTGAAAAACAATCCAAGTTACCAGTAGCTTTTTGAATATCACTAGTATATCATAACTTCCATTGCTGTGTATCTTCCATATCAATTTTTTAAGTGTTTTCAGTAGAGTGGTAAATTATCATCTTTTAAACTGCCATCAAATTTTATTTCTTTTAGTATGGAAGCTTGAAGTGAATCTGAAGTGTGCAAATTTATAGAAATTTATCAAATGTTCCTGATTTTAAACAAAGGACATGCAAATCTTCCATATAGAAATGGCATTTAAACCAAGTTTTACAGCTTGTCATGAAAACATAAATAGTGGCCCATGATGAAGGATTTGAGCTTTATCATATTTGCAGTTGTCTTTGCAACTTGACAATCTGTCTTCATGAAAGAAGTGTCACTTTGCCAATTCAACTGGTTTTAAGATGGTTGGATATTTCTAGGTGGAGATACACACATGTATATATGTGTATGTGCACACATATATATGTACATATGTGTATGTAAACATATATGTATATGTGTGTATATAAACTTATATTCATATATACATGAATCAGAAAATTTCTTGCTGTTTTTAAAATAGATACAAAAGATAACATTAGAAGCTTTGAAATGAGACAAATACATATTAAAGAAAAATAGATATGTAAGAAGGGGATGGGGGCAAGGAAGACAGGGAAGGAGAGAAGAGAAAAAGGAATGAAGACAATAGAATAAATAGGGGGAAAGAAGAAGGAATTCTTCTGTTAAAGACTTTCACTCGGGGGCGGATGTGGCTCAAATGGTTGGGCGTCCGTCTGCCATATGGAGGGACCTGGGTTCAATCCCCGGGACCTCCCGGTAAAATAAAAAAAAAAATATATATAGAAGGCACATGGGCTGCCAGGCTCTGTGTGCCGCTGAGCTGTCGGGCCCTGGGAGCCATGCAGCAGGATGATGACGTAACAGGGGAGAGACAAGATGAGATGCTCCGAAAGCTCCAGAAGCCAGGAGCTGAGGTGGCGCAGGCAGCAGAATACCTCTCTCCTACATCGGAGGTCTACAGGATTGAATCCTGGTGAAGACTGGAGGAGGAGGATGAGAAGAGATGGCAGGAAACAGACACGGAGAATTGCCCAGCAAATGGACACAAAACAGCAAATGGGGAAGGGGGGGTTAAAATGGATAAAGTAAATAAATAAAATCTTAAAAAAAAAAAAAGACTTTCACTCTACCAATACTGAGTGGGGAAAGGAGAACATGGGAACAAGGGAGAAAATTACTCTGGAAAAACATTAGGGCACCATAACTAAATAAACAGGAGTGGTTCTGTGTTGTAACTCTGTTGTTGTTATTGTTGTTGTCAGGAATATCAGATGGGGTATCAATCTAGAATCACACCAGAAGCATTTACAGGTACCCGACAAAAGAGTTTTGAAGGAAATAGCTTTAAGTTAAATTGGTTTGGTATGAAAGAAAACAATATTTTCATACATGAACAACTACAAATATATCTCACATCAACCATAGAAGCTATGAATGTAAATTTGAGCTGAAAATATTAAGTTACTTCTGCCAACCTATTTAAATACCCAAGTTAAAATATGAGTTGAGTGATTTTACATCCTTTAAGGAGTAATTTTCATTATATGACTCAAGAAATAGAAATTGCTAAAATGAGATGGAAGTAAATGACATACTATATATTTCTTCTGTGTGTGTGCAAAACTCTTTCTGTTTTGTGTTTGTCTTTATGTATACTATGCCATAATTTACATCAGAACTTCTTAACCATGGTTCCAGGGTCCAGAGGCTTTTGGGGTTTTAGTGAAACTCTAGAATTCGAATGCCAACTTCATATGTATATATATGATTATGTCTGTTTTCCGGGGAGATTGTCTTAAATTTTAATCAAATACTCAAAAGGATTTATGACCCTCAAAGTGTTAAGAATCATCTACTACTGAAAGGTAGTGGTTTAGTGGATAAAGTCATGAAGAGAAAGAGAAAATGACAAATTTTCCATGTGTAAAAGGCAGCCATGGTGAAGGACTCTGAGCCCTGGAAATTACCAAGTACCTTGAAGCTGCCAATGTGGTATCAAACCATCAAAACTTCCAGAAACAAAAAGACTAATGGGGGAGATGATTCATAGCACTTAGTTAAGGAATAAGTCACTAAAGCACAGAATAAAGGCATTGTCAGTGAACAATGGCTATATTAGTCAGCCAAAAGGGTGCAGATGCAAAATACCAGAAATCTGTTGCCTTGTATAAAGAGTATTTATTTGGGGTAGAAGCTTACATGTGTGATGTGTTGAATGGATTTAACAGGTTCTCAATAATCAATGTACATATTTCCTGAGGGATTTTTCACAATCAAATTAGATGTTGTTTTCCTACACATAAAGAACTTTTCTCTTACATATGAAAAAAATTTCCCTATAGGTAAAGATAGAAAATGAGTTTTAGGTAGAGAAAATGAAAGCAGTTGAAAACTTTGTAACATAATCACTACAATAATGTCATAACAGATACCAAACCAAAACGAATAATATCCCTTTAAACTATGGAGGTCTCAGTGGATAGCTTGAACATGAAAGAGCAATACATCAGCTAATGGTAAAAAAAAAAAAAAAAAGTGCTCAAGAAAATGAGAAATTGAGAAATCCCAAGATTAAGGAAATATCATTTACATTATATAAAACAAATATTCTTTGAAGCTTTTATTTACTAGAGGATTATACTAATGTTTAATGTACTTAATTTAGCAAGGTATTTAGGACTCCACCCAAATAAGTTAGTTTGGGAGGAAAAATTTTTATCTCAAGTCACCTGGATTACAGTGTGCTATCTCACAAACATGTAGGGGTTTCAAGCACTAAAACAGGTAAATGACGAAAATTATTTGGAGCTTGGTGGTGGGAGTTGAAGAGATTGCCCCAAACACCTTTCACACCATCACTGTAAGCATTTTCTCTTTGTCTCAAAATTGTACAGAATGCCTTCTACGTCTATGGCTCTGCCTTATGTCCTGTTCTAGGAATATAAACAATTGCTGGAACATGTCACAAAAACCAATTTGAGGCAGGGTTGGGGATGGAAGAAAACCTGGAGAGCGGAGAACACCGTTTACTTACGAGGGTTAGGCAAGGATACTGACCTTGTAATAGTCAGCACATATGAGGCAGTTGACTCAGGGGCTGAGTCAGAATAAATAAGGCTTAGTCTGGAAAGCGTTGAAGAGGAGTTAAGAACTGGGAAAGCCACAGTAATGGTGCCAGATTGTTCCAGCTCAGGCATGACAATTCATGCTAGCTTGGACTGAGAAAGATAAATAGTTGGCTGAGCAGGCTGCAGTTGAGAAAATCAGAGCAGAGCAGGCCAGAGGGATACGAGCAGAAGGCAGTGGGTCAGAAGCTAGGGCAGGAGTAAAATAGAAGAGCTAAGTTTTGTAGCAAGGTTTGAGATTAACTAATATGCAGTATAATATTTTTAATGGGGAGTAACCATACACAATGGAAGTCCCCTGTCTCAAAGGAACCACTTCATTAAGGTGAATGGTGCCTTTAGACAGGTATAAGATACTACTATTGTCCTCATGAAACTAGTTCCAGAGACAGGATATATACACAAAACTTCAAATAAAAAACGTTATTGTGCTTGTACTCCATATAAGATATATTATTAAGCCTTGTAGAGGATGCAACTATGAAACTAACATGGCAATTGCCCTTAAAAGTTTTTACAGTCTAATAAAAAGATAAATATAAAAACTAAGTTTCACAGTGTAATAGGGTAAGTGCCAGGTGAGTGGAACTAAGTGTGAGGCCAGTTCTACAATGACAGGACAGTGAAATGAGAGGAAACTAGAGTGGCACTTAGTTTGCAACTGCAAACAGTCCTCAAACAGAGGATTAATTATTTCAAGCAAATGTTTCCTTCTGGGAAAGAAAGTCCCTGCCAATAATAGATGAAGACCTGAGAAGGTTGCCTGTTTAGTTAAGCAGTGTGGAATCCAGTGCTCTTGACATATCACATCAGCCACACCTATACCAAGAAAAATGCAACTGGGCACAAAATCTGAGTGTACATATGTGTTTGAGTGTGCATAAAAACTGAATCTTTCTTAAATATCTCCATTCCTGTTCTCATGATTAAAAAGAGATTTTCTTAATCTCTAATTTTAAAAGGTATATGTCAGTTATTGTTTAATTGCTCCCATTTACTTTCAGTTTCCTTCCCCCCTCTCTCCCCCAGGATGGAGAATAATGTTACCTTGAATCACAAATTAGTTTTCTTCCTTGTTACTTTTGTTCTTTCTCCAGGGAGACACCTTTGTATTCTTAAACAAAGTGAAAAATATGAAATGCCAATGAATTACTCTTTCAGTGAGCCACTAAGTTTCTTTTAATATGGATCATTTGAAAATCACACACAGTGTCTAAATATCATAAGCTCTAAACAGAAATTGTACCTTCCCACTTATTTTAGCCTTTATTAGTCAATATATACTAAATAAAGGTTAGAAATTAGGTAAGTTTTTTTTTTTTTTAATTCCAGTTTAGTACTTGAAAAACCGATTCTGATGTATGACTTACAGGAATTGGTTTTACATAGGATCCCTAGAAACTTGGAGATCAGCTGCTCAAGAAGATCAATACACTCTCATGAATCAGAAATGTCTAGGGTGTGATAATGGATAATTATGAAAATCACAAAGTAGTAAAATTATTTTAAAAGATATAATCATATGCCTGGAAAATTCAAACAAATTAATTGAAAAACTTTGTGGATCAAAAAGGAAAGGGAGTCAGGAATCATATGCCTGCCTAGTGATGTAGAATATAGCTCAAGAGTTGTCAATGAACCTGTGTGGCTCTTGGTGAGGACAGATGCCGTGCTTGGGAGTCTTCCCTTGATCATTTCATCACCCCCTTACCATGGTCAGGTTGATCATTTTTTGTTTTAAATTATTTTTATTCTTAGCCATATATTGTTTAATTTATATCTACAATGGGTTATTTTGTTTTGTTTTGTTTGTTTTTGTTCTTATTTGTCATTATACAGTGGATTATTGATGAAAAAGAGGAACCAGAGATACTGAAACATGGCAAGTATGATGATTGCAGAAAAGTTGATATTTTCACAAGTTTACTTAAGATGATTCATTCACTTACTCAACAAATATAGAATGAATGGTTGCTGTATAACAGGAATTCTGCTAAATGGGTCTAACATGAACATACCAGACAAGATTTCTTCTCTAGTGGATTTTAGATTCTAGTTGGGGAGATAAATGGTCAATAAGTAAATATATAAATATACCTATGATTACAAACTCTGATGATTCCTATGAATCTTCAGAAAAAAAATAAGGTACAATAAGAGAATAACAGAGTGGGAGTTAGAGAATACACCTCTGCAAAAAATTAAAACTTAGGATGAGATAAGAATTATGGAAAATTTGGAGCAGTACATAAAGAGAAATGAAAAGGAGCTTAGTACAATTGGGAAACAGAATAATCCCATTGTGGCTAGAACTAATACCCAGAGGAAATTTGAATATGGAGAGGTAGGCAGTGACAGATTCTTTTTGTCCCTAGAAAGGACTTAGATTTTTAATGTAAGTGCCGTTGCAACTATTATACACTGAACTATAAATTGATGTGCACTTTCAAAGACTATTATGGCTCCTATGTGGGGAATGGATGGAAGGATCCATTATGCTTAGAAGGCTATTGCTGTTATTCAGGGAAAATTTTGATAAGTGCTATTAGCAAGTCTACAGAGTTACTTGGACTATGGTGGCAGCAATAGAGATATGGAAAGAAGTGTATGTATTTGAGAAAGTTTTGATGATAGACTGGATAGGATTTAATGATAGATTAAATTTAGAGGATGAGAGAAATGCAAAGGTTTGCTATATGTCCAGCACAAAATGGGTACTTAATAAATTATTTTTGGAAGACGGCAGAGGAGGGAGCTCCAGGACTCAGTCCTTCTAAAAAAGCAATTATTAAACAGACAGAACCTGTCTGAATCAACTAATATTGAACCTCCAGAGGCCAGAAGAACACTGTGCAGCAGCCAGGGAAGAGCAGGAGGAAAAGGCTGAAAAATTATGGTAAAGAACTATAAATTGCTCTCTACCTGCAGTGGCTACTGAAACCCATCCCCCACTCTTGTGTCAGACTGCCAAGGCATTCAGCCTCTGGCAAGCTCATTGGAGAGAAAAAGGAATATAAAAATCCTCTTACCCAAGAACAGGGGTGGATATGACTGATCACTAATCACAGCTTTTTATTAGAGTATTCTGATTATTGGGTCCAGGTTCTGAAGGCAACCATCATTCCAATCCAGCCTGCACAAAGGAGGCAGTAACCATTGTTTCAGACTTAAAGACAGGGCTTCTTCACGGCTGCAGGGGAAAGTTATCTGAACTTTGCTGAGCAGACCAGGAAAGCTCAGCTTTGGGAAGCTGGCAGAGAAGGTTTTGGTGCCCATCCTGATCCCCTCTCCAGAACACTTTGGAGCAATTCTGCACCCTCTTTGTGGGCCCCTGGCCATGTTTAGGTTAGGAAAGACTGACCTAGGACAGTCCTCTATAGAGTGACTCCCAGAATTTGAATTGAGGCAAAAGCAGCCTGAGACAGCAAAAGGAGTATAAGAAACACTAGAGGCAGACAGTCTGGGACAAAGGCCTGCAAGATTCACATAATGGGAGAGAGAGGTCTGTCTCCTGGGAAACAGAGGGGTCAATAAAACTCCTGTAAATAGGGGAACTCCCAAACAACTAACAAGCAAAAGCCCAGAACAAGACAGAGGCCAGAAAGACAGAGGAAACGCTAACACTGCATTCACCTCAGGCAGACATTCCTGATAGAAGGGCTCAAGCTCAAGAAAACCTCTGTCTTATCATCAGCTGGTTATAAAACCAAGAAACAGACATCACAGGAAGTAAATCCCAGAGTTTACACCACTAGACCTGTCCTACAAGAAATGCTAAGGAAGTTCTTTAGACTGAAAGGACAGGACACCAGACAGTGATTCAAAGCAGCATGAAGTAATAAAGACCTGTGATAAAGGTAACAACTTGGGAAATTATAAATGCCAGTGTTATTATATTGCAATGTTTGGTATGTAACTCCACTTCTTACTTCCTGTAGGTGCTAAAATGCAAATGCATAAAAGGTAATGATAAATCTAGGTTTGGGACATACAATGTACAAAGATATAAGTGGTAACATGTACAAAAAGATTGTGGGGGAACAGAGGAGTAAATATGCATGCTATTGAAGTTAAATTGGTATCAAACCAAATATGATTGTTATATGTTAGGATGTCAAATTTTCACCCCTTAGTGACAACAAAGAAAATAGATGAAAAATGTATCCAAATAAAAAGAAGGCACTCAACATGGCACAACACAAAAAAAGCAAATAAATATAAAAGTAGGATTTAATGGAACTGAGAGACAAAAAAGGTATAAGACCTACAAAGGCAAAATGACAGAAGAAAGAGCTGTACTATCAGTAGTGACTTTATTATTTTTTGTTGTTCCATAACATTTATTTAGTTAGTTAGTTATTTATTTAAGCAAGCAGTTTTATTGAGATATATTCATATACCATACAACCTATCCAATGTGAACAATCAATGGCTTTTAGTATAATCTCAGAGTTGAGAATTCATCACCACAATTTCCAAATATTTTCACTACTCCAAAAAGAAAAACCCCATATTCTTAGCAGTCACCTCTCAGTCCCTCTATCTTCCCCCAGCACTATATAACTACCAATGTCTCTATAGATGTATTTATATTTACATTACATAAATGGAATCACACAGTATGTAGTACTTTGTGTCTGGTTTCTTTCACTTAGCATATGTTTTTAAAAAATTATTTTTTTAATTAGAGAAGTTATAGGTTTACAAGAAAGTTAAGGAAAAAATATAACATTCCCCTTTATTCTATTGCTGACACTTTGCATTAGTGTGATTTATTTCTTACAATTGATGAAGGAATATTAAAATAGTAATATTAACTATAGTCCATAGTTTATATTAGGTGTATTTCCCCATATATCACCCTATTATTAACATTTGTACTAGTGTCATACATTTATTACAGTGCATGAAAGAACATTTTTATACTTGTATCATTAACCCCATTCCATTATCCACAGCAGCTTATTTCACTCAACATAATATCCTCAAGTTTCATCCATATTGTTCCATGCATCAGGACTTCATTCCTTTTTACAACTAAATAATATTCCATTATTTGTATATACCACATTTTGTTTATCCACTCATTGGCTGATGAACACTTGAGTTACTTCCATCTTTTGGCAATCGTGAATAATGCCATCAGGAAAATCAGTATGCAAATACCTGTTCGAGTCCCTGCTTTCAGTTCTTCTGGTTATATACCTAATAGCAGGATTGCTAGGTCATATGGTAATTCTATATTTAGCTTCCTGAGGAATTGCCACACTGCCTTCCTTCCACAGTGGCTACAACATTTCACATTCCCACCAGCAATTAATGAGTGTTCCTATTTTCTCACTTCCTCTCCAACACTTATAATTTTTTTATATAGTAGACATTCTACTGGGTGTGAAATGGTATCTCATTGTGATTTTTATTTGCATTACCCTCACAGCTAGTGCTGTTGAGCATCTTTTCATGTGCTTTTTAGCCATTTGTACATCCTTTTTGGAGGAATGTATAATCAAGTCTTTTGCCCACTTTTAATTGGGTTTTTGTCTTTTTACTGTTGAGTTGCATGACTTCTTTATATAGTCTGGATATTAAACCCTTATTGGATATGTGGTTTCCAAATATTTTACCCTATTGAGTAGGTTGTCTTTTCACTTTCATGGCAAAGTCTTTGATGCACAAAGGTTTTTAATTTTAATGAGGTCCCATTTATCTAATTTTTCCTTTGTTGCTTGTGCTTTGGTTGTAAAGTCCAAGAAACCATTGCCTAACATAAGACCCTGAAGATGCTTCCCTAACATTTTCTTCTAGGGATTTTATAGTTCTGGCTCTTATATTTAGGTCTTTCATCATTTTCAGTTACTTTTTTGTAAATTGTGTAAGAAAGGGTCCTCCTTCATTCTTTTGCATATGGATATCCAGTTCTCCCAGCACCATTTGTTGAAGAGACTATTTCTTTCCCAATTGAATGGACATGGCAGCCTTGTCAAAAATCAGTTGGTCATGGGTGTGAGGGGCTATTTCCGAACTCTAAATCTGACACCATTGGTCCATATATCTATCCTTGTGCCAGTACCATGTTGCTTTGACCACTGTAACTCTGTAATAAACAATTTTTAAAACAATTTATTGAAGTATATCATTCATACATGAACATATGTAAATTATAAGTGTTCAGTAAACATCATAATATTACAAAACAAACATGCATAACATCATACAGAGCTCCCACACATCACCCCCCACACACAAACATCCTTCATTGTTGTAAAATATTTGCTAACAAATCATGAAAGAGCATCGTCAAAGTATTACTAATAACTATAGTCCAAATCTTCCTCTCCTATACATTTTTTTAAGGATTTATTTATTTCTCTATTTACTTTTATCCATTTTACCCCCCCCCCCGTTTTTGCTGTTTCTGTGTCCATTTGCTGGGCAACTCTCTGTGTTCGTTTCCCGCCCTCTTTTCTCATTCTTCTCCTCCTATCTTCACTGGGATTCGATCCTCGGAACCTCCGATGTGGGAGAGAGGTGTCCTACTACTGCCTGCGCCACCTTAGTTCCTGGTTTTTCGGTGCATCTCGTCTTGGCTCTCCCTTGTGTCACTCTCCTATTACATCATCATCTTGCTGCGTGGCTTGTGGGGCCTGGCAATGCACGTCCGTGAGGTCCCTCCATATGGGAGACGGACGCCCAAGCACCCGAGCCACATCCGTCCACCTGCTTTATCTCTTAAGGTTGACCAAAGATATCCAAAGTTACAGTCTTTTCCCATACAGGATGGTCATATAATAAATCAGGCTTAGTTTATCACCAGCATTCTAAAAACAGACCTAGGTAGGAAAACTAGGTCTGGGGATACATGCATGGTTTCTAATATAGCAAATGTTTAGCCCACCCTGATTATCACAAAATCAGGACAGCAAGAATATTTGCCTGCTCTGTAATATCTTCAAAGTCAGAAAGTGTGAGTCCTCCAACTTCATTCTTATTTTTTAAGGAGTTTTTGGCTATTTGGGTCCCCTTACTCTTCCAAATAAATTTCATAATTAGCTTTTCCATTTCTACAAAGTAGGCAGTTTGAATTTTCTTCATTAGTGACTTTAAATGTAAATGGATTAAACTCTCCAGCCAAGGCAGAGATTGGCAGAATGGAGAATAAAGCATGACCCAACTATAAGCTGGGTCATATCACCTTAAAGTCAGAAATATGCTAAGGGTAAAATGATGGAAAAAATACACCATGCCAGAAGTAACCAAAAGAGAACTGTGGTTGCTATACTAATATCAGATAAAACAGACTTTAAGTCAAAAACAGTTATGAGGGACAAAGATGGTCATTATATATTGATAAAGGAGACAATTCAATAGGAAGGGGTAAAAATTATAAATATATAATAGCAGAGCCTTAACTATATGAAGCAAATACTGACAAATCTGAAGGGAGAAATTGACAATTCTATATTAATAGCAGAATGAACAGAACTTCTAGTCAGAAGATCAATAAGGAAACACAGGAATTGAATGATACACTAAACCATCCGGACCTAACAGACATGTATAGAACACTTTACCCAACAAAAGCAGAATATACATTCTTCTTGAGTGTATATGGATCATTTTTCAGGATAGAACATTTTTTGGGTTATAAAATAAGTCTCAATGAATTTTAAAAATTGCAATTACACAATATATTTTCTCTGATCACAACAGAATGAAGCCAGAAGTCAATACAGAGGGAGAAAGGGAAAATTCACAAATATGTGGAAATTAAACAACATATTCTTAAACACCCATTGTAACCCAAATCACAAGTGAAATTGGGGAATATCTTGAACTGCATGAAAATGAAAATACAACTTGCTAAAACTTATTGGATGCAGCAAAGGCAGTGCTGAGAGGGAAATTATATCTCTAAATGCTGCTAAAAAAAGAAGGCAGACTTCAAATCATAGATCTAACCTCAAAACTGAAAGATCTAGAAAAACAAGAGCAAACTAAACCCAAAGTAAGCAGAAATAAGGAATTAACAAAGATTAGAGTGGAGATAAATGAAATATAAAGCAAAACAAAGTAATTGAATCAACAAAACCAAAAGTGGGTTTGTTGTAAAGATCAATACAATTGACAAAATTTTAGCTAGACCTACAAAGAAAAAAGAGAGAGGAAACAAATAACAAACCTCAGAAATGAAAAGGGGGGCATTACTGCCAACTCAGGTGAAATAAAAAGGACTATAAGGGGATACTCTGAACAACTGTATGCCAATAAATTACAAAGCCTAGATAAATGAACAAATTCTTAGCAATACACAAACTAATTACATTGATTCAAGAAGAAATAGAGTTGAAGAAAATTTGGGAGTACAGGCATACGTATGGTATTTAAAGACAGGAAGGGCAGAGAATGAGAAGAAACTCTAATCCCAGATTGATCTGCAATAAGGTCCAATATTTAAAATATAGGTAATTATAGAGGAATTAATGAAGAGTACTGAGGAGGAGCCTCCAAGGATGTAGGCAGCACCCTTGACCATGTGATATTTATTATGCCAAGGTAGAAGATTCTTTTACAAGGATAGAGTAGTCAACTGAGCTAAAATATCTAGCTATATGAAAATTTGAAAGTCCGTTAGATTTTGCAACACTGAGATCCTTGGTGATTTTAGTGAGAGTGGGTTTATGGAATATTAGAGGGATAAAGAAATAGAAACTATTCATGTGGACAACCCAATTATAAGTTACATTTATCTGATTAAAATTCTTACCTCAAATGTTTCCAGAACTATAGAAACTAAATGTTAATAAGAAACAATATAAAAATGATTTCATATAATTAGTTTTTCACTTATTTGGAGGAAAGACTAACAACACTTATTTAGAAATACATTATATAAAAACAAAATTTAAAGGTATGTAAAAATTATATTTTAAGACAAGAAATTAAAGATTATATAATTCAGTGCTGCTAATTATGTTCACAGTGTTGTGCTACCATCACCATCATCCCTTATGAAAACTTTTCCTTCATCCCCAAAAAAAACTCCGTAAAATTTAAGTTTTAACTCCTTATTCCCTATTCCCATCCCCAAGGGCATTATATGGAGGCAGAACTATTAAAAGAAATAAGTCAAAAACACACAGACATTAAACCTCAGGTGTACAGTATTGGATTACTGTACACTCTCATAATTGGTCAGGAGTGGCCTTCTCATAAAAATTCATGCTTTTTAAAATAAGTAAAATGAAAACTCATAAATTCACTACTCAACCCAAGATATAGAATAACACTAAGGGAAGCGGCTGTGGCTCAATCAGTAGGGCTCCCGTTTACCA
Organism: Tolypeutes matacus; assembly: GCA_026826555.1. Classification (NCBI taxonomy): domain Eukaryota; kingdom Metazoa; phylum Chordata; class Mammalia; order Cingulata; family Chlamyphoridae; genus Tolypeutes; species Tolypeutes matacus. Next base: position 24,464,186 of record JAKSZT010053929.1, on the reverse strand, counting down.
TATGGGAGGTCCCGAGTTCGGTTCCCGGGGCCTCCTGGTGAAGGCAAGCCCACCCGCACAGCGTGGTTAGCTGACCCAGCGAGCACAAGCAGCAAGGGGGAATAAATGAATAAATACATAAAATCTTTAAAAAAAAAAAAAAAAAAGAATAACACTAAAACATACATTTATTTCTTTGTTACGCCTCTATCTCCTCCTCCATTTACCCAGAGGTAAAAATAATACCAAACACATAAAACCTCAACATATCACCTCACCCAGATACCCAAATGTATTTTTAGCACTTTGTACTTTACCACGTTGGTTTTATCATTCTCTCTCTCTCTCTCTCTCTATCTCTCATCTATCTATCTACCTATCTATCTTTCCAAACATTTGTGAGTAAGTTGCATACATCCTGCTCCTGTAACACAACACTTACATGTATCTTTCCTAAGAAGAAGGACACTCACATAACCACTTTAAATACAACTATCATATTTGAGAAATTTAACATTGACTGCATTTAATGCATTGTCTCTGTAGTATTTCATTCTTTTTTAAAAACTGTGGTAACATATATACAATATAAAATTTCCTATCTCACCTACTCCTGTACATATGATGCAGTGGCATTAATCACATTCACAGTGTTTACTAATGTCACCACCATCCACTACCAAAACTTCCCATCACTTTGAATAGAAACTCTGCATCCATTATGCATTAACACCTTATCCACCCCCACATATGTCTATATGAATTTGCATATTTAGTTACTTCATGTAAGTATAATCATAATATCTGTCCTTTTCTGTCTGGCTTATTTCACTCAACATATCTTCAAGTTTTATCAGTGTTGAAGCATGCATCAGAACTTTTTTTTTTTTTTACAGCTGAATAATAATAAAAAGGCATCCAACTTAGAAATGAAGTAAAACTCTCCTTATTCACAGATGACATGATCCTACATATAGAAAATCCTGAAGAATCCACAAGAAAACTATTGGAGCTAAAAATAAATTAAGCAGGATCTCTCTGCCTAGAGAGGCCCACACCAAATCTTGGTGTGTAATTTCGTCTCTCTCCCATTTTTCAGCAAGCTCTGTTCTTTCCCCCATTTCCCAAATAAATTCTTTTTACTGGCCTAACTAAACTGGTGTGTTCATAAATTTTTTAATGCATCATAGCCAAGAACCTAGAGGAATCCAATGCTTCTCCATCTTCATTTAGTGAACCATTGCATGGAGAAAAATAAGTGAGTGGTGCTCCCAGACCCTGGTCAGAAACTGGTGAGTTTTAAGGCCTGTCTGTGCCCTCTTTTAGTTCTGCCATTTTAAAGGGATAATTAATGGCTGGGGTGGGGGGGTATTCCTGGATAAGCTCCCAAAGGACCTAAACTCAGTCTGCCCAGACTCCTGGCTCCCTCTCTGGAGGTGGCAGGGGCTCATCCCCATGCTATGTAGATCCAAGGAAGTTCTGAAGTTCTGGGTGAAACCACCCTTGAGACCTGACTGGGCACATGGCCTAAGTCAAGCAGGAGTCCCTCCAGTCAGCAGGGGGTTTACCAAACCCTTTCTAAGTTCAGAACTATCATCTCTTGTATTGTTAACTTAGATGGATCGCTAGTTAAATACTTTTAATTAAAAGTGCCTTTGATCTTCTGACCACTGCTGTCCTCATTCTGGGTCTGTGAGATGCTTTGGAATGTCTTAGAAACTGAAAATGCATTTGTTAGCTAGGCATAAGCCACACTTTCAGCAGTGCTCTGAGGCTTTGCTCCTTCTCCACCCTGAAAGAGGTTCGGAGATTGTCTGGGAAGGGAGGGGCGGGCGGTAGGTTGGGGTGGATGGTCTCTGAGAGTGTTTGCCAGCAAGTAACAGGACAAATTAGTCTTTAGGTTTTTATGGGCTTTTAACGTCATTGTCATCGGGTTTAAGTGAGGAACTCAGCCCCTGGGAGCAGCTATGGGATGAGCTCACTCATAGACAGCTCCTAAGACTGCTGCAAATTAGGCAAAAGCTTTTAAAAGTACCTAGCCAGCCCTTTCCTAGGGTCAGCCTGGCTTGGGTGTTTCTGTCTGGGAACTGGACCCAGATGCCCCCAAGACCTCTAAGACTCTGGGGACATCCAGAGACAAAGATCCTGATCGTCAAAACATGGGACAGTGAGCAGGGCTTCCAATTTCCGGGACGCTGGCTCTTCAAGCAAACCTGTTCCACCAAGACAGCGGTGGGATATCATCCAGACTGACAACGTGTTTTCCTCCCCTAGGATAATGGGCGGCTCTTAAATTGGGACATCCTGCCTAGTTTAATCTTTTCCTGCCAAACCACACCACAGGGCCACAGTATGGCTGAGAGTGGGCTCTGTATGGGACCCTGAATTCCAGTTAAACCTGTGTAAAAGAGAATAGGACAAATGGATCTGAGCCAGGGACCACATGGTCATGTGTCCTTAAAGTAGGGTTTCTAAATTAGGAGTGCGTGGGGGTTAAAAAATGTTGATAACCCCTGCCTTAAAGGGATGAAGAAATGTACTCTAATTACTAAACCTCTCCCCCCATAGAATAAGGAACCTCCTCATGTGCCATCAATTTCCTAGTTTCCTGCCTATTTCCCTGTAACCCATCAATCCTTCTAGTGAAAAAGGCTTGCAAGGTTTTACCCCTTGTGGGAAGTAACTAATGGGATACAGCCCCAATTCAAGTCTTGTCGGGGGCAGGGCTTCTCTAGACCCCTTAACTCTGTATCTAGCAGCTGCCCAGCGATTTTCTTGGAGGAACAAAGCTAGAGGGTCCTGCATGAAGGTTCTGCCATGGACAGATTCTAAAATCAAATCTATCCCTAAGCTAAACTAAATGTATAAAATTCTCTCTTCTGTTCTAATCTGTGCTTGCTTTAACTTTGTTAGTCTGCTTGTGCCTAGGAAATCATAAATCAAATTTGGGGTCTGCCTGTCACAAATTGGATAACGGTGAAAGGTAACCTAAAAAAAGGCCAATGCCATCTTGCAATTAAATTTGATGTATAGAGAAATCACAAGTGAAATTAATTCAACTGCAGAAAAAGAAAAACTTAGCAAAGTTGTTACTAATAAAATTGTTTTAGTTGCTTAATGATGGAAGTGCTCAAATTATTTTTAAGTGAAAATTTACTAGAAACTGTAACTAAGAGTTAAAATCATTATATAAATGCCTTTACATTATAAAACAGCAGAAGGATAATATCTGAAATTATTATAACTGGGTGGAAGTAGCCTAAACTTCAGCTATTGTAATGATAATCAAACTAAACTTACCTTTGATTATGGGTATTTTGTAACTAACTTCACCTCGCCCTTCAACTTCAGCTATTATGAGGGTAATTATAAACTGAGTTTGCCTTTGTTTATGGTTACTTCAAGTCTAGCTTCACCTCTTGCCTTTGCTTATGGTTATTTCATGACAACTTCTGCACCTTATGGCTCAGGAGAAAGCAAACTTGAGACATACTTATCTCCTCTCCTTGCACTGGTATTAGTGACTCTGCTTTCTCTTATGGCTCCAAGTGCAGACTAAATTGCTGCCCAATGGAATTCGCTGCCCTCGGGGTTGAATGTCCACTCTTCCAGTCCAGCGGCTGCTGGAGTCCTGCTATCTCCGAGGACTGCAGAGAGTCAGGCCTCCTGCCCCTAGTGTTGAAATTCCTAAAAGCAGCAATTCATGAGAAAAACCAGTTTCCCTGAAGCTTCAGTGACCTCAGTGAGTGAATACTGGAATTAGTCTTACTCATCCAAGATCTGCCAAAGTCAAAATGGGAAATAAGCAAAGCTTTGAAGTAAAGGAAAATGTTATAAACTATATTTTAAAGAATTGTGAATTTTTGGTTATAAACCAATAATTAAAGGTAACAAAATTCTTATGCAAAACTTCATGGTCACAGTACAAATTAGACTAATTAGAAATAGCCTTCAAAGAAATCTTTCAAATATTATTTTACAGTTAAACTTATTTTGTAAAAGAATGCAAGTTTTAAGTAACTTTAGTAAGTTGTGTTTCTGTGTCAAACTCTATTCGTGTCTGCCTATTTGCTCAGTGTATATCTTCATACATCAGGGATGGTAATATTAAATTAACAAATAAAAATTCTTAAAAGAGCTCTATTCAAATTGTTAAAAATTAAATATACAATTATATACGTGAATGAATATTTCTGGAGCCCATATTAGGCTAAGCAGGATGGAAAGGTCATGTAGAAATCTGAATATAGCAACTATTAGAAAAGAGGAAAAGAGTTTCCTAAACTCTTTGACCTATCCAGCTCCCAGGGCCTTCTCTTTGCAAGAGCTCTGAGGGAAGGGCTAGGTGTAACAGATTAAAACTCTTCTAGGCAGAGGGAGGTAAGAATCATAGTTTGTCCTGTAATTCCCCAATTTAAACCTTTTAATAACCTTAAAATAAGGGTGGTTAATAATTCTATTACCAAATTTCAGTAAGTAAAGAAAAAGTCCTTGAAAGCTATGGAATGATCTTTTCTAAATTATGATTAATACAAATTAAACAGTTGCAATATTCCAGAACCTAGGAGTGAGTACGCTTTTAAGATTATTCGCAGTTTTAGAATTTTATTAAAGAAAAAGAGATTTTAAGCCTCTTGCATAAACAAGAGGCATTCCTTGCATAAACTATAATGGTTTCTATTTTATTTTGCTTAGATGTTATCTCCCTGGTTTATAGAATACCAAGAAAATACATTAACATTATATGTATTAATCTTTAAAGTAATGAAAGTTGTAAGTTCATGTTTAATGAAATTAAGCTAATGAAGGAAATGTAGTTTGGTCCTCTCTTAAATGAATGAAGTAAATTTCATTGGTTGCTAACTGTAATTTAATAAGCTTATTCTAATGTAAAGTAACCAGTCTGTGTGGTTATGGTTAATTATAAGGAATTTGTAAAAGCATCTTCTAAACATTTGATATGGTATACATAGCATTAGAAGTGTTTAGAAAGTGTATAAAAATCAAAAGAGATAGACTTCAGTATTGTCAAACTCTCTTGTACATTCAAACCAGGCCTTCAATATACTGCATTTTTGCCTCTCCATTTGAGTTATTAGCTAGGTTGGTCACTGACCCCTAAAACAATAAAGGTAACTACTATATCTCTGGTTGTGCTCCTGAAGTGGATGGAGGCTAAGTTGCAGTTTCAAACTCCTGTAGCAGCCAATGATGGTTCAATATGGCCAGATGCACAATGGATATCGCCTCCAGACTGGCACTGTTTCACAGTGCTGAAGGATGCTATGCACCAGGCCGGTAAAATGCTGGAGCCTACTTTCCTAGCTTCTCTCTAGGGTCAATGGTGCTGCAGCTTACTGGCTATGTGAAGGGCATAGCAAGTGGAGCAATGATTACCAGAGTGATGTAAGTAGAAATTTAACACAATTGGCATTATGGCCTGCTCCCATGCAGAGATAACATGTAGGGTATTGCAGACTTGGAGCTTAGATCTATTTAACTGCAGCTCAAAGAGAAATGTATGCATTGGGTAGTGCATTGATTAGTATTAGGTACTGTATCTATATCTCTCCTATTCTAGATATATACCTGATGATTATGGTGATATCTTTCCTATTCTAGATCATATGCAGAGGGATATTGAACATGTTAAAAGTCCTGATAAACTTCGTTTTCTAAGTAGTTAATGAACATGCCTATACAATAAAGGAATAGCCACCTTGCTTGAAAGCAGTAGGGGCAATAGCCCTTTTAATTAAAAAAGCCACCAAATTAACTTGGGGGTGACCTCTCACAGTCTTTACCCCACACCAAGTGAAAGACATGCTTAACCCAAGTCTTCCTCCTAGCCCTTATTCCAGAATCTGTCCTACTCATACACCGGGGAGGACTGGCAGACCCACATGCCATCCTGCAGGGCTAAGCATTTTCTCACCAGAAGGGAAATGGCAAATGAAGTGGCTGGAACCCACTTCAGCTTAGCACTTTCAAGATGGTCTATGGGTAACCTTTCCTCACCCGGGACCTGGAAACCAGGTTCTGATCAAAACCTGTCAGGAGGATAGACCTCACTCTCAATTAGACCCAAAATGGAAGGGACCTTACTCTGTGGTTCTGATCACTTCCACAGCTGTTAAAGTTAAAGGAATTGCCAGTTGGGTGCACTTATTCTGAGTGAAGCCAGATGCCCAAGGAAGTGCCAACTCACCAGAAGCACCTGATGGGATGTACGAGCACCAGTCATTGGATAACCTGAAATACCTCTTCAAGAGACAAAGCTAAGTAGTGTCTGTGTCAAAGCCAGCTGTTCCCTCTAATTCTAGCCCAAACACCTTTTGCTAGGGGGAAGGCAAGCCAGACACCCCTTAAGAAATCTTGTCTGTTTTCATTGCCTGTAGTTTCTCCCTATACAATAACCAAAAGGGCAAAACCTCTTCTCCTCCTCCTCTTAGCTCTCTTAGGCATAACCATCACCATGGAAAAGTAGTATTGGCAATTTATACCAAACCCCATTATCTATTATAATCTCTCCCTAGGGCTAATAGCATAGAAAAAACTAGCTGTGCCTTAGAAGTCCTAAAACAGCAAACAAACTCCCTTGCTGCTATAGTACTGTAAAATCACAGAGTCCTTAATATGCTAACAGCAGCACAGGTGGGGGGGATATGCGTATTTCTCAAGAAAAAACTCTGGAATAGTCCTAAACAGCATTCAAAACCTGTAAAGTGAGGCCCACCAAATTTGAGAGGATGCAGCCTCTGGAAGCACCTGGCCTTTCTCACTCTCATGGTCTAGTATGTCATAGCTGGCCCCCTTTTTGGGCCCACTTAGCACCATCTTCTTTATCCTTTTAGGGGGACATGTATCTTCAAAATTCTTACTAAGTTTATTTCTTCCAGAATCAATGCCTTCCAAAACAAGATATTAGTCACACGGGGATTTCAGCCAGTTCCAACCACAGTGTTGAACCTGTCTTCCCTCAACCTCAATAGGTCAGAGAGGTTTATACCATATCAGGCAGGGACTACTGTCCTAGCCAGCAGGAAGTAACTACAGAAGAATGATCATTGCCCCTCAGCACCCCCTTAAGAATAAGGGCATAAACTTTCTGAGGGGAGAGTTGGGGCAGGTTAGCACAGGATAACAGAGGAGAAGACACAACTAGGCTGGCAAACCACATGGTTGGCAGACAACATGGCTGACAGACCACACTGAGACCTTGAATGTAACCCAGAGGTCCCAGTTTCTCTTTCCAGGACCTCCTCTTGGCCTCAGATATTCTAAACAGTCCTCACCAATGGTTTCACCATTGGTAGGATAACCAATAACAGCTGGGGCCCATCCCCTTATCATTAGGAATGGGGAAGAATAATTAACAGTTTAAAAAGATGTTTGTGTGGGATGTGGTGGGAGGTGTGAGAGGTGGGCAACATGGGAATCCCAGTGGGTTCCGTGTAATATTTTGGGTAATCTAAGCACCTCTTAAAATATATTTATATATATACATAAATAACATTTTTGTAAGCAAATGCACATATATGCATATATATTTATAAAAAAAAAAAAAAAGTAATCACACAAGGCAGAACTCAAACTCTCAAACTCTAGGCTAGAGGGGCCTGTACCAGATCTTGGTGTGTATTTCTGTCTTTCTCTCCCATTTCTCAGCAAGCTCTGTTTTTCCCACATTTCCCAAATAAATTCTTTTTACTGGCCTAACTAAAAAAAACAAAACATTAATTAATTAATTAAGCAAAGTAGCAGGTACAAGATCATCAAGCAAAAAAATCAGTTGTGTTTCTATATATCAGCAATGAACAAGCAGAAAAATTAAGAACATACGATTTACAATAACAACTGAAAGAATAAATTTAACCAAGAAGGTAAATGATTAATACATGGAAAACTACAAATCATTACTGACAAAATTTATGAAGACCTAAATAAATTAAAACATATCCTGTATTCATGGATTGGAAGACAATATCATTGAGGTACCAATACTACCCCAAACAATTTATAGATACAATGCTTTTCCTTTCAAAATTCTTTGCAGAAATGGAAAAGCTAATCATCAAGTTCATATAGAAGGGCAAGGAACCACAAATAGCAAAAACATCTTGAAAAAAGAGAACAAAGTTGGGGGATTCACACCATCTGATTTCAAAACCTATTACCAAGCTATAGTAACCCAAACAATGTAGACAAGGATAGACATATAGACCAGTGGTCTAGCATTAAGAGTCCTGAAATAAACCTTCACATCTATGGTCGATTGATTTTTGACAAGCTTCTCAAGTCCACTCAGTGGGGAAAGAGTTGTCTCTTTAACAAACAGTGCTGAAAAAACTGGATACATACATACAAACTTAAAAAAAAAAAACAAAAAAAAAAAAAAATCTAAAACATACTTATTCCTTTCACAAAAAAAATAAATCAAAATTGACGATAGGCCTAAATATAAAATGAAAAACTACAAAACTTCTAGAAAATAAAATAGCAGATAATAATCTAGGTGAACTTGGGTTTGGTAATGGATTTTTCCATACAACACCAAAAGCATGATCCATGAAATAAAACATTGATAAATTATTAAAATTTAACATTTTATTAAAATTAAAAACACTGTTAGAGAATGAAAGACAAGCCACAGACTTTGAGAAAAATATTTGCCAAACACATATCTGATAAAGGACTTGTATACAAAATATGCAGACATCTTTTAAAACTCAACAATAAAATTTAAAAGGGCAGAAAAGATCTGGACAGCTCATAGAAGTAGATATGCAGATGACAAATAAGCATATGACAAGATGCTCAACATCACGTCACAAGGGAATTGGAAATTAAAAAGAGATACCACTACACATCTATTACAATGTCTAAAATCCAAAACACTAGCACAGCCAATTGCTGGTGAGAATGTGGAGCAAGAGGGATTCTCATTCATTGCTGGTGGAAATGCAAAATGATACAGTCACACAGGAAGACAATTTGGCAGTTTCTTACACAGCTAAACATAGTTGTATCATATGATCCAACAATCACACTCCTACATATTTACCCAAATGAGTTGAAAAATCACATCTATAAAAAAGACCTGCACAGTTTATAGCAGCTTTATTCATTATTGCAAAAAAATTAAAACCAACACAGATGTCCTTAAATAGGTAAATGGATATACAAACTGTGGTACACCCATACAATGGAATATTATTCAGTGATAAAAACTTTTAGTTATCAGGCCACCAAAAGATACGGAGTAACCTAAAATGCATATTGCTAAGTGAAAGAAGCCAGTCTGAAAAGGCTATATACTGTAAATAATTCCAACTATATGACATGCTGGAAAATACAAAACTGTAGAAATACTATAAAATCTGTGGTTGCCACATGTTGGGAGAGTGTAAAAGAGGGAATTAGGTGGGGATTTTTAGATCAGTGAAACTATTCTATAGTTTATATGATACTGTAATGGTGGCGACATGACATAATGGATTATTCAAAATCCACAGACATTTACAATGCAAAGACAGAACCCTAATGTAAACTATGACTCTTTTTTTTTTTTTTTAAAGATTTATTTATTTACTTTATCCATTTTTAAACCCCCTCTTCCCCATTTGCTGTTTTTTGTGTCCATTTGCTGGGAAATTCTCTATGTCTGTTTCCTGCCATCTCTTCTCATCCTCCTCCTCCAGTCTTCGCCAGGATTCGATTCCGGAGACCTCCTATGTAGGAGAGAGATATTCTGCCGCCTGTGCCACCACAGCTCCTGGCTTCTGGAGCTTTCTGAGCATCTCGTCTTGTCTCTCCCCTGTTACCTCATCATCCTGCTGCATGGCTCCCGGGGCCCAACGGCTCAGTGGCACATAGAGCCTGGCAGCCTATGCGCCTTCTATATATATTTTTTTTTATTTTACCGGGAGGTCCCGGGGATCGAAGCCAGGTCCCTCCATATGGCAGACGGACGCCCAAACATTTGATCCACATCCGCCCCCCTATGACTCTTAATTAATAATAATATATCAATATTGTCTCATTAGTTGTAACAAATGTAACATACTATTGCAAGATGTTAATAGGGGGAAAGGGGGAGAGGGTGAAAATTTCTGCTCAATTTTTTGTAAACCTAAAACTGTTCCAAAAAACGGCTATTGATTTTTTTAAAGTTTCTGGAACAGATGAAAAAAGCATGGCTTGTCAATGTAAAATTTAATAGAAAATTAAAAAGAAAATGACCATCACTAAAGCTTGAATTATAATGCTGGAATATTAAATGGAAGAATGAATACAAAAAAAAAAACACACACAAAGAAATTAAAAATATGAAAACAGTAAAGGGACATGAGAAAGGTCTGGGAGATATCAACAAGAATAAAAGAAGGAGGAAGGAACCCACTGGGGGAGTAAATAACTAACAAACAGAAATCAGAAGCCAATAAGATTAACTTTCTAAATTTCCACAGAGCATGAGACATTGCCTCTGAGGATAAAAATGAATCTAATACTATCATTACCCTTGAGGACTCTAGCATTCAAAGATTTCCAGATTACATTTAAAAAGACATTCCAGCTATATGGTATTTATGAGAAACAACCCTTTAAAAAGTGAAAAAAAAAAAACAGATTACAAATACACAAGTAGGGAAAATATATAAAGTAAATGTAAACAAACAAAAACACTAGCAGTAAAGAAATATTGGAAGTAGATAATATCTGGCTTTAAGGTCAAAAGCATTAATTCAACAAAAAAAGAATAAATTTATAGCGACAAAATGATTAAGAGGAATCCTCAATAGTCATAAAACCGTTGTTTTCAATAATATGACTAAGGTAAAATGCTATCAATTCAAGGTAAACGTCATAAAATCTTATACAGTAACACTTTAATGCAAGTCTTTCATTATAATTAAAGAAACAAAAAATCAGGAGACAAAAGATTTATTTAAGTCATTTGACAGGTAATCTTAGTCTAATATATATGTTTAGAATTTTGATTGTATAAACAGAGTATACATTTTCTCTTTTAATCCATAGAACATGTAAAAATATCAATCAGTATTAATCATAACTGAATTCCAGAATCAGTTTTTATATGCCACATTGTCATAATCTGAAAATCTAGACAATAAAAATATAACCCCACCAAAAAATATTAAATGCTTGAATTTTAAGAAACACTGCTCTAACCTACATTGACAAAGGAAGAAATAGAAGAATTCAACAGACCAATCACAAGTAGTGAGATTGAATGTCATCAAAAAAACTCCCAAGAAAGAAAAGCCCAGGATCAGATGACTTCACAGGTGAATTCTACCAATCATTCTGGAGAGAACTAATAGCAATCTTGCTCAAGCTTTTCCAAAAAATTGAAAAGGAGGGAAAATTACCTAACTCATTCTATGATGTCAACATTTCCCCAATATAAAAGACACATAAAGATGCTACAAGAAAAGGAAACCACAGACCAATCTCTCTAATGAACTTAAGATGCAAAATTCTTCAACAAAATACTTGCTAATTGAATACAACAACACGTCAAACAAATAATACTCCATGATCAAGTGGGTTTTCTCCCAAGTATGCAAGGATGGTTCAACATAAGAAAATCAATTAATGTAATATACTACATTAACAGGTCGAAGGAGAAAAATTACATGATCTTCTCTATCAATGCAGGAAAGGCATTCAACAAAATTCAGCATCCTTTCTTGATTAAAAAAATTCAAAAGATAAGAATAGAAGGAAACTTCCTCAACATGATAAAGGGCAAATATGAAAAACCCACAGCTAACATCATGCTCAATGGTGAAAGGCTAAAGGCTCTCCCTCTAAGATCTGGAACAAGACAAGGATGCCCACTGTCACCAATCTTATTTAACATTGTATTAGAAGTGCTTGCTCATGCACTTAGGCAAGAAAAAGAAATAAAAGGCATCCAAATTGGAAAGGAAAAAGTAAAACTTTCACTATTAGCAGATGACATGATCCTGTATGTACAAAGTCCTGAAAATTTGACAACAAAGCTTCTAGAGCTGATAAATGACTTCAGTAAAATGGCAATATATAAGATCAACAAGCAAAAATCAGTAGCATTTCTGTACACTAATAATGAGCAATCAGAGGAATTCAAGAAAAAAAATCCATTTACAATAGCAACTAAAATAACCAAATATCTAGGAATAAACTTGACTAAGGATGTAAAGGACTTTTACACAGAAAACTACACAACATTGCTAAAGGAAATCAAAGACGGCCTAAATAAATAGAAGAATATTCTATGTTCTTGGATTGGACAACTAAATATCATTAAGATGTCTATCCTACCCAAATTGATTTACAGATTCAACACAATCCCAATAAAAGTTCCAACAGCATTTTTTACTGAACTGGAAAAGTCAATTATCAAATTTATTTGGAAGGATAAAAGGCCCCAAATAGCCATCAATATCTTGAAAAAGAAAAATGAAAATGGAGGAACCACACTGCCTACTTTCAAGGTATACTACAAAGCTACAGTGGTCAAAACTGCATGGTATTGGCATAAGAAAAGATATAGTGGCCAATGGAATCAAATTGAGAGTTCAGATATAGACCCATGAAATATATAGCCAACTCATTTTCAACAAGACCACCAACCACTCAACTGGGACAGAATAATCTCTTCAATAAATAGTGCTGGAAGAACTGGATATCCATATCCATAAGCCCCATAAGATCTAAGCCCCCTCTCAATCTGAAGCAGAGTGGATATCACCATCCCCAAATCCCAAGATTGAGGAATGAGCAAACATAAGGGGGGAATGCAACCATGGACCAAAGTAGACTTACTATTATTGGAGTAATGAAAGAACTTGTAACATTGATATAAACATAGCAGTTACCAGAGATTCTGGGGAGGGGGCAGGGGGGGAATAGGTGGAACATAGGGCATTTTGGGGGCATTGGAATTGTACTGCATGCTGTTGTAATGATGGATATCATTACAAGACACATTTTGTCAAAACCTATAAAACTGTATAGTGCAAAGTGTAAACCATAATGTAAACTCTAGACCTTTGTTAGTGGAAATGCTTCAATATTTGTTCATCAATTGTAAGAAACACATGACACTAAACTAAAATATTATTAATAGGGGAAAATGAGGGAGGAGAGTACATGGGGTATATGGGAATCTCCGATACTTTTGCTGTAACTTTTCTGTAATCTAAAACTTCTTTAAAAATAAAGTGTATTATATGAAAAAAATAATAATTTTGGGGAGAAAAAAAAAGAAACACATTCCAAATAATATCTGAACTAAAAGGAAACCAAAACCAAAGTGGCAAATTGTCTTGAAATTAGAATAAATGTGAGAACATCATCATAAAACTCATGAGATACAGTTAATACTTGAGAGTTAATGTATTCAGAGAAAAAAGTATACTCAAATATTTTTCATCACTGATAAACAATTTAAAGATAAGTAAGCTATTCAACTTTAGATGCAAGGAGAAGAAAAACAAAATAAATTTGAAAGCAGGAATTAATAAATATAAAGGGACATATTAAGGAAAGAGAAAACTAAAACTCATGGAAACAATAACCAAAAGCAAAAACTGATTCTTAGAAAACACCAATAAAAGTAGACAAAGATTTGACAATAAGGAAAGAAGACAGAAAACTGAAAATGGACATTTGGAGTTTAAAATGGATCAACCTATAAAAGGAGGAAGAGATTGAAATATAGAATATATAGCTTTATGGAAGAAATATTTATATCTAGAGAAAAACATAATATTTTCTAGAAAAATTTAAGTTGCCACAATTATACCAAGAGCAGTAGAAAACTGAACACAAATTAACTATAGAAGATATTGAAAAAGCTGTTAATTGTCTGGCTTTGAATAAGATGCTGGGTCTAGATGAGTTCTGCTAAATTCTGCCTGTCTTTCAAAGAACAGATGATTATGACAGTATTCTGCAACACATAAATTTGGAAAGCTTGGCCACACTTAAGTTTACAAAGCTTAGAATCTAAATTTGATTTTAAAATATTACAAAAAAGGATAAATTGGTTTCACTTACAAACACTAATGAAAAATTCTGCATAGCTACTTCATTAGTAAATTGAATCCATTGGTGTATTCATAATTTCAGTTGCTTTGACTAAGATAAGTTTTCCTGGGAATGTAAGACTATTTCACAAATAGGAAATCTATTAAAATTATTTATTACATCAGAAAATTTAAAAAGGAAAACCTTATGAATACATCTCTAGATGGTGAAATTTCATAAAACACTGGAGACTGCTGAATTTAAGTAAAATGGAAATATAATGAAATTCCCCAAACATGAAAATATGTACACATCTATTTGTTGGAAGTTTCTCAAGGACACTGGATAGTATTTGTTCATTTTTATCCTTATTTTCTAAGGTCTCATGCACCAAGTGGAAACCTAGAGGGGGAAAATACATATTCCCATCTACTTCTAACTTAAAATAAAATAAAACTATGGAGATGGGTTGCTATAGTCATAGCAACTCTGATGTGATAGAAATAAAAAGACTAATAGATGTCTGAGAAGTAAAGTTTAATCAGGGTGTTATGTACTCATGTCTTGTGGTTGTTAAGATACAATCCCTGCTAATTAAACAACCTTCTATATAAATATTCTTGTAAATATGAGAAAAACCTTGAAATATTTTCTAATATTTCCCTCTCATTCATTAAATGCTAAGATAGTCTTTGGCATTAATGCAAATATGAAAGACTGTCACATCCCCGTGCCTGTTTGGCAATCACTGTACAAGTACACCCAGGAGGTCACAGAAACCTAGAAAGCACATTTTTAAACTATAGGAAAACCCTCTTGTCAATCCTAATGCAATTTAATGTGCTACCACTGGTGCTTAACTTAATTCAATTTTTTTCTTCACTGATTTTTGTTCCATAATTTTATGAACTTCTGCCATACAAAATAATTTACATCGGAATTCTTAGCAAGCTCACAGCGAAAGTTTTCTGTTTTGGCGCCTCCTTTCTTAGCTACTGAAAAACAAATTTGCTTCCTTAATGAAAGTATCTATGTCGGTACAGAACATACACATATACACTCATGCATACCCACTTATTCTAGATCAGATCACTTAGGAAAATAGCCCATTTAAAACTCAGGGAATTTTCCCCCAGTATTCACCATTCCCATATTGTGCTGAGTCAACAGAAAGGCAAAACCACGTGCCTTAATTTTACCGGGAAACTCCTAGGAAAAAGGAAGTTATTTCACAGTTTGTTAGAATATAAAAATGTATATTTTCAAAAACTGTTAAAAATAAAAACTAACTTGTGAATTCAAATGTCAAGGTTCCAACAATAATGATGGTGAGAAGACAGTGGCACTATATTCATAATAGTCAATAGATTATTTTACAATCTAAGAAGACTCAAGGCGTAGGTACCTCAATTTTATGTATGCTTTTAAAAATTGCCTTTTGTCACATTATTTTATACCCACCAATTGGAAATAAAGTGTGTCAGTTGTGCTTAAGAAAATCACATTTCTTTTCATTAACTTCATCTTCTTGTAAACCAAAATCATTTAAAAAATAAAACCTAAATATTCATTCTGAAACAAAAGCATCCTCTTGAAACTGAGCAATAAGAAAATCAGACATAAATATTCTGAGAGAATTAAATAACCCAATTGCACTTCCTTATGCAAATTTCCATTCTTTAAGGCTGACATGGAGATGCTATTCTGGTAGTCTATTCTGTCTTGTTAAGGGTCAGCAATCCAGGAATAATTCTTTAGAAGTATACTAAGATAAACGCTCTTGTGATACTTGGAAACTCTAAAATAAGCCTTGTCAACAAAAAACCAGGAAACAAAGAAAATCTTGAGTCCTATCATAGGGATTTAAATGGTTATCCATTTAATAGTTTTTCAATAGCTATTGTGCCTCCACATGATTACTTGAGAAAATTTGTGGAGACTGCCCAACACCTAATAACCACTCAGTAAGTGACAGCTATTAACTTAATATTGTTATCGTTTAGTGAGTACTTAGAACGCGACACTGTACTGTAGTATGCTGCAAATACTTTGCTTTTGTCTGTCCAAACATCCCTATAGAAGGAGTGTTTTAATGTACTTTGTACAAAACAAGAAACTGAGATTTGGAGACTTAAACTGCCCAAGGACTCACAGCATGGTCTAAGGTAGGGTTAAAAACCCTAGAACCCTAATACAGTAGAGATTTTAGTGTTTTCCCTATACACAACTAAGATAAACTAAAAATTAAAATAATTCTAGGCTATAAAATAATTGTTTGTCCAACCAAGTTCTGATTTTTCTCAAGATAATTCTTTTTTTCTGAAATATCAAATTTTTTCATTTGGGATCTGTGATCAAGAGTCTGGACTTTAGATTTGAATGGATTGAATCCAAATCCTTGCTATGCTACTTACTAACTCTGTGACTTTGGCAATAATTAACCATTCTGTGCCTCAGTCTCCTGAGGATAATAATATCTTTCTCATGAGGCTGCTATGAGGATTAAAAGAATTAAACTACATGTCAAATGCTTAAAGCAGTACCAGCACATAGTAAGCCTTGATTAAGCATTAGCTATATTTACGAATATTTAAATTTTGTCTTATGTTTGAAGGACCTTGTTTTTCCCATGCTCTATACCAAATGCTTAGTCTGTCTATTATTCACCTGGAGAACCAATCCCACATCCAAGCATCTGTCCTTAGGTGATGACCTAGAAGCTGAAGATTTTGAGACACAGAAACTCAGGGGCTATGAAAGAACCATTATCATCATCATATTTCAGAGGACGAGATGTGAGAGTAAGAAGCGAAAAAAGATGGGTTGAAATCAACACCATCTCAAGGTGAAAAGAAGCAGTGAGTAAGGGCACAGTAAGGGACTTTTGAGAGTGGGAGTGAAACTTGATGTTTAGAGTCCCAAGTGACTTCACATTCATTCTAAAACAGTTCCTCTGATAACAAATCCTCTATAAGCTTCTAGTTTTTTAAGCTCTTGAACAAATTCTTATACAATTTCACAGATGGCAAGGGAAAGGGCTGCAATAAACAAAGAAACTGAGATGAAAAATACTAACTTGTTCAATTTGTCTGTTCAGTCTGTCTGACAGAATTATAAACCCCTCATCCCCCATACCCGTTCCGTCAGGCCATGGGATATAATCTGAAACAGACCAAGGTAGGAAGAGGAGAGAACAGAAGGATTAAGAGACTTTCTTTAGCTTCTCCAAGTCCGAGTCGGACAAAACTCCTAGGCATTCAAGTT
Organism: Tolypeutes matacus; assembly: GCA_026826555.1. Classification (NCBI taxonomy): domain Eukaryota; kingdom Metazoa; phylum Chordata; class Mammalia; order Cingulata; family Chlamyphoridae; genus Tolypeutes; species Tolypeutes matacus. Next base: position 24,446,903 of record JAKSZT010053929.1, on the reverse strand, counting down.
TATCATTCAAATCAGGTCAATTAACCAATGAATGTAAAGAGTGGTGTTTCTGTTTCATAGGCTGCTCAAGTAAATGCCATGAAATGGATTGAGTTAAACAATGGGAATTTATTCGTTCGCTGCTTGAGGCTGGAAAAAAAGCCCATCTCAAGGAGACATCAGGATAATGCTTTCCTCGCAAAGACTGTGGTTTACTGGGGCTCACTGCTTGCAATCTTTGGTCCTTAGCTTGTCACATGGCAAGGCACATGGCAGCATCTCCTGGTTTCTCCCTTCTCTTCTGGTTTCTGTTGATGTTCAGCTTCTTGCTTCCTATGGCTTTCTCTCTCACTCTGAATTTCATTCCACTTATAAAGGACTCCAGTAATAGGATTAGGACCCATCCTACTAGGACTGAGTTATATCTTAACTGAAGTAACCTCATCAAAAGGCCCTACTTACAATGGGTTCACACCCACAGGAATGGGTTAAATTTAAGAACATGTTTTTCACGGATACATACAACTTCAAACTACCACAACTGAATTAGCCATTAAACTATATAGGTTCTTCACCAGCCCCTATGCCAGGGACCCTCACCTGCAATACAATCCTGTTCAAACACTCGTCTCCTCAAAGTACAGACTCCAAGTGCATCCTTTTCTATAGGGCTCTGACTTATGCGTGTGATAGAGCAACAGAATAAACTCCAAAGGGTCCCTCTTGCTTGTATATGTTTTTGATAGATATGTAAGCATCTGGATATCTTAGAAGGGAAAACCTTGGCTTTGGGAATGTACAAGTAAACCAAATAAGTTTCCTGCTATAGAATTTGAACCATGTGTGGAGTTGTGTGGTTGGTATATGGGGACCGAGTGATAAACCCCACTGAAACAACTGAGAGAACTTTAGAACTTACGAGAGTTGCCTTTCTAGCTGAAGACAGCAGAGCATAAAACTTTCTGAAAGGATGGGCCTTCCTTGGTAATCTATAAAGCAATAATATCAGTGACATTGTAAAGAGAATATTTTACTTTCACTCTGTTGAGATCAGAACATTTATCATCTTCCTGTATTTTTTGGCTGTCCCACTTGCTATGTCTGCTTGCAACTGGAGAGATACAGGTTGATATAAAGGAAAGCATTTTCCAAATTATTGGCACAGTTAATGCCAAGAATGATATGGTACAAAATCATATTAGAAAGACACTGGATTACTGGTATCAGCCACTCAACCTATCAAGCTTATGGTAAAAGGGAGAATGTATTTAGTTAACACAGAAGGGCCTCAGAGAATCCACAGATAGGATTAAAATCAAGACTCAATTTGATATCTGAACTTGAAACTGGAAAATTGTCAGGAATCCAGGAAGCATATTTTTACATCTTATCTCTGCTACTCTGTGTAGCTGGGTGATTATTCTATCCCTATACCTTGACTGTATTTGCCCCTCTAATTATTATTTCAGATCCATATGGAGAGGGAATAGCATTCTCTTAGTTTTAATTCCATGTTTTTGAGAGATAATATGGTCATTTCTGCTTGTTGAGTCTGATTTCTATCTCTGGACTAATCAGCTATGACCTGAGAGGATGAGATACTGAATTCACCATACATCTCATCTCTATAGTTAAGGAGATTGTTCTTGGAAAAGAGAGGGGAAATAACTCATTAGCAAGATGATCTGCTAAAATTGTCAATGATGGTGATAATGATGATGATGATGATGATGAGCACTGGATAAAGTTGTACAAACATATATCTCATGACCTAGCAATTTAATTCCTAAGCTTTCACCCAATAAAAATTAATGGATGTGGCCACCAAAAGACATAAACAAGAATGTCAGTAGATGCTTTATTTATAAAATCCAAAACATGAAAATAACCCAAATGTCTATCAACAGTAGAATGGGTAATTTGTGACATAATCATACATGGAACACACAACAACCAGAAAGAATAAACAATGGATTTACAGGAAGGTGGTGGACTAAAAAGACACGGGACTCTCTTCTCTTGCAGAAAAACAGCTAGAGGACAGACAGAAATGGTATGGAAAAAAAATCTTCTAGGGTTTAGAACACCAAAGGAAGGCTAGACACTGCCCAGAGGAGAGAGGGGTAAAGAAAAAGAATCATGATGGCAAAACTGTGAATTAAAAAGTGCAGCTGCAAATGCCAGTATCCTCCCACACACACTACAGACACTTTTGAATTCTCAGGCCTTGGAGCTGGCAGCCATATTTCCAGCGAAAGGGAAAAAGAGGGTCACAGCCTAAGGCTGACTCAGCTTTTGATCCACAAATTTGGTCTGCTGTACTTCTAGGCGGGGTGAGGCTGTTTGCTTTGGAAGCTGGCAAGGGACTAAGGAGATCTGACCCTCTCAATCTCCCTCTCTACTGACTGGCACTGGTTGTTGAGGATGCAGAGGGGAGTGGAATTACTTCCTACCAGGGAAAAGGGAGGGGGCTGCCAGCAAAGGCTGGAGAACTGCCTCTGAGAAAGTTTGAATAACGAGGTTCTTAGCCTCCAGGCAGGAACCTCTGTCACGTTGATCCAGTTCATGTTGGAGCAAACACACTCTGACCAGGCATTAATGTGAGAGAGCTGCCAAAGAGTGTCATTTGCTGGCAGATCAAAGAAGTGCACATGAGGAAATTAAAAGTACATAAGTAAGAGGCTTTTTCTGGCCTTTACAGCCTCAACCCCCAAAGCCCTAGGAAGTGGGTCTGCAACCCATTACTGGGTTCAGGGCCCAGATTTGAGCAACTAACAGGGACAATCCTAAAGACCCAGAACAGGTTGAACCAAGAATCAGAGAACAGCTTCCCGCCACTAAAACCCTATGAAAGAGAAAGAAATCAAGCATCTGAGCAAACTCACCACCCTAATCAGATGCCTAGACATCAAAAAAAAATTACAAGTCTTACTAAGAAAATGGAAGAAATGGCCCAAGAAAAGGAATATATCAAAGCCCCAGAAGAGATGCTGGATTTGAAACATCTAATCAGTGATATGCACACAAACTTCCAAAATCAAATAAATGAGTTGAAAGACAATATGGCTAAAGAGTTTAAAAGACATCAAGAAGACACCAAGTAAGCAAAATAATAATAATAATAATAATAATAATAATAATAATTTGAAAATGTAAATAAAACAGTAACAGAGCTCATGAGAATGAAAAACTTGATAGATGAGATTAAAAAAAAAAAACACATTATAGGCATACAACAGTGGACTTGAAATGATAGAAAAAAGAATAAATGATACTGAAGTCAGAACAGCTGAAATTGAAGAGAGAAAATAATAGAGAAAAGAATGGGAAAAATAGAGCAAGGGCTCATAGAGTTGAATGATAACATGAAACACAACAACATACGTGTCATGGGAGTTCCAGAAGGAGAAGAGAAGGGAAAAGGGTTAGAAAGAGTATTTGAGGAAATCATAGCTGAAAATTTCCCAAATCTCTTAAAAGAAATGAACTTACATGTCCAAGATGCACAGCATACCCCAATAAGAATAAATGCAGACAGACCTACTCCAAGACACATACTACTCAGAATGTCAAATGTAAAAGATAAAGAGAAAATTCTGAGATCAGCAAGGGAGAAGCAAACCATCACATACAAGGGATATCCAGTAAGACTTAAGTGTGGATTTCTCATCAGAAACTAGGGAGACAAAAAGACATTGGTATGATACAATTAGGATACTGAAAGAGAAAAAACTGCCAGCTGAGAATTCTTTATCCAGGAAAACTGTCCTTCAAATATGAAGGTGAGTTTAAAACATTCACAAACATACAGAAACTAAGAGAGTTCATAAAAAAAAATTCAGCTTTGCAGAAATATTAAAGAGAGCCTTACAGCCTGAAAGAAAAAGGTAGAAGAAAGAGGTTTGGAGGAGAGTATAGAAGACAAGAATAGGAGAAAGGATAACCATAAGAGTAAAAAGACAGACAAAAATAAGATGTGACATATGAAAACCAAATAAAATGGTGGTAGTAAATAATGCATTTACAGCAATATCATTGAATGTGAATGAATTAAACTCCCAAGCAAAAGATATAGGCTGACAGAACAGGTAAAAAAACATGAGCTATCCATATGCTGCTTACAAAAGACTCACCTTAGACCCAGGGATACAAACCAATGAAAAGTGAAAGGTTAGAAAAAGATACTCCATGCAAATAGTAACCAAAAAAGAGCATGGGTAGCTATACTAATATCAGACAAAAAGAAAAAGTTATAAGAGATACAGAAGGCCATTATATATTAATAAAAAGGACAATCCACCAAGAAGAAATAACAGTCATTAATATCTATGCACCTAACCAGGGTGCCCCAAAATACATGAGGCAAACTCTGGCAAAATTGAAGGGAAAAATAGATATCTCTTCAATAATAGTTGGGGACTTCAATATGACACTCATGTTATTAGATAGAACAACTAGACAGAAGATCAACAAGGAAACAGAGAACTTGAACAATATGATAAATGAGCTAGACCTAACAGATATATACAGAACGCTGTACCCAAACTCAACAGATTATACATTCTTCTCAGGTGCCCATGGATCTTTCTCCAGCATAGACCACATGTTAGGTCACAATGCAGCTCTCAATAAATATAAAAAGATTGAAATTATACAAAGCACCTTCTCAGATCATAATGGAATGAAACTGGAAATCAATAATGGGCAGGAAAGAGGTAAATTTGTAAATGTGTGGAGGCTGAACAACACACTCCTAAATAATCAGTGGATCAAAGAGGAAATTCAAGTGAAATCAGTAAATATATTGAGATGAGTGAAAATGAGAACACAACTTATCAAAACTTTTATGGGATACAGTGAAGGCAGTCTTGAGAGGGAAATTTATAGCCCTAAACACCTATATTAAAAAAGAAGAAAGAGCTAAAATCAAAGATCTAACTGAAAACTGGAGAAACTAGAAAAACTTTTGTCCCAAAGCAAGTAGGAGGAAAGAAATAATAAAGATTAGAGCAGAAATAAATGAAACAGAGAACAAAAAAACAGTAGAGAAAATCAACAAAACCAAAAGCTGGTTCTTTGAGATGATCAATAAAATTGACAAACCCCTAGCTAGACTAACAAAGAAAAAAAGAGAGAAGATGCAAACAAATAAAATCAGAAATGAAAGGGGCAAAGTTATGACTGACCCCACAAAAATAAAAAGGATCATAAGATGATATTGTGAGAAACTATATGCCATCAAACTAGACAACCTAGATGAAATGGACATATTCCAGAAATACACAAACAACCTACACTGACACTACAAGAAATACAAGAACTTAATAAACCAATGACATTTAAAGAGATTGAATCAGTCATCAAAAATCTCCCAACAAAGAAGAGTTCAGGACCAGATGGTTTCACAAGTGAATTCTACCAAGCATTTCAAGAAGAATTAGCAAAGATCTTGTTTAAGCTTTTCCAAAAATTGAAGAGGAGGGAAAATTACCCAACACCTTTTTTGAAGACATCACTACCCTAATACCGAAGCCAGAAAAAGACACTACAAAAAAAGAAAATTATAGACCAATTTCTAGTGAATATAGTTGCAAAAATTCTCAAAAAATGCTTGCAAATAAAATCCAACAGCATATCAAAAGACTAATACATCACGACCAAGTGGGATTTATTCCTGATATGCAAGGCTGGTTCAACATAAGAAAAATCAATCAATGTAATACACCACATTAACAAATTAAAGGGGGAAAAAAAAGATCATTTTGATCAATGCAGAAAAAGCATTCAACAAAATCCAGCATCCTTTCTTGATAAAAACACTTCAAAAGATAGGAATAGAAGGAAAATTCCTCAATATGGTAAAAGGCACGTATGAAAAACCCATAGCCAACATCTTACTCATTGCAAAAAGGTTGAAAGCTTTCCCTCTTAAGATTGGGGAACAAGACAAGGATGCCCACTGTCACCATTGTTATTCAGCCTTGTGCTAGAAAATTCTAGCTAGAGCAATTAGGCAAGGAAAAGAAAATTAAAGGCATCCAAATAGGAAAAGATGAAGTAAAACTCTCACTATTTGTAGATGACATGATCCTATATTTAGAAAATTCTGAAATGTCTACAACAAAGCTACTTGAGCTAATAAATGAGTTCAGCCAAGTAGCAGGATATAAGATCAACACACAAAAATCAGTAATGTTTCTGCACACTAATATTGAACAATCTGAGGAGGGAATCAGGGGGGAAATTCCATTTACAATAGCAACAAAAAGACTCAAATACCTAGGAATCAATTTGACCAAAAATGTGTAGGACCTATACGCAGAAAACTACAAAACAATGCTAAAAGAAATCGATGAAGACCTAAACAAATGGAAAGAAATTCCCTGTTCATGGATTGTAAGACTAAATATTGTGAAGATGACAATCCTACACAAACTGATTTATAGATTCAATGTAATACCAATCAAAGTTGCAATAGATTCCTTTACAGATATAGAAAAGGCAGTTACCAAATTCATTTGGAAGGGAAAGTGTACCTGAATGGTCAAAAGCATTCTAAAAGGAAGAGTGACATGGGAGGAATTTTACTACCTGACCTTGAAACATATTTCAAAGCTACAATGGTCAAAACAGCATGGTACTGGCATAAAGATAGACACATCAATCAGCAGAATAGAATTGAGAATCCAGAAATAAACCCTCAACTACAAAGTCAACTGGATTTTGACAAACCTACCAACTCCATGTTAATGGGACAAAAAAGTCTCTTCAACAAATGGTGCTGGGAGAACTGGATACTATAACCAAAAGAATGAAAGAGGACCTTTATCTCATTCCCTTTACAAGAATCAACTCAAAAAGGATCAAAGACCTAACTATAAAAGCCACGACCATAAGACTACTAGAAGAAAATGTAGGGAAACATCTTCAAGACCTTGTGGTAGGTGGTGGTTTCTTGGACCTTACACTCAAAGCACACGCAACAAAAGAAAAAATAGATATATGGGACCTCCTCAAAATTAAACACCTTTGCACCTCACAGGACTTTATCAAAAGGGTGAAAAGGCAGCCAATCAATGGGAGAAAATATTTGGAAATCACATATCCGATAAGGGTTTAATATCCAGGATATATAAAGAGATGTTACAACTCAACAATAAAAAGACAAATGATCCAATTAAGAAATGGGCAAAAGACTTGAATAGACATTTGTCCAAAGAAGAAATACAAATGGCAAAAAAAAACACATGAAGAAATGCTCAACATCACTAATGATTAGGGAAATGCAAATCAAACTACAGTGAGATATCATTTCATACCTATCAGAATAGTGTGATATCAGAATGGTGACTATTAAAAAGGCAGAGAACTTCAAGTGTTGGAGAGGATGTGGAGAGATAGGAACACTTATTGACTGTTGGTGGGAATGTAGAATGGTACAGCCACTGTGGAGGACTGTTTGGCAGTTCCTAAAGAAGTTGAATATAGATTTGCCATGTGACCCTGCAATACCACTACTGGGTAAATACCCAGAAGAACTGAGAGCAGTGACACGAACAGAGAGCTGCACACTGATTTTCATAGCAGTATTATTCACAATTGCAAAAAGTTGGAAACAACCCAGGTATCCATCAAATGATGAATGGATAAACAAACTGTGGTGTATTCACATGATGGGATATTATTTAGCTGTAAGAAGAAATGATATGACAACATGGATGAGCCTGGAAGACATTATGTTTAGTGAAGCAAGCTGGACACAAAAGGACAAATACTGTATGATTGCATTACTATGAACTAAAGATATTGTGTAATCTCGTGGAGTTACTAATTTGAATATAGGTCAGCAGAAAGTAGAATGAGGTTAGAGAATGGAAAGCTGAGGGTTAACGTGAAGAATTGGTAAAAAGGATGTGTGTTAATCTTTGGAACTGAATAGAAAGGTGAAAGCCCAACATAATGCTTGTAAGTAGCAGAACTATTATGTGGGTATGAAAGTGGCTTAAAGGGAAAGTCTAAGGTCATGTATATTACTAAAAGGAAAGCTAAAAAATGTAACATGGGACTGTATAGCATAATCAAACTGCATGTGAAATATGAATAAGGATGCAGTACTGATACATGCTACAGCATGGATGAATCTTCAAAACAGTACGCTAAATGAAAAAGCTCGAACAGAAAGGCCACATATTGTGATTCCAATTATATGAAATGTCTAGAAGGGGCAAATCCATAGACACAGAAAGTAGATTAGTGGTTGCCAGGGGTTATTGGGAGGGAAGAGAATGAGGAGTGACTGCTTAATGGGTATAGAGTTTCTTTTTCAAGGTAATGAAACTGTTCAAAATTAGATAATTATGATAGTTGTATAACTGTGAATGTATTAAAGACCACTGAATTGTATGCTTTAATTGTATGAATTTCACGGTATGTAAATTAGATTTCAATAAGAATAAAAAATAAAAATTTAGAAAGAAACTTATGGATACAAAATATACTTGGAATTGTATGTGGTCTACACATAATTTAAAATTGTGCCCAAACAAGCTGATATTCTACCAATTAAAATATGAGCTATCTTTATCAAAATGCTAAACATTATTATATATGTATTAAGTTACAGTAACTGAACTACAAAATTTTTGTAATGAAGCTAATGTTGAATTAAAAAAATACATGCCTTCATATGACCATATATACTTTCCTGCCCAAGAGCAATCAGAATTCTAATTTAGCAATTAGAATTTAAAGATTGAGCATTTAAACAATTAGTTTATAAGTCAATCCAATGCACTGCAATAGAATTACACTTAAAAAAAATCATTGGGAATCTTTAATTAAGAAAGGAATGGGAAGCCTCTAGAAAATCAGGTTTGGAAGCATTTAGTAAATTACAATTACTGAATACAAAGCTTGCAAATAGAAGCCATCTACATTTATCCCTACAAAATCAAGGGAGACTTTAAACAAATTAAATTATGAGAACTCAAACAGCATACATACATAAATTTGAAATTCAATAGTTGTACTTAAGAACATCTTGATTTATGGGAATAATTTATAGTTATATTCCTTACTGAAATGGCATTAAATTAGAAAGACTGTGATTTTAGAGCATCTAAATTTGGAGAATATTTAGAAGAATAATCAATTTAAAAATCAAAAAGGATTATAAAGAAACAAAAATTGACATAATTAGTTTTGTTTTGTAAAAATATTTGTTGAAGAAAGGTCCTCTGTATTTAGGGAAAATGAGAGTATCTGAGAAAATACTTTGGTTAAAATATTTTCACATTACAATCCAAAAATTAGAACTGATAATATCTTCCACTTAGCAGAATTTTCTCTGAGCTGGCCAGGTACCTCAAAAGCTAAAGAGAATTTTCTCAATTTAAAAAACATGGGGAAAGGATGTGGCTCAATTGGTTGCTTGCCTGTTTCCCACATGGGAGGTCCGGGGTTTGGTCCCTGGTGGCTTCTAAAAACAAAAATAAACAACAAGGAAACAAATGAAAAAAACAACTCAGGGGAACTGATGTAGCTCAGTGGTTAAGTGCTGGCTTCCCACATACAAGGTCCTGGGTTCAATCCCCAACCCCTGTACCTCAAAAAATAAAAATAAAGTACTACAGAAAAAGGTACATTGATAGTATTAATATTTTCAAATGTATTAACTTAAAATGCATCCTTGAAGAATTAAAGCAATTTTATTAAAAAATGAAAGATAAGATCATATTAAATATATTCCATGCTTTTCCATTCTATTAAGGACAAATATGGCTAAGGAACTGATTAAAGTACATGAATGTGCACTAAGAATAGTTATTCTGTTTATGTTATTTTTAATGTTCAGATAATCAATATATATGTAAGAAATTTTGGTTTATCATAATCATGAAATGGTATGTTATATTTTTTTAAAAGGTTTATTTTTGAAAATTTTTTTATACAACTGTATTTAGATATCATATTAAACAAAAAAATTGTCAAAAGTAAAGTTCTTACTTATTCAAAGTACCAGAAATCTGTTGGCTTTTATAAGGGATATTTACTTGGGGATTTACCATTACAAGGCCCTAAAGAGTCCAACTCAAGGTTGCTCTCTCACCAAAGTCAATTACCACCTGATGAAATAAGATGGCCATGGATCTCTGGCTGATCTCTGCCTTCCCTTCTGTGCTTCTTCTTCATCCTGAAGTTCCCTTTCTTCCGAATTTCAGCTGCAGGCTGGAATAGGGTTTGTCTCTTAGGGCTTCCTATATCAGTCTTAGCTCACTTTCCAAGGTCAGCTGTAAGCTATCAGGCTTTAGCTGTTTGAGCTTTCTGCTTTCTGTCACATGGCAGGATCAAAAATGAAATAGTGAGTGTCTGTTTATATCAGCCCCAGAAAGGGGGCAGGGACTCAACCTGAATCATGCCTTAATGGTATAGTCGAATCAAAAAGCTATAATCTTAAGAGGTAATTGATTCAAAGACACCTCAGCTGAATTTAATGCAATCAAAGGGTATCACACCCAAAGGACTAGATTAGTTTACAAACATAATTTTTCCCTTTTGGGGATTCATAAAATAATCTCAAACTGGCACAAATGTTAATTATGTTTACTGCCCTCTTTCATGCCCAAAAATGTACTGGTTTTGGACAATACATTGCATACCTTTCTATATGTAATTCTGTTCTGCCTATTCAACCCCTGGCCTACTGATCTTTTTCTCATCTTCGCCCTGAGTTTGTCACTCAGCTCCTTCTAGTTTCACTGAACTAGAAGGAACAATATGGACACTGGATTTTTAGGTCTAAAAGTTCAGCAGGCATCCAAACCTTTGACATTGCCAAGATGAAAATATTTCCTAGGTTGTAGTTATATTTAAAAGTTTGGTGGGCGGATGTAGCTCAAATGGTTGGGCATCCGTTTCCCACATGGAGGGACCTGGGTTCGACCCCCAGGACCTCCTGGTAAAATAAAAAAAAATAAAATAAAAGTCTGATTGGCCTGAAAAGCATTATCAAATGGTCATTTGGGCTTTCTCCTAGTCCCAGGAAGGCAAATGGAATTTGGAGGAGAAAAAACTCTAACAATCAAAGACAGATAAATAGATATATTGTTACATAATATTTCATATTTAATATATTACCAACCACTTTATTTCAAAACCTTCCTGGCAAAGTACAAAGTATAAGTATAAATAAATTTCAAAATATATAAAGCATTATTATCTATAAACTGATAATCTTATGTTTTGAAAAATGATGCTTCCACTTTCTCTCTTTTGACAGATTCAAAATGCTTCATGTCAAGATGCTTCAAAAATATTTTACATCTCTATTAATTCTGGATAGCCATTAAATTGGGCAAGGTCCTTCACTTAGGACAAAAATATTGACCTCTCCAGCCATTTTCTTGGAAGGAAGCCACTCAAATGAATTTTCAAATGTATACACATTTTTGGAATCTATACCTGTTTCTCACACATCGTTTTAGCATTCTGCACATGCCACATATCCCAAGGAAAACAGAAAGTTTATATAATAATCCAACACAAAGTGTCAGTGAGAATATTTTCAAATTCAAGCTACCAATCATTTCTGGAAATCATTTGTTGACACTCAATTCTTTTTCTGTCCTTCTGAGCCTCCCTTCTGAGCTTGCAGAGATGTACAGACTGCAAACTACATTTACAAATTTTTTGCCAGCCCAGGATCCAGACAGATTCTGTAAACTAGAGAAGTTTGTGTGAGATTTGGAAGACAGATAAGAAAGAGAAACCATTATTCTCTGGTGGCATTTGCAGCAGATATGTGGGCTAGGCAAACAGCTTACATGGCTTCTGCCCACGACTTTGGGAAGGCTCTTGAGGAGTACCCATTTTGGTTGCTGCAGGCAGCTAAGATTATTGATACAACTTCCCTGAACTTCTGCCCTTTGAGATTCCCTATGGCCTTTCTATTGGAAATACCTACGGTCCCTTCTATTTTTCTGTCCAAAATATAACTAATACATCAAACAAATTCCCAAACATTCAAAAAAGTTCAAATAACAATTTTCAGGTCACAAACAAATTTCACAATATATCTTCTTTGAACCTGACACCAATCTTATGAAATAAACATGGCTGGTATTAGTGACCTAATTTAGCATAAGGAAACTTAGATACTTCTAGACACAACTCCTTCCTGAATACATGTTTCTTTCATTTTTCAATGCATGTCCAAATTAACTAACAGAATATAATATACAAATATGCGATACAAGGAACCCTCTGCAATTTTACTCAAATTCTAATTTTTTTTTTTTTTTAAAGATTTTATTTATTTATTCATTTATCCCCCCCTTGCTGCTTGTGCTCGCTAGGTCAGCTAACCACGCCGCGCGGGCGGGCTTGCCTTCACCAGGAGGTCCCGGGAACCGAACCCGGGGCCTCCCATATGGTAAACGGGAGCCCTACTGATTGAGCCACAGCCGCTTCCCTCAAATTCTAATTTTAACCCTAGTCTTTGTGAGCAATCTCATTTACTGATCCTCCTTACTGACTTTCCTGTATATGACCCACTGAGTTAACTTTAATGAACAATTTCTATTTTCTTTGTAAAGTGCCAACTAATGTCCATTGCAAATTGAACAATCCCAGCTTGTAGGGGTCCCACACGTTTACCAAGAACTAATTCTTTGTTCCTAATCCTGTCATGCCAGTTGCATTTATTATTGGAATTATATAATTTAATGAGTATTACATGAATAATTATATTAATAGCAAATATTTATGGAGCAGTTACTATGTAACAGGGCTTATATAAATTACTTCATTTAACAACTCTCTGAAGTAGATACTATTATTATCACCTTTTACAGATGAGAAAAGAGAGGCCCAAAGAAATTAAGTAACTTGTCCAATCACAAAGCTAGTAAGTTCCAATCTTGAATACAAAAAATCTAACTCCAGAATTCAAGCTCTTAACCAACATAGAGATGAATGCAAGAAGATAGAGTTATTGCAGTTAAAGGTTGTAGCAGTTTGGCAGTTTGATATCGTTACGAATTCCAAAAATAGATATTGGTTTATGCTTGTAAACTGGTCTGTTCATCTGGGCATGACTGAGTTATGATTAGGGCTTTGATTGGGCCACATTATCAGGGTATTGAGCCCTGCCCCTCGGTGGGTGGGGTCTCAAAGATAAAAGACTTGACAAAGGATAGAGTAGTAGTTTTGATGTTGGTGTTCTGAGGCTGAGTGTTAATGCTGGAGCCCAGGGGAGTAAGCACACAAAGACCTTGGTTGTGAGGAAGGAGAGAAGACTCCTGGAAAAGAGATGAGCCATTCGCCTGATGGCTCACAGCTGGCCTTGTGGAGGAAACAGAGGAGCTGAGCCTGTAGAGAACTGGAGCCCCAGGAAGAGAGGATACAAGAAGCCTGAACCCTGGCAAAAGTCAGCAGCTGTTTTGCTCCAACACGTGGCAACAGACTTTGGTGGAGGAAGTAACTTATGCTTTATGGCCTGGTAACTGTGGGCTTCTACCCCAAATAAATACCCTTTATAAAAGCCAACAGATTTCTGGTATTTTGCATCAGCTCCCCTTTGGCTGACTAATACAAAGGTAAATTAACCATATCACAGAAACTTTCGCACAAATGTTTATAGCAGCATTATTCATAAGAGCCAAAAGGTGGAAACAAGCCAAATGTCCATCAACTAATGAATGGAAAAAAAATATCGTATGTCAATAAAATGGAATATTATTTGGTCATAAAAATAATGCATTACAGATACATGCTACACTTGTGGATGAACTTGAAGACATTATGTTAAGCAAAAAAGCCAGGCACAAATGGAACATAGTATATGATTCCATTTATATGAAATTTACAGAATAGGCAAATCCACAGAGATCAAAAGTAGATTGGTGGTTACCTAGAGCTGGGGATTTTGGGGGGGTGGGAAATGGGCAGTGACTGCTAATGAGTATAGAGTTTCTTTTGTGGAGTGATGAAGTGTTCTAAAATTTATTGTGGTGATGGTTGCACAATTTTCTGAATATACAAAATACTGTACACTGTATATGGAAAAAACAACTAAATTAATTACTTTGGAAAGACTCAATAAAGATAGTTTGTTGGAAGATGATGGAAAAAAACTTGGGAAAAAACCCAACAACATAAAAATATATAAGGATTCTCCTTTTGTCATATTGAAGGGGATCCATGTGAGTTCCCTGGGTTCTTGCCCGACACAGAAAATTGTAGTCCACACCAAGACACAAGGAAAAGAGCTTTATTAAGCCCGTGGATGTCAGAAAAGCAAGTTTCAAATCTGTCTCCCTGAACAAAGAAGGCTAGGGTTCTTATTATTTTCATACAAAGAGAGATGGGGATAGGGATGTTGGAATGTTAAAGGCTATTGATTGATTTGTTTAATTGGATGTGTGTAAGTGCAGGCCCCAGAGACTGACTGGGGTAAGCATAGATTACAGATTACAAACTGGGTTGTAAATTGCTTAATTAACATCCATTAGGAACTGACAACCTTTGGCTGGGATAATACATAAGGTTGTAAATAGTTCAGCCCACATAACATAATGAGTAAGAAGATTTAAGCTCAACATTTGTAAATCCCTTAGAAGAAACTAAACAAAATGGGCCATCAGGGGGCTGTTAAGAATTGACTAAGTCCAGCTCAGGCATGGGTGATAAGATAAGGAAGAATACCAGTGGGGGCTAGTAACCAGTTAAAGATTACACAGTTATAAAAATAAAACAGTATTTAGAATCAAAAGATATAAGTTTATGAAGAAATCCTCTATATAATAATTCAGTGACTACAGTTACTTGTTAATTTTCAATATTCTGTTTCAATTCTCCCATTCTGTTTGTAAATTCCTCAGTCTTGCCAGGCTCAGAAAAAGAAAAAGGAGTGGAAAACAGGAACCTGCTAGGTGCAAATAAGGGAAAGGAAAAATGGGAATTTACTTTTTGACTAAAGCCAATTTCTCTGTAATAGTTAAATGGCACAGTTACATTGCTATGAGTTACAAGAATGAGATCACATAGTTAAAACTAAGTATCTTTCATTAGCTAAATCTAAAAATTAAGGCTACAGTGTAAAATATATCATATGACTGCCTTTGGTCTCTTTCAATATTTCACAAGTGTTCTTACCTGTTGCTTCAGTTGAAAGAAACTAAAACTGGAAATCATAAATGAGGCATTATGGGTGTGGGTAAAACAAGAAAGGAAATACATAAATCCATTCAGCAATAACTGAAGCATCAAGGAAGCCCTGAGTGGGGAAAATCAGTTGGTGAAGATTTCAAAGTAAAAGTGATACTAGAGTTGGTTACTAAATACTTAGAAGTAGCTCACCAAACAATGCAAAGTGCAGATTTACAAACAGAAGGAGCATGAAAGCCATACATTCAGGATATGGTAAGAAGATTTGCAAGCCGGGAACTTGACGTCTGGGCAGAGAAGAGAAGAAAAGGAAATGGAAATGGGAAGGTAAATCAGGGCAAAAATGGCTCACTGAATAGTACAGAACTTACATGTCAGCCCAGGAGATCCCCCAAAGATGTGTATGCATGGATCAAGTAATGCTGCAAACTTGCTTGTGTTTTAGAGGCACAACTATTGGCAACACAGATGATTGTTTGGAGGGGAAAAACAGTAGAGGCACAGGAACAAACTTTTTGGTTATTTACTATCTCAGCAGGAAAGGCTGAAGGCCCAAACCATAGCAATGACTGTTAAAAGGAGAGGAGGAGATGCCTTGATATATTTATACAGAATTTAATGATGAGAACAGTGGTAAACTCCATGAGGACAAGAGGCAGATGTTTTTATTCCCAGAGCCTACTGAAGTAGCCTGACACTCAGCTAGTGTTCAATATTGTTAAATGAATAAATAATTGCTGAATGTGTAGGAGGGATCAGAGATAATTCTTTATTTTCTATTATGATATTCTAGGTTTGATAATTATATCTTTCAGTGAAAATGAAGATTGTAAGAGCTCACAAGGGAAAAGATAAGTTTGATGGGACAGGACAAGTTGGGATGGAAGTACCTGAAGATAAGAAACTGTTGGAAATGTATAACATGCACCTAACTCAAAATATAGGCCTAGAGTTTCGGAGAAAAAGAAGGACTAGTGGAAATTAGATTTTTAGGAGGCCTGGAGGCATAACTGATAGTTAACACCGTGAGAATGCAAGAGCTCAACCCAGTTATATCTCTATTGAAAGGGAGAAAAAGGTTAGGAGTGGTTTCCTGAAAAGCTGTGGAAAGGAAGATGAACCTAGGAATGCTGTGGAAGAACACTCACAGAAATAGTGAGGAAGATCATCAGAAAGTTTGAGAAGAGTGTTAATGTTTGTGTTTCTAATCCTGAATACAAAATTAGGAGAGAGTCTTCATTCTACTCAAATCTACATGGTGAAGAAAATTGGCACCTTGTGGATATCATTCCAATCATGGCAACTCAACACCAAGTACTGGCTCTCAAGAATATAAGGTTGAACTAAATAGATATTTGAATTAATGAACTTCTTGGATTTGAGAGCCCATTAAATAAGATCTGGGTCATCTATCAGGAGTATCTTTAGCAAAATTGTTACATTTTTCCTTCCAAAGGATAAGTTCACTAGCCTTATAGTAATACAAAGCCCATTTTTAAATGGCTATAAAATTTTGCCTATGATAAGGAATTAGTTTTTGAGATTTTCACATTAAGGTAGAACGCAAACCAATAAAAAGACGTAATTATTTGCAAATTAAATCATGATGGCCAGGATGCATCCATAGAAATAAAGAATATAACTGAGGTAAAAGAACACTTTGCCTACTCGGTTATTTTGTAACCTAATGTGATAAAGATGCATTCAGAAAGTGGGATGTAGAAAAAGGAGAACCAAAAGACAGGGAAATTCTAGTTAATCTCTAACCCAGGCCTGAGGGCAAGGGTATCGATTCAAGATGTCCATTTCCATCTACAAACAAAAATAGTTTTGAGGTAGAGAAGGATACTTCATCACTCTACCTACCATTACTTGAAGGAATATCCCTCAAGATCATGCAATTTCCTTTATTATGCTTTGATGGCCACCAAATAAGCTCTTTACCTGAAGATTATTTCTGGAAACACCTGCTCATGTATGGTAAGCTTTTGGTCAAACTCTGCTAAAGCAACCAGCCAGAATCTCCTTCTCTAACTTCTCAAACAATTGTTGAATGGATGAACAAACTATGTGTTTGTCTTTGTGTTGATTGTTACAGCAGAGCATAAAACAGAAATCATTCTTCCCCCTACGAAATCAGTGAGAGAGATGGAAGGGAAAAGAAAGGATTAAATTTCGTATTGTGTTGCGTCTTGACAAAAAGTTAATCTACTCCAAGCTCACTGCTCCCCTTTCTGTTCCTCAAACATGCCAGGCATGCTCCCACCCCAGGGCCTTTGCACTTGCTGCTCCCTCTGTCAGGAATGATTCTCTCCCTGATATCTGGATTGCTTCCTTTAAGCCTGTGTTAGTCAGCCAAAGGCATGCTGATGCAAAATGCCAGAAATCTGTTGGCTATTATAAAGGGTATTTATTTGGTGTAGAAACCCACAGTTACCAGGCCATAAAACATAAGTTACTTCCCTCACCAAAATCTGTTGCCACACTTTGGAGAAAGATGTCTGCCGATGTCTGCAAGGGTTCAGGCTTCCTGGGTTCCTCTCTCCCAGGGGCTTATTTCTCTTTGGGCTCAGTTCCTTGGCTCTCTCCACAAGGCCAGCTATAAACTATCAGGCAAATGGCTCAACTCTCTTCCTGGGGCCTCTGCCATGTCTGTGACGCTATCTCTATTCCTCTGTGTTCTTCTCCTGTGTGTTTACTTCCCGGGCTCCAGTTCAAAACTCCAACCTTCCTTCTCTGTGGTGTAGTTTCTCTGTGAATCCTGGCCCCACATCCTACTGACATGGCCCAATCAAAGCCTCAATCATTATTTAATCAAGTAAAAGTGAAACCTCTGAATCCAATATAATCTAATATACACAGAGGAACAAATCAGTTTACAAACATAATCCAATATTTATTATTTTGAATTCATAAATAATATCAAACTGCTACAAAGCTCTCCATTGCTTCCTTCATAAAAATGCTCATATAAAAATGTCATCATCTCAGAGAGGACTTTGTTGCCTTAATTTAAAATTGCAACTTCCTCCCTCCAATTTCTCATTTCTTTGCTTTATCTCAAAACTACTTGCCACCTTCTAACAAACGGTAACGTTTAATTATATATTTTTCACACTAGAATTTAAGCCACTTGAGGTTAGAAATACTTGTCTGTAAAATTAATGATTTTTACCCCAGCATCTAGAATAGTTCCTGGTACATAGCTGGTATTTTTTCTAAGAGAAAGTGGGAGTAAGGAATAAAAGACTATTTTAGATTGAGGATGACCAGAAAGCTTATTAAGAAAGTGATAAAAAAAATAAAAAAATAAAAAGACCTATCCACGCAAAAAGAAGTGGAAGCATGTTCAAAAAGAAGTGGAGGGAGGCGGCTGTGGCTCAATCAGTGGGGCTCCCGTTTACCATGTGGGAGGCCCCGGGTTCGGTTCCCGGGGCCTCCTGGTGAAGGCAAGCCCGCCCGCACGGCGTGGTTAGCTGACCCAGAGAGCACAAGCAGCAAATGAATAAATAAATAAATAAATAAATAAATAAAATCTTTAAAAAAAAAAAAAAAAAAGAAGTGGAAGCATGTGTCTGGCAAGGGCCCTGATGCTTGGAGAGGTCAGCAGGTGCAAGGACGGAAGAAGGCCAGTGTGCAAAAACAATGGGAGAGGGGACTGGCAGTCTGGGATACAGTCCTAGAAGTAAGCATGTCACAGATCACATAGTGCCTTGGAGGCCAGGATTAAGGGATGTGGATTTTTTTTTTTTTTTTTTAAACAGGTAAAGACAAGTCAGAGGAGAGTTTTAATTTGGAGGAGGTGGGAGGAAAGGGATATAAACTCAGGCTCTTCTATGAAAAACATAGTTTAGAGGATGCCAAAAAAAAAAAAGCAAGGAAGGCATTTAGGAAAGCCTGTTTAAATATGCCAGGCTAAATACAATGCTGACCTGGACAAGAGCACATCAGCAGAGATGAAAGAACTGGAAGAATTTAAGATATGTTTTGGAGATAATTGACCATATTTGCTGATGGATTATATTGGGGTATGAAGAAGAGTAGAAATGAGGAAGGCCCCTAGTTTTCTAGTTAGTTTCAGAAAAAATAATTAGGACTTCCAACATGTTTATTCCAACAAGAATAAACGTGTATTGTAAAATGAAAGGGACAGAAATTAGACAAACCATTTGTTGAATTTATTGAATTTCTTCTAAGTCTGCTCTCTAACTCCGCCAAGTCTGAGTACATGTTAACTTGCATTTCTGTTTTAACCCAAGGATTTCATTTGAGTTTAAGCTTGCAGTTCATATATATTCTGGTCTCTTTTATTCTATTGAAGGAAAAGATTAAATACTCAACATAACTTCCTTTCTTGCTTCTTCTTCCTTTGATATGTGCCCATTGCTTTACTGATGCTATTTCATTTTCTCTTATTAGCAATCCTGTAGCATTTGCATTATTACTTATGAGAAAATCAAGGCTTTAAGAGGTTGGATATTTTGCCAAATTTCACTGAGCTAGAAAGTGTTGGAGCCAGGATTCATACCCAGGCCTGCTGATTCCAAAACGGTGCTTTTTCTTTAATACTATACTATTTCTGATGAGTTGAAGTACTGAAAATTCAAAACAGCAATAGTACTCACATTCCTGCCATTTTTACCTTTGAATGCATTATTTCATTATTTTATAGCACATTTATTTTCATTTAGACTAATATTAAAATAGTTGCCTTTTCCTGAGGGCCCACTGCCTAGGCAAGGAGAAAAGTGAGAGGAAGGCTAAGGACAAACCTCCCCTGAGATTCATGATTCTGATAACTAATTTTTCAAAAACCTGGAACAGATTGTGGCTTATTTATTAACAAAATCACATAGGATAGTACCATCTTTATTAAATAATTTTCTCCCATGATTTGATTATAGAAGAGTTACTTGGCATTATCATTTAAATAGGGGCACTTTTTAAACAAATTATGTTTAATCACTTTATTTTCAACTCTAATGGTCTAAATGTCTACCAAAAAAAAACCCAACCAAACAAAAAAAAAAAGATATCTGATTGGAATGTAATAGCTCTCAGCCTCAGGAGCATTCATTGTTTGTAGGGATATTATAGGCTACACATACAAAAGAAATAAGAAAAGAGTTCTCTTCAGGTAACCTGTGATGTAATGTGATCTAATTCTATCCCCTTATATCTCATTGAAAATATTTAAAATTTAGAAAAACATGGTTTGGCAAAATAAGAGTTAACTTATACTCTATAAATTTTCAGTCTGTCCAAAATGAAGCAAAAGTAATAGAAAACCATAGCATGGACAGTCTTTAACTTTGACAATTCCATCAAGCAACTGACATTTTGCTCCCTCTTTACATGCCCTCTATTGTAAATGATATATAGAACCCTAACACATACTTTCATTAATTTTTAAACATCATAATTAATATATTAAAATGAAAAAATCTGATACCCTGGATATTAATTACTATATGCATTATTCACTGAACAAAAAATATAAGAACATGCATGCAATATGCAATAATTTATGTATGCATTATCTTAAATAACGCCAGAATTAATATCCCCTTCACAGGTGTTGGTTGGGGGAGGGGCAGGAAAGAAAATTATTTTATTACAACACTTAAAAAAAAACTAACAGGTAATTAAATGATCAAAATAGAATAAGATATGTAATATTACTTGTTGAGAATCATGTGTGCCTTAATTACAGTGTAACTACTAAGGAAAGAGAGACTGGTAATTTGAAATTTTTATTGCTATTCTGTTAATCTATTCTTTTAAACAAATTTTAAATATATGACAAAATTATTTCAGGTTCCTAAAAGAAGTGAACGTATATATCATTCCACAAGATGGCGCAAGCATGCCATACGTTGTTCTTTTGGACTGCCTCAAACGTGTTTTACTATTTAATCTTGTTTATTCACTGGTCAGAGTGTTTTCTGCCTTAAAGGTTCACACTTTAAAGAGTTATCTCTTTCTTAGGCAGTGCTTGCTGGTACACAAGTTATACACGTTACATGCAAAAGTACAATGGAATCAGAACATTCCTAAGCAAATAATACTTCAAACCTTTGCAAGAAGTTATTCCAAGACTACAGTTGTTGCTTTGACTTTATTACTCTGGACTCTTTCTGAAACCCAGTGCAGCAAATGTTTTTGCCTTTCCAGTTTGAAAACATAGTTTACAAAATGTATTTAAGAATTCCAGAAGAGTCTTCTCTACCTGTGTCCCAGGGCAATGTCAATGATGTCCCCTAATAATAAGCGCAAATTAGAGGTCCTCAGAGGCTTTTTGATTTGAAGTGACCAAAAAGAGGCCACTATACTTCACCGCCAAAGACAAAAAAAAATCTGCCTTTGTCCTATCTCAGGGTTAAAGTGCCTAAAAAACCCACTTTTAGAGAGTTATTCTTTGGGTAAAATATCACCTCCTTTTGTATTTGGTCTTCTTTGAAAACACATTTTCTGCTAGGGTAACAATACATCTCTAGCACAACCGTCCCTCTCCCCTTTCCTAGCTCTATGACCCTGGGTAAGTTACTTAAACTCTCTGTGCTTCAGTTTTCCCTTTAGTGAAATGGAGGAAATAGTAGTCTACACCTCACACAATTGTTCTGAGAATTCACATAATGAGACAATTCACACAAAATGCTTTGTTCAGAACCTGATGCATAGCAAGAGTCCAACAAATGGTAGCTATTGCCATAATCTTGATCAACTTAGCATGTTTCTTAACAGATCTATTGTGTGACTGGAATAGGTCAATGAAAGCAGACAAAGGGGTGATAGAGCACTTCAAAACAAATTTTGTATGGCAGTTTTGTTCAGTGGTGGCATGTGTGCTATGTGTTTTGGTGTTCCTCTAATGCTATGGCTTCCCAGAATTTCTCAGTTCTGCTCCTCTTAAATTTGTATTTTGGGGAATTGGGATTTCTTCTCTGTATCCTGCCTATATCTACTCAACAAGATGGCTAAACTCAGAATAAGAACCTTGTCTTTCCATTCTTTGGCCTCTCTCCCCAGTCTATGATTTAACGAATAGACCCATTGTTCTCTGAATTCCGCAAGTACTCAGGAGTGTATATCAGCTCAGGCATCTCTAAATCAACATGAACCAATAGTTTAGATGGTTTGTTGTTTCCCAGTTTCTTCATATTTCCAGACTAGTACACAATTTCAATACTAGCAAATAGTCTGTATTACCAAATCTCAGTGCTGAAGTCCTGTCTTGCTGGATATTGTTAAGTTTACCTAATAGATGCCACTGATTAGCCTGTTTAAGAAGCAAGGTGTTACTTTCAGAGTTACAATAACCTGGGAACTCAGATATCATATACTGTTATTCTTTTTTAAAGAGGGCAATGTGTTAAAGTATAAGAAAAGGTAATTTTATTTGTATGTCGTTGTAAGACATTTCAAATAATTAAAGCTAAGTGGAAGAAAATAAATCGATGCCAGAATCAGCCTCTTAATTTTTTAATAAGAAAATGAATTTGTCACTTTTATATCAAGTTCTTTTTTTGTCCCAAAATCTAAAAACATATGTAGCAGCAATGGTAGAAGAAATTGAATTGCTAACATTACATAATTAAGGTAGTAACAATATTATAAGCCTGAGATTAAACCTGATGAGAAAGACTGGTCCACCAATATACTATTCCATGGCTCTATATGGTAAATAGTGAAAGTTGGGTCAACTCAGAAGCATAAAACACTCTAAGCCTATGATTCTCAAAGAATGGTCCAGGGACCATTAGAATCCCCAAGACCTTTTTAGGGGGTCCATAAGGTGAATATTTAAAAATAATAATACTAAGGCATTGTTTGCCTTTTTCATTCTCATTCTCTCACAAGTGTACTGTGGAATTTTCCAAAGGCTACATGATATGATGTCATCACTCTGACAGCTAATGAATGTGCTTGTGTATTCTCATGTTTTAAAAAGTTCTGTTTTAATATCTAACAAGACAAATATCAATAAACACAATCTACATAAACTAAAGCTCATTGTGGTTCACAATTTTTAATAGTGAAAAGGTTTCCTGAGACCAAAAAGTTTAAGAACTATTACTCTAGACTATGTTTAACATTTTGTGCAAAACTGACTTTGCTTACCCAGCCTATAAAATATTCAAGAAACAAAGTTTAGAATTCAGACTACTGATTTATTTTTTAAAAACAAACAACAAAGTCTAAATTTCTAGTAAATAAAAATTGTACTTAACACCAAGAAAAGCAGATTTTTTCTTCCGATGAATCTAAAGTCAATTCCTGAGATACTGGGGTTTCAAAGAGAGAGTTTTATTGGTTGCACAAGCAATGGAGCACAGTGGCCTCCTGGCCCAAAAATGCCTCCACGATCGGCAGAAATTCTAACATTTTATAACATTGGGGTGCTAATGAATAATTGGGATGAGTTGGACACTGGTTCCTTCATTAATAAACATTAAAGGGTTGACCTGGACAGATGGGGGTATGGCAGCAAACTAGGGTCAGTCACAAGGATTTGGGACAGGTTCTTTCATATGTATTTTAAACAGAGGTGGGTGGAGTGGTTACCATCCCAAGAGTAAGTATATACAAGGGTAAATTCAATCTAGAATTACCATAACTATAGAAAGCATACACAAGGGTGAGCTCAATCTAGAATTACCATCACAATAGTAAGCATACACAAGGGTAAGGTTAAGTCTAGAGTAATCATAAACAGGGGTGGGACCACTCTAGCCAGCTTCAAATAATTTCAGGTATTAACCTTTTGCTATTTTATAATATAAAGGCATCTATATAATGATTTAGTAATCATAATTATTTGTAAATTCTTAACCTTCGGTTACAACTCCTCCCTCTCTGTTTGTAAAATTCCCAATCTTGGGGATAATCTGAATGTTGGATCTTTCTGGCTTCTTCATACTGAAGAAAACAGTATAACTGTTAAGAAATTTTGGTTGTTTTTATATCACATTTATTTAAGAATAACTAAAACTATAACCTACAATATCATAATGCAGATCAGTATTAGGATAGAAGAAACTGAGAATTTTAAAAGTTTTTAAGAATTTTTATACAATCCCCAAATATATAAGTAAATTACACATTTAATTTCTCCTTCATGTTTTCTCTTTTAGAAAGATACCATTTATCACAAACTTCAGCAGTTCTGGAAGAAAACTATATTTTTAGTAAATTTAGTAAATGAGAACCTAATCAAGATTATCTTCTCACTACCACTGCCTTAATATAATTACATGCTTATTGGAACATTAATATCCCCACCCTAAGGATATATTACATTTAACATTGAGGGTGTTCTTTAAAACTTCAGAGTGGTAAATGTAATATGGATCTTTACGAGTATTGAATAATCTGATCAGAATAAAATGTAACTAAAACTTAAGACATTGTCAAAATAACATTCCATTTAAACTTTTCCAAGTTTACACAAGTATTATGAGTTTCCAGCTTTGGAATATATTTTTCCATTGTGGATTAAAATACAAATATATTGATAATGCTAATTTTCATAAATGTATATATTTTAGCACCTCACTTTTTACAAGGTGAAAGAACAAATTCTTTTTTAACAGTGTGCAATTAAAGATATCCTTAAGGGTCTTATTAGAATATTAATAAGTTGTCAGATCTGAACATTATTTTCAAATAGGCCTATATTTATCACAGTTACAAATAAGTTAGCAAAACAGTTTGGAAAAGACAACTTCCAAAATAGTAGTGGCTCTGTATTTTTTTTTTTAACTTTTAAGGATATGATGAAGCCATTCTGATGAGGCACAGATTCTTTGTTCTTTATATATAATGATTATTTCAAAAGGACTTTTATATCCTTCCACCCAAAACGGACCAACCATTTAAAAAAACTGTTACTTTAACAGAGAGAGAGTCAAATTTTAGTTTTGAATCAGTATACCATTTGGTAAACAAATTTTAGTTAGCATAGCTCGTAACAGATTGAGGTAGTGTCTGACAGGTTTTTCTGCTATAAAGCTACTTTTTGTTATCAATGTCAACTTACAGATTTTTACTTAATAATACCTTCCCAGAATCATCTATATACACTGAAATCGCTCAGTTGAGAAAATGCTTTTACAGACTTCCTACAGCCTATAATTTCCTATCATCTTTTATAACCATTACAACCATATAGACTTAGTTACTTTACCTTTAGACAAGTTTCACCTTTAAATAAACTTACTGAATTACGGTTAGCAACAAGTGAATTTTACTTCCACTAACCCTTCTACAACTTTCCATATCCATTCAAGTCTTGTCCTACATATTTCCATCCTGATTTTATGAAAACCAGTCATCTTATTTTAGGACAAAACACACTTCCTTAAACAAGCTTTCACAACCTTTCTACTTCTTTCCATATCCATTTAAGTATTGTCTTATATCCCTAATTCTGTTCTGTGAAAAACTAGTCATTTCATTTTACTTCAATTATTTTTAAAAGAAGTTTGCAATAATTATGTTAGTTAAATACTTACAATTTTATCATCTTAAATATTCAACAGACATAATGTTAACTTATTAATATTTGTAGTAAATCCTAGGAGATTACACCCAAGTAGGACAAAACTAAAATACTATTTTATGTAAGAAATGCTTTCTTTTTTCTTTTCCTTCATAGGAGGCTAAAAACCACTTTGCTTTCATGATGCCTTAAAACTATAAATAACCTCAAAAGCATACTGACTATCAGGTTCTGGAGAATATATTATAATTGTTTTATTTGTTTTAATCATAATTTATAAAAATTTTTTTCCTAGATTTCAAGGACTGTATTAGTCAGGCAAAGGGGTGCTAATGTGAAATACCAGAAATGGGTTGGTCTTTATAAAGGGTATTTATCTGGGGTAGAAGTCCACAGTTACCAGGCCATAAAGCATAAGTTTCTTCTCTCACAAAAGTCCATTGCCACGTGTTGGAGCAAGACAGCTGCCGACATTTGCCAGGGTTCATGTTTCTTGGGTTCCTCTTTTCCCGGCGCTGCATTTCTCTCCGGGCTTAGCTCCTCTGGTTCCTCCACAAGGTCAGCTGTAGACTATCAGGTGAACAGCTCACTTCTCTTCTCCTGGGACCTTCTCTCCAACATCAAAACTGCTTCTCAAAAACTGCTCCCTCTGTCCTTTGCCTTGCCTTTTATATTCGATTCCCCCACCCACCAAGGGGTAGGGTTCAACACCCTACTGACGTGGCCCAGTCAACGCCCTAGTCATAACTTAATCATGCCCAGATTAACAGATCAGTTTACAAGCATGATTCAATATCGATTTTTGGAATTCATAATTACATCAAACTTCCAAACGGCTACAAGGACTTTTTCTTTAATTAACTGAAATTTAGCCATTAGATTATTACTCTCATCTTAAGGATGTTAAAATTTAATTGAGGGTAGCAGATGTAGCTCAAGTGGTTGAGCGCCTGCTTTCCATGTGCCAGGTTCCAGGTTCGATCCCCAGTACCTCCTAAGAACAAATAAACAAAAAACCAACTCTCATTGAGGAGTAGATGTAACTCAGTGGTTGTGTGCCTGCTTCCTGTTTATAAGGATTCTGGGTTCAATCCCCAGTACTTCCTAAAAAAAAAATTTTAATTGGGGAATTACAGGACAAACTATGCAAAACAAGGCTTATATAGTAATATCCCCTCTGTCCCTATCATTTTTTAATTTCCAGACCTAGTAGACAAAGTTCTAAGCTAAACGGAGATCAACCCCATCTTTCTACACCCAGCCTGTGGCAGTTTGAGATTATTTTATGAATCTCAAAAAGAAAAAGATTATGTTTGTAAACTAATCTATTCCTCTGGGTGTGAGACCCTTTGATTGCATTAAATTTAGCTGAGATATCCTTCATTAAATTATCTGTTAAGATTAAGGCTTTGATTCAACCATGTCAGTAAGATGTGACTCAGGCTGAGTCCCTGCCCCCTTGGTGGGCTGATATAAACAGACACTCACTCAAGAAGGCACACGGGAAGAAAGAGAGCTCTGTCATTTTTGATCCTGGGGCCCTCAGGAGAGATGAGCTATTCACCTGATAGTTTGCAGCTGAGAGAGAGGAAGCCTTGAGAGAAGACAAGCTCTATGCCAGCCTACAGAAGAGATCTGACTCTGGGGGTAGGATAGGTTATAGAAGGATTGTGAAGGAATTCAAGACAAACTTTTTAGTTGTTTGTTTCTTTTTTCTCTCCTTTAAATAGTTTCTTTAGTCAGTATTTTACATGATCTTTTTAATCCAGTTTAGTTTTTCCAGTTTGGGCTCAGGAGAGTTCATTTACATATATAAGCATTTATTTCACTTTCAGCTATTTGAATAGTGCTTTTTCAAGAATTTTCTTTTGTTAATTTAATATTACCATCCAGAAGTATGAAAACATACACTGAACAAACAGACACAAATAGAGTTAGATACAACAACAGAAATATAAAATTCACTAATTTGACTCATAATTCTCACTCTTGGTATGGTTGTCTCCTGGTTTTTTCATCATTCCACATCTCTGATTTTTACGACATTTAAGATCTCCTCTGGGATCAGTGTTGCCTGTAATGCGCAAGCTCATTCTTGGAAACACTTTTAAATGTACAAAAATCGGAGAAAAGATATCTGATATTATTTGGTTAACATTTTTAGCAAGAAAGGCACTTTTAGGAAGATAGTAAAGCTCCCCTGCCCTGGGACCTTTTATTCCAGATTTCAGTTGGTTCCCACCTAGCTGTTCTTGGGGTTTTTCTTGGGGGCATCTAGGACAATACCTTTTCCAGTGTCTTTCTTCTTTGCTATAGGCACATTAATAGGTTCTTAGTTTAAATTTTCTCCTGTCCCTGCCAGGGGTGGAGGTTGGGCCCTGATGCCTTACCTTTTTGAAGTAGTCTTGTTCTGATTGCTTTCAGTTTATCAGAGCTTTGAGTAGGGTCATTCTCATTGTGAAATGCAGGTTTACTTTAACATGGTCCCTATTGTAATATACTTCATAGGCAAAGCTAACTAAACTAGAGATAGGTAATTCTAATCCACCATCAATTTTCTGTGTTTCCTTCTTATATCTGGAGAACCCTGAACAGTAAAGCTTATATTTAAAAGTCTAGTATTTTCTGGATTTTCCAGATCTATAATAGTGTATTGCTGACAGACAGTATAAATTCTTTCTAGGAAAATGGAGGGACCTTCTTCTGATTCTCGTATTACTTCACTTATCCTTTGTAAATTTATAGCTTCAGGGACCTCTTTCTGCTCTAAATTAGCTCAGTCCTCAGAACCATTAGCATTCCATTTAAGATTCTTTACTGTTGCAGCTATTTTCTCTAGCATACCCTGGGTGGTCAAGATTTTTCTGTTTCTTATCTGTTTCCTGCTCTGCTTCTTCATTTACTATTTTCCCTTCATCTCCTGTTATCTGCAAGGCTTCAATGCCAGTCCAATTACAAGTTGGAATAACTAAGCTTTTTATTTACTCTTGGTCCTTTTCACAGAGTGGGCCACCATTTTCCCACCTTTGAAAATCTAATGGGGGAATGGGGTAAGCATGTACACAAATTCTTCATCAATTCCTAGAGGAGTTTCCAAAGGAGTAGAAATTTTTCCAGCTCAGCTGCTGATCTTATACTGGCCAAATGGAAATACAGAATTCTTCCCCATAGAAACATTCTCTGGCCATTCTCTTCCTGATTCTAAGTTATACTGAGGCCAAACTTTGTTACAGGGAACAAACCAACAAACAAAAAACAAACTGTTTCCTGTTTTTTATATATGCCTGAGGCTTAGATTTTCCAGTTTTTTAAAATATAGCCTAAAGGGTTACATTTAAGAATGCTAGTAAAATTAGAATTTCCCATTTTAAAGAATTTCAGTAACCAGTACCAGTTAGGAATATTGGAGCAGTATAAATGCAGTTAAACACTAATTTAGCAGTTTAGACAGACATTCAACATTTACTATACCTACATAACACACACCATTTAAACGACACTTAACACTTCCTATATTCTGGATTACTTTTCAACAGTATACATAACCAACCAACTTAAGGTTCAAGTGTATATCCAATAGACAGACTTAAGCTCCAGGAGGACATCAAACTGAAAGTTTAAAAGTTCAGGAGTACACTTAGACTTAAGGTGGATACTTAAATCCCAGACAGATTGGTACCCTCAAAAAATGAGGAAAAGGTGGAGCGGTAAGGATAATTGTTTTGGAAGGAGTTTAAGGGGATTCAAACTGCCGAACTAACTTCGTGATTTGATTCTACCTTGGTGATCCCCTCACGCATTCAGATGTCCGGATTTGGGGCTGGAACTGTTTCTCTCTTTGAAGCTTTAAAGTGCCTTTACGGCCTGGAGTGCCAGCGAGGTAGGAAAAACCCAATTGTTGAGCTTATTTTATTTTTTTAAAGATTTGTTTTTTATTTACTTTTTCTTTTTTTCCCCCAGATGACTCACTTGTGAGTCTGCTTACCTTCTCCAGGAGGCACCGGGAACCCAACCTGGGACCTCCCATGTGAAAGGCCAGTGCCCAACCTACTGAGCCACATCTGTTCCCTGTGAGCTGTGGTGTCTGCTGGCTTGTGGCCTCTGCTTGTTTTGTGGCTGGGGCGGCGTCTAGCTATGTTTCAGTGGGGGCAGCGTTTTAGCTCTGTTGCAGCAGGAGGCAGCATCTGCTCGTCTTCTTTTAGGAGGCATGGGACCGAACCCAGAACCTCCCATGTAGTAGGCAGGTGTCCAAGCAATTGAGCCACATCTGCTTCCCTGTTGAGCTTTTAAATCAAGAAGATCTAGCAGCCGCAGAAAACTTGATAACCATGCTTACCTCTGTCACTGGGGCCCCAGAACTTTGGGCAGTTAGACTCCTTCAGGGACCCTTTTGTCCTTAGTCCCGTCAGAATTGCCAAATTGATACTGAGCAAAAGTGGGTTCTTTTTTCCTGATGCACCTTTAAAGCCAATTCCTGAGATACTGGGGTTTCAGAGAAACAGTTTTATTGGTTGCACAAGCAATGGAACACAGTGGCCTCCTGGCCCAAAAATGCCTCCACGATCAGCAGAAATTCTAATATTTTATAACATTGGGGTACTAGTGAATAATTGGGGTGGAGCTGGACACAGGTTCCTTCATTAATAAGCATTAAGGGGCTGAACTGGACATATGGGGGTATGGTAGCAAACTAGGGTCAGTCACAAGGATTTGGGAGAGGGGTATACAGAACAAAGGTCAGTTACAAGGTCTTTCATATGTATTTTATTTTTATTTTTTATTTTTTTAAAGATTTTATTTATTTATTCATTTCTCCCCCCCTTGCTGCTTTCTCTCGCTGGGTCAGCTAACCACGCCGTGTGGGCGGGCTTGCCTTCACCAGGAGGCCCCGGGAACCGAACCAGGGGCCTCCCATATGGTAAACGGAGCCCTACTGATTGAGCCACAGCCGCTTCCCTTTCATATGTATTTTAAACAGAGGTGGGTGGAGTGGTTACCATCCCAATAGTAATTATACACAAGGGTGAGTTCAATCTAGAATTACCATCACAATAGTAATATACACAAGGGTAAGATTAAGTCTAGAGTAACCATAAAGAGAGGAGATCACTCTAGCCAGCTTCAATAATTTCAAGTATTAACATTTTGCTATTTTATAATATAAAGGCATCTATATAATGATTTGGTAATCATAACTATTTGTCAGTTCTAAACCCTTGGTTATATACTTCTTCAAAGGGGCCTTGAAGACACCTATGATCTAAAGTTATCCATCAAGTTAAGGATTCATACCAGGAATCCTTTCTGCAATGCTAATCAAGCATTTTAGAAAACTATTTATATTATATTATATTATATTATATTATATTATATTATATTATATTATATTATATTATACTATACTATATTATATTATATTATTCTGATAATAATTTATATTATTTAGAGATGAAATACTAAGCTAGAGCAAGGAATGAAGAACTAGATATAAACAGAGCAAAGTGAATAGACCTTTAAAAAAAAAGTGCTTAATTAAAATAAGAAGAAAATGAAACCTACAGCATATTATCATTTACCTTAATTAAAATATATGCACATAAAACAACAAGTCACATTTAACAAGAACACAATCACCTAAAAGACTATAAATATCAAGCCATTAAAGTCTGCCTGTGAGCAGGAAGGGAATGAGAGTGAGGATTAGGGAGGGATAAATGAAAATAAATAAAATAAGAAAAGGACTTTTCAGGGACTAATGATAATGTACTACCAACAAGGAATATGAGGTCAAACTTCTACTGCTAAGATACAAACAAATGGACAAAAACAGAAAAAGAAATAAAATGATCACTAACCTACCATTCAGAGATTACTGATGTTAACTTTTTTTTTTAATAAAAAATTTTTTTTGGTATTTCTTCTGAGAATTACCTATTCATATCAGTTGCCCATTCTCATTGGGTTGCGTTCCTTTTCCTATTAAATTGTAAACATAGTTTATATCTTATGGATATTAGACCTTGGTTTGTTTTATACATTGTAAATATTTTCCCCAAATATGCCATGTCTTTTACCTTTGTTGATTGTTTATTTCACAAAATAGGATTTTAAACTTTTTGTGCAGCCAATCTATCATTTTTTTCCTTTATGGCTTTTGGGATTTGTGTCATGTTCTGAAAGGTCTTCTTCACCACCAAATTCTGAAAATATTCTTCTATATGGCAATTTAATTATCAGTAATGGGGCTGGACCAACTGGCTACATATTTGGAAATAAATACAGTCAGCTCCTTCATCATATCATAAATTATAATGAACTCCAGATAGATTAAAGATACAAATGTAAAAGATAAAACAATCAAATTGATGTTAACATTTTGGTGTACATGATTTCAGTCTATTTTTTTCTGCCCAAAATTCTTATTCTGTACTTTTTACACTTATATCATTATCATTTGTCCTGTTTACTTTCCTTCAAAACAGTTTTCAGCCATTGATAGTATTCTATAATAACACATCATTTTAAAGCTCTCATAATTTGCTAAGTATTTAAGTTTTTCTAATATTGCTATTTTAAATAACAACAGAGCAAATATCCTTGTATATTCATCTTTGCATCTCTATTTCCCTAGGATAAATTCCTCTAAATAAAATTTTTAGGGCAAAGGGAATTAATTCAGTTACATTTCTTGATATACATAGCAAAACTGATTTCCAGACAGATTGTACCAATTTTACACTCTAATCAATATAAGAAAATATTGTCAGACTATACTCTCACCAACTGTGAGAATCAACCTTTGTTCTTTTCATTCCAGTTTGAGCATGATAACATGGAATCACATTGGTTTCTTAATTTTTATTTCTTTGATTGCTAATCAAGTCAAATATTTTGTCATATTTTTATTGGCCATCTGAATTTTTCCATTTGTTAACTGTCTGTACATGACTTTGTTCCATGTTACTCAACACAATATGTCAAGACTTTCCTTCAAAACCAGAGCATTCTGGTGTACTAAAAAGAAGTGTAACTGCTATTCCATTAACTATATATAAATTATGAAAGCCAGTAATGTTTATGTAACCTGTATTTTAGATAAAGTTTTTGTCTCCACAGTTAGAAATTAAAAAAAAAAAAAAAA
This sequence comes from Tolypeutes matacus, assembly GCA_026826555.1. Taxonomy (NCBI): domain Eukaryota; kingdom Metazoa; phylum Chordata; class Mammalia; order Cingulata; family Chlamyphoridae; genus Tolypeutes; species Tolypeutes matacus. The sequence continues at coordinate 24,414,117 of JAKSZT010053929.1, read as the reverse complement.
AATTGAAAAACCATTGTGCTGTTTTTTCTCCCTTTGCCCCCAGATCCATTCTCAGTCTAACTCAGCTCTGCTCTGTGTCCTAGGAGGATGAATCCTCCCTTCCTTTCTGGTTCTTGGTTGCATTTGGTCATTAGGAGAGTTCATAGGGCAGGAGGAGAGAGGCTGAAGTATTTATTTCTCTCATGTCTTTTTAGCTTTCACTCCATTCTAGAATGATTTCTTATTATACTTCAGCTTCTATTTTGCAGCCCCTCTTTCATGGTTCTACCTCTCATTGGGGCTGAACTGTTGTTTCTTCCCCTGACTCCAGAGACCTGCGGTAGTAATGGCTTCCTTCTGTAAGTCCATAGGTGCTTCAACTACCCTTGCCAGTTCTCTTAAATCTGGTCGCACTCCAGGAAATAGTACCTTCATTAAAACATCTTTTACAAAGCCCCAGTTGAATCTGCTTTGTTCTTGCTAGATCCCTCACAGAAACACCAGTTAAAATCACCATATCTTTTATACTTAAAACTGTCTCTGGTATTTGATTCATCAAACATTTTTTCCAATATTAGCTGAGTATTTACTTTGAATCTGGCCCAATGGTAGGTTCTAAGAAGGTAAATAATACATCCTAACAACTCAGGTAGGTTTTTTTGAATGTTAGAACACTTAACTTTTTCAAGTTTTTAAGGGATCAAATGTGATTACTCACCAGGCATTTAAAACTCCCCAAAGTCTCTTCCTTATCTAGACTTTTTGAATCTCCAGTTCCTTAACATGTACCCTCTGCCTCAACAGAGCTCATCTCTGTCCCCTGAATATGCCAAAATTCTTCCCTACCTTTATATCATTGCTTATGAAGTTCTCTTTCCATTTTCTAGGAAAATTTGCCATGATTTTTCTCCCCAAATCCAATCAAATGTTTAAAATCTTACTCTATTCCCACCTTCTCTTTCAAGTTTTAAACACACAATGATGGTTCTTCTCTTCTATTTTTCATTTTTGTCATTAATTTGGGGCCTTAATCAAGCACAAAAACATGTTTCACACTAATACCTTGCATGTCTTTGAAATCAGAGAATGGATCTTTCATTTTTTATATTCTTTGCCAAATTTAATACAGTACTAATCATACAGTAGTGTTCGTATTTTTTTCACTAATAAAAGAAGAATTTAGCATATATATTAAATAGAATAGAAATTTTAAAATGTTGATCTTATAAGACTAAATCAGCATGCAGAAGAGAATTTAAGGGGTTAAATTCTGACTTAATATAGTATATTAAGCACATGATTTAATTTTCAAAGATACTTGAGCTGGTATTTTGTTTAAAACAAACAAACAAACAATCAAAGAGACATTTTCCAGTTCCTAAACACAATTAGAAAGAATCATACACATCTTACTGATGCGACTATCCATATGGAAATTTGCTAACATTATCTAGAAGCTATTTGATATAGTGATGCTTTTGAGTTTCAAGTGAGATCCATAATGAAAGAAGCTAAAATATCACAAGAAATCTAGGCCTGATTTTTTCCTTCAAAGTCCAGAGCACATATCAGTGTGCGTTCAGGATATGGAGATTAAAAGAGTCTCTCACATTCACCACTGAATCCTCACTCTGGTCAGATTTGAACAGATTGCTACAACCAGCAGCCTCTGCAGCTGCCTCCTAACAATTTTCTAAGCAGCTTTCACAGCTGCATAGTAAAATGTTGGAGGGCTCACAGGAAACACAGCTGTGCTCCTAGACACAGCTGTGCACCAGAAAAATGATTTGGGCAGGGCATACTTAGCAAATGTCATCCATTGTCATGGCCCCAAACTAATGGAACCTGGCAACTTGGTTTGCATATGCACAGTATTTTTGGGTTTATGAGTAAAGGGCATATATCCATAAAGTTGCATTATGTGCTGGCATCCAGCTTCAGAATGGAAAACTTTCTCTGTTGCGCACACGCGTGTGCACAGACACACTCTTGTTTCGTTTTGTTCTATTACTTTTGGAGTTAATCTCATTGGATTATCACTTGAAATGACACTAGTTTGAGTTTTCATTGACCCTGAAGGAAGCTTTACACGCTGATCAGCACCAAAAAAAAAAAAAAAAAAAAAGAAAGAAAGAAAGAAAGAAAATGAAAGCAATAAAGAAAGCTTAATCTTTCCATGTATGTAGCCAAGAAAACACAAACTAAAATTGCACAGATAATAGACACTAATTCAGCTTTTAAGTTACAACTAACTTTTCTGGATAACTATTGAATTAACCTTCATTCAACAAAATATTTATTGTGTGACTACAATGTGTAAAGCACTTTTAAACAAATTTTAGATTTTTTCCACTGATTGAGTGAAAGAGCATTAAAAAGACTGTTAAAAAAAATACTTTTTTAAATTAGTGAATTAGAAGCACAGTCAATGCAGCTTTGAAAACGACGCCTTACAGATTCATTTTTAGATGTTTTAAAATTACTTAGGTTTTAACTTTCAGCTCATATCTTTGTTGCTACTAGAGTTTTAAAAAATCATTAGTTTTATTCCTGTTGTTTTGGAAAGTTTAAAAGAAATACTTGATGGTTTAATTTATTCTAAAGTTTGTGATTTCAAATGGCAATATTTTACTCAGGCCTAGTGCTTTTCATGAGAAAATCCCAAACACATAAGAAATTTTAATACCTACTTAATATATGATATTTTAATGATACAGATGAATCAAATGACATAAATATTGTAAAACTAAATGGAGATATGGGGTTAATAAGAGTTGAAAATAAAAGCTAAATGAAATTTCCCCTTTTTCTATATGGAAACTGTTCTCCACAGTTTCTTAGAATGCTATCTGAAACTAGTTTTGCCTAAAATTGGTATCATGAAAGTTACTGGATTTATCTTGCTATTTTGTGTATCAATGTATCAGTGTATCATTTGGATTTTACTTAAGGTGTATGAGTTGTGCTGAATGTGGAGCTGGCTACAGCAAACTATAGAATAGGTCTACATAAGAATTCACCTATCAATCTCTGTAAACAAAAAAAATTATACAATCTCTGCACCAAGATCTGCCTTGCTTTAAAATGAAATCAATTAAAGCAAAAGATCGATAGCAACTAGTAAATATTCAGCTTTATACACAGAAAATTCATTCATTTGGCAATGCCTACATTCTGTATGTCTCAACTGGCAATAGCATTTCTCTACTCTGTACATACATTTAGGTAGTGTTGTTATTACAAGTTCATCAGCTATTCCATTAACAAAAATATTCTCTTTCCTGCTTTTTCCTGGCACATGCTTTCTTCCTCCTCCCTTCCCACATATGTACTCTTCCAGTAACTAATCTCTGCAACCCTGGCAATAGGAATCTGAAATGTTTAGTGTGAGATTTGAAAGAAAGATGGAAGCATAAGTACCAGCCCTTTCATTCTAAAGCACAGCATTAAATCTTATATCACTCTTTCCTACATTAAAAGTCTTTACTCATTAAAATTATTATTAAACATAACTATCTGTACTAGAAATAACCACGTTGCTATGCAATAGAATGTAAATGAGATTTGAAGAGCAGACTGGTATAACTTTTGCAATAACTTAAACTGTACCCTGCTGTATGAATGAGGGCACTTAGGGGGGTGAATATTTTGATGTAGTTGATATAAGAAATCTTGAACTTTTGCCCTCTTTCAAACTGATGAGCACACAATAGATTAAAATTAGAAAAAGGGATGCTTACAACTGGATCTTCATTTAGGTTAAAGTAAATGAAAACATTTACAACTAACCCTCTTCACACTAAAGCCTTGAGAACAGTGACTTCAATAATTTAAAGCCAGTGGAGAATCTGGAAATTGGAGCCAAAGATGGTTCCCAATTCAGGATTAGGTGCTTTCCTATTGTGATTACAGGATGCTTTGGGAGTGCTCATAATGAAAACCTAAGATTTTACTTTGGTAAAATTCCATGATAAACACAAATAGTAGTATAACTTGGTGTAAGAAGGCATTAACAAAGACGTAAAATTAGAAAATGAGCAAGAGGAAAAGCTTTAACTGACACGTAGCATTTGTCCTTAAAGACAGAAGATTTGAAAACTTTAATTAACCTTAACACTTAGATGGAGCTTATGACCACATATTCTTTATAACTGTTTAGAAATGAAAAAGAAAACTTAAATATAAATACACTATATATTATATATATTCTAGTATATATGTAGAAATACACTATAGATATATGCACACACAGACACAAAAAGAAAAACTTCACTAATGGTTATCACTGTTAAACATTTAAAATCTACCATAAGAAGTGGTGGTGGTGAAAATTCATTTTTAAAATTCTTTTTTCAGTTTCTTATCTGCATGAAAAGCTTTAGAGGTGAAAAAAAAAAAAAAAAAAGGCTGAACTAGCTAAACTTCAAAGTTTCCAGTAAATTATTAGAGATACATTAGTGTCCTGAATCATGAAATCCTGAAGGTAGATCTTACTACGAACCTCCAGTCAAGAAAGGCAACCATGTTCTTTGTGCTTTGCATACACATTGATCCAGAAGGCAATTTAATTCAAATGACTTGGTCACTTGCAGACTTTTTTTCTTTTCTCTTTTTTTTTTAATTTTTAAAGAAGCTTTAGATTCACACTCTTCATAAGTTACCCAGAATAGACTCAAGTACTGTAATTTAATTAGTGCACTGGGACATTTGCTGGCCAAAATCAACATATGCAAATTACCAATTGCATTACCAAAAAATCAACTCTGCTAATGTTTATGGGTAGCTTATAAATTCGAATGTTCCCAGCCAATTCTTTGTCTTTCACCCTAATTCATCACTAGTTTGCCAACCACTATTAAAACACTTTCACATCTAAATGTAAAGGCCCATATCCTGACATTGATCCAAGTGCGGAACTCCCATTGAAGTCGATGAGAATGTTGCATAGAAATCAATGACAGGATATGGACCTCAAAGCTGGACTCTCTCGCCTCTGGAAACTTTTTTTTTTTCATTGACACTCAAATTTGAGAGTATTACAAGAAACAAGAAACATAAAGCTGAACATTTGCACTGAGTTCCATGATTCTCTGCTCATTCTCTGGCAAAGTCTAGTGGGTTTGATGCCAATTTTATTTTTTTTAAAAAGGGGGGATGGACTGTAAAACTGCCAACTTCAGCAGTGATGTGCTTGACTAGAATTTCATCCCTCCCTTTGCAGGTGAGCAGGTCTTATTTTAATCACAGTCTGTTTTGGCAAAGACATAACCTTGCTAACAGAATGAGGTAGTTTTTTTTTTCCTAGCTCTAATGTCTGAATTGGCAATCATAAAATATTTTACAAAGTACACTTTCTATTCAAAACTTGAATAACACTAAGCATTTTATAGTCTAATTTCTAATAACAAACTGTATGAATTACTGCCATATCGTGCTAGAAACAATCCTTTGGATTTAAATCGCGTTTTTCTTCCAGTGAATGCAAAGCATTTCAGGAATATTAAAGATAATTCTGTCATTTTCACAAACAGCCTTGAACTCAAGTTTTCAAAGATTTTTAAAAAATTCAAACATTTTAAAATAAATTCTTAACTTCCTTACCATCACTGTTATATCTCAATTTTTTTTTAACTCACAAATATAAGGAAAATAGAAAGTTATGTGTTTGGTCTACTTCAAGTTTTACATAACTCAGGGGATTAGTTTTCTAAAAGGACTGTTTTGACTTATTTTATTGCTTATAACATTACCTACTTCTTAAAGTGAACAAGCCAATTAATCACTTTGGTGTTTGATTCCTTCTAGGTCAGCTAGAGGAATTGTCTAGAAGCAGTGGTATTCAAATTTAAGCTTGCATTAAAATCATTGGAGGGCTCCTTAAAACACATGTGGCTGGGACCTATCACCAGTTATTGATACAGCAGGGCTGGGGTAAAACCCTGAAGATATGCATTTCTAACAATTTTCCAGGTGATGCTGAGTCTATTGGTCTAAGACCATCTCTTAACAACCACTGGTCAATGTTACATCAAACTTCAGCAGGTATAAGAATCACCTGGGCATGCTTCTTTAAGTTGTGCTACCCAACTCCTTCCAGATTTAGGTTGAGTCTCGGGTGAGGCCTAGGTATACCTTTTTTTTTTTTTTTTAATTATCACCAACCACCATTTTGATGTAGTTGGCCCCAGACCACTCTTTGAGAAAAACTGCCTTCTAAGTTCTCTACTAGCTTTGAAATAGTATAATTCCTTTTTAATAAGTCAAATTAGGAAGGCTAAGACAAACAGCCTGGACAGAAAATAGTCACCAGGGCAATGACATCTCAGAAGTGAAGCTAAGAGCTTCCCTAGGCAGATAACCTTTAGATTCTTTGATTAGTTGCAAGACTCAATGATGAGACCACATAGACTTTGTAGCATTTTGTGTATTTTTAATAATGTATATAATGTATATCTTGTCAAAAAGTAATAAGAAGATTGGGTTCCATCATTTTATAAGTTCAGTATTTTATCTGACCATCAGGTCTGACATATTGTAAGAGATCTGGGGTGGGGCTACTTTCTTTAGTATAGGAACAGTAGGATCCCTCCTTCCTTCCATATAGAGAAATTTTATAGCTAGAAAGAGAATTCAGTAGGTTTTATAAAACTAATGCTCTACTCAACAAGGTATAGTAGAACTACATAGTCCATTAACAGGATTCTCTATACGTGTTAGGATTATAGAATCTAATGCTTATAATTTCTCACCCATTACACTGAGAAAAGTTAATTCTCATGAAAAATACACACTTCTGTCTCACCAAGGACATTTGTTCTAGAGAGCAAATAATCACTCAAGAATTTGGCCTTCTTAGTTCCCCACAGGAGCACCATTTTTGAAGACCATACTTTTTAAATAAATAGTGAAATCGTTTTTTTTTCCCTCAAATTCAGGGCACCAGTTTTTCTGGAAGGTCATTGAACACTGGGAAAATAGAATTCTTCATTTGAAAAGGACTACCTGGTTAAACTGTGATTTCTAGGGAAGGCCTCTTCCAGCTTGTAATTTTTTATAATTTATGATTTAGAACTACAAAGTTGAACCAAATGTCTATCATGTCAAAAATTCCATAGTGATAAATTGTCTGTGTTTGATATTTAATTGACATAATAAATTACTCTATTCTTATCTAGCTTTCTAAACAACCTTATTTCTTTTTATCTAGAAATAAGTATCCCTGCCTTGACCATTTATTAGCATTCTTCACATTATGATTACTTAGCAAACAGTTTTCTTCATTAATTACAAAGGATTGGTATAGGAAATTAATTTTATGATTATTTTTATATTTTTCATATACTACATAGTGTCTGTACTATAACTATAACCCTTATAATTGGCAGGAATTAGTTACTGAAATTTTACTAGAATTTCCATATAATTTTATTATCAAAGCTACATGAATACTGAATGCATTCATCATGATGAGAATACCAATAGGGGAAATTCCTTTCCAGCTAGTAGAATGTGCAAGAATTTGTATGAATATGATAAGATTAAGGTATGCAGATTCCAGAGTCCTTTGTCACAAGAAATATGCTCATCTGCATTAAATCTTGACCATTTGTTCTCCATTCTCTAAAATTAATCCAGAGTGGAAGAAGGCAAGAATCAAATCATGATAAAAGTTCCCAGCCATGGTGAAGGGTAGAGAGTAATAAATTATCATAATTTTCCTCAATAAGCTTATCTTTCAGACATCCTTATTTCTGCAATTCTCCCAAACACCCAGGTTTTTAACCTCAGAGAATTTCCAACTCCAGATTCCATGGTACATATTCCACCATGGTCTCTTTTAAAATCAGGATTTCTTAACTTGGCATCCATGGATGACCTCACAGCATTTGTATTCTTACTGAAATTGCATACAATATTGCATACATAAGGACAACCTTTCTAAGGAAAGGGACTATAGCTTTTATCAGATTCTCAAAGAAGGTTATCACCCAAAAAGCTTAAGGGACACTGGGCAAAACTATTTCATTCTTTTCATTCACTGCTGTCAAAGAAGTTGAGTCCAGTGTTCTGCCTTTTGAATATTCTGGCTTCCTCCCAATCAGTCTTCCTAGCTCCAGTTTATCTTCTTATTCCATCCCTTGTGATACTGTTCAAGTCACCTTCCTGAAGCTCATCACCAGCCATGTTGCTCCCTCTGGTCACTAATTTTCAGGGCTCCTCCATTGCTCACTGAATAAAGCCCAAATTCCTTGGGTACAGACACCATGTCTTACTCATTGCTGCATCTTCAGTATCTACCTAGCTCAAGAGATTCTCTTTTACAATTTTTCTGACATCATAAACCTTGGTGTCCCAGATCCAACATCTTCCACTGTTTCTTTTCATGAAGTCTATGCCCTACCAATTCAATCATTTGATCTCCTGTCAGTTCTCTGGACTTAATTCATATTTTCTTTCTTTCCTTGCATCTTTCCCCCATTTCCCTTTTCCCTTTGCTTGGGTTGCCTTCCTGACCTCTCCTGCCTAGATGATTTCTGACTGATGAAATCTTATTCATCCTTGAAGGCTTAAATCAAGTACTCCTTTCTTCATGAAGCCCTCTAAAGCTTCACCAGTGAGAAAGAATCCTTTTCTCTTCCAAACTCTTTGTATATTTTTTAGGAGTTTAGATTTGTTAAGCACATAATATTATTACCTAATAAATATTAAACATTCAAATTTTAATATTCAATAAGTAATTTATATATTTTGTATTTTATATTAGACTATACACTGTTTAAAGGCAAGGGAAATAATTTTTATTTTTCTCTTCTCCAAAATACCAGTAACAGTTTCATAAATCATATTTGACAAATAGTTGGTGAAGGAACGAATGAAAGAATAAATGAACACACAGTCATTGATTTTTCAGATCCTAGTGGTTAGTCAGCACTTATACTGATGAAAATGATGAGGCTCAGAGGGGCAGAACAAGAGTGGCACAAAGTCACAGAGCCAGTGAGGGGACAACATGGGCTGGAGCTGAGGTATTTGGACTTGGTCCAAGTCCCTGTCCATCTGACAATGATGCTGTTTTTGGAAGGGAGTGGATATTGGGGGGAGGCAAGAAAATGCACTTAGATGTTTCTCTTTTAAGCAACAATCTGGTTGCATTTATAATGTTACATATTGGCTTTGCCACTTATCTGTGCAGCTGAGTATTTTATTTCTCATCTGTAAATTAAGGATCTATGTTTAGTGTTCTCTAAACTTCCTTCCAAACTTCCTTCTTGCCCTGAAGTTGGAATTGCTTGTGTCACATCTTATACCTTTTTCTTTCCAGCAAAGAAGGTAACCTCCCCTGGGTTTGCCCAAGTTTCATGATGTCCCACCTCCCATTAGGTAGGTTTCTAAGTGAGGCCTTCTTATCAGTAACTGGTACTGACCAATAAAAGAAATGGGAGTAAAAAATTCCTATGGAAAATTCAGGATTCATAAGAATAAAAACTTAAAAATGAAGCTTTTTGAAAAAAGATTGACTAGAGAGCAGATGTGGCTTAAGCACTTGAGCACCTGCCTCGCACTTGGGAGGTCCCAGGTTTGGTTCCTGGTGCCTCCTAATCACAACAAACAAACGATGAGCAGACAATAAGCAAAAACAAAAAAACGAGAAGGGAGTGGATATGGTTCAAGGAGTTGAGCATCCACCACCCACATGGGAGGCCCCAGATTCGGTTCCAGGTGCCTCCTAAAAAAACAAACAAACAGACAACGAGCAGACAATGAACAAAAAGCAATTAGCAGACAACAAGCATAAACAACGAACAAAAACAATGAACAAACAGACAAGGGAGCTGGCTGGGGGGGGGGGCGATAATAAACCATGTGAAAAATTTAAAACTTTCAATAATTAGGAAAAAAAAACCCTTATCCTACAGATCTGAAATTTAACCTATGTTAAATCTATTATGGGAAGCTCCCATATGTCTCTTTATTGTGATAAATATGAATAGCAAAACAAAGTTTAAAATCAAATAGCTCTTTCTGAGTTTCACCCCAACAAAGTGAAAGTATTTCTCTTTCATCCTTTCATTTTTAATGTCCAAAATGTGAATAGAAAATTCTTTTTTTTTTGTTCTGAGCTAAATTAATCTATTATAATTCTTTATATCTCTTGCATATATAGGCTGCTTTATATCTTTTGCATATATAGCTACATATGAAAAGCTGCTAACAAGTCATGCACATAGCAAATATGAACTTGGTCCACTCTAGTTCCATTTTGTTTCTCACATGCTGCATTGATGTTTGTTCCAATTTACATATTCCACACTAACAGGCATTCTCCACTCAATTCCAACACAAAGTTCTGGGCAAAAGCTGGCATTACTATTCAGTTCTATAAATCCATATCCCGTATAGTTTCTTCTCAGTACATCTTATGTGAGTCACTCAAAGCTTAAAAAGGCCAAGACCCCTTTCATTGATAATGAATTTTATCATATGCATAGTCTTTGAAAGAAGATATACTTTTCCCTTTATAAGAACAACATATATTAGGGAATATAACATCTGGTTCCAATCTGTGTATTCCAATCTGTGTTGCAGAATCTGATATGGAAAAGTTAGTGGGTGAGATAAGTACAATAAACAAAAAAAATTGTCCCACTTTTTAGTCAAGAGACCCAGGGAATCTCTTTAAGATGTCCAGATTTAGCAAAGGGAACAAAATCCCACACTTCCTAAATTTGTTTTACAAATTTATCACTTTCTCTCAGGATCCACTGATTTTTTAGTTGACTGGTTATCTGGGTCCTTAAATCAAATCTAACTTTTTGTGTTTTTCTGTCATCTAAAAGCCTGAGCAAAACAATAACAAGTGATCATAAGGGAAATTAATCCTCAAAAATACAGTCTATTCTCTATTCATAGTAGCTACTCTATGAATATTCTCTATTCATAGCAGCTACTTTGCTATTATATTTCTCCTAGAAGAGCAAAGAAAAATGAATATAATGTGATAGTTTATGGAGATAAGGTAGTGGCTATGAGCACACAGATTAACTTGTGTTTTCCCCCACAAATACATAGAGATATACATGCTTCACCCTCTTTAAAGGAAGTATATTTCTATATATTATAATATATAATATAAAAATGTAATATAATATGTATATATATGTGTAACACATACACACATATCACAAGCAAAAGAGGATGACTAAATTTTGAACTGTGATGATCCCTAGGCCAACTCATGGTGATGAATTCTTATTAAGCCTTATGCACAGGTTACTTCATTATCACTCTCATTCCAGTTGTTGTTATATATTTGCAATACTGCCTCTCATTTCTGACTGTGCTAGAAATAGTACCAGAGACTGAGATGTTAGGGCCAGGTGACATGGTTTGTTAAAGGTAGTTGTGGCAATAATATAAAGTAACCACTGGAGTTTTGAGGTCAAAATGGTTGAGGTATAAGAAGTTTACTAAATCCCATATGAGTTATGCAAGACCTAGGAGGACCTCACTCCAGACATCCCTGCTTACCACCCAAGCACAGCTCCCTGAAGAAACTGCAGAGGCTTGGCATTCCCACTATGTCCTTTCTCAGTCTATGTCTTCTGGTATATGTATTCTTTCACCTTCTCACAATAAAATGTAACTTATATGAAATTTGTGTATTGGTATATTCACTTTTATCAAGTCTTTGCAGGACTAATTCAGTATTGGGCTAAATTAAGATCACATATATAAAAAGAAAAAAATTAACATAGTATCAACTCAATAAATCAGCAAGGATTATGTATTTGATGTAAGCCTCCAAGATACTTTTTAATATCAAATACAATCTATATTATACTGAAGTGTGTAATTTAGTTTAATTCTACCAAGACTTCAGCTGAGCCCATCATATTCTATTTTTCTTTACTTATGAAAGGAAATCTGATTCACCCCTTTTAGGACTAGAGCAAGTTAGGCAGAGAGAATGAGAAAACTGTCCACACCATCCAAAAAATTTTAATGTTTAGCAAATGCAATGTTTACAGAAGCCCATGAAACAGAGCTGAAAGGAAACTGCAGGGAGCTGTGAAGAACACAGAGAAGATGATGCCATATTAACTGATCTCTAGGAGCTAAAAGGTTAAGTGCCTTAATGACAAACTGAGTTCAGAAACAGTTTTGGCTTCAGGATGGTTATGGAGCCAAACCTTGAAAGACAGGTGGAGCTGGGAAGTCAGGAGAAGATAAACAGAGAGTCTAAGCAAAGGTTTGAAAGTAATAAAAGCAACAGTAATGTATAGAAAATACAGCTACTGATATCACAGGTTTTTTCTTATTTTTCTGCTTCATCATCCTTGCTGTGTAGCTTGAATCTCATGACTGTAATATCATGACTGCCATTCTGGCCAGCACATCTGTGTTTCAGGCAGAAGGAAGTTTCTGCCCTTTTGAGAATTCTTGGGAGAGCCCTTCTCAGGATTTCCACTTATGACCCATTAGTTGTATCTATCTGTGAGGGAAACCTAGGCAGTGTACTTATTCAGCTGGGCACATTGCCGCCACGAAAGAAATCAGGTCCTGTTAGTAAATCAGAAGGGCAGAATAGCTCTTGGGTGGGTCATTAGCAGTCATTGCCGTAAGTCAATAAAGTTCCTCCTGGCTTTTAATATTTTGTGATCAAACTCCATGTGGAACTCATGCATGAAGAAATAGCTAATAATTTTCCAGTGCCTTCCTTGAAACAGTAGCCCTTCTTATCGTGTTGAATTATGGGAAATGTCTGTTTTGCTCTATATATTAATTAAAAGGAAAACCGCATTCCACCTCCTGACACAGGATTTTTTTTCTTTTTTTTCTTTTACTTATGGGCAATCAACTTTGCCCACAGACCAAAGGCTGTTACTCTTCTTAACTGTGCTGGACACTGATAGATTATGATACAAAGCAAATATAGTGTGAAGACTGCCATAGAATATCCATTATTTGCACAAAGGAAATTTGGAACTAACTAGCTAGCTTTTCAGCATCAAATGCCACTGTCTTATCTTTGAGTTAAAATCATGTATTTTTGAACCTCATGTTCTTGCCATGATGGTGTCCTTAAGCTCTCCTGTCATATGAGGTCACCATTTCCTTTCATATTTAAACGGAATGTTTGACTACACATCTCAGATTCTGTGGGAAACACAGTCTCCCTTTACTCCATCCCTAATCTACAAAGATTCTCAGAGTGCTTACTATCTCCTGGTCACCTCTTGGTATGACTTTTTTGCTTTCACTGAATTATCAATGTCCTCTCTGCTCTCTGTCTTCTGTGTCCTCTGTCCTCTTCCTTTACAGCTTTATACCATATGGAAACTGCCTCTATTCTTTAAATGCCCCCAAAGTACTATGTACAAAATGCTATTACTGGTAAACAATTTTTCATAATGATTTGGGATGACAGAGAAAATTTAGAGCATAGCACAGTAAAGATAACAACCTAAAATTAAAATTAATATATTAGACAGCATTGCCTTATAAATTTATCTGATATTGCCTGCTGAGGACAAATATCTTTCTGACCCTGTCCACTTTTCTTCCTTGTTTCTTGCCCTCTTTGTCTCTCTAGTCCCTTTATTTCTCCCTTTTCTTACTATTTGCCTCGGCCTCCATAATTCTCTTTACTTTATTATGTAAAGGAGTTTAGTCTTCCACTCCCCACCCCCTTAAAAAAAAATAGTAGGATCTATCTCGACATAATGAAAACCTTAAGCTGCTCTGCTAAAGACAGGACCATTGACTCCAAGCCTCTAATCTTTTTACACAAAGAAATAGCAGAAATTTTGAAATTATCAGGTTATGTTTCCTTTTGTTTAACCAGAATAAAATCAGAGGTCTAGGACAAACTCAAGTTCTGAGAATTGTAGATCAGAAAAAAAAGTAATTGTAAAAGCATTACAACACTTATATCCCTTGCTCAAAAGCTATCATAGTGAATCTAACTGGTAACTCATGGCCTGTCTCACCAAAGCGCATTTTCCTCATCTCCCCAATTCTTCACACCCCATGGATATTCTTGGGCCTTTCACAATTTAAAATCCAAAATCTCTCCCAGAAGCCCCATCCCTGATGAACTTCCTGTCACCTTCTTTTCCTTTTGCTTTTCTCCTGCTTCTCCATTTCTGACCCTCTACCTGTTCTTCCAATTGTGCATCACAAACTGAAAGAAACTGGACTGGAAAGGAAAAAAGTTGGCAACTATATCCTCCCCTGAAACAGGTAGTCACCTGCTGGAAGTATATTGGTATGTACTGATGGTCCTCAGAGCCACCTGAAAAAGAAACAGATATCTAGACAGAAAGCCAAGAATGATCAGAAACCCTCTGGTGAGGAGAAAATGACAGAGAACCAATCAAGAAGAGCTTATGGCCAACAGACAGATCAGAGCTGATATCCAGAATGTATTTGATCCAGCAATAGTCCACCTTTAAGATTTAAGAAATCCAAAGGACAAAAAAGATAGCAAGAGGGCTTTAAATGAACTGTCCAGTTCTTGAATTTGGCTTTGCTAATTACAAAATCAAATAAACAAATATAAGAGGAGATTGAGTAGAAATTTTCTTGTTGCCCAGGAATTGACAAAGATCCATGAAAGCAATCAATTTTATGCACCTCACATCCTAAAGAGAGCAAGTCAGCATTGGGTCCTAGACACCTCCACCAAGGCCTTACTAAGAAAAAGCACAATCATCTCTGATAAAATTAACCACTGCTGCCCTCTCCCACTCAAGAGTGGAACTGAGGAGTAAAGTCTAGGTGGAAGTCATTAGTTACTAGTGATTGCACTGATCAAGTGAGAGGCCAAGTGAGAGAGAATCATTTCTACAGTCTGGGGCCCGGGGGGAAATGAAAGAATTGGAGAAGGTATCTGTTCCCCAAATGAAACCTACATTTCAGCTACAATGTTTTTCTTTCCATTGCTATCACATATGAAACTCTCTTCCACCTCAGAGCCTCTGTTTAGTCCATTTCTTCCATTTTATCTCTCGACATGTCTGGCTTTTCTTTCTGAACATCTCGGCTAACTGTCATCTCCTCAGAGAGAGTATCCTTGACCAACCAATCTGAAATAAGGTCCACTCTGTTATTTTCTGCCAGATATTATTTTCCAGGGGAGTTGTTCATCATATTGAACACAATTTATAATTAGAATATATATTTATTTGCTCAGCTTTTATTCTCATCCCTAATAGGTTGTAAATTAAATTTGTTTGTAGAGAATTTGTGAGGAAAGGAGAGACTGTAATGGGAGAAGATGCTTATGTAAATATGCCTGTCAATGGGGGATGGGGGGAGGGCAGGGAAGAGAGTGTTATCAGGGAGTCCCAGCTGATAACCAGAGAAGTAAGAAATAAGGGTGAGATTCAATATAGCAAAGCAAGAGCTTCAGAAGAATGAAGTTCAAGAAAATTAACTAAGTAAGGCATATGGGAGGGAAAGGTGATTGGGGACATGCAAAATGGATTCATAGTGCCACCAAATCAAGTCTTCATTCATTTATCCATTCAATATATACTTATTGAGTTCCAACTCAGTACCAAACACTATACTTGGTTCTAGTGTCACAAAGACAAGTAGGCACCAACTTGTTAAAAATCCCTGCGCAGAGCAGGTGTAGCTCAGTGGCTGAGTGCCTGCTTTGCAGCTATGAGGTCCCAGGTTCAATTCCCAGTACCTCCTTTAAAAAAAAGAACTCTGAATTTTAATTAGAGGGGCCCACCTGTGTCACACCCACAGTATCCAAAGACCCAGCTGCCTTACCTTGCTCTCATTGGTTCCAGTCATAAACAAGGCACAGGCCACTTTTCTTTCCTTGATGAGAACTGGCTCTTATATTTGTGAGTATCATCCCAGGACTTAATGTATGGAAACTACCAATCCCTTACATAATGTGAACCTGTGATATTAGAAGATTTTGCAAAATATCTCCATTCCTGCTCCATAGACCTACCTCACAACCATCTCCACAGGCAATGGGGCCCCAGTGCATATGTCATCCTAGGAAGAAGGACAACTTAAAGTATCCCCACAGTTTCCTGAGAGAGACATCTAAACTAAATTATAATAGTAACACTCAATTCACAAAAGCAAAATATAATTTTGTATATTATACATCAATATAAAAAAAAATAACAATGAATTACACTTACCAATACTTCTATAATCTGGCCACCAATTTACTTGGTCAACCAATTTCAGCTTTGCTGCAGCTCAGGCTAACTTCTTGTAGACAATTGCACAAGACAAACCTATTCTCATGGCTGAGGCCACATAGCACCAGCCTGAAATTCTCTCTCCCTTCCTCTGCAATTGAGAAAATAAAATAAAAAATCAGTTGATTGAAAGCATGCTAAAGTTTAGAAAAAGAGGATGTGTTTCATCTTTGTGGCTAAAAGTTCAAGACATGTTAGTATTATTTTATTAAATGTAATTAAAAAACATCAAAAAGGACAGACCAGCATTCAGAATTAGCTGGGACTCTGTTGACTCAGATGGTTTATTCCATCTCTCAGGAATGCAAGTTGTTAAAGGCAGCATGAGAGATGAGGTGATCTATCCATAAACACAGGGCTCTGATTCAGGCTGAATGCTGGTGATTTTAATGCCAGACACATCCACTTTCAGCTGGAGGGTATTTGTTGAGAGCTGCCGTGGAGAATGCTCACACTTAGAAAAATGCACACTCTTAGCAACCACTAATGAATAAAATACAAATCCACTGATCAGAATTTGGAAATTATTTTTTTAAAAAGCCAAAACAATTATAATTTGGTATTTTGAAGTAATTCCTGGCATATAAACAAAAATAAATCTAGTAAGACAGGTGGATTCTATAATTCTTACCAAGCTCATTTTTAAAATTCCTAGACTGTCTTCTTTATACTGTGTGAACAGCATTTAGCAGTGGGAATCTCTTTGGGTTGGTGTATTGAGACCTATGTCATGCCAATTGGAATTTGTGGAAAGAAGATATCTACCACAAATTTATTTATCTACCACAAATACAGGAAAGTGAGAAAACTGCCACAAGTTGAAGTCTACACCAATATTTCTGTCCACTTTCACCTGCTTATCCCACCCTAGGCATTGGCCTAAATAATTGAATATTTCACAGAAATAGCAGGGACTGAAGTTGAAGAAAGACAAGGGTAAGAATAAGGGAAATCCTGGCTTTCACTTCCATTTCCATCACTTAATAATGCTTGTGATAAGGGGTGGGAAAATCACATAACCTATATGAGTTCCTGACTAGTGAAGCAGGGACACAAACGCTTGCTTTGCCATAACTTGCTCAACGTTTCTGAACACTTACTATGTTTCAGGGACAATAGTGGGTACTATGCTAGGTACTGTCCCTTCTTTCAGGCAACTTACTATTTATTTGACAAGACAGACAATCAACTATACAAATAATATGTAAATATAATTATAAAAATTGCCATGAAGAAAAGGTAAGTGGTGCAAATAAAAAAGAATAACATTGGGAGATGGGAAAGTTTTAGTAATGGAATGTAGAAAGGATATCACAATATTGTTAATGTGATTAATCCCATTGATTGGTACGCTTGGGAGTGGTTAAGATGGCAAAGTTATGTTGTATGTATGTTCCCACAACTAAAAAAAGAAAGAAAGAAAGAAGCAACTAAAAGAGAAAATGATAATTAAATATGATTCATGATCCTGGACAGAATCTAGCAAGGGAGGAGAAAAGGCTCAATAGGACATTATGGGACATGGGAAAAAGTTGGAATAGACTGTAAGCTTTATATCAATGCTAAATTTTTTGAACTTGGTAACTCCACTTAAGGTGGTTACATAAATTATAATATTCTGTTCCTAGGAAATGTACATGGCAGTATTAAGTGTTCAAGGAGCATGTTGTATACAACCTACACATAAGGGTTAAGATATTGGATTGATAGACAGACAGACAGAATGATTTGGCAAATGTGGCTAAAGTTAAAACTGGTGTATCTGGGTATTGGGGCAGGGGCATATGTTGGAGTTCTTTGTATGGGGTTTGTACTATTTTTGTAACTGTCCCATTGGTTCAAATGTAGTTCAAAATACAAAGTGAAAAACAGAAAAGAATATAGGGAGGTGTAGCCTACTTTGGGAGGTCAAAGAACATCTCCCTAAGGGAATGACTTAAGTAAAGGGGATGGGAAGGTAGGAGGTAGAGAGAATATTCCAAGACAAGGGGATAACATGTGCAAAGGACTCAAGGCAAGGAGGAGTTTAACATGGTCCAAGAACAGCAAGAAGATGAGGCTAGATTGAGAAGGAAAGTGGCAGGAGATAAGGCTCATGGTGTTATTTTAAGAATTAGAGAACAAATGTGTGTGAACATGCTTTGCAGGCTACAAAGCCCCGTGCCACTTTGAGAATTAGCATGCACAGTCATCAACATTTCAGTAGTCCTTGGCACCAAAAGCAGCAGGTCAAAAGGAGAAAATACTTAACACAGGTTTTACTCCTTCCTCTAGCTTTCCTAAATTGACTGTTTCTCTCCTCTTTGTTGTCTTCTCTTTGTCTTTCTTTATTGTAAGAAGATTTTCCATTTCCATTCATGCCAGAAGTCTTAAAGCAAGACCTAATTCTCTCTTCTTCATGTACTCAAGTGGTCGTCTTTGAAGCCAGAAGCGGCCCCTTTATGTCGAAGCATAGGAGTTTTAAAAGCTAGGATTCTATCCTGTTTTTGCCACAGAGTTACATATATGAAAACAAATTGAGAAGAGCTGGACCCTCCCTCAAATCCACTGTTCCCTTCATCTTCACCATTCATTTCCCAGTGCAATTTTTAAAATGGAATGTGGGAAGAGTAATGGTGGGGCTCACTTCCAACAACCTCATTCATTCACTTAATCAATAAGTATTTATTAAGTACCTGTCAATCCCTGCTGATGTTATATATGGGCATTCCAGTGATTGATTTTTATTATGTTGCTTTAGTTTCGCAATAATCTAGAGGAACCAAAGACCTGGGGCAGATTCCCATTTAAATTATGATCTGATCTCTTTTATTTAAATATATTGTTAGCTCATAACCACGTGTGGATTCCAATTTACTGGGCAAGGGCTCAGAAGATTGTACAACCACTGGCTGTTTGACATCACAAAGGCTAAAAAGTCAAGAGTCAAGAATAGAGGGAGGAAAACTGGAGGAAAAGAGCATGAAAAAGAGTGAACAAGAGAGAATGAGGGAGCAGAGGGGAGTTACAGGGCCTTTAATTGGCAAAGTCCTATATTGAAAATAAAAGCCAACTCCTCAGCATAACATTCCTGCTACATGCCTATCCCTACCTGCCTCCAAGATCTCACTACCACTTTATGTCTCTAGCAGATCAACCCTCCTGAACTCACCATTCACTTCCAGATGTTTGTGCCTCTGCTCTGGCATTCCCTCTGCCTAAAATACTTTTCTCATCTGCACTGGTCAAAACCCTATTCATCCTTCTTCAACAAAACCTGACAATCTTTCTCATCCTCAGAGCCTTTAAAAGGTCATTTCTTATGTACTTTACAATCTTTACAATGTTTGGGGTTTTGTTGCTATTGGGATACATGCCTGGTAAATCTTTGTTCTCAGTGTGCCATGTAACAAGAAACTCCAAAATCACTTCTGTATATTTCACTTAAGGCACATTATATATATATATATGTTTACCTTAGCCACCAGGGAACTACTCTCTATTCCCCAAGGAGACTTTCTGATACTTGAAATGAAATCCATCTCTTCTGTGTCAACCTTGGTGCTTGCATAAGATTAGACAATGAAGTGTTTGCTGAATTGAATTGTGTTCATGTGCAAACACTGCATCAGTAGGATGTCCAAGTTCAAGCTGATGTATATTCAGAGGTGAAGAACATCAAGTCTAATCATTTTCAAACATCTTTTGTTTGTTTTGTTTATTTGTTTTTAGTAAAGCAACCCTGTCTTCAACAAAGGAGTGTATTTGAAAGCCCAAGATGTAAACCAAATAAACTCCATTCAGGGTAAAGCTTGGTGGCAGGGGGAGAGCACACATATTCTTCCCATTCCACTCCTCTGACATTAAATGGGTTCTGAAAAACATTTAAAATCTTTACAAAAGTTTAAAATTACAGATATTTTTAGGTGAAATATATTCACCCAAAATCCTAACACCCAAATTTTTTACCAAATTTTATCTGAAGCACAGATAACACACTATGTATTGTCAAGTAAATACTGGAACTGTCTTAATCCTTCACAGGATGATTAGAGGTCTTTTAGTAATAGCCCAGTCTGTAGTATTCTCATTTATTAAGTTATTCTGGAAAGTGACTTGCTTAAAAGCAGTGTTTATTTGTCTAGGCTCTGGGGTAAGTTTGGCTGGGTTCATCTTTCGGCTATACCATCTACCATCTGTATGACAAATTTCTTGGCTCTCTTCTTCATAGCCTCATCATTTGTAAAAATGGAGGCAAATAATTGTACTTATTTCATAGAGTTTTGGTAAGGATTTAATATAAATTAATACAAGTATGGGCTTAGAACAGCTACCATATAAAATAAATGTCCAATGAGTAAACTGGAGTTTGTCAAGGTCAGTGAGGAGAAAAACAAATGAAGAGTAGCACAGCCTTCTACTGGCTGGATTCAATGTTTTTCAAAAGCAAAATGTAGCATGCCCACTGAGATTGTATATATTAGCATGCTGCTTAAAGTTTGTATTGTCTACTTTATTAATCAAAGGAATTTGTCTACAGACTTTACTCTCTTATTTTAAAGTAATATATCTAATAATAATGTTAAAAGAAACAAAACAAAACAAAGTTTCAATGGCTAAGAGATTTTAAATGTTCTTTCTGGAGGTTACTCTATGTAGGTCTCAGCCAGATATCACAAACTGTCAACGTATGCAGAGCCTCAAGCAAGTTTCCTCAAAACCCTAAGGACATCCAAACACCATAAAGAAACAAGATAATGAATTCAGCTATCTAACCTGCAGGACAATTAGAGTACCCCAAATATCAAGCAACCCCAAACAACTTGTCTAACCTTTTTTTTCCTCTAAAAATTGTTGACTGGAAATTCCAAGATAGGACACGATTTGGGTTGCTCCCTGAATCTATGCTCCTGAAATTGCAATCCTAAGGCCCCAAATACATGCTTTTATTCTTTGCAGCTTAATTTGTTATTTCTAGGTGGCAGTACTTAGAAAATTCAATGCATGTAGGCACCCGTTTATAATGTTTCCAGTTGATAGTTTCTGCTAAGTAAAAACATAGTTATCCAAATGTTTTCTAAATACTTTCTTCTTTTCCCTAACCTTATGAATTTCTATCAGGGGACACAACTTTTCTTTTAGGTACAGTTGCTCTGCATGTCTAGTCTAAGGACTAGCTTAGCTTATTTTCATCACTCTGAAGCCAGTTCCTAGAACTCAGTGGTGCCAATGTCTGTCAGGGAAATGTAGGAATTTTAGAGAGGAGCTGAGATGGGCTGAAGAAAACCTATTCCAAGAAGTTAATCTGAAAATAAAATATCCTGGTGAGCTTGTCATTGAGGAGACAAAGGGTTGTCTATTAAATCATTTCACTGATTAGAAAAGCAAAGTGCAAAACTTGGATAATAAAACAAAGGGAAGTGATCAGATGTTGTTTACAAATACATTTTGGAAGTTCTGTCCCACAGTGTCCCATTGGACTGTTCAGGTGTCAGTTGGGTTGGTATAAAGTCTTTTCTGCCTCTTGTGACCAGACTCACTGCAGAGGCTCAGCATAGTCCTGGAAGTATGGGAAACATGAGTAGGTTATCCTTCTGGGATTCCTTTGAGGGGCTCAAAGAATTGTTAGGAATCAGGGGAAGAAGGCTCTCTTCCAGCAGGAATTAAGACAGAAGCTTACATCTGTCAGGGGAGCCCACATACGAGAGCTTCTCAAATGTAAAATGTACAGGAGTCATTTTGGAAATTTATTAAAATGGATAATCCCATCTGTAATAAAGAGGCTGACACCATCTTAAGTGTTGGACCACTGACAATTTTTGGATCCCCCATCTCCTTCCCTGTCTGACCCATATCTGTGTAACCAAGATTAGAGGGTCCACATATAGGACTTTTCCTACCAGAGGGCAGTTCAAACTTTGCAAACTCCCAGCCTGTTCCCCAAACTCTTCTCCAGGTGATGCCACAGCCACAAGAGTCCTATCCACTCTCTCTTCTTGGCTCTTATTCCCTTCAGGAGCAAACCTGAGCTCTTCTCCTTGAGCAATCCTTCTGCTATTTAGTATGTAAATAATACACTTTATTTCATATCCATTGGTGTCAATGTGACCTTCATCCCAACATCCATAAATTCCTAGGCTCCAGATGGTCCAGCATTCAGCAAGGGATGCTAGACACCTGTTGGGTATTGAATCATATCCCCACAAAAGACATTCCAATTTATTATGCAATCCTGTGAGTGTGAACCCATTTGTAAGTAGGACCTTTAGAAGATGTTATCATCAGTTAAGGTGTGAACAAATTGAACCAGTGTGAATCTTAATCCGAATGACTGGAGGCCTAAAGAGAGGAAATTTGGATGCAGTCAGCCAGTAGAAGCCAGAATTCAGAAGAAGCTAATGAGTAGGGAGAGAAATCACCATATGACAGAAGACTGCCGTCACCAGAATACTACCAACTCTGGGAGAAAGCATGGACTTGCTAACATCTTGATTTTGGACTTCTAATATTCAAAATTGTGAGACAATAAATGCCTATTGTTCAAGTAGCCCCATTGTTTGGCATTTGTCATAGCAGCTCTGGCAAACTAATGCAATAACCAAATAAAACACTGGCCCAGGTGCCAGAGATCCTGATTCAGTGAATGAAAGGGTGGGGGACTGGGCCCAGGACAACTAACCCACAGTTTAAACAAGCATCTCAGGCTAGTCTGTTACAAGCAATTCACAAACCAGTTAAACCCTCCTCATTCTGCTTTTTAATCTCCAACACAAAATGGGATTACTTCCCTCACCCTTCCTCATAACTATGGCAGATTGTATGGTGCCATTTTATGATAGCCATTTTCTTCCTTATTAATCAATCCTCTTGCATTCTTTTCTACCAGATTTCCCCAAATAAGGTAAGGTTGGTAGAGGTGCTGATGGGAAAGAATGGCAATGTGCCTTGCTCTGGGCTCAGTTCCCTAAAGGCCTAGCACTGTTTTCCTTGAGATGCCTCTTTATGGACTTCTCCCTAGATTAGCCTATATAAGAACATAATTATCTGAGGTTTAACAAACAAGTCAAGTGATTTTAGAAGTCTGATAGATCAAAACAATTTTACAATCCAGCAGAAATATTTTACAATTTAGTAGAAATACAGCAGAATATCTTGGCTGGACTTAAGACTAAGCATTCCCAATGAACTCTGAGATGGTGTTTCCCTGACCACCACCACAAAAACTGGAATGGTGCAGGATGGCCTTTTTACATGAGCTGATTTCCAGGTGTGGGAGTGAAGGTAGAGAAGTTCACAAGATAGAGATAGTGGGGCCAGGTGCTTGGGAAAGGAAGCAATAGTGGAATTAGGCAGCAGAGTATGATGTCTTTTCTTTTGATTTTTTTTTTTTTTTTTTTTTTTTTTTACCGGGAGGTACCGGGGATCGAACCCTGGTCTCTCCATATGGTAGACGGACGCCGAAACTCTTGAGCCACGTCCGTTTCCCTGATGTCTTTTCTTTAGCCCTAGATCTGAGCCCTGGTGATAGAGACAGCATTATTTCTCTTTCTGTGAAGACTACACTATGGCTCTGGAAGAGTGAAGGCCTGAAGGGAATACAAGTTTTTAGCACCCCATGGATTTTCAGCTTTGGAAGCATAGGACTATAGTAGGCAGAACACACTCTTTGAGTGACAGTAGAGGATACCAAATATTTTCAGATGACTCTAGCCAGACTCAAAGTACATGAAAAGAATTGTTCCTGAACATATATAGGAGACTAAAGGCTGAGATCTACTGACCACAATGAGAGCTCCAAACTAGTGACATAAACACTGAAAAAGTAACAGAGAGAATGAATGTTAATGAACCTTGTTTGCATATCACCACCAATTATGAGAGTTGCACAATGAAAACAAAACCAGCAAGAACTCTACATAAAGCTCATCTAACTTTAAGAAAGAGCATTTGTGTCTGTTCACAATCTCTCTGCTTTTGTCAAAAGCTGCCCTGATGCAATTGATAATGCTGAGGAATAGTCTAGGGTGCATGCTAAACACCTATTCCCATCCTGTTTCAAAGTTTTACCTTTGAGATAACAAGAGGATTCAAACATGTACTAACTCACTCTAACTCCCCTGCAGGAATGACTTCATTGAGAGTGACTTTGATATCATGTGCCTCAGTTTCCTGACTGCCATGACAAATACCACACAGTGGGTTGGCTTAAACAACAGGAATTTATTGTCTCATAGTTTTGGAGGCTAGAATGCTTTTTTCCTCTTGGGATCAGTAGCTTTCTAGCTGGCTGGCAGTCCTTGGGTTCCTTGGCTTTCCCATCACATATTCTTGTCCTCTCCTGTCTCTTACAGTTTCACTTACTTCCTGCTTCTCACTCCTCCCTGTGGCCTTCCCCTATAAGGCCTCCAGTAACAGGATTAAGACTCGTTTCTTGACTCAGTTGGCTATACCTTAACTAAAAATAACAACTTCAAAGATCCTATTGACAATGGAGTCACACTCACAGGAATGAATTAAAATTAAGAACATGTCCCCTTCTCCCCCTCCGGGGTATAAAATTCAACCTACCATAATATACGTTTTTAAAATCAAGGGTTGATGTAGACAATGGCAATATGCCTACCAAAGTACTGATGACTGAACTTCATGTAAAAACTTTGCAATAAATCCATCTTAGAATTTAGATCAAGATAAGTAAATGTACTGAAAATGTCTGTTTGTCACATCTTTTTTGGTTGCATTTACTCCTCACCAGATGTCCCTAAGGAGATAACTATTATACCCATTTACAGCTC
Organism: Tolypeutes matacus; assembly: GCA_026826555.1. NCBI lineage: Eukaryota > Metazoa > Chordata > Mammalia > Cingulata > Chlamyphoridae > Tolypeutes > Tolypeutes matacus. Next base: position 24,389,126 of record JAKSZT010053929.1, on the reverse strand, counting down.
AGGGGAGTAACAATTTTCTTAAGGTACATTGTGAGCAAAGGGCAGAACAAGGATCAGAACCCACAACTATCTGCCCTCACAGCCCACTCTAACTCCCAATGTCTTTCTTGGCAAACCTTAAAATTTTCATTTATAAATTATACAAAACATATAGGCCTACTGGTTTTCCGTTTTTCCCTGTCTTTGAGGAAATTCTTGACACAAATACCAGAGTTGCTTTTATCTAGGTTTCTAATATAATTCTTAATCCTTATTTTATTGGCTAAACTGTTTTGTAGCTTTTCCCATATATTTCCTAAAATCTTTTCAGAAAGTCAGGGGACAAAAGTAACCAACAATTTGGTAAGCACTAACTCAGGCATATTCTTTATTAACTTTATTATCCAAACAATGAGACAATGAGAAAGTAGAAACTTTATATAAAATAAAAATGTTACATTATTTAAAATTGAATTTTTTTGCCCTTATCAACTTTATCCATCTTTACTAAAAATGGTAACATATATGTAACTTAACAGAGGTGTCTGAAAAACCTAGAGAAATAAGCAGAGGTAGAGGCCAATCATAAGTCATCTCAAAAACCCAGATACCCACAAAAATTTACCAAGGAACACTGCTTGGTGCCCTAGTTTTCAGGCAGCTATACTTCAGTATGAGAAAGTAGAATGTTCCTTACTGTTAACAATTTCCATTACATCATATTTTGAAATATGTCCTTATACAATACAAAGGACATGCACACTGGCAGTTGTGAAACACCCAGAATTTTGTCAGCAGTTATTGTGAGTTTTGTGCCACAGGAGCAAGACTGACTAATGGACAATGCCAGCGGCATGCAGGCTACACATTTGCTTGAGGAATGAGGTCAGGAACAGTTAAACTGGCCTGTTAGAGGAGGTGGAGAAACCAGTATCAAATACATAAGAAGCATAATCTAGGAATTTGAACCCAATGAATGGTTGATTATTGATTACCTCTATAAAAACTGAGTCACCCTGAAAACATGTTCAGAAAGCATATTGTCTAAAGGGAGTTTGTACCTGAAATGTGACTAAAAGTTTGGCAAGATTCATCTGTGCCCATAAGGATTAGTGGTTCTATACCAACAGAGATTGACATGGCATTTTAGAAACTACACTCATAGGGAGAAGACTTGTGTAAGACACATATAACTTAGGTGTTATCCAAAGGACTATTTCATGAAACTAATCAGGATAATGTTTTTTTCATGATTCTTAAATGCAGAAATAGGTCTGTTAGATAGATATAAACATTTATATCTGAAAGCTTTAGGGGGAGCGGATGTGGTTCAAGCAGTTGGGTACCCACCTCCCACATGGGAGGTCCTGGGTTTGGTTTCTGGTGCCTCCAAAAGAAGACAAGCAAGACAGAGAATTGATGCAAAAGGCTGGTATGGTGAAGCTGAAACAGCAGCATGACACAATGAGATGACACAACAAGGAGACACAACAAAGAGACACAACAAGCAGGGAGCAGGTGTGGTTCAAGCAATTAGACACCTCCCTCCCACATGGGAGGTCCTGAGTTTGGCTCCTGGTGCCTCCTAAAGGAAGACGAGCAGACAGAGAGAGCACACAATGAACAGGCACAGAGAGCAGACAGTGAGCACAAACAACGAGGGAGGGGGGAGAAATAAATAAAATAAATAAAATCTTAAAAAAAAAAAAAAAAAAAGCTTTGGTGTTTTAAAAACCAAGTTATACCTGAATTTAGTACAAGGAATTGATTTTTTAAAAAACAAAACAATCACTTTAAAGATAGTGCTTATTATTTGATATAGGTTGGGAATGAAATATGTTCTTTTTTTTTCTAAATTTTTATTTCAGCAAAACTGTATTCCTTTCTCTGATAAGATTTTGCTTAGGAAAGTACAAGTTCTAAAAACTTCCTTTTTATTATTACAAATTAAGACATATTAATGGTAGAAATTTTAGAAAATACAGCAAGAAAAAGGAAGAAAACTAAAACAAAAACTAAAAAAAATGAATCTATAGGCTTATGTTATGAAACCACAGACGAAATGGGGGGAAGGGTGGCACACAGAGCTTGTGAACAAGAGAGTAATTTCTCAATCCTCTTTCCCACATTTGTGCTTCACATTCTGTGTCAGGTTTAGTTTCTCATTCTCGTTATATATGGAACATGTCTGTGGTCAGCTCAGAGCTTACAGCTCAAGATTTTGTAAAAGGAAAAGATAAAGAAGCCTTCCCCTCTAGCCCTGATTAGATGAATCTCAGGGAAGGACCCTAGGCAGCCCAGTTTGGGTCACATATTTATGGCTGAACTAATTGCCCACCCAGAATCATAGCTCTTACCAGTGGCCAGGGGAAGACACAACTCTGATTGGGAGCCACCATCAGAACAGCATGATTAGAGCTGAATGCATGTTCTTCTGGGCAGGAAAAACCCTAAGTATCCATTCCCCAAAGCATTTACTGTTAACATAGCAGTTACAAGTCTTATGGGTTGAATTGTATACCCCCAAAAGATATGTTGAAGTTCTAGTGACTATTTCAGAATGTAACCTTATATGGAAATAAGGTTGTTATAGGTGGAATTAGGCAAGTAAATATGAGGTCATAGTGGAGTATAGTGGACTCTTAATCCAATATGATTTGAGTCATTATAAAAAGGTAAAAATTGGACACACAGAGAGAAGAACATAGGGAAGAATGCCTTGTGATGATTGCAGCAGAGTTTGACAACCAAGAATTGTTGGCAAACCAAGAGAAGCTAGGAAGAGCCAAGGAAGTATCCTCCCTTACAGATTTTAGACTTCTGGCCTCCAGTACTATGAGACAATAAATTTCTACTGTTCTAAGCCACCCAGTTTGTGGTACTTTGTTATGGCAGCCCTAGGAAACTAAGATAACACCTAACTTGCCTTTTATATTTATTTAAGTCTACATACCAATGAAACAAACAATAAGATTTTTGCAAATAATAAAGAAAAAAGATGTATTCCTGGTAAATAGGAAGGGTATACCCTGAATATCTGCTTTAAAATATTTTGGAAAAGGTGCTATTCTATAATGTTCCAAACTGAATTCTAAGCTGAAGAGATCAAACAAAAAAGAAAAAAAACAATAACAACAACAACAAAAAAGTAGGGGGCTCAGTAAATCCAATGTGGGCTGTGTTGAAAGATACCAAATTAAGAGATCATGACACAGGTAGTGACGGTCTCTCAGGTGTGCCAGACTCTTCATAGCAGCCATGTAGACTCTGCCCAGGCCGTGCTCTGGGAAGCAAGTATCTTTCCTCAATAGGAAGTATATTCTAGGCTTCAGGCCAGAAGAAGGCAGAACTAAAGAACCTTTCCAACTCAAGGGTACACCTTGAAGCTAGATGTCAAGAGAAGGAACTAAATTTAAGTCAAAGAAGATGCATGGAGGCATCTCAGATATTAGAGGCCAATGGAGAATGCAGCAGAATAAGAGCAGAAGTGGTTACTGAGGAGTAAGGGCAGAGTGCCTTGGTTGGAAAAATCATCTGGCAAAATCTTTGAGATGAGAAAGTTAATGAAGCAGGCTAGTAAAATAGGGAATCAATAGATGGATCTGGAACTTGGCAAAAAGTCCAGGTGGATATCAATACCCACAAGATGGCTGCTGAAAGACCCTCACAAGATTCTGCCATCCAGAATGAGATTTCCTCCAGAAGCCAGGAGAAGCCCTGGATATTCTCCAGGGGCCTTATCATTGGGCTTTTTTCCTGGCGGATTGATGGGTGAGGTAGTTAATAAAAACAGCAAACAGCTGGGACTCCTCCCATGCCATTAGCAAAGGGGCAGAATAATTAATGTTTCAAAAAGCAGGCACAGGGGGTCGGATGTGGCTCAACTGGTTGGGCGTCCATCTCCCATATGGAGGGACCCGGGTTCAATCCCCGGGACCTCCCGGTAAAAAAAAAAAAAAAAAAAAGCAGGCACAAAGGCTGAATCTCTCTCTCTCTCTCTCTTGCCTTTGGACCCCTGTTCTAGACTTCTTCTTGGCCCCCACCTGGATCAATATGCAAGTAAAACCTGGGTATTTATAACTTATAATGGGAAATTGTAGTCTATAAATCAGCCCTCTTTATCACTCTTTAGCCCCTTCCTCTCTGCCTGGGACCCATGATCTGTTATTTCCTCCCATTTCTCTTCCCTCCCTACCTTAATAAATTACTGGCCTAATCAACCCGATGTGCTCTTGGAATTCATTTTTGCAGCATAGTCAAGAACCTAGACAAAATTCGGTAACATTACCATGGGTATTATGCAATCAAAGAGTATATATTAGAAACAAGTACAAACCTGAAATAAAATTTCCTTGTGTTGAAAAGTTGAAGTACCATCTAGGGTTTTTCCATATCTTTTCTTCTGTTTTGTGATAGAAGACATCTGTTTGTGTATGGACCGAGGCCACAACAGGAAACCTGGGAAGGAAGGCAGGGCAACAAATGGCAAAGGGACATTAAAGAATGAAAATAGTAATCTGGCATCTATCCACTTGTACTGGCAGACAGTGTCAAGAAAAGACACAGATTTATGCCTGGGGCTTTGCAAATTAAAAAACAACAACAACAACAATTGATTCTTTTAACAAATATTTATTGAATACCAATTACCTGCCAGACAGTGTGCTGGGAGCAAAGGATTCAAAGATGTAGAAGACACATTCTCTGCCCTTGAGGAAATTATAATATCAGGGTGAGGTCAGCAAAGTAAACAATTTACTATATTATATTATGAGCAGAGTTCTAAGAGGCATATATTACTATGAAATCCTAGATGAAAAAGCATTTCCTTCTACCTGATGAAAATGAGTGGAGGGCCAGAAACACGTTATAAATAATGCAAAATAAATAAGGCCGATCCAAAAGGCTATATTTGAGTTTAGAGACTATCAGTGGGTACAGAAATCATGTCCAAATAGGTTTCTTGTAAATGTTGAGTACTTCCTGCTTTGGGATGGGCCAGGAATATCAAGGTAACAAGTTCAGTGTATACTGCTGAAACCAGGAAGTAAAGGGGACCATGAAAATTAAACCAAAAAAATTAATAAAAGCAATCCTTAAAAGATCTGATAGGGGAAATGATGTTAAATTTGGAATGAGACATAGGAAAGAAATATATTGTTCATTTTAGAGATATCAGTTTACCAATTCAACATAATGTTTGTTCCCTTCAATTTAGAAATCTTCTGAAAGATTAAGAAGGGTCTTCATCTATCCCTTATTCAGCAAGAGTTGCAATACAAAAAACTTTTTAAAAAATTCTTCCCAGCTTCTCTTCTCTTCTCCTCTCCTTCCGTGACCTCTTGTAAGTCTTTGATCATTTGAAAGGAATGTGTGGGTGGTGTGTAACCTTTAGATAACGTTTTTCTGCCAATTTAATAGAGGGAAGTTTTCCTTTTCTTTTTTTCCCCCTTGCCCTAAATTCTGCATAAAACCTCATCTTGCTGCATTGTGCAAAGCTGCTCAGAGGTGTCCTTGAAAGACTTTAGTGAAGAGAGAAGGGAGTCAAAGCTGTGAAACCAGACAGCACCCCCTCAAAACCAGATTTTTATGGGCCTCAAACAATCCTGTCTCTTTGTGTGGGATGGCTAGTGGTTGGTGAGTCATGTTACTAGGTGTATTTATAGACCATGAATTAAAAAAAAAAAAAAGCAATTATCACCACTTAAGAGTCTCAAAAGGAGCAAAGAAAATAGCCAAAGGAATGTTTGAAATCAGAAATGTTACTGTTAAGAGAACAGGTTAAATTCAACAAATCCTCTTAGGATAAAACAGTTTCATTCAAGAGGCAGGGATTCTGTCTGAGTCCTCTGTATAGACCACAAGATTCTTCATACAGTGGTTGCACATGAAAGATGATCAATACAGTTTGTTGTGGAATCACTAGTTGTTATTGCCCACGGACAATCTGGTGCTCATTTAATTGTTTCATGTATCTATTTCCCATTTCAGTTTGAAATATGTATGGTGTGAAGAAATGATATTCTTTTACTAAGTTTGCTTTTTAAATATACTTTAATTTTGCTTTTTATATTTACTGCATGTTTAAGGTTATTTTCATAGTGTAATGATTGGACTCAAAATAGCTACTACATTGGGTGTCACTACATGGGCAGAGCAAAGCAGGAAGTGGTGACTGAATAAAGAGTCAAAAAATCCCCACCAAAAAACTGTTTACCTGGTAACCTGAGTTACTAGCTAGTCACCTGAGTTGGGAAAGTTGTCCTTATTCTAGGAGCTCAGAACCATTCAACCACTTCTGAACTGCTTTCTGGAGTGAGTTCCTCAGGTAGGAAACAGGAATTTATAGAAGGACTCAAAAGGGAATTTCAGTTTTGAAACAGGAAAATTCAAGTGTTGGTGGGGAGATGGAGTTGAAGCATACACATGCTGCTCTTCAAGAAATCCTCTTCGGATAAAACAGACACTGAGGCCACTTGGTCTCTGCCAACAGTTGCTTAAAAAGTTAGCTCCATAGTAGGATTTGCTTATCCAAGGGATGTGTAAGATCATCCACTTTAAGAAGGGCAAAAAATTAGAACTTACATTTATATATATTTTTCCTAAGATAATTAAGCTTTCCTAATATTTAATATATAGATTCAAAATAACACATATGTATTGACTATATACATATTTCTGGGTTGGGTGTCCAAATATCTTTTACTGCTTGGCTTTTTATCTCTTTTTGTCTGTTTCTTTCATTTATTGATGTTTCCAAAGTGTAAAAGTGGTTGGATATAGAATCACCCCAAAATTGGTTTGGGGTGAATTAGAACACATTTGATAATCAAGATTGGAGACTACTGGCTAAAAATGAAGTGTGATAAAGGTGAGGTTTTTCAAATCAGTTTTGGGCATTAAATAGTGCTTAGGCTTTGTCAAATTGTATAGATCAGAATAATACCTGCCAATGGCTTCTGTCAGCATCTTCAAAGGATAAAGGAAAGATTAAGCAAAATGATGCAAGGCACAAAACAGGCCTCTCTGCAGACCAGAGAGGGGAACTTCTTCCTCAACAGAAGTAGACACCAGAAAAGGAGGGAGAGGCTGTGATGATGAAGGAGGGTATGGGAGATCCTGGGTATTTTATAAGATTGGAGACCAGTACACATCCTATCCACCAGTCAAAAAGGCATTTAACAACATGAGTCCACCTTAAGCTAGACCAGAAATTTCCCACCTTTTCTAAATTTGAGGAGAAAAATAAAATCCTAGACCTAGACTAAAATAAAAATCAGAGTTCCCATTAAGAGATGATATAGTAGAAATAATATGGATTTTGTGAGTTATACAGACCTGGTTTAAATACCTCACCTCTTTATCCCCTGTATAATTGTGAGCACATTGCTTGACTTCTCCAACCTCTCTTTCCTTATTAATAACAAAGCAATTAAGACACTAATATCTACTTCACAGATTTGTATGATTATTAAATAAATTGATGGAACATTTCCTGAACCTCAGAACTCCTCATAATGTTTCACAATTTTTAATTGCATATGGGTAACATCAATAGTAGTATTTACTGTTAATTTTTTCTTAAACATGTATTTTAAAAGAAATACATATTGCCTAAAATTAGAGAAGTCACATTTTCTAATTGAAGTTTGTTTCTGTTGACCTGGTATAATTATTTAAAATGCTTTTTTAAAAAAAAAGATTTTATTTTATTTATTTATTTCTCCTCCCTCTTGTTTGCGTTTGCTGTCTACTCTCTGTGTCTGTTTGTTGTGTGCTCTCTGTGTCTGCTCATCTTCTTTTTAGGAGACACTGGGAACTGAACCTGGAACCTCCCACGTGGGAGGGAGGCACCCAATCACTTAAGCCACATCCGCTCCCTGCTTGTTGTGTCTCTCGTTGTGTTTCTTTGTTGTGTCTCCTCATTGTGTCATCTCCTTGTGTTATCTTGTTGTGTCAGCTCACTGCTTGATCGTCAGCTTGCTGTCTTGATCGTCTTCTTTAGGAGGCACTGGGAACCAAAACTGGGACCTCCCATGTGGTAGGCGGGCACCCAACTACTTGAGCCACATCTGCTTCCCTAATAAGAGCTCTTTTACTCACAAATGTGTTCCAATCTAGACAAAAAAATGATGGGGTCACCCTACCTAGAATTATCTTGTGTAGCCCCAGGGTAAACACACTGTTGGGAAACAATGACTAAGAGCACCTGGCACATGTAAAACCATGCTTGTTTTCTCTCTTTTCCGGAGTGCATAGGAGATGGTACTCTTGTTGCTAATAGCTCCAGATATGCATGCAACGGATACTGGGGCATTTTGGTGCAAAATCTATTAATGGATAAGCATGATTTAGCAACTCTGAATGGTAGAAAATAGATCTACAACAAAACATCTAATAGTAATAGAATAATAATGGAATCTCTCTCCCTCTTTATATATGTATGGATAAACATGTGTATATGTGTGTGTGTGAGTGTGTAACATATCTATCTAGGATGAAAGAAAAAAAAAGATATAAATTGGGAAATTCTAGAAATTGTGAAGAGTCCAACTGTCTGAATCTAAATTGGAGCTTTGATTGAGTTAGCTAATGGGGAGGAGGGTTGATCTTAGATTTTCTCTAAGATCTTCCTGAATTTCAAGGATGATAATTCACAAGTACCAAAGGTTCAAAAATCAAGTTTCTTAAGCATCTGAATCTAGTTATCTTTTATAGCCTAGGTAATTTCTTGAAATGAATGAATTAGCTTGGCTACTATAGTTAAAACAGAAAATATTGTAACTTAATAATTATTGAAAAAACTTTGAATTGTGAGTAGTGATATAAACCATTCCTGAGAGACAGTGTTTGTTTAACTCCTACCTTCCAATGACATTTGTAGCCTTTCCAAGTAACATCTTTATCTCATTAGGGAATGAATACCAAGTATCCTTGCTAAGGCAAAAAGAATCATCTTTTTCCAAAAGCAAATAGTAAAATGAGTAAATCTTAAAATAAGCCAGGTTTCTAGGTACCCAGTCTAATTCTTAAATATTCAATTAGGGAGGAAAGCACCTTTTCCATTCAGCAACTATCTCAAAATGGTTCCATGAAAAAATGGATTTGGGATTGTTCTATTAATAAGGGAGGTTGAGTAGCACTTTTAAAATTTCAATATATGCTAAGAGTGTTAACAAAGTTTGTTCTAAAAAAAAAGTCCCTCTGAACATACCAAATACCAAAAAAGTAACAAAAATAAGTTGGTGATTAACAAACAAAGCGGAGAAGGAAAATATGAGCCCTTTAAAAGGTTAAAGAAAAAGTTCAAGTAGCTAAGAATTCTGTGCATTTGCCCTCTGAAGGTTTCTGAAAACTCCTTCAGGTACAAAATACCTTTCCAAGTGAAATAGTTTTGAAAGTGGTTTCAATTCTTCTGATGTGTTACTGTCTAAATCAAGAAAACACTCCTTTGTCTGCTCATGGGCTGGTGCTTGAGTATGCAGAAAGGATGAGGTTCCAAGTGGAAGGTACTTCCCCCAAACTTACTAACCTATAGTTCTAAATGCTGCGTTGTTTGCACATTGAAACAGTCGTTTTTTAAACCAGCATAGGCATTTAGTGTAAAAAATATATCCTGTGTGGTTTTTCTTTAGAATAGGAGGGAAAAAAACATTGCAAAGTATACTTCATTATAAGCTGGGATCTTAAGAATAGATAATTTTTTTTTTCCTCTGAGAGAAAATTTTTATTCAAGGTTTAATTGAAGCTACCTCTAATCAAAATTATGGAAATGAGGGGATGAGATGAAATTCATGGTAGACCTCCTTCTGCTTTTATTGCTAGGTCTCAGTGATTCTTATCATCACTATAACGCTAGCAATTTGTTGTTATCACTTCCAGGAATATTTAAATTATAAAGAAGCATCCTAACCCCAAATTGATGTAGAGATTCAATGCAATTCCAATGAAAATTCTAGCAGGCTTTTTTGACAAGCTGATTCTGAAATTTACATGAAAATGAAAATGCCCTAGAATTGCCAGAGCAATTTTAAAGAACAAATTTGGAGGAGTTGCACTATCTGATTTTAAGATTTACTATAAATCTGTCTAATCAAGAAAATGTGGTAGTGGCAAAAATTAGATGTGTAGATCAATGGAATGGAATAGAGTGTCCAGAAATAGAGTCATATGTGGTCATCTGATTTTAAGCAAAGGTGCCAACACAATTCAATTGGAAAAGCCAAGGCTTTTCAATAAATGGTGCTGGAACAACCGGCTATCAGTATGGAAAAATAAAAAACAACAACCTTGGCCCTTACTTCATACTATATACAAAAATTAATTTGAAATGGATTCTAGACCTACGTGTAAACACTAAGCTATAAAATTTATAGAAGAGAACATATAAGATAATATTTTGGATCCTGGGTTAGGCAAAGATTTTATTTTAGATAGGCAACAGATATACAAAAACATGAGCTATAAAAGAAAACAAAAATGCAAGTCACAGATTGTGAGAATTTGCTATCTAATAAAGAACTTATATTCAGAATATACAAAGAACTTTAAAAAAAAAATAGTTTTTGTTTTTTCATACCCCCAAAAGGGGTGCACCATTCCTGGAGGTACTGCAATACCAGGTTGATGTTTGGACTGGATGGAGCAAGCTCCTATTCCATCTCCCAGCTCCAAAAATCCATTTTAATATATTGTCCTCGGATAGAGAACATATCAGATATTAAACTGATAAGAACAAATACTACACTTGATCTTAGCCAAGACACCGAGAAGTGATGTATATAAAGAACTTTCATAACTTGATAACTTAAAATGATTTAATTGGCAAAAGATTTGTAGATATGTCACAAAATATGTGTGTGCATACATGTATGTGTGGCCAATAAACAGACACCTGCAGAGATATTAAACATCATTAGACAACAAGGGAATTAAACTGCAATTAGATACAATTATTTACCCATCAGAATGGCAAAAATTAAAAAGCTTGACAGTACCAAGCGTTAGTGAAGATGTAGAGCAACTGGAACTCTCATACACTGTAGGTAAGAATATACAATGGTACAGCCCAGCAATACAACTCCTAGTTATTTACCCAAGAGAAATGAAAGTGTATGTCCACAAAATGACTTGTATATGAATGTTCATAGAAGTTTTATTGATAATTGTCAAAAACTGGAACTGACACAAATGTCCATTAATAGCAACATGAATAAACAAAATATGCTATATCTACACAATGGAATACTACTTAGCAATAAAATAGAATGAGTTATTGATATATGCAACAATGTAGCTGAAGCTCAAAATCATTATTATGAGTTTAAAAAGCTAGACAAAAAAGAGTATATATTGTATGATTTCATTTATCTAAAATATTAAAAATGCAAACAAATATATGGTGATAGAAAGCAAATCATTAGCTGTCTGAGGCAACTGGAGGAAGAAAAGGCCTACTAAGCAGCATCAGGAAAGTTCTGGGGGTGATGGAAATTTTTCTGCATCTGGATTGTGATGGTGGTTTCATGAGTATTCAAAACTCCTAGAATAGTTCATTTAAAATGGATTATGTTACTGTATATAAATTATAGTTCAATAAAGTTGATTTTAAACTTCTAAGAGCAAGGGGAAAAGAGAATCATGGAGAAATATCAATGCATTTATTTATTCATTAACTTATAAATAAATAGAACCTCCTATCCAATTTCTATGTCAAAATTACAAAAATGAAAAATAACTGATCACTGCTTTAGTGGAATCCACATTCTCACTAAGGAGACAAATATGTAAATGAATATATTTGCAATATAAGACAAAATGGAGTTAAGTGCAAAGCATTATATGAACAAAGTAGAGGGAGAGATTAGTTTGTCTGAGTTTAAGATGTGAAAGAAAGGAAAAGGAAGGAGGAAGGATTGACAAGTAAAGGTTGAGGTAGACCTTCAATAATGAATATGATTTGCAGGATATTTAAGTGTTCACTTAAAACATAATGTACAGCACCATATAAAAAGGTATGGTGATATAAAAACATATAAAAGGTTTGCTGTGGTTGAGGGAAGAGTGGCAGTAGTTGAGAATAGACAGGTAAGAGGGGCAATACCATGAACCTGTATACTAATTACTTTGGAATTTATTACATAGAAGGTGAAGAATTGGGAATAGGGAATGGTATATTTAGCTCTAGCAGTAGGAAGACTAGTTAAAACTATATATATATAGTATTTGAGAGAGGGGTTTCCCTAAGTCTTTTAAAATAAAAGTGACCATCTAGTGGATCTGTGCAGTTAGCCCAGGGTCCTAAAAAACCTCAAATATAAGGACCTATTTCTTATAAACACAGGTAAAAATATTACCACCACAAGGAAAGATACAATACAATATGATATTTCTCATAACACCACATATTGTAAGAAATCCTTCAAAATGAATAACTGCTTACTTCCCATCAGCACAGGATGACTATCATTCTACCTTTTTCACAGTTTTACCCAGATGTTAAGTGACATGGCTCCTTGACTCAATTCAACTATCCCATGTACTTAGAAATCTGGAACTGACAGGCTGAAAATATACTGGTGAATTTCAGGGCATGTGAAAGCCCATATTCATATAAGAGAGCTGCAATAAAGGCTTTGCTGAATTATTTCAGGCTTTTGCTCCTCATTTGAGTCACCTCTAGTTGAAAACAAACGACTACTTGTCCTGTCTTGGTTTCATCAGAAAAGATTAAGGAAAATCAAAGACTTTTTTCAGAGAATAGAAAGATTTCCAAGAAAAGTTTTTCTGCTTAAATTTTCAAAAGATTTTCATACATTAGTTAACAATATATGTGTTCACTTTTACCTTCGTTTAAATTTTTTATGCCAAAGAATGAAATAATCTAGCCTAGATTATTGATTAAATATGGGGTTTTAGAACCTTCTCTATTTTTGTTTTTAGTGTCTTAGTTTCATAAAGTATGGACTTGTAAGTGTTGACATGGACACAAACTTAACAGATCTGCCATTTTCATTTTGAAGAAGTACTTTGACAAGAATCTGGGAGTTCATTGGAGATGTCTGAAAATATCAGTTTAAACTGTGCTCTTCTTAATAGATACTAAAATTTGAACTTGTATTCAAAGCCTAGTTATTAGTTATTTTGTTTTAAGATAGTATAATTTACAGTAATAAGGCAAGTTCCAAGAAATCTTAATTAATGAAAGGACAGAAAAGGATGAATAGATCCTTAATTACAAAAATCCCTCACTGGCATATAAACAAATCAAGTAAGATACTTAGTGAAAAAATATCTTTAATTCCTTTTTGTAAAATTTGCTTTAGCCAGTGACCCGTAATATTTTTCTTTTTGATTATCATTTTTATTTCTACATGACAAATGAATGATAGAACAATCTTGGGTTTTGTTGTCATTGTTGTTTCTCAAACACACATACAAAACAAGGAGTTAGTAACTCTGTGTGTGATTTTTCCCAAACATGTAGTGACTATTCCTATACCATTTCAGATTTATATTTAGAGTAATAAACTCACTTATTAAAATAAATCTAAGGGCAACTATTGGCACAAAATAAAATCGTTTGAAAATTAAGAAATTGAGTTATGTCATATAAACTTATTTTGATTCATTTTAATTTTAACTTTACTGAACTTTTACTAAGAACTTGGTGCTTTGTTAGAAACTACAAGGACTACAAAATAAATAAATGAGATTCTTCAATCATTAGTTCTTCAGGAACTTAGACTCTGACTGAGAACACCGGAGATATATGCATGGCAAGTGAAGGACATGGGTAAATGTAAGATAATGTAGCACAAGTGGTACATCTGAGATAATGTGAACAAAGGAGTGTTCAGTTTAGTGGGAGCCAGGAAAACAAAGTCTTTGATGATAACTTAGCAAGGTATGAAAGATGTTCAGGAGAATTTCCTTAACTCAAACCTGGGACTCAAGATATGCTTATAACTATAAATACTTACAGAAGAAGACTTTGTATACTTGGTGATACACTGTTGTAGTTTGCTTTGCTGCCCAAAGCAGATATTATAAAATCTGCTGGCTTTTAAAAGTGGAAATTTATTAGCTTACAAGCTTACAGTTTCAAGGCTGAAAAAAAATGTTCAAATCAAGGCATCATCAGGTGATGCTTTTTCTCTGAAGACCAGCTGCCAGCAATCCTGGGCTCCTCTATCACATGACAAGGTACATGGTGGCTTCTGCTAGTCTCCTTTCTCTTCCAGGCTTTGTTGCTTTCATCTTCTTGCTTCTATGGCTTTTCTCTCTGTGTGTATTCATCCCATTTATAAAGGACTCCCATAAGAAGATTTAGACCCACACTGAGTCATACCTTAACTGAAGTAACCAATTCAAAAGTCCTATTTCCAAATAAATTTACACCCACAGGAATGGATTAGCTTTAAGAACATGATTTTTAAGAGTACATACCATTTCAAACCACTACACACAGTAATTCTGACATGGAGCTTTGAGGTTTTAGTTTGGGTTATGAAATAGTTATGGGCTCTATCAACCATAAATAAGGATGACACAGAGGGAGACTTAAATAAACTTGTTGACAATAATTGCAACACTAGCAACTTCTTAGTTCTCATGATATAGCAAAGGAGCTGTTCATCGGATGAGTCCTTTGGAAGCCCTGTCTTATTTAAAGATAGGTCCCTTTTATGAGATTTGTTTTAGAGATTGGCTGATAAATTGCAGGTTTGTATGTGTGTAATTTAATAGCTTCATTATGAATTTTAACGTAGTGCTGTAAAAAGGATAAAAAATATATGATAGTTTTAAAAATAAAGCCTGCATTAATGGGCATTCCCTGCAAAGGACTTAAAACTCTCTACTTTCTTTGCAAGCCTCACTAAAACTAATTTTAGTAGTTTGGATGAGATGAGGTGAGTTAAAAATTGAAAATCATTTTTTGTCATGGATTTTGTCATATGGAGACAGAATTGTTCTGAAAATGAGGTGACAGTGTTGCTCTAACAGGCTTCTGAGTTGTTCTCAGACCGGGACTATTGCCCCTTTTGGGCAGGAATCATGACATGCAGCTTGACTGATTTACCAGAAGCAGTAATTTTTTAATGTTAAGGCTGTCAACGTTCATTTTTCTGCTGCTTCTGTGCTTGAAGAATTTGGCTAGTGAGTTAGAGAAGAAGCTGACTGGGAGGAGAAATCAATGCTATTTGATTGCCACCTTCCCATCCACAAAGTACCTCTAAAAAGCTTGGCCGTTTGGCCTTCTGCTATTCTTTTTACCTTCCTTCTTTGACTGTCTTGTGCGCTAAGTCTTCAGTTTAAAGTTCTACACTGAAGCCTCTAAAATGCATAGGTACTTACCTCAACATTTCCTGATACCTACTAGATAATTCCACCTGGCTGTCCCACCAGAATCTCAATCTCAATATATCTAAAATTAAACCAGTTACCTTCCCTAAAACATCAGCCCCTTATCCTGACTTCTATATGCCAATTAGTCAGAGAACATAAATGCAGTTACAGACATGAGTCCTAAAAAAAATGTTTGTGACAGAAAAAAGGGAACTAATTGGGCTGGAAAGTCAGGAAAAACACCCAAAATGAAATTTAAAGTAGTAGAAGTCAACACAAAATGTAAAAGCCTTCCTATATTTTACTCCTCTCAATAAACAGTTTGTAAATATATTGTTCATATCAAACTGTTTCTCAAATTTATGAGTTTTAAGGTAAATCTCAAAAAGCATTTATTTCTCAGGTATCTGAGTTATTTGTGGTGCTAGTAAGACAGAATACTGGTAGAATATAGAAACATAAGAGGTAAAGAGTAAGAATTTGCCAAAATTTCCTAATATTGTTGTTGGAAGAAGGTGTTCTGAGAGTAAATGTTTATTTTTTAAAATATCTTGGCAGACATTCCCTGATAATAGAGATGGATGCATTAATCTATAACGACTTTATTATACTAGCCATTTAGACCATCAAACCTTCTCCTCCAATTGGTTGACTCTGATAGTTCTTCACATATAAGCTTTATATAATATGCAGACATCATTACAAATAGAGATTATACCATCTACTGCAAGGTATTATTAGATTTGAATTAGGGATCCTGGCTGAGTTGGGACTAAGATTTGGATATGACTGTTGTAGCATAAGCAATCCATATGCACCCTCACCTCAGCCAACATCTTTATCATTTATCTTTGCTTCCACTGATTTCTATGGGGACTAGGAGAGCTGTTTAGTAATTACAAGAGGCAAGCAGTGCCACACATCTTTATGTTTCACATTAAATTTGTACCAGCTAAAGACTTCACCCATCAATTTGACATGAAGTCCAGTACCTTAAAGCTCCTAACTCCACCTTGGATGTTTAAGAACTTTGAGACTCACCCAAGGACAAATAAGTAGCCTGGCACTTCCACTTTCAAGAAGGAAGGTGCCCTTACATCTCTCAGTCTGCAACTACCATCACTACCATTACACTTTGCAACCTCATGGTACAGTGATGGAAGCGAGTTCTCCACTGCCTGCCCAGAGCTTCAATTCTGGGTCCAAAAAAAACCCTACCCAGGCAAGCATGGTTCTTCAAGGGAGGACCATTGCCCAACATCTTTATTATCTCTTGGCCAAGTCCAGGATCCCAGGGCTGCAGCTCATGGTGTCCTGTTTTTTTTTTCGGTCCCATTCACAGCCTTTCTCATCTCAAGTCTCACCAATCATCCAGCATAGGTTCAGGCCTCTGCACAGAAGGAATCTGAAACCACTATCTCTCTACCCAAGTTTGTGTTTCCATCCTAGGAATAGTCTACTTTTCTCTCCTTTTTTGTCTACCTCTTCCTCTTTCTATGACAATAGTTCTTAACTGTCTGTACAAATCCCATGCCTTCAGAAACTCAAGTCTGTATGTCTTCCTTAGGAACACAAGGACCCAGATCTTGGACACACAAATTTCTTTTTCCTTCACCTGACTGGATAATTTTGATTCCTTCCTAATGAACAACCTCAAGTCAAGAACTGATTCTCCAGCAGTTCCCCTACAGCAGAGGAAAACAAAACAAAACACAAGTTCATTTCAAAATGGGTCACTGAGATAAAGGTGTATGACAAATCTACGGCAGGTAACAGAAGCTAAATTGCAGGGATAGGGGTTAGGCCCTTGGAGATACTTCATCATGGGGAAAGGAGTCTGGGTTAAAGATCTGGACTCAGCAGCGAGACTGAAGAGTCAGAGGAGATTAGTGATTTGGGATATAGTTTGGAGTTGATCTTGGTCAACCTGGTGGCTCTGGTACCCTGGGAAAGAAAAAGGGCTCTGTGTGTGCATGTGTATTTTTGAACAAAGCAAAAAGAACTGAAAAGAAGTTTTTACTCATTAGGGCCAGGCAACTCTCCTACAGGAATAAAACATTGACAAGGGATAGCATTTTCCTATAGCAGAAGTGAGGATAAGGAGTGGAGCCCAGGACCCCATCAGGGTTGGTGGGATTCAGCTAGTGGCAGCTGGGGCAATAGGGGCAGAGGCAACCCAACAGGGTCAACACACACTGGTGACTAGTGGGACATTGTTTAAGGGAGCTCCAAACAATGGCTAAACAAGCACAGCAGCCACCTAGGAAAAGTCAATAGTTTAGGCAAATTGGAGGTGGTAGTTTGAACAAATCCAAGAGTATTTACAAGGTCATCCAGCTGAAAACCAAGATGAAGACATTTACAGAATGAGTCATGAAATAGGCTTTGACAATTCCTAGAGAGAGACTCAAAAAGGTGAGGAGCAGTAAATGTTTGAGATCTTGGGATCATGAGGGTGGGCATTAAGGTTAAGGAGATAGCAAACATTAGATTAAACAGTAAAGTGATTTTGTTTGTATCCACAAACAATTGAAGCCTGGAGAAAAAGGTTTTGCATATTGAAATATCTAACATAGTATAAGTTAAGCAATTTTTAAAATTTCTTTCCTTTTTTGCTATACTTTTTCCTTGCAAATTGTCAAATAATAAATTGAACTTCTTCTTTATGAGTATATGGGTGTGTGTGTATGAGGAGAGAGAGAGAGAGAGAGAGAGAGAGATTGGTCGTCAATTTCCCTGAGCTGGTTACCTCTGACTAAACTGGTAAAATTATCAGTTTTTGGACATTCCAAATTGAGGACCCAATCTAATGCCATTGTAAATCAAGGGACATTCACATCACAGGAATGAGCTATCTTGTAAGTCTTCTTTCATAATTTCCCTTTAATTCATTTTCTCCATTTCCTACTGTCATAATCATAATCCAGGCCCTAATTAACTCTCATTTCTCCATCCAATGAATCTTACACACTGTTTCCATTATGCCTTTTCTAACTCCATTACTGCTACCTGGAATGTCTCTAAATCTTACTCATATTTCAAAGTCCTGCTCAAATAGTACTCCTCTCATGAAAATTTTCCATATCACACATTAAGAAATGAACTACCTATTCCAGAAAGTTTTATGGCAAAGCTGTTTTATGTTACACAAATGGGGCTTCTTTACCTCCTTGTCTGGCAGTTAGTGTGTGTGTGAGTGTAGATATTATATACACTCACTACTTATTTGAAAATTTTCTGGAAATAAGAACCACATCTTTATATTCTAGCTACAGTGCTCCTTGCTCATGTTAAACCTTCCCCCCTTACCCTATTTATCAAATATCTCAGACTGCCTGTTGCATTTTTATTACTTTATTTTTCCTATCAGAGTGATTCTTAATGCCTATGGAAGCCATGTGTCATATCCATAAAAATATGGGAAGTTTAGAAGTGAGCAAGGGTAGGAAAGACTATTAGATTTGTACCAAATCATATATTCCCTTATTCAGGAATGTATTTCACCTTTCAATCCTTCAATTTTTAATAATTTTTTTCCAACTCTTTTCAAATCCTCACGTTATCCATAAGCAGAAATGTCTGGAGAAAACATAAAATAGTGAGTATTAATGAGTTTTTCTACTGATTCCCAAACTATTATCTTTTTTACCTAGAGTTTTTTTAAAAAAACAAATCAATTTTACTGATACATATTAATATAGTATACAATTTATCTGAAGTGTATAATCAATGGTTTTCGGTATAATCACATGGTGGTGCATTCATCACTTCAATCATTATTAAAGCATTTTCATTATTTCAATAATAATAAACAAAAAACAGACAAACAAGAAAATTCCTCACCTCTCAATCTCACTGTTTCCCCTGCTGTACATAGCTGCTATTTTTCTGGCTATTCTTACACAATTATTTTTTGTTTATTAAGCAGTTTTACTGAGATATGTTCACATACCATATGATCTATCCAAAGCGTATAATCAATGGCATTTTTTTTTAGCTGTTAAAAAGTTCTTTATTGTAACATTGTAAAATAAATAGAAAAATAGATGGAAAGAAATTATAAATTTTAAGAGAGTGCAAGGCCAGGTTATATTTAGTATAATCAATTATAAAAAATAGATAGCATAGCAACAAACATATATAAATGTAAATGCTAATTCAAATATAATAGATAATTCTATTTTTATATTACAGCTCTAACTATTGGACATAATTATCTGTAAGAATGAAATAAATTATTGATTTAGTTATTTAATTTCCATTTAGGCCATAATTCATTCTAGATAATCAAATTCTTATTTGGGAATTCTTCACATCTTTTTGGAATGAATTATGGCAGATAACAATTTGCCAACTCAATTTTATGAGGCAGAAAAACTCAAAATCTTGTTCAACAATAGTCATGATAAATCATTATTGATCCAGATAGATTATTTTAATTAAAGAATATGAATAAGAAAGGGTTAGAGAAAAATGAAGTATGCCAAAATATATCTCTTCTCCAGTCCTCCTCAATTAAAAGCAAGTGCTTATTTTGTATGAAGAAACTTACAGAATACTGATCACATGTACAGTTTGCCAGTTGCATTGAGTAATTATTGTTCATATACTATAATGTTGTTATTTTACATTTATCTGGTCTACTCTGGCTTTTTTTTTTTGGCTTCTATTTGCATGGAATACCTTTTTCCGACCTTTCACTTTTAACCTGGTTCTGTGCTTACATCTGAGGTGGGTCTCTTGTAGACAACATATAGACAGCTCATATTTTTTTATCCATTCAATCAATCTGTTTCTTTTGATTGAGGAGTTCAATCCATTAACATTCAGTGTTATTATTATAAAGGCATTACTTACTTCATCCATTTTGTCCTTCAGCTCTCTGTTGTCATATCTGGTTGTAAATCTGGTCTTTAGGTAACATAATCTATCGGTTTTTGTTTGTCTATGAAGACTTTAACTTACCCTCATTTTTGAAGGACAGCTTTGCCAGATACAGAATTCTTGGCTGGCAGTTTTTCTCTTTCAGTACCTTAAATACATCATACCACTTTCTTCTCTCCTCTATGGTTTCTGATGAGAGGTCTGCACTAAATCTTATTGAGTTTCCCTTGTATGTGATGCTTTGCTTTTTTCTTGCTGCTTTCAGAATGCTCTCTTTATCTCTGATATTTGTCATTCTGAATAGTAGGTATCTCGGGGTAGGTCTATTCAGATTCTGTTTGGGGTGCATTCTCCTTCTTGGATATTGATATTTATATCCTTCATAAGGGTTGGTAAGTTTTCAGTCACCATTTCCACAAATATTCTTTCTGCCCCTTTTCCATTCTCTTCTTTGGGGACACCAATAATGCAAATATTGTGCATTTTGCATTGTCATTCAGTTCCCTGAGACTCTGTTCCATTTTATCCACTCTTTTCTCTTTCTGTTCTCCTGTCTTTTCCAGTTCAACTGCTCTGTCTTCAAAAGCACTAATTCTGTCTTCAAGCAATTCAAATCTGCTCTTATGTGCCTCTAAAGCATTTTTTTAAAGATTTATTTTATTTATTTATTTCTCCCCACCCCCTTGTTGTTTTTCACTTGCTGTGTCTGTTCGTCTTCCTTTTCTTTAGAAGGCACCAGGAACCTCTGTTGCCTGCTTTGTTGTGTCTCTCATTATGTTATTTCTTCTTGTGTCTCTTGTTGTGTCATCTTGTTGCATCACCTTGTTGTGTCAGCTTGCCATGCCTGCCTGCTGTGCCAGCTCTCTGTCTTCTTTAGGAGGCACCAGGATCCAAACCAGCAACCTCCCATGTGGATGATGGGAGCCCAGTCACCTGAGCCACATCTGCTTCCCCCTCTAATGTATTTGTAATATCCATCGTGTCTTTCATTCCCATAAGGTCTGTTACTTTTCTTTGCAGGCTTTCAAATTGTTCTTTATGCTCTCCCAGTGTCTTCTTAATATCCTTTATTACTTATAGTCATATTTTCTTTAAATTCTTTGAAATGATTTAGGAGAGTTGTGTGATTATCATTGATTCATTGAATTAAATCCTGTTTCTCTTCAGGATATTTGGTTTGTTCTTTTGGCTGGGCCATCTTTTCCTGTTTCCTAGTATGGCTTGTAAGTTTTTGCTGATGTCAAGCATCTGAATATGTTGGTGAATTTACTCTGATGGCTAATTTCTCTGTCTTGTCTATTTTTTTTTTACCCCCAGCTCTTCTTTGATAATTGGTTCAAATTATTCTCAGTCTTTAAAACTGCCTAGCTTAAGTTTTCAAAATTGGGCCAGGGACTCACTAGTGGGGTACAGATTTTCTCCCCAAGCTTGGATACAGAAAGCGTGAACAGTTTTTGTCCATGCAATTTTCAGACTGGCCAGCAGATGATTCTGGTTAGCACACCTTTCCCCTGAGGTGTTTCAGCCCTGGCTTTCCTGTGTTCCTGGGTTAAATCTCCGATCTGAGATTCAAGGAGGGCTATGCTGGCCAAATTCACTGAAAGAAAGCAACTCGATTCCCCTCCCTTTTCCATTGAAACAGCTGACATGGAGGAAGATATCTGTTCCCCTCTCAGTCAGCGGCAGTGAGCCTGGGATTTTATCCCAGCTTACTATCTTGGGGGTGGGGGAAGGGAGCCCTTCCTGGCTGCCACTGGGCCTTGGTAACTCACATTTGTCATTTTGGCTTCTTCCTTTCTCTGTTCCTCACCCTCCTGGGAATTGTGTAGTATTGTCCTCTTCTGCTGACCCCCAAAGCAGGTCCCTCAGACACTTTTTGGCTCTTTCTCTGTTATTTTTGTCAGATCATTCAGCTCTGCCTATTAGTCTGTTGCCATCTTCCTACCTAGAGTTATTATTACTTTAACAGTATTTTATGAACACCATGTTGATGACTCACAAGTAGATAATTTAACACCAACTAAATGATTAAAATCAAATCTAAATTATGCATGTTTTATTGTATGTGAGTTGCAAATTGTACTACCTCTAAACAATCCCTTTCAGTACCAATAAGTTAAGTTAACCATCACTTAAAGATATTAACTCTAAGAAGGACCATTTTTAGAGTCTTTAAATATGCAGGTGCAACTGAGCCATTAAACATTCCATCAGTATTTGAACATGTGAAAATTTGGTAAGGCCTCTACAATCTTGCCAAATTCCATTCTATAATTTAAGACAACAACAAAAAATAGAGTAAGTGATACTGATTTTACAAACGGAAAAAATATAGCATAGGAATGGGCTGTAAAATAAAATAACTTTCATTTGAGTTTCACTCATTCAAGTGATAAGGTACTGAGATCCTAAGACTTCAAAAAAAATCTAACCTGGCCACACTCCAGTTCCTAGTATGCCCCAATTACTTTGTTCTTATTATATTATGCTGTAGTTTCCTCATCTGGAAAATAGAGATTAAAACTAGTACCTGCTTCATAGAGATTAAACAAAATAATCCATGTAAACTTAAAACAGTGTTTAGCACAAAGTTAGCGCTCAATAAATGTTGGCTATTATTATTTTGTGAAAACTATTACATTTATACCAATACAGCCTACTCAATACCAAAATAAAACTAATGGAAAAAAAAATCAGCTATGCATCTTTTCACAGAGACTGAACTGTGATGAATATAAGGATAAACCAGTATGGATCTAAAGTCCTGCCATGACTTTCTAGTACTCAACATTTAAAATTTCATATTTACTTTTTTTTTTCCTTTTTTTTTTAACTTTATTTTGTACATTTAATAATTGAAAACATAAACAATTAAAAACCAAAAAGTAAACACAGATGAATAAATATATACATTTCTCAATTAAATGTAATGGATACATGTAATTTTTTTTTTTTTAATCAAACAATATATTATACAATATATTTGGTTCATAGTAATGCATTCATACAGTATTTGTCCTTTTGTGTCTGGCTTGCTTCACTTAACATAATGTCCTCCAGGTTCATCCATGTTGCCATATGCTTTATGACTTCATTTCTCCTTACAGCTGCATAACATTCCATCGTGTGAATAGACCACAGTTTGTTTATCCATTCATCTGTTGATGGACAACTGGGTTGTTTCCTACTTTTGGCAATGGTGAATAATGTGGCTATGAACATCGGTGTGCAGATGTCTGTTTGTGTCACTGCTCTGAGTTCTTCTGAGTATATATCCAGGAGTGGTATTGCAGGGTCACATGGCAAGTCTATATTCAACTTCTTTAGGAACTGCCAAACAGTCCTCCATAGTGGTTGTTTAGAACATATGGATCTACTGTAAATGCTAATCATTTGTTAACTTGAATAGGATAAGTGTGTAAAACATGCCAAGTGAACTTGAGTTTTGTGATGTGTTAATGTGTCAAATTTTGCTAGGTTATGGTGTCCAGTTGTTTGGTGAAGCATATTGTGAAGATATTTGATGGACCTAAATCATCCAGTAAGTTGATTGTGCCTATGGCTGGTTGGTTTTAACAATGAGAAATGATGATTTCAGCAGTTAGAATTGAGAATTTCCATCTCTACTTCAGCCAGGCAGCTTCTCCCGGGGGCTTTGTTGAAAACCTTCACTGGAGTTCCCAGCTTATTGCCTTCCCTACAGAATCTGAACTTGCCCATCCCCAGTCACATGAGCCAATTCCTATAAAAAAATCTCATAATATATACATTATACACACACACACACACACACACACAACACCTCCTGTTGGTTCTGTTGCTTTGAAGAACAAGTCCCAACTAAGAAAACATTTGAAATTTACACAAAATAAATATCTAGTACATTATCCCTATTGTACTGTGACAAATTAAGGTAATTTGCATCAACAGATTTTAACAGCAGCACAAAATCCCATGATCTTGCACTTAGTTCTCTCTGCTACAAACATTAGCCCTAGTTCAGCCTTTCTGTCCTTATTTTTGGAAGCTTACAGAGCTATAGATGATTCACTGAATTTTTACTTTCTATCTGATTATGTTAGTGTCATTTAGGATAGGCACAGCATAAAGCTCCTAAATGACTTACTGATGAGTATAATATGCATTTAAATAAACAATTTATATTTCTTAGTCACACCGATACCTTTTCCAAAGAGAGCAAGTCAAAACATTAAAAATAAAAACTTTCATTTTCTCTTATTATTAGTTACAATGCCTTTCATTACTGGTGATAGAATAAATGGCATTTACTAGTTAGACTGCTAAGTGTCCATTATCAAGTGCTAATGAGTTGAAAGAAATTGCCCTTCCTACTGCAGAGTAACCTGAAGCTTTCAGCACTTTCATCAGCTCAGATAAGGTGCACCAAATTATCTTTCCAACTACAGTTGTGTCACCTGAATGCAATTAACACCTTATTAAGTGTTAAGGCATTTCTGCAGGTAAGAAATTAGTCATGTCTCAGTACCTTGCAACACTTCTTTAGAACAGTATTGATACATTCACTGTGAGCTATGGAAAATGTTGAAAACAAATTCTTTAGAGCAATGCAATTACAAGGATAATTTTATATTTGTCTTAGGGATGCTGACTGCAGCATCAGAGGGTGAAGGGCAATAAATTGAAGATGTTTCTTTTCATAATCACAGTGTTTCTTTTGGATTCAAAGTTTAGTGCCAGAAAGTTGATAGTATGTTTCTGGATAATTTTCATTAAATTTCAATCATTAAACCATTCCTTCATAAGTTTTTATTTCTACTTTTTTTCCCTGCACTGAAAATCTTGAGCGATCAAATACTATCTGCAAACATTTTAATTTAAAATTCAAGATGTAGGAGAGGCAGGTCTTAATATTTACCAAAAAAAAAATAGGAATTTATAACTAAATTTTGTATCTAAAAACTTTACCAACTTGAAAATACCCCTCCCCCATTTTTCTTCTATAACTAAAACCAAAATATTAACAACTTGTTCCATGAAGAAGAATGGATGGAAGAATATCCTCAACAAAAATAAAAAGAGAAGAAAATTACCCCTCCAAGTTTTAAAATCATCTCCATTTGCATTTCTTCTGTAATTCAGATTTTTTTTACCTGTTTCCTTTCCCTTCCCTTAAAGGATCATAAATGATTAAAGGCAGGCACAGAATTTGCAATTTGTAACAACCTCAGTTCTTCCAAGGGAACTAGAGAAAATTTCCTAGGTTCAGATGATAGAATTTACAAGATACTTTAATTCTCCATTAAATATCAGCTCTAGTTCTACTGCTATAGAATTTAGTTTGCAGTGTTTTATGCACATAGTAGGAAGGAATTCAAAAGCTATTTGAAAGTAAGCATCTCTTTAGAATTTGTCTGACATATATTTCATATGTAAGTAATACTTTTTTTCTTTCCTTTTCTAGTAAGGAAACTAGGCAGCAGTATTAAGTGCCACATAAATAGTTAATTGGGTGGAATGATTAGAAGATTACATAAACCACTTCTCATGTAGGAACCTCTGAGACAAGCTTCAGAGGAATATGGATCAAATGTTCAATTACCATTTTCTGTGTATATAAAATATTTCTTAATAAGCTATAGATTGACAGTTTCCAGATTTCCCATTAAACTACAAACCAGCACCACACCACAAAATCTTTTAGAAGATTTGAGATCATTCTAGTCTACTTCCTCATATGACAGTTGAGTAACTAAAATCTAAAGAGGTTAAATGACTTGTTCAAGGTCACATAAATGGTTACAGAGAACCCAGATCTTATGGAGCTTCATCTAGCACTTCTATGACGCAAAACAGGAGAAGGGGAGGCACGTATACCATTCAAAGAACCTTTGGGCACTATGTTTTACTACTTGTTTCTAGGAATGGTACTTGTAGATTAAAGCGAGGTCTTATATTTTCACAGTTGTCCTAAATTTAGTATTGATTTTTATTTGGCCCACATTAGAGTAGCTATAACAATATTAAATGCTTTCCCTTCCTTGTGACATTTTTATCCCACATAAAATTTCAGAAAGTCATCTTCACCATTTTTTGGAGTCATGTCAGGAATAAGCTAACATTTCTCATAGAGTTTTTGCATTATTAAAATTGTTCTTACAAGTTGCAATTTTAGGTCAGTTTTTTTTTTTTTTTTTTTTTTTTTTTAATTTATTTACTTTATCCACTTTAAACCCCCCCTTCCCCATTTTGCTGTTTTTTGTGTCCATTCACTGGGCAATTCTCTGTGTCTGTTTCCTGCCATCTCTTCTCATCCTCCTCCTCCAGTCTTCACCAGGATTCGATCCTGGAGACTTCCAATGTAGGAGAGAGGTATTCTGCCGCCTGCGCCACCTCGGCTCCTGGCTTCCAGAGCTTTCGGAGCATCTCATCTTGTCTCTCCCCTGTTAGGTCATCATCTTGCTGCATGGCTCCTGGGGCCTGGCGGCTCACCGGCACACAAAGCCTGGCAGCCCATGCGCCTTCTATATATATATATATATATTTTTTTTTTTTTAATTTTACCGGGAGGTCCTGGGGATCGAACCCAGGTCCCTCCATATGGCAGACGGATGCCCAACCATTTGAGCCACATCCGCCTCCTTTAGGTCAGTTTTGTCCTATGTTTTTCTTATATGATTTAGCAAGTCCTAAAATTAACTGAACTAGAACTACTAATACTGTTTGAGTCTTTTCTTTTTTCTCAAAATGTAAAAACTTCCATAACATATGACTGGTTGAAGAACTTTGTGAAAACAAGAAATAAAGCCATCATCTAAGTGTCATAAAATTACTTAGAAACAAACTTTCTAAAAAAGGTTTCATGACTTTTATCCAGTTTTGATGCTTCTACTACTGTATTTTTTTTCACAATGTACAAATGGTAAAGTTTAAATAGTATTTTTTAAAAAGAGCTCTTTAGTTGCCATTAGTTCAGAATTGAGTGAAGGGATATTATGCTTGAGAATTAGTGTCTATTCCTTTAAACCAATGTTACTTTTCCCATCTAGCAGCTGCAGGTGTCTACTAGAATAAGTCATATAATAAAGTACCTTTATCTATTATTTCTACTCTCAACACTATCCTTTGACAACAGCTCTGAGATCCGGCAAAGAAAACAACAAATATTAAGAATGTTTTTCCTAATTTGATTTTTACCCACAAAAAAAAAAAAAAAAAAAAAGATGTTTTTCCTGAATATCCGAGATATGATGCTTAACTTCTGCCAAAAAATTATTAATATAGTTTAGAGTGAAAATATAAGTTAACTATGTTGAGAGCTATTTTTCTGTAGAATATTTAGAAACCCATTATTGTGGTAATTACACTTTCAGAAATATATGTATTATGGATATCAAGTTGTAGTCAAAGATTTATGAAGAAATATTTATTATGGCATTAACTAAAATAACTAGCAAATGAAAAAGTCCTTAGAAGTTAGAGAATTGATGTTAAATAAGTTATGGCACACAGTTTTACTTTACTACTTTTGATTACTTTTCAAATCTTCCTTAATGAACATCTATTACTTTTATCATTTTAAATAAGGACCCTAAAATGTTTTTTAAATGTTTATTGACAAAACTAAAATTAAAGGGCTTAAGAAAACCACAATATTTGCCATTGTCAGAAGCTATGTTAGGAACTTATGCTGAGGCAGATTCTATTTTCCAAAGATGGCTACCACAATGTATCTCATCTCACTTGATCTTCTTAGAACATGATGCCTTGTAGTGAGGTTTAAGTCCCCTCCCCTTGAAACTTGGCTGACATTTATGAGAGCACCGTCACTAATAGAGCAAGGTTAAATAATGCTTTATGATTTGCAAGTCCAGGTCATAAAAAACCATGTACTTTCACAGTTGTTGGTTTTTGTTTGTTTCTTTGTTTGTTTTTGATCTTCACTCTTTGAACTCTGCCACCATGTTGTGAGGAAGACCAATCTAACCATGTACCTCATCTAGGTGTTTGAGCCAAGAGCCCCAGCTAAGGGGCCAGCAACAGTGAACAATAACCAGCAGATATGTGAATAAAGAAACTTAGAGAAAAATTCACCCTCCATTCACTTCCAGCCTTTGAATTTTCCCAGCTGAGACTCCAAACAAGCTCTCCTCAATGTGCCCTTTCTGAATACCTGAAATACTACCTTTCCTTAAGTGATTGGAATCACAATCGAATTTGCAGAAATACTTTGTGTACTTAGTGAATTCTTTACTGCAAAAGGAGAAAAAGTTACCAAACTTCAGTCTAAGAATTGAAGGCCTTGATTTCAGTCTTAACAATATATGACAAAGACTATGTACTGAAATAGGAGAAAAGAGAAGCACTAACCTTTTATTTTGTAAACATGGACAGTAGTATATAAAAAATTGCTACAATGGAATAAAACAGAAGGGTCCTTCAGCATGGAAACTGATTTTTAAAAGAAAAACAAAGTTCTTTTGACTATAACTTTCAGTTACATTTCTTGAGACTTACCAGACCCACAAGCTAGACAAAATGCAGCAATTTTAGTACTATGTGAGTGCTGAATTGCTATACCTAATAATCTAGCATCCATCAGATTAATATTGAACAAGGGATTCCTTTGCTGTGAATGTATCATTTGACACTGATACAATTTGAGCCAAATTTACTTGGTCCTTTGGGTTAGTGATTGCTGTCTCATCTAGACACATAAATGTCAGAGGAAATAGATGAGACCAATTGAATAGTTCTTTGCTGTAGCTGTAATAGAGTTGTAAACTGAAAGATTATTCATTCATACAGGGGGACAAGTATTTAATAAAAGTAAGTATAAGTTACTAAGAGACATTTAACAAAGTCTTGGTTTGGGCATAGGAGGGAAAAGTCTAGTTGGGTTTCCCAAAAGTAATATCTTAACTAGGTCATCAATAGCAAATAAGACTGAGTTGTATAAAAGGATAAGTGGTAAGATGTTCCAGGCAAAGTTACAACCTATCCAAAAGCTCAAAAGAGAAGAGTATGGCATAATGACAGACCTCCAAAAATAATTCTGTTTTACGGGAGCTTAGTCTAGGAGGTGAGGAGGGGCAAAAGGTGAGAATGAATAGGAAATCAGAGTCAGAACATGATGCATGTCACACATTTTGGTTTTATGACAGGCCTTTGAAGTGTTTTAGGAAAGGAAGTGTCATGATCAGCCTTGCTTTCTCTCAAGATTTGTCTGGATCAGAGTAAAACTGAACAATTAGAAGGTAATTTGCAGTGACTCAGGGAAAAGACAATAGTGGCCTTAAATTAAATAGAGAAAGATGAAATGGATGAAAATGGGTGGGTAGATTTGAGTGATATTAAGGTAGCAACATTAATTAGATTTGTTGATTCATTGGTTGTGGGTATGAAGAAGAGATTCGGAATTAAGAATGAACCAGTGTCTGGAGTGAATAACTGAATATATATATATGGTGGTCCCAGTCTCTGAAATAAGAAACAGAAGCAGAATGGTTGGGGTGGGGATAAAAGGGATGTCAATTTATAGACATGTTGACTTTGAGATGCCTATGGGACATCCAAATGGAGATGTTAAGGAGACTCTTAGATCTCACATTCAGAAGAAGGGTCCAGTCAACAGCAAGTGAGTTGGGGACTAATGCTTTATAGATCGTATCTGAAACATCAAGCATGAGTGAGATCACCTAGGAAAATACGTCAAGTGAGGGGTATAAAGACTAATGTGGAAAGCAATGTTATATATGGGTCAGGCAGAAAAAGAAGAGCACTGAGAAGGCAGCTAAAAAGGAGCAATCATAAAGGTAAAAGAAACTCTAAGGGAGAGTGGGATCACAGAAGTAAAGAAACTATATTTATTAAATAAGAATTTGTGAACAGTTCAAACGCTGCAGAGAAGTCAGCAAAATGAACACTGAAAACTGTTCACTGAATTTAGCCTTTCCTTTATGCTAATCCCAAGCCTTCAATCTTGTTTGCCTCATCTATGTCTTTAGATTTCTGTTCATTTCCGAAGGAGAACCTGTTACATTATGGCACTCATGTACACAGGAATGTTTGAGATTTGAGATAAGAAGGTTTTTTTATTATACCATTCAAATTATATTGTATTGGAAAAATATAACAAACTTTTTCCCAAAAATTACTTCTCTAGTTATAATCATAATAAATTTAATCTAATAATTAATTTGTCATAAGTTTCTACATTGAAAATAAATAAGTAAGTTATTTTCACAGAGAAGTGATTTCCTAAAGTTTCTTATGTATAGGAAATGGTCCTGAGACAGGGACTTATGTATCCTGATGCATAGACCTCTATACAAGGCTCTAAAAACCACACAGGCAAAGCAAATAATCCTGTGAGTTTCTTGTAGAACATTTTTAATATCATAGTACATGGCCTTTATCATCTTTAACTAGAGATAAGTAACTTTACAACTGCATATAATGAAAAGTTTTACACTTTGTGTGTGACTCTTTAAAGCCTTCATCAGTTTGTCAATTAACAAACTAAAAACCTCGTTTATTCTAGTTATGCCTGGAAGCTGATGTTCCTAATAAAAAGGCTTTTTACATAAATAAAAGTAATGTCTTAGAGAATTGACTTTCACAGCTTCCATAATTATAAACCAGGTATTGTTCTTCCTGAGTACATTCATTACTTTCTGAGTGCAAAATGGAGAGGGAATTTGTTAATCCCTTTTGCACTATAATATCTCTGTGTTTAACCACACTGATCTATGTACTATCCTAGCAGGTAAATAGCAAATGGTAGATGTACAAACCAAATTTACTCCCACAACTGCTGTGGATATCTGCTATATATTTGTCAGAAGCTCATTCACCACATCCAACGGAAGGTAGATCCAGGGTACAATAAAAAAAATGCACTCATATGCCACATTAGGCCTGAGCAACCAGAAGAGAGAGAGAAAAATACAAAGGTAGTTTTCATTGCTTAAAAGTCCAACATGTTTTATTCAAATAAAATATATAAATAGGATAAAGTCATCATTCTAACATTAGTATATGAGATGAGTAGGTAGGCACACCTGATAAGGCCACACTAAGGATAATTTTTAAAACTCAACAAGCACTACCACTGTTTTAATTTCCTAGGCTGCTTAAAACAAATGCCATGAAATGGTTTGGCTTGAACAAGGGGAATTTATTATCTTACAATTTTGAGGCCAAGAAAATGTCCAAATCAAGTCATTATCAAGGCTATGCTTTCAAACCAAAGAACAGCTGATGGCTATGCTTGGCTCCTCTGTCACATGACAAGGCACATAGTGGCATCTGCTGGTCTCTCCTTGCTCTTCTGGATTTTGCTGATTTCAACTTCTTGCTTTTGTGGCTTTTTTTCTCTCTGTGTATTAGGATTAAGACCCATCCTGAATGATGTGAGTGACACCTTAACTGAAGTAGCTTCATCAAAAGGTCCTACTTTCAGTGGGTTCACACCCACAGAAATGGATTAGATTTAAGAACATGATATTTTCTGGGGTACATACAGCTTCACATCACTACAACCACTTCGACAGAAAAGACAGAGTACAATAATGTAAGGAATTATTAATTGTTCATTATTCAATGGGAATTTATTGAGGGTTTAACTCTAGTGCTAAGCACTCAGGATGCATATATGTATTAGTCAGCCAAAGGAGTGCTGATGCAAAATACCAGAAATCTTTTGACTTTTATAAAGGGTATTTATTTGGGGTAGAAGCCCACAGTTACCAGGCCATAAAGCATAAGTTACTTCCCTCACCAAAGTCTGTTGCCATGTGTTGGAGCAAGATGGCTGCCAACATCTGCAAGGGTTCAGGCTTTCTGGGTTTCTCTCTTTGTGGGGCTCATTTCACTCTGGGCTCAGCTTCTCTGCTCTCTCCACAAGGCCAGCTGTAGACTATCCTGCAAATGACTCGTCTCTCTTCCTGGAGCCTCTGCTGTGTTCAATTGAACCTTCTCTCCTTCCTCACTTATCTGCTTCTCTATGTGTTTACTTCCCAGGCTCCAGGATCAAAACTCCAAACTCCCTTCTCTGCAGTGCAGTTTCTCTGTGAGTCCCCACCCACCAAGGGGGCAGGGACTCAACATCCTACCAATGTGGCTCAATCAAAGCCTCAATCATTATTTAATCAAGTAAAAGTGAAACCTCTGAATCCAATATAATCTAATATGCCCAGAGGAGCAAACCAGTTTACAAACATAATTCAATATCTATCTTTTGGAATTTATAAACACTATCAAACTGCTACAATATGTAAACAAGTCATGATCCTTACCCTTAAGGACTTTGTATGAACTCCAAGAGGGGAAACTGAGTCACAAAAGGAGAGAGCTGAAAAGGACCTTAGCATGATTTGGTATGGCTGTTGGCTAGCTACCAACAAAGAGTCATCACCTTTCTAACAAAATCATCCCTGCTTTTATTCCTGATATCTGCTCTCTGCTCTCCAGCCATGACTTCAGGGGAGATGAGTCTTAGCTCCAGTTCCAATGAGTGAATGATGATTGGTTAAAGACAAGCATGGTGTTTAGATTCCTCTGTCCAGTTATTGGTTTCAACATGGGCATGTAATAAAATTTTATCCAATGAGATAGGAGAATTATGGTGGGGGTCTTCTTATAGAAAATTCTCAATAATAATAAGAATCATATAGGATCTGGCCTTAAGGAGCCTCCAATGGGAATGAGCCTCAGTTGGAAATGAAAAGTATGAAATCTGAGGACTCACTCACAGCACAAAGTAGAATTCCAGAGGAAGAGAGTAGAAGAAAAATTAACAAATGTCAATCACTCAAAGCCCACACACAGCTGAAAAGCTGAACAGAGACAAGTGTCTACTCATCAGGATCCATTTTCAAGTATTGGGAAGAAAATATGAAAGGAACCCAAAGACACAGGGAGGGGCATCAAGGAGAAACCACTCACACTATTGAAGGGCAATTAGAAGACATGGAGTAAACATCCCAGGAAACGGGATTTTCAGATAATGATGCCTTGCACTCTGACAGTAAAGAAAGAGCATGTAAACTCCTTGAGAAAAAAAGAGACAAAATATGTAGAAATAAATCAATTAAATGAGATAAAACATGAGAGCTAGAAGAACTAAGAAAAGAAAGCTAGGACAAAATATCATTTTAGAACAAATACATATAAAATAAATAGTAAACAGAGAGCATAATTTTCACAATAGCCAACTTAATGTGTGATCTGGGGGGGGCAAGCTTAAGAAAATCACATAGATCTCAAAGGACCAGAGAAATAAAAGCAATTAAAAGAAGATGAAAGAGAGGCAATGAAGAAAAAGAATATCAACTTGACAGACACAGCTGATTGTTGATCCTGTGGCCATACCCACCCATCTTCTTCCTTGCTTACCTCTACTAAAGAGGATAAAAGAGCTAAATATTTAATATCTCAGTCTCCTCAGAAAGATACACATCTTCTGATTTGAATAACGTTGAAACCACTTTCAGTGAGAAAAGCAATTTGTAGAACTATAAAGAAATGAAATTATTATGTGCATGTATATGATGTAAAACTGGATGGAAATTTTTAAAAAAGACTCATACGGGAAGAGGAAATCCCTCTTGTTCCACTGGATGCTGTTGTGTCTTGATGAGATGTCTGGTTCTGTTGCTGCTGTTTTAAGGCCACGAAGGCCACTAACTGAAGCACTAGGAAACATGCTGAACATGGTAGAGAAAAGAAAGCACACTCATACACCCTGGTTCCTGATGATATCTTCAAACCACTGACTTCTTGCTATGAAAGACAATAAATTGTCTATGTGGATTAAACTATGAGTCAGAGTTTTCTGCTTATTAGAGACCTTGAAATGAGTGTTAGAGGTCTTCTAGATGTTGGACAAATTATACCTAGTAATCTTAGTTGCCAATCCCTAGTTAAATCAAGGGCCATCCCATTGGGAATATTGCTCTCTACTAATGCTAACGTGAACATGCTGAGTTAAGGAAGTGCCTTCTGTCCCTGATCCACTGTCTTGGTTTGGAATGCACTATTCCCAGTTTCCATTACTGTTTGCCATAGGACTTATGGATAAACCAGAAGTGGATATGGTCATCAGGTCCTAAAACCACGATACAACTCACCATGAAGTAAGGGAGAAAACTAGCATGAAACCTGTTACGGTGTTAGATTGGAATTAGACTTATTGGTGTGAACTCATGGCTTTTAATATAGAAATAGAGATATAAATGTATATTTGTATAAACATATATATACATACACACACACACAGACACATTGAGGCAGTTTGAGGTTATTTTATTAATCCCAAAAAGAGAAAGATTATGTTTGTAAATTAATCTATTCCTCTTGGTGTGATACCCTTTGATTGCATTAAATTCCTCTGAGATGTCTTTGATTAGATTACTTGATAAGATCACGTTAGGGCTTTTAATTGACCATGTCAGTAAGGCATGACTCAGGTTGAGTCTCTGCCACCTTGCTAGGTCTGATAAATGGACTCACACGGACAGACAGAGGGAAAAAGAAGCCTCCATGTTTGATCCTGCCATGTAAGAGAGAGATTGCTGAAGCATGAAGCCCTAAGAGTCTTGGCCCACAGAGCAACTCAACAGGAGGCGGTGAGCCCAGAGGAGAAGGCTGAAACCTTGACAGAGATCAGCAGCCATCTTGCTTCACCATGTGGCAACATGCCAGAATCAACAGTAGCTGATGTTGGTGAGAAAGTATCTGCTGATGCCTTGATTTGGACATTTCATGGCCTTGGAACAGCAAGCTTTTACCCCCAAATGGATCTCCATTATAGAAGCCAACAGATTTCTGGTACTTTGCACTGGCAGCCCTTTAGCAAACTAAAACACATGTATATGTAAGCATGCATATCCGTACATATATTTCCTAACTCTGTCTACTGAAAAAAGCTGGGAGCAGCAACACTCCATCCAGCACCCAGATTGAAGAACCAGGGTTCTGTGGAGAAATGGATGATACCAGCACTGGGGCCAGGAAAGTATAAGATAAGCCTGGAACATCTATTGCTAGACAGTAAGAAAGTGCTCAGAGATTTATGGGGACTTGTCAAAAGGACATATAACCCACTTTGATGGAGCTCCCACTGGTCAAATCTTGGAAAATTGAAGAACAAAATAAATAATTTATTGAATAAAATTGGAAACCATTAGTTATACTGATGTTTTAGTTTGCTAAATGCTGCCAAATTAATATACAAGAAATGAATTGGCTTTTAAAAGGGCATTTATTAGGTTACAGTTATGAGGCCATGAAAGTATACAAATCAAGGTGTCATCAGAGATGCTTTCTCACCAAGCTGCAGCTGTGTGCAATCAGGCACATTGCGGGGTATAATGGCGGTGTCTGCTAGTCTCTGCCTTCTCCTCCAGACTCCATTCCTTTCAGCTTCTGGTTGACTTCTGGGTCTTGTTGCTTCCACTTCTGACTTCCTCTAACAGCTTCTAGGAGTTTTTCTCTCTGTCTCTGCAGCATTCTTTCTGTGCTTGTGGCATTTTATTCCTCTGTATATAAAGGACTCCAGTAAGAGGACTAAGATCCATCCTGGGTCATACAATCTAATCAAAGGCCCTTAGCCAAAGTAATTTAATCAAAATGTCCTGCCTACAATAGATTTATACATACAGGAATGGATTAGCTTTAAGAACAGGATTTTCTGGGGTATAAAGGAAGCTTCAAACTGTCACAACTGATATCAATCAATAAGTAACAAATTGAAAGTTTAATGAGGAATAAAATACTTACACAAAGTATGATCCAGCCCCAAAACACTTAACAATTACAAAGAGAAAAAAAGAATAAATTCAGAGTGAAGAAGTCTGGCAGATACCACCTCAATCAGCAATCAAATTGAAAATCATCAGTAATAAGATGAATCAAATTTGTGCACCAATTGACACAATGCAATGAGAGGAACACAGTATTACTCCAGTGACATTTCTGCCAAAAATGCACAGCCTGAATCTAATCATAAGGCAATGTCAGACAAACTCACTTTAAAGAACATTCTAGAAAATAATAAGTTTGTAATCTTTGAAAATGTCAAGATCATGAAAGTCAAAGAAAGACTTAGGAACTATATTAGTCTGCCAAAGGCCTGAGGATGCAAAGTACCAGAAATCTGTTGGCTTTTATAAAGAGTATTTGTAGCAGTTTGGCAATGTTTATGAATTCCAAAAATAGATATTAGATTGTGTTTGTAAACTGGTCTGTTCCTCTGGGCATATTAGGTTGTATTAAATTCAGAGGTTTCACTTTTACTTGATTAAATCATAATTAGGGTTTTGATTTGGCCATGTCAGTAAGACGTTGAGTTCCCACCAACACAGCAGAGAAGAGAGTTTTGAGTTTTGATGCTGGAGCCCTGGGAAGCAAACACACAGGAGAGCACAGAGGAATAGAGATGGCTCCATAGTCAGGGCAAAGGCCCTGGAAAGAAAGAGAGCCTGGTAGTCTACAGGTGACCTTGTGGAGAGAATAGAGTAGCTGAGCCCAGAAAGAATAGAGCTCCAGGGAGAGAGACAAAGCCTTATGCCAGCCTACAGCTGAGATCGGAAGGAGCTGGGACCATGGAGCCTTAGGAGGAAGAGTAAGGTTGAACCCTCCAGAGATAGGCAGCCATCTTGCTCCAACACGTGGCAACAGACTTTGGTGAGGGAAGTAACTTACTCTTTATGGCCTCGTGACTATAAGCTTCTACCCCAAATAAATACCCTTTATAAAAGCCAACAGACTTCTGGTATGGGGTAAAAACTTACAGTTGCAAGGCCATAAAAGGTCCAACTCAAGGTTGCTTTCTCACCAAAGTCAGTTGCCACATGTTGAAGCAACATGGCTGCTGATCTCTGGATGGTCTCTGCCTTCCACTCTGGGCTTCCTCTTTTTCTTGAGGCTCCATGGGACCAGCCAATTGAGGCTGAAGTCCTCTCTCTCCTGGCATAGGGCTTGTTTCTTTCAGGGCTTCCTATATTCATCTTGGCTCTCTTCCCAAGGACAGCTGGAAGCTATCAGGCAAAATGGTACATCTTTCTCCAGGGCTTTAGCTGTTTGAGCCTTCTTTCTGTCACATGGCTGGATCAAAAATGACTGAGCTTTCTCTTCTCTGTGTGTCTGCCTGTCTTGTGAGTATCCCTTTATATCAGACCCAGCAATGGGGCAGAGACTCAACCTGAGTCACACTCACTGACATAGTCAAAACAAAAGCCCTAAATTAACAGGTAATCTAATCAAAGACACCTCACCTGAATTTAATGCAATCAAGGTATCACACCCCAAAGGAATAGATTAGTTTACAAACATAATCTTTCTCTTTTTGGGATTCATAAAATAATCTCAAACTGCCACAGGAACTGTTTCAAATTGAAGAAAACTGAAGAAACATGGCAACTAAATGCAATACATGACATGGATCCTTTTGCTATAAAGGAAATTTTGTAGACAATTGGTGACAACTGGATGGAGCCTGAGATTCATATGGTAGGAATGTATCAGTGTTATTTTCTGATTTTGATGGTTGCATGGTGGTTATATAGGAGAATATTCTTGTCGATCGAAGATTAAATTGTTCTGGGGGAAGTTCTTTGTACTGTACTGTACTTTTTTTCAAAATTTAAAAAAAAAATAGAGAAGAAAATATAACAGAATAAAGAAATGTCAAATCAGTTTATTTTAAATTCAGAAAACATTCTTAGAACTCATATTTTGCATCTTGAATTTCCTTATAATCTACAACTGTTTCACATACATTATCACATTTGTTTCACAGCATGACTTCCATTTCCAGTGTGCAATGATAGGGAGACAAGTTAAAGGAGTATAGATACTGGTGGACTCTACCAAGCAAAAATGCTAACCAAGGCTCAAGGTGCTCAAGTTAAACACCTCATAAATTAATAGGCCAAACCAGTATAAACCACTTCAATTCCACCCAAAAACAGGTAAAAAGAATGGGCCAAAGAATAGGAAGCAGCTGCAAACTTCAAGGAGTAAGGTTTGCATAAACAGATAAGACTACACTACTTCCCTCTCTCCATGAAATTCCTCCCTTCTTCTGGGGACAGAGCCCTATTCTCTTTGACCTCCCCAACCCCCTCTTTTCAGGGTTGTCAATTGCCTACCACTACAGTCTGGCTATTCCTCTCCCATCAGTCTTCCTACTTTTTTTTCCTCACTTGGAACATAAAAGAACTGGAAAAAGTTGCCAGCAGCTAAGTTTTGTTGATCTCTTGGCATAAATGAAGAAATCTTGGCTTCATTCTGGTCCTTGATCTTTCAAATAAGTCCATCTTTGAATTGCCTTGCTCTTCGTTTTTATTTCAGTAACTCAACAAACCCTTGAGGAAAAAGTCTATCAGGACCTTTTTATTTGTATTACTGTCCTTCTTCATACCTTGTATTCTGGAGGTCAGCAAAAACCTTAACTTTTTCCAGAGAAGGCCATGCTTTCTACTTCAGTGGCCTGGACTTAATTTTCAGAGCAGATGGAATTGATCAGGAATTTTCTGTGCATGAATTAATATTATATATTAAATGGGGCAGGATAACACCTCCACCCTCACACATATCCATTTTCTGTAACACAGCATAAGCAGCCCCCCTCCTGGAGATTACAACTTTAATTTATTCAGAAACAATTTCCTTAGCATCTACTACATACCAGGCATTACACTAAGTACTTGGAATAGGTCTGTGAGCAAAATAAAAATAAACCCTGGCTCACTTGGGGCATATATCTAGTAGAGCAGGAGAAGGCAACAAATAAACAATGACACACATAAATACTATAGCAAAAGAAAATGTAAGGCAGGGTAAAGGGGATTCAAAGTACTGGGTTACAGGTGTGCATGTTATAATTTTAAAAACCAAACTAATAACTGAAGGGAGTATTACTTTGTCAAAAAAAAAATAGGGACTGATTTATTTTTTATTATAAAATACATGAAAATTATGAGAATTATGATAATAAGTCACCAATTTTACTAACAGAAAGGGATGTTTGTATTGTAGATGCTTTGTCCTGAAGACTCAATCCCCCAGCATGGATGGGAAAATGAAAGGAACCTGGCCAGAGGAAAAGTGGAAGCATCAGCAGGACCTTATAGATAAAGAGGCTGAGAGGATTGTGGAAGAGAAAGAGAAGAGGGAGGGAGACCATGGAGGAGGAATCCCCTTAGGCCATCCAAAGTGACCTCAAAACAACTGATTAGTGGTTGTTTGAGGAAGAAAAGTACAGACATCTTTTGCACCATTCCTTAAACTTCTCCCATCTGCTTGATTATCCATTAGTAAGACATTTTTGGAAATGAACTATATCTTCTTTTCCTCTCTTCCTTGTCAAGGCCACTAATGATCTCCAAGTTACCATATCCTATAGCCAATTCTCAGTCCTCACCTTCTTTGACTTCTCAGTTGTATTTGGATAGGTAATCACTCCCTCTTATTAGACATCCACTGCTCACTGGGCTCTGAGTTACATACTTTCAGTTGCCTTCCAGCCTCTCTAATCCATCTTCTCAGTCTCCTTTGCTGATTCCTCCATATTTCCTCAACCTCTAAAAGTTGGTGTGACCCAGTCCTCCTCTGTATGTATACTCACCCCTTAAGTGATTGTATATAGATTCATGGTTTAAATAACATCTCAATGACAGACATCTCAAATTTAAAATGTCCAAAACTTAACTCTTGATTTTTCCCACCCAAACCTGTCCTCTTCTAGATTTTCCCATCTCAGTAAATGGGAACTTCATTTGTCTAGTTGCTCAGTCTGAAAATCTTGGGCTCATCTTTGATGCTCCTCAAACATATTGAGAAAATCCCTTCCTTAGACACTTTGCATATGCTGATCCTCTGCTTGGAATTCTTTTCTCCCCTCCATCAATATAGCTTACTCCCTCATTTACTTCAGGTCTCAGCTCAAATGTTGGCCTTCCAGAGAATTCTTTCCTGATGACTCTTCTAAAGATAGCACCCTCTATCATTAGCTAGCTCCTTTCTTCCACTACTTATTTTTATTGTCTGTATCTTACACTGGAAAATAAGCAAAAGCAGTAATTTTATTTTATGTTTTTGTATCTCCATCACCAAGAACAGTGTCTGTCACATAGTAGTTATTCAATAAAAACTCTGGAATGAGTGAACAAGATAAATGTGATTATACAATGTAGATATAGGATGTATGTAAGGTTAGGCTGAGATTAAGATGGTCCCCATACGTTGCTATCTGGGAGAAAAGTCATCTGATACTTGTACGTGGTTGTAACAAATGATAAGCAATGCTTAATAAAAGCCCATACTCTTTGGGAAAGCTTCTTACTGTAAATCTGTGTTGTCTGATAGGACAGTTATTAGATATATGTGGCTATTTAAATTTTAATTAAAATAAAATAAAAATTTCTTAATTGTGCTAGTGACATTTCAAGTGCTCAGTAGTCACAGGTGACTAGTGTTTAATGTATGGACAGCTCATCACTGCAGAAAGTTCCATTAGACAGCACTGCTGTAGATTAACACATACTTTGCCACACCTAGAGCTCACAATTACTTAGCTCTTCTCCTCCTCAAACTTTCAAAAAATCACGTCTGCTGTTTAGCTATTTCAGTGTTTTATTTTTGGAGCTGTTACTACCTTTCAAGGGATCCACTTCCATGACAGTGTGTGTATGTACATACAGAAATATACACACACACAATTTTTTTCCTGAGAGTTATCTTGCTCACTTCAGTCTGTTGCCACTGTATATTCTATGCAATTTTACTTCACTGTACCTATAAATATTTATTGAATGACTCCTTTATGAAGGACCTCATGTTTGGCTCTCAAGAACAAAGAATATACAAATACCAACTGAATGTACAAGACGGTTTGGAGAGGGGAGTGAATGGAGATGGTGAAGCCCATTAAAGTACTTTTATACTATATCCACTGAGGAAAAATGACCTGAAAAAAAATAAGCATCATTTCAAATATTCAAATATTTTCAGGATATAATTATGCCCTCTTCACCATATCCCCCTCCCCCAAGTCAATTGTTTGCCAATTTTTACCAGGTAATTCTTCCAAGCTTTCATGTACATCAAACTTTCTACTCATGGCATCATGATGGTATTATACTCCAGTGAAGTCTCATAATCTGTCTACTTCTTTGTTCAGCTTCCTAATTACCCTGATGAACAGAAAAGAATTTTTATACTGTGGAAATGTACATGCAAAGTTTGTATATTTTGGAACATAGCCCAGTTAAACTGTAGTAACATAACCCATTAAAGTAGAGTTGTTTACATGCATCTCAGGCAATTAAGGATGTATTTCGAGTTTAACAAGTACTACAAAAGCAGCTGAGATCTTGCAGTTGCTTTTGATGTTGAACCTGAGAAATGCAGCATTTTAAGAAAAATGTAGAAGGGTAAGGGTTCTATTTTTGCTAAAGGCAAATTATGTCTACATATTTCCGTGAGATTATTTTATCTCTGTTTAATATGCATTTATATGTACATTTTTACATTTAATAAAATTTCATTTTAAGGGCTCATAAGTGAAGCAGGATTTGTGTGGCCACAGTCTACTTTCAAAAGGAGGAAACCCAAAGGAACAAAAGTTTAGACAACTTAGAGCCTATTTGGGGAGACTGTGTGATGAATAAGTAACTTTTAAGCTCGGTTCTGAAGGATGAGTAGGAGTGATCAAAAAAGATGAGAAGCTAGTCTAATACCATCTGGGATGAGAAGGGGGAGAAGATGCTGGATATATGTAGAATGTTTAATAAAGTCAAATGTAAATATGTGGTAATGGTTGGATTTGATGGTAACACATTATAATGAATGTAACAAACTGTTGATTTGTGGATGTGATTGTGGCTGAGAGAAGTAGTCTAGGAAGATAAATGTTTATTGGAGGACAGCTGGAGGATAATATTGGGACTGTATAACAACGATTTTGGAAGTAGATGAGGACCACGGTTAATAATACAAATGCAGAAATATTCTACTACAGAGTGTTAAGAATGTGGTGATACATGGGAAAATATAACTAATGTAATTTATGGTCTATAGTTAACAACAACATTGCAATGTTTTTGTAGCAAAAGCATTATTAATTCTTTTATTAATTCTAAAGGTAAAAAAAGAATATGGGGTTTGGTTTTGTGAGATATGAATACGATTAAGCTTTTTTTTTTTTCCTCTTTAACATTTTCTTTCATTAATAAGGAGACCTTGACTATGTCATTTAACTAATCTGTGTTCATCTGTGTATCTTTCTGAAAACTAGAGGAACAACTGAGTTAGCAGTTGGAATTATATGAGATAAAAGTGCCTGACAAAGAACTTTTTAGGAGTAATGTTTCCATAACTTGTTGAACTGCCTTTTTCTGTTCTTTTACTTTTGTGAATTTGAAATAAAGTTGTTAATTTTTTTAAAATAATAAAAAATTAGAAAGAAGAGGAGGAAAGAAGTAATACCTAGGTGCAGTCAGTACAATCTATTGCCACAACCTCTTATCCTTAAAAAAAAAAAAATAGATATGCTAGGGCCATCTATGTGGCTTTTCAGAACATTATGTGCCTCTTATAAAAGTAAAATCACGGGTATGAGAATACATGCTTCTAATAATTAAAATAATATTCTGAACTTTAAAACTTCAAACGATCTTAATATATGAGATATAATAGGATACCATAACCACTCCAAAAATTGGGGGGAATTATTAAAAAAAAAAAAAAAGCCTTTCTATGGCCCTTTGAGAATGGCATTCATCAACTGGACAATTCTTTCCATACTTGGTCAATTTTCTCATTTGAATCCTAAATACCATCCCCAAAGAACAAGAAAAATAATATGATACCATCTTCTCCCAAGGAAAATATTTCCAGTGACTCCAAATATTCATAACCTCTAGATTGAAGAACACCATATTAGAACTCTGGGGAGAATTGAGAGATACCTTTCAATAATAGAAAAATAAATAGCAACTCTAAATTCAAAAATGTTGGTGTGATTTCAATTGCCTTTACATGGATCAGATTCCTATACTACTGGAAACTTCCTTCTGACTCCAAACTATCAAAATGATTGAAAAGCATTTTTGAACTGTTGCCTGTTCTAGATAGCACAATGTCATAGAAAGGATATAATAAGTGGTAACCATTTGGGTCAACAGATCCTTTGGACTATAGCTAATATTTCCTGATTTGTAAAATTTATCCAAATATTCCTATTTGTTTTATGTTTATGAGGGAAAAACACTTTCATAAATAGTAAATTTTTATGAAAAATTGTTTACATATATTTTACTAGTCTGCACAATTAAGCTAAAGATGGAGATAATTATTTTCATTTTACAGATAAAGAAATTGAATTTCAAGAACTTTAAGAAATTCGCTCAAAATTATGCAGCTTGTAATTGATGAAATCAGATTCATGTTTTTCTAATTCCAGAATCCAA
The DNA here is from genome assembly GCA_026826555.1 of Tolypeutes matacus. Classification (NCBI taxonomy): domain Eukaryota; kingdom Metazoa; phylum Chordata; class Mammalia; order Cingulata; family Chlamyphoridae; genus Tolypeutes; species Tolypeutes matacus. Next base: position 24,345,459 of record JAKSZT010053929.1, on the reverse strand, counting down.
GCTCTTTCTATCCCCAAGGTTAGGAGCAGAGTTATAATTTTACAGTGTTTAGTAAATAAGATCTTAGGTCATGGCCATGAAATTACAGCCACTAAAGAATTAAGTGTACTTGTGGCATCTTAGAAAGACTACGTTGTAGTGAAATGAGAGGTGGACTCTGAGAAGAGACTCTGACTCAAATCCAAAATTTATTAACTGTGTGAATTTCAACAAGGTAATTAACATGAGAAGAAACATTATTACTGACCATCTAGTCCAATCTATCAAGCACTAAATTTCCATTACAAATGAATGATTTCCTAGATGCTTTTGCATGGATTGTAACTTTTAAAAATGCTTAAAATTTATACAAACAATATATGCATATGGCTAAAATATAATAAAGAAAGTCTGAAATCTTAAGTCCTACTCTTCCAGAAAACAGTTGTTTCCTATGCATATATTCAGAAAATATATTTCGATTTTCTATATATCATCTTCATTTGCCAGGCTACTATGACAAAAAACACATTGGGTTGGCTTAACAACAGGAATTTACTGGCTCATAGTTTGGAAGGATAGAAGTCCAAAACCAAGGTGTAAGCAAGGCCATGCTTTCTTCCCCAAACCTGGAGTGTTCTGGTGCTTGCTTGCTGCAGGCCTTGGGGTTCCTTGTTTTGCCTCTCTGCTTCCTCTCTCTCTCTTTTGTCTGCTGCTCTCATTTCTGCTGACTTCCAGTTTCTTTCCGTGACCTTCTCTGACTGACTGTGTCCTGATTTCTTCTGCTTATAAAGTACTCCAGTAATACGGATTAAGGTGCACCCTAATTCAATTGGGCAATCTAAACTAAGAGTAACAGCTTCAAAAGGTCCTAATTACAAATGGGCTCAAACCACAAAAACATGGATTAAGATTAAGAACTTGTCTTTTGTTGGGGTACATAATTCAAGCTACCCTATGCTTAAAAAGATTTTATTGAACTATAACATATATGGAGAAAAGTACACAAATGATAAGTGGATAGCCTATGAATTATAAAGTGAAGACACCCTTACGGTCATCAATCAAATCAAGAAATGAGATATTACAAGGTACCAGAAGGCCCATTGTGCCCTCTCTCAATCACTGACCTCTTCTTCCTCTTCAGAGATAACTGTACTCTTGAATCCTAAAACCATTAATTACTTTGCCTAGATAAATGGAATCATACAGAATGTGTTCTTCTATATTTACCTTCACCATTATGTTTGCAAAATTTATCCCCTTGGATTGCATGTAGCAGTAGTTTATTTTCTTGCTTTATTACTATAAACTTCAAAATATGGATATAAGTAACAAGTATATAAAATATGCATATAGATCTAATATGTGAACATATCACAATTTATTTACCCATTCTACTTTTGATGAACATTTGAATTGTTTCCAGTTTTTGGCTATTTTGTAAAATGCTCTTGTAAATATTTTATTCATGTATTTTCATGCACATATGTTTGAATTTCAGCTGATTATTTATTTAGGAATGCAATTACTGATGCATAGCATTTGTTTTGCTCGACTTTAGGAGATGCTGCCTGTTTTTAAAGGTTTTACAAATTTATTCTCCCACCAGTTGAGTATGTTAGAATCCCAGTTATTTTACATTCTCACCAACACTTAGTATTATCAGGAGTTTTTAAGCTTTATTTTAGCCCATTTCAGTGAATGTATATTGGTAACTTATTGTGGCCTTAATGTGCAGTTCCCTAATGACTAACTTTTGATATGTTTATTGGCCCTTTGGATATCCTATTAGGAAATACCTGTTTATGTACTTTGCCCATTTTTTTAAAATTGGGTTGCCTATCATACTACTGTTTTGCAGGATCTAGTTTATGTGGCTTTTTAGTCATTCTCTTAATGATATCTTTCAATTAACACAAATTTCTCCATAAAGGCAAAGAATGGTTAATAATTGGACCACATTAAAATTATATTATTTATAATTGGATCAAAAATCCAAAACAAGCTATTCAGGAATAAATCTAATAAAAGCTGTAAAAGAGCTATTCTCAGAAAGCTACAAATCAGTCAAGGTGTCACTTCCTACCAATTGATGCATAGATTTAACACAATCCAAATAAAGAATGAACAAGTTGTGTGTGTGTGTGAGTATGTGTGTATGTGCATTTTGAAATTGATTATATATGGACTGATTTTAAAATTTGAATGGAAATGCAAAGGGAAAAGAATAGCCAAGGTAATCTTAAAGAAGTAGAGCAAAGTTAATATCAAAACTTATTTTATAGATTAAACATTTAACACAATGTGATACTGGCACAAGGTTAGACACATAGACCAGTGAGTCTATGAAACAGCTTTTGAATAGAACAGGAAACATAGCCTTTGAATAATGACAGAAACCATTTCAAAACATCTTGGAAAAGAATGACTATTTAATAAAGATGCTGGGTCAACTGACTATGCAAATGGGTACATGTTCTTCTGAACTTTCCTTTCTTTCACTTAATAATATATCTTAGAGAGCTTTCCAAATCAACACATATAAATCAAACTCACTTCTTTTTTTCCTTGTAGTTGCGTGCTTTTATTTTCTTTTTATATTTTGAAGCAATGTTGTTAGGTCCACAAAGTATCTATTAACACTTCTTAGTATCCTATAACATTTATCAATATAAAATATCACTCTGTTGTATTTGATACTTCTCACCTTGAACTCTATTTTGTCTTTTTCTAATATTATTACACTTGATGCCATCTTTATTTTGGTTTGCCTGGTATATTTCTTTCAATTATTTATTTAAAAAAATTTTTTTTTAACTTTATTTCATCTTCAAAAAAATAACAGACAAAATGTAGCTTAACAAATTATGGAAGTATTTCTTTAAAAAATCCTATCCAGGCACATTTATTTTATTTAATCCTAAAAAACAAACTCAATTGTTCTCCAGTGTTCCAAAATGAATAAATGAGCATAGATTGGTTAAATGACATGACCATCTCCTTGTTAACAAAGAAAATGAAAAAAAAAAAAAATTCTTGATCATATTCACATCTCATAAAACTAAATCCCCTATTCTTATTTTTACCTTTAGCATTGATATAGTTCCTTCTGTGCCTTTTCTACAAAAATATTACAATATTACTGTTAACTATAGTCTATAAGTTACATTAGTTGTATTTTTCCCATGTATCACCATATTCTTAACACATTGTAATGCAGGAACATTTCTGTATTTGTATTATTAACCACAATCCTCATCTACCACTGAAATCACTATATTGTACCTAGATTATCCTTTAGCTGTCTTTCAATTAACATTAACCTCCTAAAATACCCCTTTCAGCCACAATCACATTTATAAATCAGCAGTGTTAGTTATACTCATAATGTATTATAATCAACTCAAGCCATTTTCACATATTTACAATCAACCTTCTTAAACATTCTATATACAATCAGCATCAGCTCCCCTTTCTCAACCCACATTCTGTCTCCTACTAACCTATATATTATAATTTAACTGTATAGTTTAACTCTATAAGTTTATTCACTATATTAGTTCATATCAGTGAGACCATACAATAATCTTACTTTTGTGTCTGGCTTATTTCATTAAACATAATATCCTCAAGGTTCATCCATGTTGTCACATGCGTCCCAAGTTCATTTCTTCTTACAGCCGAATAGTATTCCATTGTATGTATATACCACATTTTGTTTATCCATTATTTGGTTAATGGGCACGTGGGTTGTTTCCATCTTTTAGCAATTTTGAATAATGCCTCTATGAACATCAGTGTGCAAATATCTATTCTCAGGCTTGCTTTCAGTTCTTCTGATTATATTCCTAGGAGCGGGATTGTCTGATCATCCGGCAGTTGTATATTTAGCTTCCTGAAGAACTGTCAAACTGTCTTCCACAGAAGCTGCACCAGTTTATACCCCCATCAACAATGAAAGAGTGTTCTAATTTCTCCACATCCTATCCAGCACTTGTAGTTTTCTGTTTTTTTCAATAAGAAAAATGCTGTAAGGAGTGAAATTATATCTCATGGTTTTGATCTGCATTTCCCTAACAGCTAGTGATGTTGAGCATCTTTTCATGTGCTTTTTGGTCATTTGTAATTTCTCTTTGGAAAAATATCTGTTCAAGTCTTTTGCCCATTTTTAAATTGGATTGCCTGTCTTTTAATTGTTGAGTTGTGTGATCTCTTTATAGAACATGGAAATCAAACCCTTATCGGATATGTGGTTTCCAAAAATGTTCTCCCATTGATTAGGCTGCCTTTTCACCTTCTTAACAAAGTCCTTTGAAGCACAAAAGTGTTTAATTTTGAGGAGGTCCCATTTATCTGTTTTTTCTTTCATTGCTCATGCTTTGGGTGTAACGTTTAAGAAACCATAACCTATCACAAGATCTTGAAGATGTTTCCTTACATTTTCTTCTAGGATTTTTATGGTTCTAGCTTTTATATTTAGGTCCTTGATCCATTCTGAGTTAATTTTTGTATAAGGTATGAAATAGGGGTTCTCTTTCTTTCTCTTAGAAATGTATATACAGATCTCCCAGCACCATTTGTTGAATAGACTGTTCTGACCCAGTTGGGTGGGTTTGACAGCCTTGTCAAAAATCACTTGACCATGAATTTGAGGGTCTATTTCTGAACCCTTAATTTGATTCTATTGGTCAATTTATCTTCATGCCAGTACCATGGTGTTTTTACCACTGTAGCTCAGTGAGATGCTTTAAAGTTGGGAAGTGACAGTTTTCCAACTTTGTTCTTCTTTTTAAAGATATTTTTGGCTATTCGGGGGCCCTCACCCTTCCAGATAAATTTGATAATTGGCTTTTCCAATTCTGCAAAAAAAAGGTTTTAAAATTTTTATTGGGATTATGTTGAATCTGCAAAATCAGTTTAGGTAAACTTGACATCTTAATGATATTTATTTTCCAATATATGAACACAGACTGTTCCTCCATTGATTTAAGTCTTCTTTGGTTTCTTTCAGGAATGTTTTTGTAGTTTTCTGAATAGTCTTTTATATCCTTGGTTAAGTTTATTCCTAAATATTTGATTCTTTTAGTTGCTATTGTAAATGGATTTTTTTTCTGACTTCCTCCTCAGTTTTCTCATTGGTAATGCATTTTTCCACTGGCAATGTATATTTCAATTGGTAATGTATAGAAATGCTATAGATTTTTGCATGTTAACCTTGAATCCCACAGTTTTGCAGAAGTCATCTATTAGTTCTGGTAGCTTTTTTTATTTTTTGGGATTTTCTAAGTACAGGATCATATCATCAGCGAATAGTAAGTTTTACTTCCACCTTTCCTAATTGGGTGCCTTTATCTCTTTTTCTTGTCTAATTTTCCTAACTAGAACCTCCAGTACAATACTGAAAAACAGTGGTGAGAGTAGGCATCCTTGTCATGTTCCTGATCTCAGCAGGAAAACTTTCGGTCTTTTACCATTAAAAGACCGAAACAATGTTAGCGGTAGGTTTTTCATATATACTCATATTGAGAAAGTTTCCTCCTATTCTTATATTTTGGAGTGTTTTCATCTAGAAGCAATGTTGTATTCTGTTAAGTGCCTTTTCTACTTCAATTGAGATAATCATGTGATTCTTCTTCTTCAATTTATTAATGTGGTGTATTACACTGATTGATTTTCTAGTGTTGAAACACCCTTGCATATCTAGTATAAAATCTACCTAATCAGGATGTATAATTTTTTTAATGTGCTTTTGGATTTGGTTAGCAAGTATTTTGGTGAGGAATTTTGCATCTATATTCATTAGAGAAATTGGTCTGTAATTTTCTTTTCTTGTGATATCTTTATTTTGCTTTGGTATTAGGGTGATGTTGGCTTCATAGAATAAGATTGGTAGGGTTCCTTACTGCAATTTTTTGGAAGAGTTTGAGCAAGATTCACATTAAATTGTTTTTAAATAATTTGTAGAATTTACCTGTGAAGCCATCTCATCCTGAGCTTTTCATTTGAGGGGGGCGGAGGGCAGAGTTGATGACTGTTTCAATTTCTTTGCTTGTGATTTGTTTGTTGAGGCCTTCTATTTCTTCTAGGGTTAGTGTAGATTGTTCTTGTGTTTCTAGGAATTTGTCCATTTCATCAACGTTGTCTAGTTTGTTGGCATACAATTGTTCATAGTATCCTCTCATGATCTCTTTGATTTCTGTGGGGTCTGTAGTATTGTTTCCCTTCTCATTTCTGATTTTATTTATTTGCATCTTCCCTCTGTTTTTCCTTTGTCAGTCTAGCTAAAGGTTTGCCAATTTTGTTGATTTTTCTCAAAGAACCAACACTTGGTTTTGTTGATTCTATTGTGTTTTTTTTTTTTAATTCTCCATCTCATTTATTTTTCTGCTCTCATCTATGTTATTTCTTTCCTTCTTCTTTCTTTGTGATTAGTTTGCTGTTCTTTTTCTAGTTCCACCAGGTGTGCAGTTAGATCTTTGATTTTAGCTCTTTCTTCTTTCTTAATGTAAGCCTTTTTAAAGGCCTTTCTGTATCCTAGAAGTTTGTTTTTGTGTGTGTGTGTGTTTTGTTGTTGTTGTTGTTTTGCTGTTAACAACTTTATTTCTGAGTTGCAGCAAAGATTATTTCTCCTTCAACATGAGTTTAGTATTTCCTGTATTCTCCTATTCAATTGGCTGCCTCAACCAGACAGAAAAAAAGAAGTGCAAGGAACTTTTTTTGTGTGTGTGCATCTGTAAATGGTAATGTTAGCAACAGACATTACCTGCTCCAGGTCTGTCAGAGATGCATTTTCATGTATATTCTGTGTATCCCATAAGTTTTGATATGCTGTGTTCTCATTTTCTTTTGTCTCAAGATATTTACTGATTTCTCTTGCAATTTCTTCTTTGACCCACTGATTAAGAGTGTATTTTTTAATCTCCAAACACTTGTGAATTTTCCCTTTTTCCATCCATTATTGATTTCCAGCTTATTTCATTATGATCAGAGAAACTGCTTTGTATATTTTCAATCTTTTAAAATTTATTGAGATTTGACTTGTGACTCAACCTATGGTCTATCCTGGATAAAGATCCATGAACACTTGAGAAGACAGTACATCCTGCTGTTTCAGGGTGTAAGGTTCTATAAATGTCTGTTAGGTCTAGTTCATTTATCTTATTAAAGTTCCTTATTTATCCTCTGTCCAATGCTAAGAGTGCTGTATTGAAGTCTCCAACTATTATTGTAGAGATATCTATTCCTCCCTTCAGTTTTGCCAGTGTGTGCCTCATGTACTTTGGGGCACCTAAATTAGGAGCATAAATATTTATTACAGTTATTTCTTCTTGGTGAATTGTCCCTTTTACTAATATATAGTGACCTTCTTAATCTCTTATAACAGTTTTGCATTTAATACTTCGTTTCAACCCAACTTTGAAGAGCATGAGTTGGGGCAGCCATAAGACTAAAGAACGCATCAGACAAATAGTTAGAAATGAGACTTATTTGGACTTATGAACAGGAGAGACTTTGATGATGGCTGATCAAAGTATGAAGTTAGCATTCCACAAAGAAGTGAGGAAAGGAAGGGGTCTCAGGACAAAGACATTCCATAGTGTATGAAAACAGAGTTTCTCCGAAAGTTACATGAAGTGCACAAATGGGGTGTTTGGTGATATTATCACAGGGAGGGAGTATAAAGCCTTGGGGGATTTAACTTTGTAGGACCATTAATACATTCTTTTGTTTGGGGAGTTCTGTTACTTTTTAACTAGTAAGTGTCAATTTTACACCAGCAGCTATGTGCTTTGGGCTGTGTTTATTTTAGGAAGGGCAGCCCGGGCCCTGGGCCCCCATAAACCTATTTTGTCCGATATTAGTATCACTACTCCAGATCTGTTTTGATTACTATTTATGTGGAATATCTTCTCCCCACCTTCCATTTTCAGCCTGACTGTGTCCTTGCATCTAAGGTGGGTCTCTTGTAGACAGCATTTAGATGGCGCATTTTTTAAATCAATTCTGTCAGTCTGTGTCTTTTGATTGGGGTGTTCAATCCATTAACATTCAATGTTATTACTGTAAAGGCATTGCTTACTTCATCCATTTTTATCCCTTGACTTTCCATTGTCATATCTTACTATCGTCTGTCTTTTAACTCTTTTAGTTATCCTTACTTATAATATTCATTTCTATACTCTTCTCCAAGCCTCTCTCTCACCCTTGTCTTTTCCTTTCAGGCTGCAGCATACCCTTGTAAATCTGGTCTCTTAGTGATAAACTCTCTCAGTTTTATTTGTCTGTGAAGACTTTAAACTCACCCTCATTTTTCAAGGACAGTTTTGCCAGATAAAGAATTCTTGGCTGGCAGTTTTCCTCCTTCAGTACCTTAAATATATAAAACCATTGCCTTCTTACCTCCATAGTTTCTAATGATGGATTGGCACTTAGTCTTATTGAGGTTCCCTTGTAAGTGATACATTGCTTTTTCTCTTGCTGTTTCTTTTCTTTTCTTTTCTTTTCTTTCTTTCTTTTTTTTTTTTTTTTTTTTTTTTTTTTACTGTTTTTATTAGAGAAGTTGTGCATTTACAGAAAAATCATGCATAAAATGAAGATTTTCCCAATACCACCCTATTTTTACCACCTTGCATTAGAGTGGTACATTTATGACAATTGATGTAAGCACATTTAAATAACTGTACTAAAGGGAAATGGATGTGGCTCAAGAGATTGGGCTCCCATCTAATATATAGGAGGTCCAGGGTTCGATTCCCGGGGCCTCCTGGTGAAAGGCAAGCTGGCCCAATCAGAGAGCTAGCCCATACGGAGTGTTGGCCTATGTGGAATGCTGGCCCGCACAGGAGTGCTGGCCTGCATGGAGTGCTGGCCCGTGTGGAGAGCTGGCGCAGCAAGATGATGCAACAAAAAGAGACACAGAGGAGAGACAATAAGAGATGCAGCAGACCAGGGAGCTAAGGTGGCGCAAAAGATTGAGCACCTCTCTCCCACTCCAGAAGGTCCCAGGATGGGTTCCCAGTGCCATTCTGTGGGCAGACACAGAAGAACACACAGAGAGCAGACAGTGAGTGCAAAACAATGAAGGGGGAGGGTATAAATAAATAAATAAATCTTTTTTAAAAAATAATTGTACTATTAACTATAGTCCATGGTTTACCTTAGGGTTCATTGTTTGTCCCATTGATTTTTTTTTAAAGATTTATTTTATTTATTTCTTGAACCCTCCCTTTTTGTTTGCACATGCTGTCTGCTCTCTGTTCATCTTCTTTTTAGGAGGCACTGGGAACCGAACCTGGGATGTCCCATGTGGGAGGGAGGCCCCCAATCACTTGAGCCACCTCTGCTCCCTGCTTGTTGTGTCTCTCGTTGCGTTTCTTTGCTGTGTCTCTTTGTTGCATCATCTTGCTGTGTCATCTTGTTGCATCAGCTCACCATGCCAGCCTATCGTGTCAGTTTGCTGTCTTGCTTGTCTTCTTTAGGAGGCACCAGGAACCAAACCCAGGACCTCCCATGTGGCAGGCGGGCACCCAACTGCTTGAGCTACATCTGCTTCCCAATCCCATTGATTTTTTTTTTTTAATTATTCTAGTAACATATATATAAACTAGAAGTTCCCCTTTTAACAAGATTCAAATACATAATTCAGTGTTGTTAATTACATTCACAATGTTGTGCTACCGTCATAATGATCCATTATCAAAACTTTTCCATCTTTCCAAATAGAAACTGTACAATTTAAGTATTAACTTCCTATTCCCTACCTCTATCCCTTCCTCTGGTAACCTAGAGTCTATATTTGAACTTTATGAGATTGTTTATTTCATATCAGTGAGCTCACACAATATTTGTTCTTTTGTGTCTGGCTTATTTCTCTCAACATGATATTTTCAAGGTTCATCCATTTTGTCACATATATCAGAACTTCATTCCTTTTTAGCGCTGAATAGTATTCTATTGTGTGTATATTCCACATTTTGCATACCCATTCATTGGTCAATGGACACTTGGGTTGCTTTCATCTTTCAGCAATTGTGAATAATGCCATTATGAATATCAGTGTGCGAAATCTGTTTGAGACCCTCCTTTCAATTCTTTTACCTAGAAGTGGGATTTCTGGCTCATAGAGTAATTCTATACTTTTTCTGAGAAACTGCCAAACTGTCTTCCACAGTGGCTGTGCCATTTTACATTCCCACCAACAATAGATGAGTATTCCTATTTCTCCACATCCTCTACATTTGTAAAAAATTTTCAGTTTTTTAAAATATTAGACATTCAAACTCACTTTTAATAGATGTGTGCTATTTCTTATAGTATGAATATATCTTAATTAATTCATCCATTCCACTCATTTTATTTTTTTCAGGAGGTACCAGAGATTGAACCCAGAGTCTCATACATGGGAAGCAGGCACTCAACCAGTGAGCTACACCTGCTCCCCTCCATTCCACTCTTGATTGATGTTTAGCTTGTTTCCAGTTTTTTTCCAAACAATTCTGCAATAAACAGTGCATAACTATTATCTTTGGATACATGTGGAATTTTATCCACAGTATAAAATTATAAAAGTAGAATTCTGAATCAAAGGGTATGTGAATTTAAACCTATTGACATATTTCTCTCAAAAAGGCTACCCCTACGTATGGTCTGACCAAGAGTTTATGAAAGTGCCCAGATTGTAACACAAATGATAGATGTTCCATATTTTCCACTTTCACTGTTCATGACTCACAAAGGACTTAGTGAACAAATTTAATCACATTAACCACTGATAAGTTAGAATGAAAGTAATGCTGCCTCTGCAGAGATTAGAGTAAGGGCTGACAGAGCAGATACAGGGTGAGCCATCCTATGATCTGAATGCAAAAGTGGTCTTAGAGTAGAAATAGTGAAAGTGCAGACACACCCTTCTAGAAAAGATGAAGGGCACAGAACCCTAATTTGGGCTCAATGGAGAATGCTAACTAAAGAGGCAATATGTTGACTCCAAAGAAAGTGTGCTCAATTTCTATGCAGATTAAATTACACCCAATTGCAAGAAATTGACTAAATTGTTGGGTCATCAAGGATTTCTGTAATATTGAATATCATGTGGTATTTAAATAATTGGGTCATCTGCTGGGGTACAGAAATCTCATTAGTGCTTTTCATTGGATGCATTTTTGTAACTGGATTGGACTTTTATTTCAACCAGGCAATCTAACTAGTACTGTCTCCCTTGAATAAATGACTATCTTTTCTCTAACTATACAAATTCTACTCCTCATCTTTCAGAGTTCATCTCAAGTATCATTTTCTCCCTGAATACTCTCTTGAAATTCTATTCCAAATTGGTGAATTTTTATTTTCAATTCAGGGTTGCACTTTATCAAGTGCAGTATTCTTTCATTGTTTCACATCTAATTGCATCATATATACACATCTATTTTCCCAAAGCTTACTATGAAAAAAGGATGGACAGAAACCTACATTGTACTTCTAATGTACCAGGTACTTTACGGTCTCACATTTAACCTTCATAACTATTCCCTAAGGTATGTATTAATATTCCCATTTTTCAGATGAGAAAATAGAATTTCATAGTTGTTATATGACTTGCTAGATCACAGAGCTACTTAAGTGGCACTCTGGGACTTAAACTCAAGCTATTCTGATTTCAAAGTCACTTCACCACAATATACTCCCAAAGACTGCTCTATACATTTTTTGTCCCATAGCACCTGGTATTGTTCATTATAATTATTCAATAAGTTGAGTATTGAAGAACATTCTGTTTTGTGGAAACTGTACCCAGTTCCTAGAGACATTTAAATTTGTGACACTGACACCACCACTAAAGTAGAAAGACCCTGGGCTTTGGGACTAGAAATTAGAGTGTCAATCCTGACCCAGTACTCTGAATCTTAATCTCTTGCCTTTGCCTACAGAATCTATTCAAATCCCCCAAAATGCAATCAATTGAGTAGTAAATCATTGATGTCCATTTCTTAGAAGTAGTGTAATATAGTGTGTATACTGGGACTTCAGAGTAAAAACAATCTGGGCTTAAATCCAGGATTTCCCACTCCCAATCTATGTTAATTTCAGCAAATTATTAAATTTCTCTAAGGACAATCCTCATTCGTAAAATGGGTTTAATGATTACATCTCACTGGATCATTAGAAGGATTAAATGAGATTATATATGCTGTATAAAGACCTTAGCATATTGCTGTACCATAGTAAGTGCTTAAGAAAACTATTAAATAGCCATCAATGCTATAAGAACACTAATAATTGGGCATAAATATAGAAATGCTTAATAAAAAATTTTGGAAAAGAGGGATTTAAAAAAATTTCATTTATTGTAGTCATGGTATGATACTTAGTAGTCTAAAGCCAGTAGGCACAATACCATGACTGGCTGGCAAAATATTTTTGAAAATTTATAAGGAGAAACCATCTTTTCTTGAATTGACTGGAAAATAAGTTGGGTTATCTCAATCACTTGTTTTTGTTTTATCACAAAGCTTAGTAATATTATGAGTGGTAAGAGACTTTAGAACTCAAATATTAAAGATACACACATTTTAAGATTCCTGTATATTTGCTGAGATAAGGAAAAACATAAAATTATTTTAATTTATTTTCTTGCTTTTGCCTGCATTTAACCAATGAAAATAAAGCTAGACAGATCTAGAACAAGTAGAACTGGCTTAGGTAAAAATGGTAAAGACTTGCTTTATATTTTTGAAGATTTTTTTTTTTAATCTTCAAGAAAACACATTACTTTTCTATGTGGTCCCATGTCAACATGTGTTCTAACATTCCTACAGAGATTTACAACTGAAGTGGGCAGAGCCTTTGCATGTGAGCCTATATTGTGGACCCATTTTTAGGGAAGAAATATACTTTTATTTTTAAGTTCTCAAACAAATTTGAAGTGTTTAAAGGATGCAGATGCAATCTCACCCCAAAAGCTTGTATACTTATTTGAAAGAAGCTCATTTGAATGTTAGCCGATCAAATCAAGCACAGCTATTTCTGAAAATAAAAACAAAGCAAAACACAAAACAAAAAAGGACAGCAGGAGTTACATTTGATGTTCATTAACATGGAAATTTCCTGCCCCATTTAACTAATATCTTGGTTGGTACAGTGTGGCAAACAAATTTTAGTTGTTAAAATCTATTATACCTGCTTTAAATTGCATCTCTCTGTAGCCAGAGGCTCAATAGTTGGTTAAATTCAATTTGAGTTGCCAGGGGCTGTTAATGGGTAAGTTTTTCTATTTATTCTCTTAATTGTTCTCTATTTAAATTATCACTGACGATGAAATCTTATATGTACTACATTCCCACATAATCAGAAGGTCTAAATAATTTTTTCCCCTTTAGGATAATGATATGGAACTAAATACCCATAACAATCTTTAGGGATAATTTTATTTTTGTTTTTTTCAATAATGTGCCACATTTAATTTTAAAATAATTCTACTTAGGCTTTAACAACACTAACAAAATGTGGAAATAAAAAACAAACAAACTGAAAGTCAAAATTGCTAAGCCCTTAGCAGGCTCTCAATGTATAAATGTATGCTAATTATCACAATGAATTTTTAGTATTAGAATGCCCTTGTAAACTTTTAAAACTCAGTGTTCTGTCTTAAGTACAGCTTTCTAATCAATGTCTTATGCGATTACACGGCATTGAAATTTCATTCTTAAATAAGATACTAATTTAATGATATAATAAAAACCACAGTGAAAAGCAAACAACAAATTATAGAGGAAAATATGATAATGTTCACCTATACCTTTGTTTCCACCAGAGGTCTCTAGAGAGCAACCCAAATTATGGAAATAAGGGATACATGTTCAGTAATTTAACTAGAAAATTTAACTCTTCAGCTTTATGTGATCCCTTTCTTTTCACCCACACCCCTTTCTCTTTTGATGTCTGTGCTCCTTAATCAGATAAAAGCCTGTCTAAAAAGCTGATCAGAAGTAGACACAAGAGAACAGGTTAATCCCAAGTGCATCGGTGTAATGTGTCACAAAACAGACAATGTAATTATCTCAGCAGCCTGTTTAACCAGATAATTCGGCAGCTTTGCATACCAGGGGTGAGCTCATCTGTTCACTATATTACCAGCCAGGACATTTTTTACCAAAAGCTTGTAAAAGCCTAAGGATTGAGTGTTTCCTTGAAAGTGGAATAACAGCTTTTTGCAATATTTTACTTATAAGGAAGCAACAGACTGACAAAGGGAAGAAAATGCAGATTAGTGTTGTAAAACACCAAAAAATAAAGTCAATGATATAAATCTCTGTACGTGTTCATTTAAAATGAAATACCTCTCTCTTTACTAGAAATCTCCAGAGAAATACTAAATGATTTAACAGAAATAAGATTTTGATGGTAAAGGCTTCTTTAGAAGCCCAGGTTTGCTTTTCTTAGAAGTAAGTTTCCTTGCTGTCAAACATTTTGCATTTTGCAAATACTAGCACTGTCCTGGAAGTCCCTACGGGCTTTAGAGTCACACTGACCTAGACTACTTGAATCCTGGTTCTTCCACTTTCTCATCCCCTGTTCTCGGGCAAGGTAGCCCCACAGTTTCCTACCCTTTAAATTGTGAATAATATCTACACATTACTTGGTTAATGTGAGGCTTAAAGAATATATCTGGGACAAAAAGGCAGCTAAATAAATAGTAGCTATTTTATTACTTGAGAGGAGATATATATGTATATACACATACATATTTATACATGCTTATATACATGTACACACTTACACATAGATATGTATACATACATATATCAGTAAAAAACCTAACCAAAACCCAGGGAACTATCCACTGACTACAGCGACAAGACCATGTAACGCCTCCTGTGTTAAAAAATGTTTGTTGAGTGAAATAAACATAAGAGACTAGTGGAAGAAAAAGACTGCAGAATATATAAAATTGGCAATATTTTAAATTGATGTGTTTTGCTGTTCAATATTTTTAGCAAATTAAACTTTTAAATTCAAAGTACAGTAAATTCTACATCTAACAACTTTGATTTAGGTTATACTTTTGTTGCCACATGTCTCTTCATTTGACATAGTTAAGTGACAAAACAGTGGCAAGAGAGCCAAAGGTTTAGACAATAAAAATAATCTTAAAGGTGAGGCAGAGAAAAAGGAAGGTTCTGATTTATGGTAAAGTCTGTGGAAGTGCCTGTTACTCTACTAAAGTGATGAGACAAGCACAAATGAATACTACAAGTGAGGTGCAAATTGTCCAAGAAAATGGTAGGGAAAAAGCCAGGGGGAAAAGAACCATGAAGTCTCCCTGCCTTTGGCTTCCATTCTACCCCCAAAGAGACATGCTCCACACATCAGTGGATATGAAAATCAGGTAATACCACTCCCTTATTCTCAACCCTCCTTGCAAACCCCTCCACGATTGACCCATCTGCCTTTCCCAATTTATTTCACTGCCTTGGCCTCATGGCTGTTTTTCTTACATCTGTCACATTTATACCTATAGATAAGTGTTGGAACCTCTCTTACTGCCTCACTTCCGTTGGGGCCCTACTCAAATGGCACCTCCTTCCAAGTCAGCTGTTGGCCACCCTTTCTAAAACAGCACCCTTTCAAGTCAGTCTCTGTCTCTTCATGCTGCCTTATACTTCTTCATAGCCCTTACCTGGGCTTCAATTTGCATTATTCATTCATTTGCTTAGGTGTTTACTGTCTCTCATCCCCACTGAAATATTAGCTCAATGAGGAAAGGAATTTATTTCATTCATTTATCTCTTCCCAGTCCCTAGAAATGTCCACATAGCAGCCCTTAGTACATATATTTGTTGAATGAATGATGGGAAAGAAGGTCAGTAGCTGAATGTCTGTATTTCCTCATTTGGGTCATTCTAGTTTCATATTGTACAATAATCAGGAATTTCCCTGTCCTAGTGTCACATCAGTCTGTCTGCTTCTTATGTAGGGTAGGGCTGAGATCTTATTCATCTTTGACTATATTGCCTAGAACACTGGGCACTTAAGAAACCAGTTGTCTAATATATAAAAATTTTAAAAATGAAAATAAAAGGAAAAACTTTAAATAGTAAAGCCTTCGAAGTATTTTTAAGACTGATGTTCATAGTTTATTTCCAAAAATAATTATACATGTCAAGATAATGCTTCTGAGGTGTCAAAAGAGGCCCAGTAACAAATATCTCTGTCTCAGCCATTAATGAAAAGAACAGACACTGTGATTTTATCTTGCGTAATTCTCAATATAACACTGACAGGTCCCATTATTATCATTCCCTATATATAGGTGGGGAAACTGAGGCAAAGAATTGTTAAGCATCTTGCCCAGAATCATAGAGCTAATAAGTGTCAGGATTTGAATCTTACTCATATTAACTGCTCTCTTTTGAGGTCCTTCAATAATTACTCTTCAGAATGATCTGATATTTCAAATATTATTTTTTCTATTGCCTTTTCTCATTAAAATCTACTTCATTCTTCTAATAATCTGGTTAATATCACTAAATCAAGAACTTAAATGTTGCAAAGCGCCAGTAAGTTTTGGATAATAAACTCTTAAAATATATTTAATAATACATGTGTATTTCCCTCAAAAGAATGGTGGGTTAAGGAAAGTTAATGTCGTCCTTGAGATTGTAGGAATTTAAATTTCATAAGGGTCTCTTGAGCCTGTTTAACAGAGAAGAAAATGCTGCTATTCTTTCATAAAACCTGCATTTCAAGGCACCTCTATGATTTATGAATTTCTCTCCTACAGAGAAGGAATGATATATAGCTGTAGTCTAATTCATTCCAAATCATTCTGTGTGTTTTGCACCTCCAGATCGCCTTTTGAAATCAAAAGGCGTTAACACTGAGTAGATATATTTGGATCTGAAAAGAGACAAAAATTAGACTGCGAACTAGTCCTTGCATGGGACCCTGTTAACGTATTTTCATATGGTAACAGGTCAAACACCTTGATTTGTCTTTTAGACACAATGCCCAATATTTTCAGCTCCTGTATAATTTATTCTTATATAATGCTTCTGGGCAATATTAATTTGCATGTGTTAAAAAGGGTCACTAGTTCATTACTAAGTATCTGCATGGCCTTTGGCAAGGATAAAGTGTTATATAAGTAGTGACTGTGTGTGCCAAGTTAACAGTTCCTTCCTCAGAAGCTTTATTTATAAAGTTCTCTTAAATTTTTGTTGTCAGATAATTTATATAGTTCTGTACATAAAACACATCACTCTAAGGTACATTTCATCTTTTTCATATATTTATTCATTTACTCAACAAATATTTATTGAGAGCCTACTATATTCAAGCTTTGTGCTTGTACTGGGAACATAACGTTGAAAAACAGCCACAGAGATTCTTCTATAAGTGCTATGATAATTATAAAATTAAATGAATATTCACAACTTGCTGGCATGTACTGCATAAAGGGCCAGGACCTGTGGTTGAAAGAAATTGTGCAGTATTTTGGAGATTACAACTTGCTCCATGAATAAGGTGCCATTTAAAAATATATACAATTGAAATATATTAGCTATTCTAATTTATAAATGAATTATAAATATATAGGTTGCTCAATATTTTACTGAGTTACTGAGGCAGACTGGGAACTTATTTCTATGGAGTTTTCAAAAAAGAAATTGTTCTTATCTTTTGGTCATGGTTTATGTGTATTTGAGATGAAAGGCAGAAGGATGGGTTAATTTTTGGTGACTATTTTCTGAGCCCAGTATCTTGGGATTCCAAGCAGAGGGAACGATATGAGATGAGTCAGGGAGTCTGTATGCCCAGGACAGTGGTTAATCCTGTTTGGTTCGGACATGCAGCTTGGCAAGGGTGTTGAGAGCTGCATATGGTAGGTTAAGGAGTTTTAAGTTCTTAAAGAAGAGAGTAACATGATTGGAATTGGACTCTTAAAAGATTAAATTGTCAACAAGATATAGAATGAATTGTGTGTAGGGAGGTTAGAAAAAAAGGGGGGGGGAAGGTGAGATAATAAAAGAGGGGGATAGAAGCTAAATCTAATGAAGGACTGATAGAGGGAAGTTGAAATAAGATGTAGATGTCAGAGAGGACCCTGAAGAGAGAGCATCAACAGCACTGGGAAACAGATTGGATTTGGGCTGGAAGAAGAAGGAATTTGTTCATGAAATGGAGATTATATATCTACATATATAAGTGTATATATATATTTAGAATTTGTCTCACTAAAGTTTCTGTAATAATGAATCAATACAAGGTTTTTTAAAGGTTTCCTGACCTAGGATAGTCTCTGGATAAATAAAGTTTCTTTCTAAGAAATGTTAATATTTAATAATAATATGATATAATATGCTATTATAGATATATTAAAATTCATAATTGTTTTAACTATAAACTACTATTTATTGGGCATCTACTTTATACCAGATAGCATATTAAAGATTTTCCATATATAAACATTATGTAATTGAAACCCCTAACAAATCTACAAGTGCATTTAATTACCCCCATTTTACAAGTGAGCAAACTGAAGACTACAGAACTTTTAACCAACATTTAGCCAGAATTTGAACTCAGATTTGTCAGATTCTGCAGCATGTATGCCTAGACAAAATTATATGTGAAACAGCCATAATTAGTTCATCCTGAAGACCACAGAAATTGCAGAATCTATCCTACCTACTTATCATCATAATTAGATCTTCAAATATTTTATTTAAATATACTAGTGTCTACTGAGCATCTACTATATGCCAACTTCTCTTTTATATGTTTAGACACTGGATTCTGAGGTACAGGATTCTTACATGACAGGGACAAAGAAAAAACATTAACCTTCAGAGAAATTTTTTATTCCTACTGCTCTGTGCTGATTAGGGAAAGTGGGTGGAGAGAATAATTGGAGAAAGCTGAGAGGCAAACTAATTTTACCCATGAAGGACATGGAGCTGCTCACTGAGTAACAGCCAAGGTCTTTGAGGGCTGGGATGGAGAAGTGAGTAAGGACTAAGAACAGAGTGAGTGAGTGCTGGAGGTTTTACAGGAAAAAGAGAGGTTAAGCCTTTAAGCTGCTAAAGAAGAGGAACTTTGGGGAAGGGGCAATGTCCAAAGGAAATCTCTTAGGAAATTTTTCTTTATGATGTATTGTATAACACCACTTTTAATATTCTCAACATTTTGAGAAGACCTATACTACATTTCAAGACTTTGTGGGATCAGATTTGTGTTAAACATGGATATATCACCATGCTAATCAGGATACACTTAGACAAATCATCCTCAACTTTTTATATGACACACTGGACTATGTGTCATAATCATTTTGAGGTATGGCCCACATAATCTGTTTCTAATAATCATTGAAGTACCAAAGTTTAAGAATTAATTTTTTTCTTTATAAATTAGAAAAATTCAAGGATATCCTTATAATAATATTGACACTCAAGTTCCAAAATATTTTTCTTTCTTTTTAAGAGGGTGACAATGAAGTGGAGATACAGTTAGCAGGAAGAGTTGAATTTAACCTTCAAGGAGTATGCCACAACAATTAAAATAATCTATCATAGAAATTTTTAAACAGTTAAAATAACCTACCTAGGAGAAAAGGGTAGGGGTTGTAGTTTGAGAACAGCAGCCTTAGAAAATCTCCCACTTACAGATAACAACCACCCAGCTCTGTCTCCAAGTCCTCATTGTCCAAAATTCAACTTCCCCACAAACTCAGGTACTAAGTCTGTCCATATTTAGAAGAGTGTAAAAAACATTAAATCCATAGTTTTATAGGAGAAATGCAAAATTGCTTCGGGTTCTGCCCTGTTGTATTTCAGGAAATACTTTTTTTGCTTTGTGTCCTATTTGCCCTGGAACTGAGCTTCTCCTCCATATTCATGTTCTCTCATACTACCATCATCACTGGACTCAAACTTCCAGACTGCAATATACTCTCAGACAAAGGTTTGAGGATGGGAATGTAAAAGAAAAAAAAAAATCTTACAAAGATTACTAAACCTAATCACATCCTGCCTGCCCCTTTTCCATGGATCAGTCTCCAAGCAACAGACCTCTCTTAAGATTTTAATACCTATGTAATTCTATGAATAACTTACCCATAACCTTACTCTGAGTTTTGGACCCTGTCTTGACTATTGATCTGAGATTTGTCCAGTTTGGTCCATCCATCTCTTGACCAGTTATGACTATGTTCCTTTAGACTACAGAGTCTGGCCTTATTCTCTAAATACTCCACTCCCTAAATTAATCCCATTCTTAACTTCCCTGTCACTTCACTGCTGAGTCACCAGGGATGTGAGAAATGCCTGGCTAGACCAATGCATGTGTCAACAAGTGTGGCATAGAGACAAGAGATCATGTCTTGAGAGGATCATATAGACAGGGGCCATGGATACTATGATACATTCAGGAAAATCTGAGTTGGCATCGAAGGCCTTAGATCCAACCAAAAGAGATGCATGAGACACAGACTTTGAGCCAGCGGATGGAGGTTGATATCTGTAGATGCAAGCTAGACATGGTGAAACAGGCTCAAGGTGGTCAGAGATCCAGATTACAATAGTGATAGGCAAGATGGAGAAGAGGATAGAGTCTGGATCAAGAAACCAAAATACTCATTTTGGTGTGATATAAACAAGCAGCTCGAACAGGAATAAAACTGAGAATGTGAATGCCCCTAGGGTAAGGACATAGTCCTTCCTAGTCTGTTTGCAGATGTCTTTCTTTTTATAGGTAATCTGGACTGCTTTGTAGTATGAATGAGGATTGTCAGGGTGCATCAACAGGGACAGAGCTACAGACTGTTAACATTTGCGATTAATTTTCATAAACATTATCCATACACATATGTATACATATGTACCCAAATATTTAATGTATTTTCCTTTTTCCCCTATTTATACTTTCTTCTTTCCTCAAAGCAATGAGCATGTTCACGTATAATGCCCTTTCTGTACATTCAGTATAATCCATAATCGAATATGAACTGAGTAGTAATTACTCAATAACAAAGCACTTTGTCCAGTTAAATATTTCCCAGAAATTCTCACATGATATGCAGATTTTATAACCTACTGGTAGGGTCAGGAATGGGTAGGTAAAGGGGCTGAGGGAAGAGCAACTCTGGCTCCAGTTCTTATACCACAGAGTGAATAATGTTAGATTTTTGTCTTCAATTTTGTCAGCATTGCTACTGTGAAGTATGTCAGAACACCTCATTTCCTCAGTCTACCCTAATGTTGACTTTTCAGGTACTACATAATCCTAGTGGGGCAGTTAAAGACTTCATGAACATCTCTTTGGAAACACTGTGTATTATAATTAAGACAATTTCCACAGCCTTGAAATCCTCCAAAGGCCTCAGGTTTGGTTTGGTTTGATGCTAGAATGTCAGAATGACAACCAACAATCATTGCCTTTGCCTTTTTTTTTTTTTTTTTTTTAATAAAGACATCCCTTCTGGCACATTAATCCTACATGTTAGATCACCACACTACCACAGAAGTTTGAAGAGTTTCAATTGATTGAAGCCAGTATTAAAAATGAAATGATAGATGCTAGGCTGACACATAAGGACAAGATAATCACTTTTATCTTTTGGCAAAGAAAAGGACAAGCCTAGTTTCTTTTCCTTCAACAGTTTAGTGTTATTCCCTTAACTTGTTTCTATTAATATTTCCCCATTTAATACTCAATAATATCCAAAACAAGTAAAAAGTAAGGAATATCATGTGGGTCTGAAAATTGCAAATACATATTAATAGGTTGACTTCTCAATCAACATTTAGAAAAAATATTTTTAAAAGTGGATTTAGGATTAGAAATCTCAGAAACACTAAAATCTATGAGGTGAGCCAAGGAAGACAAGCCCACAAAGGGACAGAAAAGGAATGGTCAGAGAAGCTCAGAGACAAAGGGCTAGAGAGTTTTCAAAGGTGTATTAAAAATGAAGGATGAAATTTGCTCAATAAAAAGTCAAATATGAAAAGGCCTCAAAGTGACCATTTGTTTTGGCAATTAGGATAACATTAACTACCTTACACACAGCCCCATTAACAGAGTAGTGGAGGCCAACAGGGTACGTTGTGTGGAGGTATGAGAGTGAGGATCTAGACTCCAGATGGAAACGAGAGTGAGGGAGTGAGGGCAGCTAGAGGAATGAGAGGGAACGCCAGAGAGGACTTCAGGTAGAACAAAGTCAAGGAAGACTTTTTAATTTTTTTATTTTTTTAAGGGTTAGAGAAAGGAGCATATTTATTGCTTAAAAGGAAGAAGCCAGAAGAAGAAAACACATGGAAGACATATTTGAGAGAGAGGAATACTAGGTTTATTTCTACATGTGTTCAGTTATCACCTAGATTCTGGGACTACTTATTTGCCTAAAAAGAATGTCACAAGCTCCAGGCCATCAGTTAAGCCTCAAGTCATGCTTGTTTCTTTCTGCTACTTTCTGACTTTGGACAGGTCCTAGTTCCTGGTCTTTGGTTTTATCCTTTATTATGAAGTCCCCAAATTCATATAAGTTTCCCTAGACTGTGATTTGTTTAGGAAGGGGATGTGTCAAAAATTCTGATCTGCTGGTGGTCTTCTAAGAGGGAAGAAGTCCTGGAAGAAAGAGTTCCACTTTTTCTACTTGATATGGTTGTGCCTACAAGGAGCACCTGGAGGTGTGGAAACATCAGTGACCATGAAACAAGACAGGACTACTGAGGAAAAAGAGGAAGAGAACCAGTGTCCTTGAAATATTGTTGAGTGTCTGAATTAATTACACCCAGAACTGTACACCTTCACTCTTCTTCTTAGATGAGATCATTTGTTTCTTAAATAAATTTTACTGGATTTTCTGTTTATTTAAACAAAAAATTCTAAGTGTCACATTGCATAAGCAAAGTATAAAAAGAAAACCGAGGGAAAGTGATGTAGCTCAGTGGTTGAGTGCCTGCTTCCCATGTACTAGTTCTGAGGTTCAATCCCCGCTACCTCCTAAAACGAAACAAACAAAACTGATTTTATTGAGGGAATACTACATACCAGATGTATTATTTGATTTAATCTTTAAAACAACTCTGTGAGGTTTATATTTTGATACCCACTTAAAGATGAGTCTGACTCAAAGCCTGTCCTTTTCCCATGATGTTATAAATCTTGACCTGAAAATTTAATATGCATAATTAAGTTTTTGGTTCTAGCTGAAAATAGTTTCCTAGATTTCAAACTTTTATCTTATGAACATCAAGGTTCTGCAGTAGAGCATAGGGGCTAATAGTACAGATTGAGAAATAAAACAACTCTTCAAAAAAAGTCTCATCACGTTAGCTAGGTGAACTGAGATAAATTGCTCAAGTCCTAGCTTCTCAATTATTATCTGTAAAAGACAATAATAGTACCTACCCTAAAGGGTTGTTTGTAAGTATCAAATGGGATAATGCCTATAAAACTTTAAGCCAATACCAATACAAATTCAGATATGTAAAAAGGGTGGTTTTATTGGTATTAATACTGCTACTGCAAAATATACATCAATTTTTAAAAATCACATCATAGACTTTTGAACTCTTTTAGTCCAGACTGCAGAGGTAAAAATTTGTTTCCTAGTTCTTAGACTTTGAGTTCTAAATATCCTTGTCAGGGAGATGTAAACTTAACTTACAATTCCAAAATAGCTCATAAGCAAAATATATAAATGACATTCTTAAGAGTTACTTAAAAAACAAAAAACAAATAGAATGCATTATACCAACCATTAAATTTATGATAACAATTACTTGGAATTAGTGACCATACATCTAAACATTGCAACACAGCTACATGGAGGAAGGAAAGAGAGCATGGCTAGTTAAAATTTAAGAAAATGATAATCTTCACTGCATTTTACTATGCCTGGCTGCTAACTTTGTAGTGTGTTGACATACACTGAACTTGCAATCAAAGGATGTAGCTGGGATCAAGCCCCTTCTCCATTATTTATTATGTCTGTAACTTTTCCCAAGTCATTTATCACTTCTGAATCTCAGCTTCTTTATCTCTAAAATGGGGGTGATGATTTAGCCGTTTGCTTATCTCACAGGATGATTCTAAGAATCAAAGTATATACAAAAGCCTTTTATGCATGGAAGACTGCTGTAACATGTAAGGAAAATAAGAAAAATTTTAAAGAACACAAATAGTGGGAACTTCAGACTGCCTTCTGTAGCATGTTCTTTAAGTTTTTTCTTTTCCATTGGGATATATATTCATTACCTATTCTGAAGCGTCAGCAGCCTTTCTGAAACCACAGTACTAAAACAGCACAGTGCCAGGGATGGCTGTAGATTCAACCAGTACCTTTTGATGATGATGATCTTTGAAGGTTTCCTTCTATAGAGCTATTCTCACTTTGTTCACTTTATTTGATAGGCTTAGCAAGTGATAGTCCATTTGAGACAAGGTTGGAAATCACTCAATCAAGAAACCACTCAATCACTCTGTCTAGAAAACAAATGGATTAGAGAAGAAAAACCAAGATGACTCAGACCCAAACCTGAAAGTGTTTTTAATGGGGCATTGATTCAGCCTCTACTGAATATTTACTAAAAATAAAAAACAATATTGGTAATACTTTTTGTGGAGTCTCTTCCAGACAGCAATGACATCTAAGAAACTTTTGCAAGACTGGTATAAAAACTCTATAAATAATAGCATCATCTTTATATATGTTTATTTTTCTCATTCCAAAAAGCCTTGAATAAAATGAATTATTTTCCAGAAATGTCATGAAGCTGTAGAAATCAGTAAATTGGGCACCACTACTCACTAATCTATTACTGCAATTGTCAGTTGCTTTCAAAGTCCAGACCCCCTTTTCCCATAGAAACTGTGTTTTCCGCACTGGTTAGGTTAGATTCTCTGGCTGGCTCAAATATTTACTGCAAACTCAGTGTGAGCCAAAATGGGAAGGAGCTGCTTAGAAAGCTAAGGTAATCATTGACAGCATTGACAGTTGAAACTATACAAGAGTTAGAACAAACCAGGAGCAAAAGAGCCACATAGCAATTCTGGGTGCAATGTTTGAGAAGGAATATGTCCAGAAGAGAAACAAACTGGAAACCACAAGTTACCTTGCTATTTTCCTTCATAACCAAGTGTCTAAAAAGAATAGTCTACATTTGTGGATTATCCTTTTATTCACTGGAAATTTTTTAATATAATATTTGATAAATACAAAAGGAGATATCCATTTTGGAGATATTACAAACAAAACACCTATGAATATTTCTGGATATGTTTTCTGATAGCACTTTTGCAGGATTTTCTATAGGCAATATATTGAGGACTGCAATTATTTGGTTGTAAGTAATTCTGAATGCCCGATTTTGTCAAGGAAAGGTCAAACTGTTTTCTGCAGTTATTGTTCCAATTTATTTTCCCACCAGCAGGGTATAAAATTTCCATAGTTTGCCATACTTACCAATACTTGGTATAGTCATATTTCTTAATTTTTTTCAATCTAATGATAAAATTATATCCAAATAGTCTTAACTTGTATTTTCCTGAATATTAAAGAGATTGAGCACCTTTTAATCATTTATTCCGCATTTTGTTCATATCTGTTCATGTCATTTGTCTATTTTTCCACTAGTTTGCTTGCCTTACTTATTGATTTATAAGAATTTTAAAAATATATGTAAATATATTCTGAAAAACGAATCCTTTGTTAGTTGTGTTGCAAATTTCTTCTCCAGTTTATAGCTTGTCTTTTTACTTTAATTATATAACTTTTGATGAACAGAAACTCTTAAATACATTGTAGGTGAATTGATCAGTCTTTTCTCCCATATTCCCACTTTTTGTTTCTCGTTTAAGAAGTTCTTTCTTACATAGAAAGCATGAGATGTTTGCCTATATTTTTTTTTCCTGAAAGTTTTAAAGATTTGCCTTTAATGTTTAAGCCCTTAATCCAACTGGAATTGATTTCTGATTATGGTGTGGTCCTCCAATCACTTTTCAATCCATGCATTTTTAATTGTGCTGCAGTCCTCCTCAGAAATTGCTCTGGCTCAGGTCACCAGTTAATTTCATTTTATTAAATTCAATGGGTAATTTCCTGCCCCTAATTTTTGTTTTTGCTGATGCAGCATTTGGGAATCTCTAGCACTCTCTCCTTCTTGAAACTGTCTTTAATTTTGCTCTGTGACATTACTCTCCCCTGACTTTCCTTCTACCTCTTGATCTGATCATTTTTGGCCTTCACTCATTCCTTCATTTGCCTTGTAAATGGTGATGTAACCCAGGGTTCCATCTTCAACCACTGCTTTTCTGATCTATTTAGTATTTCCCAATGACCTTCACACAGCCATTGCTTCGACACCTATATTCTAATGACTTATACAACCATAATTGCAGCCCAGGGCCCCAACCATAATGCTAGGTGCCTTGAGCCAAATGCCTAACAGGCATTGCTGTTGAGATATCCCAAAGGCATCTCAAAATAAACATTTTTAAAAGAGAACAATTCATCCGTTTCTCCACCATCCAAACTCTGTTCCTCTTGCCTTATTACTTAACCCAAGAATTGATGCCACCCTCTACCCAAACAAACAAACCCAAAATAGGAAGTCATCCTATGCTCCTCCCTTGCTGTCACTCTCCTTCATCCATTGTATCTAATTAATCAGTCCTATAGATGCTTTCTTTTAACTATCCCCTATGTGTGCCTACTCATCTCTGTTCCCTCTGCAGCTGTCTTAGTTCATGGACCCATTATTTCTTACTTGAGTTTTTGCAGTAGCCTTCTAAATTGTCTTCCTGGAGCCAAGCTTAAGACAGAATCCATCTTCATAATATAGTGATCTTTATAAAATGCAAATCTGACCATAGGGCAGGAAGGGAGAACCATATACTTCATGGCCCATGTTACTTCTCCCCTTACAGGAGGTACCATTCTCATTCCCTTTTTAGTACTTCAACTCTGATCTCTTACTCTCCCTTTCCACAACTTGAAAACTCTGTAGGGAAGCAGATGTGGCTCAGGTGACTGAGCTCGCGCCTACCACATGGGAGGTCACTGGTTTGGATCCCGGTGCCTCCTAAAGAAGACAGTGAGCTGGTGCGACAGACAGGAATAGCAAGCTGACACAAGAGACACAGGAAGAAAAAACATAATGAACAGACAAAACAAAGCAGGGAGCAGAGGTTCCTAGTGCCTCCTAAAGAAGACGGTGAGTTGACACAACAAGATAACACAACAAGAGATGTGGGGAGGAAAAACAGAATGAGAGACACAACAAAGTAGGGAGCGGAGGTGGCTCAAGCGATTAGGCACCTCCCTCCCATGTCAGAGGTCCCGGGTTCAGCTCCCGGTGCCTCCTAAAGAAGCAAGGAAGACAAACAGACACAGGATGTGAAAAACAACGAGGGGGTGGGGAAAAATAAGAATAAATCTAAAAAAAAAAAAAAAAGGAGAAAACTCTATAAATTCTAAATTCTTTAAGAAAAAAAAATTACCTCCAGACCTGAGCTAAAACTTGACTCTCACCTAAAAATAAATCACCAACACTCTCAGTTATGCTGGCCACAATATCTACCATAGGGTCTATAGAGGGTCTATGTCTTCCTTTCTCCTTAGTATCACTTCCAGATTATGCTCCACCTTTATATGAAATACTCTGCCCCTTTGAGGCCCATGTCATTCTGTTATATGAATCTATATTCCCCTCTGTGGCTTTACCTACAGGTTTTCTGGTCCTCTCCTCATATATTAACAACTTTAACAGCTGGCACACTTCTCCCCATCACATATCCTTGCATCATTATGGTTGTCATCAACAGAAAACTCATCCAAAATCTGGGCTGCCCATTTCTTGACCTAAGCCCCACTGAACTCCTATATAATTCCATGACTCTTCTCACTCTATACATTCTTCCTTTGAGAAATCTTGTCCTTTCACATGGCTTTAAGTACTTTCTATATTATAGTTCCTACTAATACTTATCTCCAGCTAGTCTCAGAGTTTGAGTCCTAGACTTGTATCTCTAACTCCTGCTGGACTTCCCCATTTAGATGTCTCGTAAACACTTGAACTCAGCATGATCACAACTGAATTCATTATATGCATCTAGCCCAAATCTTATTATTCTCCTCCATTATACCATATCTCAAATAATGGTACCACTGTCTACCCATTTACCAAAGGAGTCATTGTTTTCTCCTATTTGCTCA
This sequence comes from Tolypeutes matacus, assembly GCA_026826555.1. NCBI lineage: Eukaryota > Metazoa > Chordata > Mammalia > Cingulata > Chlamyphoridae > Tolypeutes > Tolypeutes matacus. The sequence goes on along the minus strand of JAKSZT010053929.1, from coordinate 24,317,261 downwards.
TTCTCCAAATTAAATCAATAATTCTATCACTACCTCTTAAATCAGGGTTTCTTAACAAGGGGTCCATGACCTTGAATTGAAATTCAAATGAAACATTATTCTTGTGGGGACATGTTGGTGTGGGTGTGAAGTACTTATTAAATAATACACAGTATAGTGTAGACTTAGTAAGGGGTCCATGGTTTTCACCTGGCTGGCAAAGGTGTCCGTGGAACAAAAAAGGTTAAGAACCCCTGTCTTAAATATATTTCAAACTTCTCCTTTTCCTTTCATTCTTATGCTATCACTCTAAATCAAATCATTTTGCTTCCTTGCCTTATATATAGCAATAAATCACTGGTGGCCTTCTGTTTCTCCAGTCTTTCTTTAACATATTATCATGTGGCATGGGAGCAAGAGTTATTTTCCGAAAATTCAAATCTCTTCATACTCCTGTTAAAATCCCATTTATATGTTATGAAATAGAGTGGAGCTAGGAGTGGGGACAGTACAGTTCATGCTCTAAAATGTTCTTATTGGGGGAGTTAAGCTCACAAAATCAATCTGGAAGCCTGTTAAAACTTTCCTTCAGGCTAAAGTTGTAGTTATTCAAAAGCTTTACAGGGGTATACAAGGGAGGTGTGGAATTCCAGAAGCCAACCCTCCACTCTACTCTGCCAGCTTCCTCACTATCCTGACAGCCAGTTACTCTTAGACAGTGGAGAAACTTTTAGCTCTTTAGAGCTTTGTTCCCTCTTTTCCCTTAACAAGTCTTTGTATGTCCCTTTTCACTGTCAGGGTCACATCTCTTCTTGTGCTAGCTGTCAGTCAGTTCTGATTAATTTCCTGCTAGATGGGGATAGAGAACAGCTTTAGGAAAAGGAAATTTCACAGTGTGGTTGGCTGTCTTTGAGTAGTAGCTGCAAGATCATCAGAATTTTCACAATGTAGTAGACTTTTGTTGTCTTTTGTCATGCTTTAAGAGTGTCTTCTCCTTCCTTAACTTTGGTTGGAATATGCTTGACTCCAAAAAAAGGAACATAAAAGAATAATTTAAAAAATAAAGCCATATTATTATAATTTACATTTGCCCTTAATATAAAATTAATATCAACCTCTTCTGTCTCATCTTTCCTCACTCTCCTATTGACACTTGATACTTGTAGCAGACAATGGTTCAAATTCCATGTCTGGTCAGCACTCACCATTCTGCACATACTGGCATCTTCATATTGTAGGCATCAGTGACTTTCTGCATGACTACTTTCTCTGGTCACAAAATCATGCATAGCCCATGTGGGGGAAAGCCAGAAGTGCTCGGGAGATGCAATACTCAGAAAAAGCCCTCAACCAAGGATGGATGAGAATTGTGGAATAAATACCCCATTTTCCTCATGCCTTGAGGGGAACAATTTTGAAGAATGTTCTACACAGTCTTGCAGAGGCTCCTGTGGGATTAGGCCCTAGTTATATGAAGAAGTAATCTGTTTACTAATTTACCTTTATTGGTTTTCTTAACTTCTCAGTCTCTCCCCACCCCCCAACCCTTACCTACAAGAGCTTTTTCAGACCAAAGCCCAAATAAATTATTTGTACCTTCTCTCAGAGTCTATTTTGAGAGTACCCAACTTAAGATAATTTGTACCAGAAATAGTCCTAAGAAGAAAATCCTCAGAAGTAGATTCTGGAATTGGATCATTCACCAGTCAGATGGGAGCAAGGGCCCCATTGTTGGTGATAAATGGACTAATGATAACCTCAAGCATGCTGTAGCATCACTATTACAAAGTAATTCTTAGATCTTTTCTTTAATGAATTGGGAGCAGTTATAGGTGGGAGGAAAATGATGATCCTAATGGCTGTGAAATTGGTTGGTTATTGATAAGAGCCATAGACTCCCCAAAGGAAGAAAATGACATTCTCAGGTCAACCAACTATAAACAGGACTCAGGATAGTAGCCAGAATCCCTTCATGGCAGCATTTAAAAATATATCCTTATTCCCACAGCCAAAGGACAGCCAATGTTTTTAATCAAGTCCAAAATTAGATATTGTAGAGGTAAAGGAGTTTACAAAGGGAGCTGAATTCAAAGCCCCCAAAACTCCCCTATGCTAATCTGAAGTAAGGAATAGGATCCTATGAGCTAAGCTGCGGACTTTTGAGTGAATTTCTTGAGAACCATGACCCTCCAAATTTCTCTGAGTGGGCAAAAATAGTTTCCAACACTTGCTAGAGGGGAGCAGCCTCCCATTGTCAGAAAGTCAGTCTTTTGAGAGCTGCTAAACACAGGTTTGAACTCACCCTAAGGAGACAAGAGGACCCAAAATGTCATCATGGATCCCTATTAAAGTGGAACCTCCTAAAAATAAAAATAATCACTTATCATTGGGCAGCCAGTGTAGCTCAGTGGCTGAGCACCTGCTTCCCATGTATGAGTTCCCAGGTTCAATCCCCAGTATCTCTTAAGAAAAAAAAAAGAAAGAAAGAAAGTGCAGATTTGCTTTTTATGTGATAAATGTTGTCTTGGTCAAAGTCTATCTCACTGAGAGCCCGTTAACCTTGTGTTCATTTTCTAGAATCTTGAGAGGATAATTTTGATGAATATATTTGATTGCTGGCAGAACCTTTACAATGGTTCCCTGACATGGTTGGTGTTAGAGTCATTACTATAATGTAACCCTGGAGAAGACCCCTAAACCTATCTACCACTCCCAGGCCAAGATAGTAAGTTAAAAGCAATCTTACATTCTAAGTAGAATGGCAGCGATTTGTGCCACCTTACCCTCGAAGATTAAAGAATGCAGGGGTTCAGTCCTCATTCTTATATCCATTTAATTCACTGATATGACCCTGCAAAAACTAGTTGGATTAAGGCAGGTGAAGATGAATTTCCATAAGCTTAACCAGGTGATGGATCCACCTGCAGATGCTTTGTCAGATGTAATATCTTAACTAGAACCAATCAACACAAGTTCTGTAACATGGTATGTCTATTTATATGGAGATGGCATTCTTTATAATCTCTATCCCAAAATGGGGATCAAGGGCAGTTTCCATTCACCTGCTGAATGACAGTAAAAGTTCATAGTCTTGCTTCAAGGCTAAATTAACTCTCCTGTGCCCTATCTTAATAGGACCCAAGTGAGCCTTGTTAATCTTGAAATTTTCACAAACATCACACTGACCCACTATATTGATGACTTTATGTTAATGAGCCTGGAGAGTAGGAAGTGGCAAGTACCACTGGTAAGATACATGTGCTCCACTGGGGGCGGGGGCACACAAATAAGCTCTAAAATCATCAGGATCCTGACATATTGGGGAATTTTTCAGAGGTCCATTGTTTCAAAGTATGCTTGGATATCTCTTTAAAGGTAAAGGACAAGTTCATGTTCCTTGTCCCTCTACCATTAAGAAAGCAGCACAGCATTTAATATTCCTCCTTACATTTTGGAAATAGCCTGTAACACATTTGGAACTACTGCTCCTACACATTTATTGGATAATGTGGACAGCTTCCAAATTTGTTTGTAGCCTAGAGAAAGGGAGGGCTGTGCTGCAGATTAAGGCTGCAGGATAAGCAGACTTGCCACTTGGCCACATGAATTGTCAGAGCCCATGTTTCTAGAGATACTCAAGTGTATTAGTCAGCCAAAGTGATGCTGGTGCAAAGTACCAGAAATCTGTTGGCATTTATAAAGGGTATTTATTTGTGGTAGGTGCTTATAGTCACAAGGTCATAAAGTGTAAGTTACTTCCCTTACCAAAGTCTGTCACCACATGTTGGAGCAAGATGTCTGCCGGTCTCTATGAAGGTTCAGCCTTCCTCTTCCTCCTAAATGTCTCTCTCCCAAGGGCTCATTTCTTTCTGGACTCAGCTGCTCGGTTCCTTCCACAAGATCAGCTGTAGACTATCAGGCTCTCTCTCTTCCCGGGGCCTCTGCTGCGTCTATGGAGCCATCTCTATTCCTCTGTGTTCTTCTCCCATGTGTTTACTTCCTGGGGCTCCAGCATCAAAACTCAAACTCTTCTCTGCCGTGTAGTTTTCTCTGTGAGTCTCCATCCACCAAAGGGGTGGGGACTCAACATCCTACTGACGTGGCCGAATCAAAACCCCAACCTTAATTTAATTAAGTAAAAGTGAAACCTCTGAATCTAATATGATCTAATACACCCAGAGGAACAGACCAGTTTACAAACATAATCCAGTATCTATTTTTGGAATTCATAAATAATATCAAAGTGCTACACCAAGATAGATAAGATGCTATATGGAATCTAAGATTTTTTTAGTAAGGCCACTCTATGAACAATAGAGAATGACTCAAAAAGCAGTTCCTAGCATGCCACTAATAGAAACTATGTGCATGGGCTCAGTAGAGGTTAAGTGCAAGGCCATGGAAAAATCAAATGACACATAATTGAAACTGCTTATCATTTGCTGGGCATTTTCAGACCCACAATGTTAAAGGCACAATAGAAATCCATAGTATGGTAGAAATGGAAATTGGATCCAAAAATGTCCAGGTAGCACAAGTTAAATGAAGAAGTTCCCCAGGTCCCCAAGTCATCTATTCCTCTTGTACTGATGCCTCTCCTTGAGTTCACACCTATGGCCCCAAATGATATTCCTTATTAACAATGGATGGAGGAAGAAGAAAAAAACGGCCCAATTCATAGAAGGTTCAGAACTATATACTGTGGTAAGCCACATTTTGATTGCCTCCATATGCTTTCAGGGGTAACCCTGAAAGATGGTGGTGAAGGCAAATTGAGCAGTATACCTTGTCATCAATTCATGTGGAGGGAGTCGTGGTCTGAAGTAAGGAATATACTGACTCCTGGGTAGTGTTAAATGACTAAGTAAGTTGTTTAGGGGCCTGGAAGGAATAAGATTAGAAAGAAACAAAGTTGTTTGAGGAGGAAGCATGTGTGTGAACCTATGGGATGGGCACAAAGTATACACATTTTTGTATCTCATACCACATAGCCACACAAAAGGCACTGAACAACCAGGTGGAAATGATGATCAACCAGCCTCTGTCCTTAGTCACCCCACTGCTCACACAAAATGGGTCCATAAGGAGCAGCAGAGTGGTAAATTAATTTCACAATTCTACCCAGGAGTGGACTGTGGTTCAGCCTTCCTGTAATTGATATGTATACTAGATTTGGGTTTGTCTTCCCTGTTTACTGTGTCATGGTTAGCCCTACTATCTAAGGGCTCCCAGAGTGTCTGATATATCAACATGGGATCCCATATAAGATTGCCTTGGATAAGGGACACACTTTATAATGAGGAAGATGTGATACTGGGTCAATGAACAAGAGATCCACTGGTCCTTAGAAATATTGCATCACCAGAATTTTCCACCCTTAGAGAAAATGGAATGGCCTCCTAAAGGATAAGTAATACATGAGGTTGGAGATAACACCCTGCAGCATTATGATACTGTCCTTCAAGGTATAAGCTAGGCATTGAACAAATAACCTTTATATGAATCGTGCTATGTCTGGGAACCAAATGGTGAAAGTAGGCATGGGCCCTCTCTTCACATTTCTAGTGACCTACCTGAGGATTCTTTGGATTAGCGGTTCTGATTCTTGGGGTGGGGATGCGGGTGAGGGAACATTGGGACAGGGAAGTGGGGAGGGAGAGGAAGGAAATGAGTGGTATGAACACTTCTACCAAGGGACACAGTAAGGGTTCAATTATACATGAAGCTATGACTGTCTAGTCATTTGGGCTCCTTATGCCAGAAGACTAACAAAGAAAGGTGTGTCCCTTATTATCATGAGAAGATAGTTGTGCTGCTACATAATAGAGGTAGCAAGAGTATGTCTGGAATGCAGATATTTAACAAGGTGCCTCTTGGTGCTTTCATGCTTAGTGAAAATCATGACTGAGCAGTAGGAATGCTTCACATTGTGTTCATCAATTGTAACACATGTATACACTAATGAAAGATGTTGTTAATGGGGAAAAGTGTGGGAGAGGGAGGGGATGAGGTATATGGGAATCCCCTGTATTTTCGATGTAACATTTATGTAATCTAAAGTTTCTTCAAAAATAACAAAATAATAAAAAAATAAATAAATAAATAGGAAAAAAAGAGATTAGAAGGCATATTTAATACACTGGTTAAATTTAGTTTACTATTTTACTTGCACCTCTTTCACTGGTATTCAGGATTAGTATTATTCTAAAATGTTTTTTCAGAAATTGTCAGTCTACCAAACTAGGCTGCAACAAAAGGTGTCCACTAGCAAAAATGGACTTTAAGAAGTTTGGACCCAGGTATAAAGCTGTTTTCCATTGCAGTATTCATAGGCCAAGTTCTTCCCTTGAAAACCCTGCAAAATTGACTCAGAAATCTCATATAAATAAAATTTCATCCACTGTTCTTCTCAAGATTTATGTCCCCCATTAAGCAGCTGATGGATGATTTCATTTTTGTCAGTATATGGACAATGCTTTAACATCACCATATTTAACTGACAGTAATTAAGCCCATTTAACACAGTGTGAGGAAAAAAAAAAAAAAAACTACACAGCAAGACAAGGCCACTCCAACCCAAACCTCAGACCATTCAAGGATGAAGTTCTGGATAATCTCACCAGGCAAGCTATTTAGTCCAGAAAAAGTACTGACCATGGTGAGGGAATCTAGAAAGACTGGTAGAGGATACAGAGATATATAAAATTCTGTAGTTGGGACCAACTACTACAGAAGAACTATAGCATACCCTACCATCTCTTCCATTGTAAGTCTTATTGTTTTTTATTGCGACCAACAACCTTGGAGATTTATTGACAGAAGAGAGGACTTCACATGGGACACGACCTGAATATGCTTTATTGTAAACACATGTGACTTGGCTTGAGCGCTTTGTCTGACAACAGGAGCTTGCTCAAACTATATACTGGCCAGTCTAGAGAAGGTGGACAGTTAATATCCCTAAGAGCAGGCTTCAAACAATTACAGATGGCATTTGGTAGATAAATAGCATGGCTTCTTTGCCTCTCAGATATGATAATTCTGAGACATACTCTACACAGTGTCCAGTGCTCTGTAATGGTACGGAGACACAGCTGTCCAAAGAGGTAACCTGTTCATTAATGCATGGTATACTGGATTTCTTACCTTCTGTGGCAGTTTGAGATTATTTATGAATCCCAAAAGGAGAAGGATTGTTTGTAAACTAATCTATTTCTCTGAGTGTGATACCCTTGCTTGTATTAAATTCAGTGGGGATCCTCTGATTAAGTTTACTTGATAAAATAAATTTAGGGCTTTAGTTCGACCACATCAGTAGGCTGTGACTCAGATTGAGTCCCTACCTTCTTGGTGGGCCAATATAAATTGACACTCACTCAAAAAGATATACTGGAAGAGAGAGCAAGAGCTCTGTCATGTTTGATCCTGGGGCCTCAGGGAAAGATGGGTCATTTGCATGTTAGTTTGCAGCTGAAGAGAACAGAGCAGCTGAAGAGAACAGAGCAGCTAAGAGGGCCTCGAAAGAAATGAGCCCTATGCCAGAGATTGATATAGGAAGCCCTGAGAGACCAACACAATGCCAGCCTACAGCTGGGCCCATGGAACTTCAAGAGAAAGAGGGAGCCCAGGAAGGAAAGACCAGGCAGAGATCAGCAACCATCCTGCTTCAAGATGTGGCAACTGACTTTGGTGAGAAAGCAACCTTGAGTTGGACTCTTTAGGGCCTTGTAACTGTAAGCTTTTACCCCAAATAAATACCCTTTATAAAAGCCAACAGATTTCTGGTACTTTGCAACAAGCACCACTTTGGCAGACTAATACACCTTCCCATATCTCTTCTCTACTCTCCTCTGACCACTTTCTGAAAACTACTTGCACTCAAATTTTTGTCTCGGGCTATTAGAGAACCAACTAAAGACAATAATACCACAATGAACTTTATTTCAGATCCTCAAATAGTCTCGGCTCTGTTTCCACAACCTATCTACTTCTACCACCTAGGTTCACCTAGGTTTTATTTCTTTTTTTGGCCTTAGCATAAAGATTTCTCTCTTAGAAAAGGTGACTCTGATCCTAGGACTAAATTTCCAAACTATATGCTACCATAGCTTTCTGTACATCCCTCTACACAGCACCACATTTTTGTTATTGTTTCTCTTTCTTTCCCAAATAACTGTAAATATTATAAGACAGGGATGAAATCTGTCTTGTTCACAACAATCCCAAGTATCTAGTACAGGGCTTGGTATAGAGTAGGCACATGATAAATATTTGTTGAACAAAGTCACTTACAAACTAAACTTATGACATTGGCTTCCATAAATCTCAGTTTAGTAAAGAAAGTCTCCAGCTATTCTCCTAGATATACTCTTCACTCCAAAGATTTAAACTGCTTGAAGATCCCTGTATCCATCATACTCAGTCATATTGCCAAGACTTTACCCATTTGTTCCCCTCCTTTCTACCTAGATAATTCCTACTATCCTTCAAGTCTCAGTTAAAGCATAAACATCTCTGGAAATCTTTCACTCTCATGCCAGTAATATTTAGAGATCTCTCTCTACTCCCAAAGAATCGTGAGCATAATTCTATGATAATTCTTTAAACACTATAATCATTTTTTAATTTAGTTCTCTTCTCCCCAAAACCTATGAGTCGCTCAAGAAATTAAACTTTGTTTTATTTTTTTACAGTGCCTACTGCAGTGCCTGGGAAAGAAGTATGTGCTCAAGAAATATTTTCAAGCTGAAGATGTATATGAGGAGTTATTAAAGAACCAAGGGTACTTAGCCTAGAAAGGAGAAGTCTTAAGGAAAGCAGGACTTGTTTTCTCAATCAAATATCTAAAACTTAGGTACTTTTCTTAAGGGCATTATAGCTAATTGCCCTCTAAGTTTGCAGAATTCGTTGCTGGAAATGTTTTTTTAAAATCTTGTTGGTTGCAACGATTGCTAATGGTGCAGTTTCTTGCATCAATTACTAAATATGTTGGCAGTTGTTAGCAGTTTGATGTGTATCTGTACTTGTTAGTAGCACAAGTCTGAGCATCTAGCTGCTGGGGTTCAAACACCAACCAAACCTTTTAAGAGTTATATGACCTTGGGAAATTCAATTTAATGTCTCAATGCCTGAGTTTCCACATCTGGGATTAATAATAGTACCTACCTAACAGGGCTGTTGTGACAGTTAAGTGAATTAACATATTTAAAACACTTAAAACACTAAGTGTTACAATTATGTTTTCTATAATAAAAAATATTGTTATAATTAAGTCCAGGCCAATTGAGTGAAAATGTTAGCAAGCATATTTTGGTTCTATATTCTATATAAAAAATTACTTTGTGACAATTCATGATATCCAACAATGGAATTAGTCTCACAATAGTAAACATCAAACCATTAGAAGTAAACCAACCTTCCAAGCAGTGACTATATATTCTGGAATGTAGAAGAGATTAAAAAAAAAAAAAATTCTAATGTATTCTGATTCCATGACTCCCCCAGCCCCATACTGTGATAGCATATGCCAATTTGTACATAATGTCTTCATTTAAGGACCTCAAATTCCTTACATTCTTAAACTTTCATCTCCCTTTCAGAGGTATGAAACTAAATACTGATCCAAGCAGGAGAAAGAGAACATTTATCTCAAAATCTTTTTTTAGTGTTTCTTCCATTCAGATACCAACCATAGCTATTATACCAAAGAAAAGATGACTAAGAGCTGGCTAGAACCCTAACAGATCAAAAACACCAACTTACTTTCTGCCAATAATATTCCTTAGCTGAGGACCCTTCCCAGGTTGCATACTTTAGATCCACATACTGTAGGCTCATAATATTGCTACTTAGACTACCATGTGCATAGGTAGGAGAGTGCTGGGAAAGGGAACTTTGAAAACCGGAAAAAACATAAGGAACTTCTAGCTTCTCACCTGTTTTAAAAAGTCTGCATGCCCCACAAAGAAAAGCTAAACAATGATTCAATAAAGCCCACCCTTCAGGTTGGGTCTGAAAACAAGCACTATTTTTTCCAGTTCCCCATGTTTTCTAGTCATTCTCACCAGCACTATTACCACTCTCTTCCCAGATAATATATTTAACCTTGGACATACAGAAACTCTACAGAAACAACCTCAAATTTTCCATGACAAAGCTATTATATTAGATTGCACTCCTTGTTTCACCACCATTTTTGTTCTTTCCAGCAATGTTTTGGGTTGCATAAATCCAAGATATGAAAAAACAAATTGATATAGAGACTAATTAAATCACTCGAGCAGAAGGGTTACTTTGAAAGCTCTCTAATGGCATTAGTGCAAGAAGTGTAATTCGACAATGAAGTTTCTAAAATAATTGCAGGCCATGTTGCATTTTTTTTTTTTGACCATTCTTTATGTGTAAATTACATAGGAAGTAAAAGTTCAGTTACCACTGTATTGGTCTCTCTCAAAACACTGAGACAAGTTGTATCCCTAAATGGACAATTGTATTAAATTAATTGATCATATTTTAAAAATTGTCACCATATTCTCCTCTTTTTTGTTGTGTACTAATTAAAATTTGCCCCTTAGATAATGCTATTTGGTGTTTTCTTTTAGAACTCTTAAGCAGTATTTTTCATAAGGTGGTTTTATACTGAGTATAGAGTAATAGCATATGTCTGGTTTTAGACTCTTCATTGTAGCATTCCTGTCATTTGCTTGTGGGTTAAAGGTGAGGGTCTTGTCTTTTCTAAAAGGTAAACCAACTGGTTTAACTTCCCAGAGCAATTATACACAATAACTCTCTGCCAGGTGGATTTTTCAATTGCTTTCTCTCTTTCTTTTCTATGTCAGAAAAAAGGAAACTCTTTGGAGCCAAGTAAACAAAGAGTAGAATAGTTATAGCTGATAGAAATATCCTTAGGTAGTCCCTCCTTATAAAATAAAATTGCTTACTAATATTTATTTAGTGAGTCTTCAAGTGCCTCTTTCCTACCCCGACTCTTGAGCTTATTTCATAATCCTGAGTAAATTTTTTTTGCCTCAACCCTTTCTCGAATCCTTCATTTCCTATGCCCTATGAAAGCAAAAAAGGCAATGGAAGTCTTAGCTTGTAGACTGTTTTGATAACCCCAAATTAAAGCCACTGGCATTCAGGGTCTCAGCTGCAGTATTTATGCAAAGAATGTTTGCCCTAGTGAGCTGCACCATCCTGGGTATGTATGTTAGCTAATTCTTGTCAGTTCCTTGTCTTAGTTGACCACTACCATCTTGGATTCCATTAAATATTCCAGAGAAACAAGTTTGAAAGTATGACAGGATTGGCTTGTTTCAGAAAGCAATCCATGGCTTAGTGGTTTTAACAGAGACTGCAATGTCTTAACAAATTGCTAGAAAATTTGATATCTGAGTAAAAATTCCAAGAATCCCAGGAGCTGGTGGACAGTATTAACACTATTTAAGGAAGAAATAATTCTAGTTCTGTCTCCCAGAAAATCTTCAAGAGTCAACAACCCACTCTATTTATAAGCCATCTGCAGTGTCTTTTATACTAGGCTAAATTGTGATTCCTTTCTCCATAATCTCTGTCCCCTCAAGTCAAAATCGCATATAGAACTCTTTCCTTCATCTCATTTTCTTTGCACATCTTATATGGTGCCAAATTCCTCCCATCCCAGTAAGCATGCCTGTTTGTAACGTGACTTTGGTGGTTTCCCATGCAGAGGTGGAGTGTATTTTTCTTCCCCTTTGAATCTCCAGCCTTGTGACTATGTCATTTAGAAAGAAGGGGAAATGATGTTGTATGAGTGCAGATGTCTAGACTTCAAGAGGCCTATGGCTTCTGACTTTGCCCTCTTGGAATGCTACCCTGAAATTTCCAGGTAAGAAAGCCAGTCTTCTCCACTGAAGGAGAGGCCACATGGAGACCTGAGGTGATCCAGGTCACCAAATGCCAGACATGGAAATAAAGCCCTCTTGGCACTCCAGCTGACCCTCTAGGAGAATTCAGCTATGTGAAAGAGCCAAGGCAAAAATCACAGAGGAACCCCCCGACCAACCCACAGAAGCATGAGAAATAATATAATTATTTCTGTTTTAACGAAGTGAAAATATTTTGGAGTAGTTTGTTACAAAGCAGTAGATAATGGGTACATCTTATATGAAAGTCCCATTTCCTCCCACTCATCTGGTTTTCAGGAGTATCTGGAATAGTAGCTTATGGTTGCTACCTCTCCAACTCTGGTAACGGTGAATATGCACGAGCAAATCTAGATTGATTCAAGATTTTCAAATTTTATGGGCTTACCCTATGCTGCTAAGACATGTGTTACTTATGTTTAGAGTTTCAAGTTTTGACTGTGAATTAAGAAAAGGTCTAATTTGGTTATGTAGGCATAAACTCTGGTCTTCCAAATTGTTTGCCTGTAATGTTATTCAGAATGTGGAAGAGTGAATATCCATGGATAACTAGAAATCTGATGTGGGAAGCAGGTTCAGGATTTTTGGACAGTGAGTTCCAATCTACTGTTTTCATCTAATGATAGCTTTGTGGTCTGTTCTCATCTATTTAGCCCTTGCCTGGGAAGAAGGAGCCACCCAGGCAAAATGCCTTTGCAGCTTTTTGGAAGTGATACAATCTTGAAGATGGCCATAAGTGTTTTCTGCTCCCCCAATGAAATATAAGAGTCTTGGTATTATTAATTTTTTTTTTTTGGCATGGTTGGCTGACCCAGTGAGCGCTTGGTATTATTTTAAATCTTTTTCCCACCCTTCAGAAAGGAAGGGGTAAGCCATTATGGTTAGTATTAAGTGACAATTTTGTGATTTTTTTGTTGTATTTACCTAGAAACTGCTTCAGAACAAAACAGGCAAAGATTCTGTAAGTATATAAGTGCTATTTTGTTCTAGTTGATTCTAATAGGAAAGATAACAATGCGGTCAAGTGGTTTCCACATGTATTTCAGTGTCAGCAACTCTGAGTTGTAATCTCATCCAACTGTCTTTCTGGCTGACTCAGATTACTTAAGAAAAATTACCTAACTTCTGTCTCATTTTTCCTATCTATAAAATGAAAGAAATTGCTCTCATTGCACAGGGAGAATTTTTTTTAAAACCTGATAATTGATACATACCCTGGTAATATATACTGTGATTAACCTAAATACACATGCACATACACATATACCCACACATTTTTAAAAAAGAAAATTTTGACCCTCGAATTCTTTTCATTCAAAATCTTAAGGAAGAATTCAGATGGGGACAGGGAGGTTTGTAATATTTCTCTTCCCATTTCAAAGACATTGCACTCCTAGTTCAACAGCATGGAGGAAGATTTGTTAGCTCCTGTGCTGGGCAGTGATTCAAATTCCCGAGGTTAGTGGCAGCATCTCAGACAGATTCTCAGAGATTTTCAAAGCTCCATTTTCTTTTAATTAGCTCCCTCTCTGCCTCAGGCAATAAGTTCAGGGAATCAATAGGTTAGACTGAAAACAGACTTTGTAGGTATCAGGAGCTATGGTATGTTGGGACTTGTCAGACCCTGGATTCAGGTTTCAGGATGTAAGGAAGCATCACTGGCCCAAGAACAGTTACAAAGGGGTTTTCAAACACAAGCGGCTCTCCAACTTTTGGGAGATTGTCCAGCCATGATTTCCAGACCCGGACTGTCATTACTTTTAACTATCCACTGGCCCTGCACAAGATACTGAGGCTCCAGGGCTTGCCCTAGAGGCCTGCAGGCCCAGTCAGACGCTGGTTAAGTGTTAACATCCCACCTGAGAGAGGCTACATGTATGTGAATTTTACTGAGTTGTTAAACTACTCAAGGAGAGACTCTGAAGCCCCCACACTATCTGTCCCCTCACTCTTATTATTTCTACTGTCATAAGGAGGCTTTCTCTGCACCCAAAAGATATTTTGAGAAACACTAGGCATATTCTTATTTTGGAAGGCATGAATTTAACTTGTGGCATTATTCTTACTTCTTTATTTACTATAAACATGAGCTGCACAGAAGGCTGGCAACAGTTTTGCAAAATGAGGCACTGGTGGATTTGTTTTCTAGAATTCAAACCTTAGTGCACAGTTCTTGCTGCTTTAGGGGTGTTGCAATAGTAATTCTGGCAGAAACTATACGATGTCAAGGGCAGAACATTTGGGATTCTTTGTAAGTACTCATTATGCAGGGAATGAAACTCCAAAATTCCTTTTTAAAAAATCAGATTAAATGACATGAAAAAAGACAAAGCCCTAGTAATAAATCAGTCGGTAGCTAGTATTAAACATCAGTAAATACCATTAGGCCCTGTTCTGTTCTACCATTAGGCTTCAAATACTATATGAGGGTGGCAACAAATCATCCCAAAATGATCTTGAGTGTTTATCTAAAAGAATCACAAGGGAGCCAACATTTGAGAAACAGGTAAACTTTAAAATTTCATATTAGTTCAAATAAGATGTTCAAAATGGCGTTGGGTCTGGTACCTTTAGATTTCAAACAATAGGTTTTATTTTTAATCTGGAAAAGTTCAATGAATATACACAACTGAATGTGCAAAAGATCTGGAAGCACAGGGAAAGTAATATACTTATTGTATATTTTTGTCATATAAACACTTGGACCGTTGCTTTAAATTTCAAGGTACTTTACCTGATAATGTGCCTGGAGATTTAAAAAAATACATATTGACCATATTATCTGAAAATAATCAACATACTGTTTAATAATGTTTCATTGATTTTAGGACACCATGTACAATGGTAAAAGATTCAATGTTGCTCATGTCAAAAATCCAAAGGACGGGCTTAACTACATTTAATCTATTACTTTACAGAGCTGGGGAGGAGGTTTGTGTCTGCAGAAAGAACGGAAGGTGTGATTGTAGGAGGTTAAGATGGTAATCATGAAAGTAAAAAGTTACAGTTTATCCAGCACTCTGTGGAGCTTGAGAGATGGAATGTGGGAATTCTATTCATTCCATGGGTTTCCTGGATCAGGGGCATTTCATCAGACCTCCCCAAGGCTGAGATGAAACATTCTTTGAGACTCACCACCTCCTTTTGCTTTAAATCCTTGATCTTGGGTCATCCTTCATAATTGCTCTTTTCTCTTTCCAGGTACTCAAGCCTAGGAAATGGGGTACTTTGGTTCCAACCTGGGACTGAAGTAAAAAAAGGATTTATATCTCTCAGCCCTTTTTCTGGTTTCAATCTTCCTCCTGCTTGATGTGTAGGATCTTAACAGAGATCCCCATTAAATGTGATACAGAGATCAAAATATTAAACATATTTTCTGTGTTCCCTTTTCCTTCCCCTCAACCCTAAACTTTGAGCATTGGTGAGAGTGAGAGGACCCAGAGATCTCTGATGCAAGAAAAGTTAGCTACACCTGGTCAAATGCTTCTCCTACCACTCCTAGCACCCTGCAGCTATTGCAGCACCCTAGCGGGTTTTTTGTTTGTTTGTTTGTTTGTTTTTTGACAGAGTTAGCATAGAAAAGCCTTGTCAGATCTGACTCTGGAGTAGTGGAGAGATGCCAACCAGTAAGGCCTCACTCATCTGACAAGGGTCTGTACTCTGCTTCCTGATGGCAAGGATGGAGCACCTCTCAACCTTATTAGAAATCTGCTGACTCTTTACTTTGAACTACCATTACTTTACTTCATGTTTATCAAACAAATCCCTCAGCCTGTCATTATGTTGCCCCAATACATGGGACAAATATTTAAAGCAATGAGGTATACCTGTCCAGAGGATGAGTACTTGCTAAGATCATTTTATTCTATAATGTGTGGATAGAAAATCAAGCAGTCCAGTTCATGCAAGGATAATTTAATCAAGAGACATTCTAACTTATATCAGATATTATTCTATTGTTCACTTGGTTAGCAGCATCAATATGCAGTGCCCTCTGTAAGTACTAAAAAGATAGAGTTTCCAGATTTGCAAAGTTGAAATTTAGATTCCAGAATCTGATGAATTCACATACAGGCATATTCCTTGTATGTTTGTTTTTTCTTTTGATACTTGAAGATTTTGCTTTTCCAAATTTTATCTTTGCAATGTTATATGTGCATGAGCACTTTTAGAATAAGATTTGGACCAACCCCTAAAAAGGATAAAAGCACCACTCATATTCCATGTTTTTCCAAAGAAACAAAAATCAACTTTAACATATTTTAAATAAAAAAGTAGATTTTGAGAGAGACCTTGCTTTAAGATCTGAGGTCTAATAGTTTTTCTGATCACATTTCCATCTTATTTATTTCTTTTTCCTTTAAATTGGTGGGTAAATTTGACAAACACTGGAAACAGAGGTACTAATAGCAGTGCCAAGGGCCAAGGATTGAACAAGCTTTCCTACATCATCCCTGTGTCTCAACCAGGGCTGTACTAAATGTCTAATTTTAGTATTTGGCTCAACACCAAACACCTGGAAATGGCATTCAGCCAGAATTGAACACAAAGGTAAACAGTGGGTGAGCAAACGCATCTGTCTCCTCTTGCTTCCCCCTTCTCAGCTATTAGGTAAATAAGGTAGTTATTAGGTAAATAAGGTAGTTATTAAATGATGACTTATACAAACCCTACAATTTTAGCATTCACATTTCATCTTACCAACATTAATCAGGCTTCTCAGCAAGGAAAATTCTGATAATATTTGTTACGAAAACCAGTCTGACTTCCTACTCAGTGCTATCACTGAGAATGGATTTCAGCCTGTTTTCATCTCAGATCAGAATGCGTAAATATCAGGTGTCACATTTGGTGAAATAAAACTCAAACCTGATAAGTTCTCATTATTTGGTTTCTGCATGAGCATGCTCTTAGGCCCCTCACACATGCATGTCAGAGACTCAGGACTCCTGACTCCATTTATTCACCCACAGAAACCACATTTCTTCTCACTCCTTCTCACTTCACCAATCCACAAACCCTTTAACTACCCCTGAAATATGGAGATATTTCCCGACATCTCCACAAATATAACAGAAAGCTTTCGTGGTCTCATGTAACCAAGCTTACAACCATATGCATGCCTCTTGTGATCAAGAAAATCACTCATCCCTCAAGTGTGTCCAATTCAGGATTCTTTACAATAGAACACGGCACATGGAACTTGAAGGCTAAATCCTGGTACAATGGATTTCAGGAAAAGTAGGCATACATACAGAAACAATTAAAGCAATGGCAGATTCTATTTAATGCTTTATCTTTTCAAGTAAAGAGTTTGTTTATTCTTTTAAAAATTAAATTTTGCTTGCTCTCTGGAGGAAATATCTGGCTATTTCCCTTTGGTCTCAGAAGAGTTCTGCATTAAATGATTTAAAGCAAAATTTAATGCAATTATGAGTTAATGAACAATATATTCCTAATGAATCCTATTTAAATCCATGAAATAGCAATAAATAGCTTTATTCTTGATTATTAATAACAACTTTGCAGTTTTAAAATGCTTTTTCATATTATATTGACACCTCTTGTGCATCTGGGGCTCCCTTGATCACCCCTATTTTATTCCAGACTCTCTTCTGACCACCAAATCTGTGAGGGCTCTGGTCAGCCTGCCCTAGGTTCCCACCTCTAGCTTCCCACACCTTTTCCATCGATACCATACCTGGAGGGCAAGGAGGGCACCTATTCCCCACTAGCACATGCACATCCCAGAATGTGAGGGAGTTAACACCTCATGGATAACCAATAAGGGAGGGAAACTGATGAATAAATTCTTTCCCCTAGACAGATGGCCTTGGTACATATTTCATATGAAGGCTCTCAGATAGCATCAAATAAAATGATCCAAGTAATCATGAAAATGAGCATTGAAATCCATGGCTGACTGACAACTCATCTTGGAGTTGGCTCTCCTCTTTCCTTGTCTGGCTTCCCTGTCCTTCGCTCTTTCTTTTTTTCAGGATCACACTTGCCAATAAGAAAGTGGCAGTCAGGCTCTGCTTCTTAGGGAGCCCAGGCTAAGACACACAGCTATCTCATTTCATCTTTACCACAACCATGCAAGATAAGTCTTATTATTCTTCCTTCACAAATAAAGAAACAGGAGAATCAGAGAAGTCAAATGACGTGCCCAGGGTCACACAGCTATTAACTTAAAAGTTAGAACTCCAATTTAGGACTCCTGACTTCTAATCCAGCATTATTTCCCAAGTACCACAAAATGTCCTATACTATCTGCTATGACTACATATGGTCAGGTCAGATTTAGTCTGGCTATTTTTCCTACCAATTTTTAGAACTTTTAAATGGACTGGAAATAAGACATCCCAAGTACATAGTTCATCTCACTGTTATTTAAATGTTCCTACTTCCCCAAACCTAAGAGTTTGATATTCCTTTTTCAAAGCTAAACTATATATGAAATTGTCCATTTTCCACAGAAATTATATAAATGACAATCTCTTTATTGGTACTATCCCGAACTATACTTTTCCAAGCAAACCACATCACACAGTCAAATTAGGGAGGCTCTTACATCTTAATCAAAGCTTAACAGTTTAATCATTCATTAAACAAGGGAGTAATTTAGTGCCCTACTATGCAATCATTATTGTTTCCTGAAAATCTAGTGTGATGAGGTATAATAAATGCAAACTGAAATAGTGACTGTGGAAGGTTATTTATTATTTCTTCTAGCTAAAAACATTCATAACTGAAATTTATTGGTCCATACTCCCTTCATCATAAATATTTTATGTTCTGCCTCAGGGATCCATGTCTTAGCATTTAAATGTCTCAATCTTGTGTCAGTAACAGGAAGAACAAGTTCACTGGGTGGAATTTTTGCTCTTTAGTACAGAATGTTATAATAATAATAGGCTATAAATATGTTATAATTATACCTTTGATCACTGCTGTAGTTTTCTAGCCTGAATGAATTAAACTCAAAACTAAAGCTAAGCTGAGAGAGAAAAAAAATGGCAGTAGTTATCTTAAACTAAGATATATTAGTATAGTGGAAATATCTAGAGTGACCAGGATAGTACACCATTTTCCCTTGGCAAGTTTTGAATTATCATTATTATTTGCTACTTCTGCCTTAATGTGAAGTAGGACTTACACCTATAATCACCTTTACATATCCATAATGGATTCCATGTATGCTTAACATTATATTTTCCTAAATGCTTTTGTATCCTGATCACCACAACAACTTTTAAGGTCCTGAGGACAGTTACTAAAATCTCCATTGCTCAGATGAGAAAACATTGAAGTTCAGGTAGATACAGATGTATACATATTTTTAAATTTTTCAATATGAAATACAGTTAAATCCTATGAATCAGACTCCGGTCTTCTGCCTATCTCATCATAGTCATAGAGTGGCAGAGGAGGGGTATGGTGGATAAGAGATAACAGGCAGGTGAGAAAACTGCAAATGACAGGTAACCCTGTGGGGGAAACGGGCATATGAGACAAAGGGTATGTCCTGTATCCTGACTGTTCTCCTGGATCAATCTCCATGTGTAAAGCCTGCAGAACATATTACTGGGAGATTGCAAGAATTGCTGTAGGTTTCCTGGAAGTCCCAGTAACCACAGAACCAAGAATTGCCCTCACTGATACAAGGCTCACTATATCATATTTGTGCAATGGATATATTAAAGTGTCAAGTGGAGGATTTTTTTTTAATTAGAGAGGTTGTAGGTTTGCAGAAAAAAAAAACATGCAGAAAGTATGGAATTCCATATACCTCCTGCCACCCACATCTCCTCACACCTATTAACTCTTTACATTAGTGTGATACATTTGTTACAACTAATGAAACAATATTATAATTATACTATAAAATATAGTCCATAGTTTACATTAAGGTTCACTGTCTTGTGCAGTCCTATGTGTTTACATTTTTATTCCATAAACACACACACACACACACAACCTAAAATGTCCCCTTTTAACCACATTCAAATATATTATTCAGTGGTGTTCATTACATATACAGTGTTGGCTAATACCATCATCCATTACCAAAAACTTCCTTCACCCCAGACAGAAACTCTGTACCAATTAAGCATTAACTTCTCATTTCATACCTCCTACCCAGCCACTGGTAATATGCATTTTGGATTCTGACTCTGAATTTGCTTATTCTCATTATTTCATCGGTGAGATCATACAATATTTGTTCTTTTGTATCTGGCTTCTTTCATTCAACATGAAGTCTTTAAGTTTCATCCATGTTGTCACACGTATCAGAACTTCATTCCTTTTTACAGCTAAATAATATTCCATTGTATGTATATACCACATATTGTTTATCCATTTATTGATTGATGGACATGTGGCTTGCTTCCATCTTTAGGCAATTGTAAATAAAGCTGCTATGAACATAGGTGTGCAGATATCGGTTTGAGTCCCTGCTTTCAATTCTTTGGGGTATATACTTAGAAGTGGGGTTGCTGGACCATATAGTAACATAATACTTAACCTTCTAGGGAACTACCTAACTCTTTTCCACAGAGGCTGAACATTCTCTCCATTAATGAACAAGTGTTCCTATTTTTCCACATTCTCTCCAACACTTGTAATTTCCCTTGAAAAAAAAAAATTGTAGTCATTCTACTGGTTATGAAATGGTATCTCATTGCAGTTCTGATTTGCATTTCCCTGATGACTGATAATGTTAAGCATTTTTAAATGTGTCTTTTGGCCATTTGTATATCTTCTTTGGAGAAGTGTCTATTCAAGTATTTTGCCCATTTTTAATAGAGGTTTTTTTCATCTTTTCATTGTTGAGTTGTAAGATTCTTTTATAGAGTCTAGATATTAAATTCTTATCAAATATGTGATTTCCAAATATTTTCTCCCATTCTGTAGGTGATATTTTTACTTTCATAATGAAGACCTTTGATGTGCAAACGTTTTAAATTTAGAAAAAATCCCATTTATCTACTTTTGTCTTTTGTTGCTCATGCTTTGGGTGTAAAGTCTAAGAAGCGATTGAATAAGAAGGTGTCCTGAAGATGCTTCCCTGTTTGCTTCCAGGAGTTTTATAGGTTTGGTTCTCATATTTATGTCTTTGATCCATTAATTTTTATATATGGTATGAGGTAGAGATTCACCTTCATTCTTTTCATATGGATATCCAGTTTCCCCAGCACCATTTCTTGAAGACTAGTCTTTCCCTATTGAATGGACTTGGCCACACTTATAAAAAATTAATTGGCAATAGATGTGAGGGTTTATTTCTGAACTCTCAATTCAATTCCATTGGTCTACATATCTGTCCTTGTGTCCGTACCATGGTATTTTGATTACGTTAGCTTAGAAATGAATTTTAAAAATCAGGAAATGTGTGAATATTCTCGCTGTCCTGATTTTGTGATAATCAGGGTAGGCTAAACATTCGCTATATTAGAAACCATGCATGTGTCCCCAGACCTAGTCTTTCTCCCTAGGTCTGATTTTTAGAATGCTGGTGATAAACTAAGCCTGATTTATTATATGACCATCCTATATGGGAAAAGACTTTAACTTTGGGTATCTTTGGTCAACCTTAAGAGATATAACAGGGGGAAGGATGTGGCTCGGGTGGTTGGGCATCCATCTCCCATATGGAGGGACCTAGGTTCGACCCCTGGGACCTACCGGTAAAAATGAAAAAAAGAAAAATATAGAAGGCACACGGGCCACCAAGCCCTGTGCATGGGTGAGCCGCCAGGCCTCATGTGCGGGTGTGTCACCAGGCCCCGCGAGCGGGTGGGCCACGAGGCCCCACAAGCCACACAGCAAGATGATGATGTAACAGGAGAGTGACACAAGGGATAGCCAAGACGAGACACACCGAAAAACTAGGAACTAAAGTGGCACAGGTGGTAGTAGGATGCCTCTCTCCCACATCAGAGGTTCCGAGCATCGAATCCCAGTGAAGACAGGAGGAGAAGGATGAGAAGAGAGGGCAGGAAACAGAAACAGAGAGTTGCCCAGTGTTTGGACACAGAAACAGCAAAAATGGGGGGTGGGGGGTAAAAATGGATAAAAGTAAGTAAATAAATAAATAAATCCTTAAAAAAATGTATAGGGGAGGATGATTCGGA
>JAKSZT010053929.1:24167193-24295140 GCA_026826555.1 Tolypeutes matacus | reverse complement strand
TTCTCTTTCAAGAGGGTTTTCACTATTTGGGGTTCATTAACCTTATATATAAATTTGATGATTGGCTTTCCATTTCTTCAAAGAAGGCTGTTTGGAATTTTGACTGGGAGGTAGAATTGATATCTTAATAATATTTAATCTTCCAATCCATGAACATGGACCATCTTTCCATTTATTTAGGTCTTCTTTGATTTCTTTGCTGTTAGGATGGTGTTGATTCCACTGAAGGAGTCAGGAAGTGTTCCCTTTCCCCTTGTCTTTTTTGGAAGAGTTTGAGCAAGACTGGTGTTAATTCTTCTTGGAATGTTTGGTAAAATTCACCAATGAAGGCATCTGGTCCTGGGCTTTTCTTTCTTGGTAGGTTTTTTATTACTGATTTATTCTCTTTCCTTGTTATTGGTCTGTTGAGATATTCTGTTATTTCTTGAGTTAGGGTAGGTATTTCGTGTGTTTATAGAAGTTTATCCATTTCATCTAGCTTATCTAATTTGTTTGTGTACAGTTTTCATAGTATCTCCTACAATTCTCTTCCTTTCTGTAGGGTCAGTAGTAATGCCCCCCCCCATTCATATCTGATTTTAGTTATTTGCATCCTGTCTCTTTTTTTCTTTGCTAATTTATATAAAGGTTTAACGATTTTATTGATCTTTTCAAAGAAGTAACTTTTGCTTTTGTGGATTTCTCTGTTGCTTTTGGTAATTCTCTATTTCACATATCTCTGCTGTAATCTTTATTTCCTTTCCCCCAGATCACTTTGGGTTTAGTTTGCTCTTCTTTTTCTAATTACTCCAGTTTTGTGGTTAGGTCTATAATTTGAGATCTTTTTTAATGTAAGAACTTAGCACTATAAATTTCCCTCTCAGCATTGCCCTTGCTGCATCCCATAAGTTTTAGTATGTTTTATTCATTTTCATTCACCTCAAGATGTTTCCTAATTTCCCTTGTAATTTCTTCTTTGACCCATTGGTTGTTGAAGAGGGCATTGTTTAATTTCTGCATTTTTGTGAATTTTCCATTTCTCCCTTTGTTATAGATTTCTAGCTTCATTTTATTGTGGTCAGAGTACGTTATATGATTTTTTAAATAATTTATTGAGCTTGTTTTGTGACCTAACATATGGTCTATCCTGGACAATGTTCTATGTGCACTAGAGAAGAATGTATACTCTGCTACCATTGGGTTACGTGTTCTACATATATCTATAAGGTTTAGCTTATCGTATCGTTCGAGGCTTCTGTTTACTTATTAATCTTCTGTTCTACCCATTATTGAAAGTGGTATATTGACATCTCCAACCATTAATGTGGAACCATTTTGCTCTACATATCTGTCAATATTTGCTTACATAATCAACCCTTCTTGTTCAATTGACCCCATTATCAGTATATAGTGACCTTCTTTGTCCCTCATAGCAGTTTTTATTTAATTCTTTTAAAATCTGATATTAGTATAAGTAACCTCTCTTTAGGTTACTATTTGCATGGTATTTTTTCCCCATCCTTTTGCTTTCAACCTACTGTGTCTCTGAATTTAAGGTGAGTCTCTTATAAACAGCATATAGTTGAGTCATGCTTTTTTATCCATTTTGCCAACTCTGCCTTTTGACTGGAGAGTTTAATACATTTACATTTAAAGTAACTACTGATATTGCATGACTTTCATTTGTTTTGATATTTGGTGTTTGTAAGTCTTATACCTTTTTGGTCCCTCAAATCTTCTTCCATTAGTGCTTACTTTCATATTTATTTGATTTTTCTGGAGTCTACCATTTTGAGTCTCATCTAATTTCTTGCTATATGTATTTTCCACATATTTTCCTTGTGATTATGATGGGGTTTAAATTTAACATCCTAAATCTATAGCGATCACATTTCATTTGATACCAACTTAACTTCAATAGCACATGCAAACACTGTTCCCAAACTCTTCCATCTCCCACTTTGATGTTGTACTTGCTACAAATTATATCTTTATACATTGAATATCCAAAAACAGATTTACTGTTACTTTTTATATATTTGCATTTTAGAAAAACCTATAAGAATTAAAATGTGGAGTTGCATACCAAAAAGTACAATATTAGTAACATTTATAATTACCCATGTTTTTGCTTTACCAGAGGTATTTATTTCTTTATGCCACTTTGATCCACTATGTAGTGTCCTTTCTTTCAGTCTGAAGAACTGAACTGAAGCATTGTGTGTAGGGCAAGGCTAGTGGTGACAAACTCCCTCAGCTTTTGTTTATCTGGAAGGGTCTTTATCTCTCCATTTCTGAAAGACTTTCTCACCAGATGTAAAATTCTTGGTTGGCAATTGTTTTCTTTCAGCATTTTAAATATTTCCTCTCACTGCCTTCATTTCTTCATGATTACCAATGAGAAATTTTGGTTTCTTTGTATATAACATGTTTTTCTCTGCAGCTTTCAGAATTCTCTTGTTGTTCTTGGCATTCATCATTTTGACTACTATGTATCTGGATGTGATTCTCTTCGAGTCTATCCTGTTTGTGGATAGTTGGCCTCCTTGAATGTGAGTACTCATGACTTTGATTAATTTGGGGACTTTTCTGCCATTATTTCTTTGAATATTCCTTTTGCCCCTCTCTTTCTTCTCCTTCTGTGACTCCCACAATATGTATATTCATTATGCTTGATGGTGACCCACAGTTCTCTCAGGCTCTGTTCACTTTTTATCCCTCTTTTTTCTTTCTGCTCCTAAGCCTGACTCATTTCACCTGTCTTGTCTTCACATTCACTTATTTTTTTTTCTTTCTGCCAGCTCCAATCTGCTGTTGAAACCCTCCTGGGATTTTTTTTTCCAGGAGGTACCTAGGAGCTCGTTCATGGGAAGCAGGGGCTTAACCACTTGAGCTATATCCACCCCCTGTCCTGGGGATTTTTCACTTCAGTTATTGTGGTCTTCAACTAAAGAAGTTCAATTTGCTTCCTTTTAAAATTTTCTACCTCTTTATTGAGATTCTCATATTGTTCAGTCATTGTTATCTCATTTTCCTGATATCCTTTGCTTTTCTGTGTTTTCCTGTATCTCCTTGGGCATATTGAGAATCATCTTTTAAAAATCTTTCTCTTATAGGTCCAAAGTCTGTCTTCTTCAATGATGGTTTCTGGACTTCTTTAGTATGTGAATGTATATGTAATATTCAAGGAAGGAATATATAATTAAGAGCATTTGGCATTTTATTCTTTTGAAAATAAAATATTCCAGGACTAGTATCCCATATAATAGTTCAGAAATAGTGACCAAGATTTTAGGATATTCATAAAAATAAGATAGGATTGGTTTTCATGCCAAGAAATACTGAGTTGAAAGACTCTTCTAAGAGTTCACATAATTATAATTCTAATGGTACAATTGCAAGTGAAACCACTGAGAAGGAAAGGGCCAGCTATTCTAAAAAAAAAAGTCAATGTGGTTGCTGAGCTCAAATTTTGAAGGAACATATGTAAAACATTATACCATATATAATATATATATATATTATACTATATATAGCTGGTCTGAGCATGGTGATATATGCAACACACCAACTGCTAGGAGAGCATTGAAAAGTAACTTCTATCTTCAGAAAGTCTCTATGCTATGTAGCAAAATGAGCTATACTTTCTCTTTATTCCTTGTCCATTATCATGACAGCTGCTTCCCTAACATCTGCTATCTTTCTGGAATGTTCCCCCAAACTCTCCCTCCAAACCCTTCTGCTTTCAGTCCAACCTCATATCCCTATAATCTCTCCTATTTCCAGGCCTTTTCTGTTAAAAACTGACCTGCTCTTTCTCTGTTCTGTCAGATTACCAGAATCAGAACTACAAAAGTCCAGACCATGAAGTTGAAGCAACAATAAAGAATCCTTCTTCCTTAGAGGGAAAAGGGATTGGGGCTAGCCAAAAGCTCTGAGTATTTATGTTAAAATCTTTTTGTCCTCTCCACAGGTTCAAAATACTGGATAAAGGCCACATAACCAAGAATTCATATTAGAAGGTGATGTGGAATTGCAAAGATAGTTCAGGAAATCTATGGCACTAAATGAACTGAGGTTTCCAAGGAAAAAAAATGTCTTTTAAGCTTTGATCAGAACAAGTGGAAGGTAAAGCAGGGAACGGTCTCTAAGGCTAATAATATGATATTGACAGATGACAAAAGAAAGCAAATCTTCTCTCTTTGGACTAAGAAAAGACAAAACATTGGGAAGAGAGAATTTAAGCTCTAACTTGGTAAGGACAGGTAAGCTTCTGGTCTTGAATTATCTTCAAAGAACCTGCAAAGTAGTTCATTAAACCAAACACTGTCACTACAGAAAGCAAGAAAGGGAAAATAAAACTAAAGACAGGAAAATACCAGCCAATTTAGAAAAAATGGGGATGAAGAGAGATTGGGAAAATTAGATTCAAGTAAGAATTACATGAATTGCAACTCAGATTTGGAATCTTTATAAAAAGGAATAGGTTTGGATGACCTAAAGGAGCAATGATCACTAGGTGCCAACAAAGTCTCACAAAAACAAATCAGACTCATCCCATTTCCTTCTGTATTAGGCAGGGCCTTGGCAGGAAACAGATGGCAGGCACAACAGAAAAGGGTAATTAAGAGTTTAGTGAAGAGAATTTTCATAAAGGTATGGGGCAGAGTTGATGGAAACCTAGAGGGATAGTGAAGCACTGTGGAGAAATGGTACCACCCATAGCATAACTGACTACATAATTTGCTAGAATCAGTGAAGAATGAAAACACAAGGCCCCGTTAATCAAAATTAAGAACTTCAAGACATAATAGAGCAGAGCATTGAACCAAGTGTAGGGCCCTGTGCGATCACACAGGTTGAAGTCCATACAGCCAGCTCTGATCCCTGGGTTTGAAGGGGCAAAGAGAAAAAACACTTATGACAATCTGTAGAAAGTTGTAGCTGCATCTTTAGCTGAAGAAGAAGCCACTTAAGAGGCACTGTGCCCTTTGATAGAGGAATTAAGCCACCGACTACCTAAGACCTTGAAGAGAGGGGTCTGGGCAAATATGTGCCTTAATCTCATTTTCCTCCTGCCTTCCCACAATCTCCTGCCAATAAAGAGCAAAGGAACACAGTTAATGCAGTGCATGAAGGACAGCTTCCAGGGACACAAAGCAGGATGAAGAGTGGATTAAGAGAGGCAGGGAGAATATCATCCACATCTTCTTTACGAATTTACCATGCTGGTAAATCTGTGAAACATGCTAAGGATCTCTGGAATGATTTCCCAGGAGCTCCTTGTGGACAAGATGGAAAAAAAAAAATGATCTAGAGACAAAGATAATTATATGGATCAATAATAGGTTCAACAAGTATACCCAAAGTCTGCTAAAAACTGGATGACTGTAAACCCAAAGGGAGGTGTATATGTGCCACAGTTCATTTATGCCATCCAGCATTTTAACCATTGGCATGCACATATAGAAGGAATTCTTTGAGAGCATGGTTTACAGATTACTGAAAGGAACAGTGACTAACGGATATGAAAGAATTAGAATCCAAGAAAAATCTTGGCAGTCTGTAGCCATGGGATAAATCTAATAGTAGTAAGTCTTGGGATTTAGTCTCAAGTTCAGTAGTCAAAGGCACAGGTTTGGGACAGGGCAGACAATTTATCATGTATTAAAATGACTTAGGCAGTTTAGTGAAAGGTAAAGTCAATCTGAGTCATGAGCATGGTGGATCTTCCAGAAAAGTGGATGAGATTTTAGGCAGCATTAATTGGACAAAAGAGGTGATAATCCAACCTGGCTTCGTATTAATCAAACCACACCTGGAAAACTGGGTTTAATTTGAATGTCATGCATAACTCATGATACATTCTTAGAAGAGTAACCAGAATTGGAGAAGAGACCAGAAACCAGGACCAACCACAAAAGCTGGACTGACTTAATAACTGATGTAAATGACAACTTGAACATGACGTTATTTTTACTATAGATTACTGCTCAATCCACAAATAAGAAAAGCAAAGGACATACATGAGATCAAAGATATGTTAGTAAATGAAAAGACCCTTGCCTCCTTAGTTTCTCTCCCTGAGTACAGAGTTAAGGGTCCACCAGGTCAGATGAGCCTAGAACCAAAGCCCATTGCCTTTTGGAAGATCAGGGTGGGAGTGGGGAGGATATTTTTCCACAGGGATCCACTGGACTGCAGTTATATACTACTGAATTCTCTTTCTATATATGAAGATGGAGCCATGTACTACTACAGAGTAAAAATTATGCCTAGTAGTAATCACTGAAGGAATTTGAGACCTATATAAGAGACTATTTAGGAGAGATCATGGGTATTCAAATATATTAAAGGCTTCCATTTGGAAGGATAATTAGCATAGTCCTCTAATGGGATAAAACAGGGCCATTTGGCAGTGGGGTGGGGAATCAGAGCAAGTTTTTGTTTGTTTGTTTGTTTGTTTGTTGAGGTACCAGAGATTGAACCAAGGACCTCATATATGGGAGGTAGGCACTCAATCATTGAGCAACATCCACTCCCCAAGGAGGATTACGTTTTTGTTGTTGCTGTTTTTAGGAGGTATCTGGGATTGAACCAAGAACTTCATTCACGGGAACCAGGCACAAACCACTGATGTACACCCACTCCCCAGAGAGAGAAGTTTTTTAATGGTCCAAATTTCTGAAGATAAAATGGACTGCCATGGAAAAACAGAAAGTTCCCAGTAACTAAATATGAATAATCATAGTAACATAGCCTGGATGACTCTTTAGTAGACACATTATTTAGTCAATTCAAGCATTCGAAGGATTGTTAAACTCAATTTTAAAGATTCCTTCTAATACTGAGCTTCCATGGCTCACTCTTTGTTTCATTCAACAAATATTTATTGAGAATCAACATATATCCAACCCAGTTCCAAGAATTGGGAATACAGTAACATACAGAAACAAACCATCTCCTCATGCAGCTTAAATTCTAATGAGAGAAATAGAAAATAAACAAAAAATTATAATAAAATGTCAGGCAGTGGTAAATGTTGTGAAGAAAAATAAAGCAGGGTAAGGAGTTAGAATGATGGAGGAAGGAGAAGGAGAAATTATGGATAGGTTGGTTAGCAAAGGCCTCTCTGGCCAATTAGCTAATCCTGTTATCATACTAAATTTCTCTAAATCTTTAATCCTGATCCCTTCTTAAGGCTTTTATTTTCATTCTCTTTGTTAATTACCCTCCTTCATCTGGTTTATTCTTTAACTACTAAACCCAGAAGAACTTTAACTTCTAAACCCAGAATGATGTAGACGTGAAACTGCCCCAGTGAAATTTAAAAACAGGATATACCTAACACTTATGGTTTCCTTTGGAGCTATGATGTAGATATTGTCATATACATTTCATATATAGTTCAATTCTCTTTTCCCAAGGATTATTGATTTGAAATATTTGGGTTCAGGTACACCTTTCTAATCTAGATTGTAATTTCTTTGAGGAAGGAGAGACAAACATCTTTATGTCTCTTGCTTATCTCAAAGAAATTTTATCTTCCCTTCACCTTATATCATTCCCTTCATTTAGATAATAAATAAAAATCCCTCATGTTTAATTGTGAAGTCTTATTTCACAACATAAGAGGAACAGACGACACTCTGATACCAACATCTAACCAAGTCTACTGTTGGACAAAGGAAGGTAAGAAAACAAAACAGTATTATATCCCAAGCCCCAAAGCCAAGAGGAAGATAAACATTAGATTATAGACTCAGCTGACATAGAAAACAGCCTGTGGCCTTGTTTTTTTTTCTTTCTTTCTTTCTTTTTCTCTTTTTTTTTACTAGTCTTTTAATATTGCTAAAGTGTGGCGAGATATTTGGAGGTCCAGGGACTGAAAAGAGGACTAGAAGAAATGATTTTCTGTTAATGTATTAGCAAGTTATTGTAATTGTTTTAACTTTCTAATCTTAGATTCACAGATCAGTATATTATAATGAGGTGAATATATCCTTAGAGAACATTTACTTTTCCCGTAACCATGCCACCAATGCCACCTTACAGAAACAAAGTCTTAGAAAGGTGAATTTAATTGTGCAAGATTAATACCCTTATTTCCACCATCAAAAATATTAAATGGATGATATTCAGTTCAAGATGGCAGAACAAGTACAATTCTCTACTTCTCTCTTTGTGACACTGAAACCATAGAAAAAATATTTTTAAACAATAAAAAACAGCAATATCGGAAAATAAGAAAGATTCTAAAATAGTATGAGAAAATACTGAAAGAGAAAAAACAGATAGGACCTGATCATTGAACAAGAAAGATTAGGGAAACTATGATCCAAATACCAAAAGTAGAAGGGGTCTGGTTTTCCAAGGGATTGTCAAGAGGTTCTCCATGCTCAAAGTTAACAAATTCAAAGAGCAAGACTAGACTGTTGCAAAAATATCAAAATAATTATAGAACTACACTGGAAAAGACAAGACCTGTCCCTCTTATTCCCCTCCCTCAAGAATACAGAGCAAATTATGATGAGAGATTACATTTTAGACCTCCAGATAAAACCTAAGAACCCTTTGCACAGCTGACCAGAAGTCTTTGGCTTCTCCCATTGCTTCCAGATATTTTTCTGCTTCCTTCTTCAAATGCACTTTTTTTCTGAGTCTGAGTTTCCCTTTATTTCCTGTCTGAAGATGCCATACATGGACAAATAAGTATATCTGCCTTGAAAACTACTCTTTTTTCTGGCTTGTTTTAAAGTATGACTGGAATGATAAAATTTCACTGTGAATTGTTTCCTATTCTTCAGCCCTACTTCCCATTTCCTTCATTCTCTCATCCCTGGTATTGTACTTCTCAAATAAAGCATCAGCACTCAACCCTTGGGTCAGGCTTTTTTTTTTCCTAGGGAATGAGAGCTAAGACAATTGGTACCTGAAATTATTCTAGAATACAGAACTTTAGAATAGGATTTTGGAGTTGAAGTGTCTTTCTCAAAGCAACAGGGATACATTGCTGATGCTAAGTAGGATGGTACCTCATGGAACATAGTGGCATCACAATTAAGCTTTCATCAGTGGTTAATTGGCTTGAGGTAGAGGTAGAGACAATGTATTAAGAGTTCAAGTATTTGCTTCACTTAATCAGTATGGGGAAAATGATAAATTAAAAGATAGTGGAGACTGGCTGCTGATGACACAGAGGGGAAAGGTGACTTTTCCTCCCTGGGAAAAGGGAGAGTGAGTCCAAGGGCCAAGTTTGGCTTCTGATCAGTGAGTTTGGACTGAATTGATGGCCCACAGGGGGGAACCCCTAAGGACATTGTTTTGTCACCACCCACCCAGTGGAGGTCGGAGTAATCACACTCCCCTCTAGGGCTGAGGGGAAGGTTTGCTCAGGAGAACCATCTGTTGGAAGACAAGGAAACTGAACCCCAGGGCAGGGGGTGGGGGTTATTGTCTTCTTTACTGTTCCCTTCCCCAGGGTTTTTAGCCCTCTTTGATCAATTAAACACAGGCAATTTTTAAGACCTAGAATAACTTGAACCAGGCCAGCAATAAAAGATGTGCTGTAACACAAAGCCAATCAACAACAAAATCCTAGGAAAGGGAGAAACTTAACATCAGAGTAAGCACATCATCATCATCAGATACTTAGACATCAGCAGAAAATTACAATCCATACTAAGCAAAAAGAAGACAGGGCCCAGTCAAAGAAACAAATTAGAAAGAAAAAAAAAAAGATAGTGAAGTAAGGTGGCTGCTTTTGATTGCTTTTGATGGGACTAGATGATTTGCAAAAAGAAAATGATAGGCTTAAAGCAGATAACTGCTAACTTTAAGGCATGTTCTAAGGCCAGAGAACCTCTAGGGCAGCATTAAAGGAGACTCATATCTCCTGAAGCCTCAAGACATATTATGGTGAAAATTAAGACTGGATTCTGATTATAACAAGCTGCAAATGTATAGCCTCAGGAGTTTCCTATATCATTGTCAGGTTTCTGATAGAAAAGATTGAGACCCTTAGGTCTGACACTAGGACTTCTGAGTAGATGAGCCTGGGAAACCTGAATCCTTGAATTCCCCCGTGGTTTCTTGATAGAGAAAAACAGCCTTTGATTGCCTGGAGACTGTGTAATGATTACAGTGAAACTGGAACTTTGCAAGACTGAAAGCCTCCTCTCATCATTTCACATTGCCTCTAGACCAATAACCAGGGGCAGATCTTAGAATGGTTTGAGCATGGAAGTAGAATCCTAGCTTCCAGGTTGTATTAGTCAGCCAAAGGGGTGCTGATGCAAAATACAAGAAATCTGTTGGCTTTTATAAAAGGTATTTATTTGGGGTAGAATCTTACAGTTACCAACCCCTAAAGAGTACAACTCAAGGTACCATAAGAGGTACTTTCTCACCCAGTCTGTTGCCACATGTTGATGCAAGATGGCAGGTGATGTCTGCGAGGGTTCAGCCTTCCTCCTTTGTCTTAAGGCTCTGTGGTCCCAGCTTTTTCCCATCTCAGCTGTAGACTGGCATAAGGCTTGTCTCTCTTCTCAGGACTCATCTCTTTCTGGGCTCAGCGCTTCTGGTCTCTCCACAAGGCCAGCTGTGAACTATCAGGCTAATGGCTTGGTTCTCTCCCCTGGGCTCCAGCATCAAAAACTCAACTCTGTGTTCTCCTTCCCTCTCTTTGATTGAGCACCCGTTTATATAGCCTATAGCTGTAGGCTAGCTGTAGGCAGAAACAAATTGAGTTGCCATAATGACATGGTCAAATAAAAGCCCTGTGTTCAGGCCTTTGGCCAATTGCTTTACCCCAGCTGTTATGGTGGTGATGGACTTTTCTCATGCCTCACTATATCTCTTCAGCTTTTGCTCCAAAGTTTCATATTGCTGAATTGTTGGTTACAATTGGATCCATTTGGGGTTTACATACTGGCAATCTGGAATTATAGAGGGAATGAATGCGCTGGGCAGTGAATGAACTTTTGACCTATAGGAGGTATGAGCAAGTCGATACATTTTTCTCCCTTCATCCCTGAGATAAACTGCCCTGAAATGAAGTAGCTGATACAATCTGAGAAGATGATCCCATGAGATCATACAATCAGTTGCAATTGACCCCACACAGTGGCCTGCCCAGTAATGCATCCCATCATATATGCTCTCGTTTCTTCTGATTCACTCCTACTTCCCTGGGATTGTATTTGCTAATAAATTAACACATCAGCTTTTGCATTCGGCTCTGTTTTCTAGAGAATGCAACCCAGGAGTAGATGTTCATTATATATAATGTTGCATGAAAAAAAAGAATACTATAGAAAATGACAAGCTTATATTGAAAAGGTAAAAGTATTTACAGATTTAAATGTATTGCTTGTAAAGGTGTAAAATGAGGTCTGGGTGGATTTACACCAAATTTTAAGAGTGGGAAAGAATTAAGAAAGACAATATTTTCTACTTATACTTCTCTATTTTAATTTTTTTTATGCCATCTCTTTTTTAAGCAGTTTTATTGAGATATATTCACACTCCATACAATCTATGCAAATTATACAATTAATGGGTCTCAGTATAATCACAGTTGTGCATTCATAACCACAGACAATTTTACAACATTTTCATTATTCTAAAAAGAAAAACCTCATGCTCTTTATACCCCATTATTGTTGACACTTAGCATTGGTGTAGTATCTTTGTTACAACTGATGAAAGAATATTCAAATATTACGTTAACTATAGTCCATAGATTGGATGGTGTATGAATAGAACTGTTAAAAAAAAAAAAAACACCAAACACCTTTATTGGAGTTCCCACCTTGCAGCTTGCCCTACAGAATTTGGACTTGCCAATTCCAATAATAAATCTCATAATATTTACATTATAAATTATTTACATTATCCTGTCTGTTCTTTTCCCTGGAGAACCCTGACTAATATAAACATTTAAAAAAGCAAATATTGTAAAAGAAGTACATGTGATTGTATAATACTTTAAATGGAACAGGTTTCAGATTTTTGTATTATTTGTAAAGAATTTTATGTTATCTGAAAGAACAGTTGAAAAAAAGTCATACTGGAAAATTAGACAAAGTCTAATTGTCTGCTTCTGTCTTTTTCTAACATTCACAAGTCCTAAATTGTCTCTGTATCTATGTTTCTGCACTTATGTTAGGGAATACAATACAAAACAAATTCTTTCAAGGTTGTATTTATACAATACAAAAGGAAGTGTAAGCCTGTCAACTGCTTTTTAAAAATAAATCAATATGAATAAGCAAATAGATGAAAACTCTTAAAAATTAACTGGTTAAATGGAATTATTTATTTTCCTTGCACCCTGGAGACAGAGTTAAGCTTTTTATCTTTGCAAAAAAAATTTAGCCTCTTAAGAGAAATTGAAATTGAAATTTTCTTTAATTAGTATTTGGCCATAAAAACTCCATAATAATATTCTAATAAATGCAATGCTTCTTTAGCCATGTGCATGTGTTTTTCAGATGTTGTATTTGGATCTAAGGTATCACCATAACCTGTGTTAAAACTGTTCTTTTTTTTTTTTTCATTTTATTCTAAATGTGAGAAAAATCTCCCCAGAAGAAAGAGTAGCATGTCCATTAAGTAAAGGCAGTAATGACAGAAGTGGACTGTTGAAGTTATTCTAAACTGACTTCCATTGCATTTTTCAGTTATCTTCAAAACAAATATAATATACAAATAAACCACTTCGGTTTAAGAAGAAGTGTAATATTTCAGGTAATGCTTACATGCATTATTGAATAATTTCTATTTGCTTTCTTGGTAATAACGACAAATGGTCAATTTCAGGGGCCCTATGTAAATTGCTAAATCAGTATAAATCATGCTTTTGTTTATAGAGAAGGCAAAAGACTGAAGGCTTCACTAATAAATTTGTTAAACATAAGAAGAAATTACCAGGCCAGTTGGTTTATAACTAGTATAATGAGAAGTATAGAAAAAATAGGTAAAAGTAATATCATAGAAATTTCCCTTTAATCTATAAACAAGCACAATTCTTGATGATACCTACCATGCTATTTTATGAAGCAAATTTATATGTCATAACTAAAAATTAATTCCAGAGATTCCAAAATAAGCTATTTCATACTAAGAACTGTATGACTTTTGTATTTAATAATTATAAGGGGCATTTTAAAAGAAGATTGTTTATTGACCTCTGTTAAAAGTAGGTTGTCTATGTGAGTATCAGTCTTCAAATAGTATTGCCATAAAATATCTTCCAAAAAAATATAAGAATTGCTGACCTTAGTAACTTAGCAAAACATTTCTATTAAGACTCAATATCAACATTCGTTTTTGCATAAATTCATAACATAATCCCCAAACCTTTCACCATAAATTTGTCTTGCAGATTCTTTAATTAAATATATCTGTGCTTCAACAATATTTTTCCTTAAAGACAAGTATTCCAGTGACTAAAACAAGGTTTTTCTTTTTCTGTTAGAAACATACTATAATCTTTACTCTTATGCTCAGCAAATGCCTAGCACATTTTCAAGAGGTTCAGAGAACTAAAGAATATTGTAGAGGAAGCTGAAGCCCTCACTAAACAATGTCTTATAATTTTTATAGCCTATGTTTTATTCTTTAACACTACTTCTACATCTATAGTTTACTCCCCGATTAACTTTCCTTGCTTAGAATTTTACTACTCATTGCCTTTGCTAGACACTACCCCGTATATGACAGGGCAGAGTATGAGTTTAAATTAGGCTGCCCTCCATCTGTCTTTGCATCCCTTTCCCCAGCCTAAGTGTGGTCATTATCTTGGGTCAGAAGCTCTTCTACCAGGCTGCTTGATGATGCAGGATGGCAAAGTAAACAAGACAAAGGGAATATCATCACACATTCAGTTGTATTACATGAACAGGAAATTGAAATTAACATTTCTATCACATTTCTTCAATAATCAATGCTGTGGAATTTCAACAATGAGTGGAGGAGATTAGTACATTGTGATGTAGGGTGTTGTCAGGGAACTAGGATATTGGGTGACAATAATACGGTTGAACATTCCCTCACTGTTAAATTTATGCTCGATCCCCTTATGTCTCCCTTGTCATAATTCTCTGTAGCAGGTTCCTTTGAAAAAGGCTTCAGGCGTATCCCGTCCTTTGTTAGACTCTCCCATGTTTTCACAGGCCATAAATTCGCTAATGCAGACACATGGCAGGGCCCAAGTCTCATCTCAATGCATCTTTGTCAATGTGGACCCATCAATCCACCATGCGCTGAGAAAAGACTGCAGCCCTACAACCTCTTTACTGGGGTTTTGTGCATGCTGCTTAATTTCACTGAGTCTGTCAAGTAATTCTTTATCAGAGAGACTAACAGCCTTTGAGTGCATGGTCCTCTATCACTTATGTAGGGGTTATATTGATCTTTTCTGGTGTGTGTTTTAAAGTGCCTGGCATCAAAAGCCAATGAGGCAGCCGGTTTAAGCAGTATGGGCCATTTACAAACTTCAGGATGAGATGCCACAGGATGCCAGGGAAAACATTTTTGTTTTTCCATAGGGAACCATAGTTCATGAAATGTGGTTAACATACCATATTTGTATACCCTTAAAATCATTTTATAACCACATTGAGTGCCTCTAAAGATTAAATATATTTTATAAGTAGTTGGTTAACTAGCTGGTGTGTGCTTTAAATAGTAAATAAAATGGAAAGGAACTAAATAGTGACTGTATTTCATAGAGTAAGATGCTTTTTCGGCCACTCAATAATTCTCAATGTTAAGAAAAATTGATTTTCTAACTGCTGAGTGCCTCTAAAAATTAGCATCTTATCTTTCTACAGGGGATGCTTTTTAGTTAGTCTCCTTTTTTGCAGCTTTTGACTTAATCTCTAAGGTCTCCTTCTTGCTCAAAAATTCTATAGGTTCTTTGGATTATAGTTTCACCGGGCACACATGTATTGGCTGGGTAAAATAAAAAACAGTAAACAATTCCATCTCATGTTTTTGAATGTTCAATGCAAAAGGATTAATTTTTCACCCACTGATTATTTTCTAGCCTCCACCATCCCACTGTCCTCCCAAGAGTAGAGCTTCATGGAGAGACCGAGGGTGTTGCCACAGAACCTAAGAGTAATAATTTCTAAGCTTCTTCAAGCAGCATGTGTGAGTAGTAGACACATTTTGCATTTGTGAAAGTCTAATAGTGGAGAGGAGTTCCTTAAGAGGTGATTATAGTCACATATCTTCACCGCAAATTAAACCATTTACCCAGTCCTTTATAAACTCTGTCTAGCATTTAAGAAAATCCTATTGCCAATGCCGAGATCTTCCAGACAGATACAATAACGGCTCATAGCATCACAGAACTTGAGAGCTAAAGTAGTCAGACCACTCTGCAATTATTGGGAACAGCATCAGTTCTGCCTAAACCATTAACCAACTGGGTGACCCTTGGGATGTCACAGGGCCTCCCAGAGTTATCTATCTGTAACTTGTCAGTGTTACTTCATCAGTAAAATGAGTGGTTTGAGCTAGATTCTCAAATCTGGCTGCTGGATAATCTCATGGCTTTCTTTTAGATCTAATAATTTAAAAATATCCTCTGGCCCCTTATCTCATTATGAAAAACTGTATGTTTCAAATGTTCTTCACAGTTCCACAGAAGTAGGTGGCTGGCATGTTGAAGCCTGAGGAAGAACAGATAAGCATCGAATTTCCTAGGTACATATGCTTATACTTACCAAGAATGCAAAGACTGAATCAAATTCTTCTCAGATACACCCTCAAAATTCCCAATGATGTCACTGGGAACTTTGTGGGATCAGAGGAGGACAGGTTGCTGATTGTGGGCCAAGTTTAGCAATAAGCTGACACTTATTTACCCTAGTTAGTCTGATGTGGTCTCCTGTCCAAAGCCTTGAGCAAAAACGTGGCCAAAGCAATACTCCCAAGACACTGTAAACTCTGTGGGTGTTGTTTTAGTCAACACTGAATCCCTAGCTTCTAGCCAATTGTAGTTGCTCAAAAAACATTTGTGCACTGGGAAGCGGCTGTGGCTCAATCAGTAGGGCTCCCGTTTACCATATGGGAGGCCCCGGGTTCGGTTCCCGGGGCCTCCTGGTGAAGGCAAGCCCGCCCGCATGGCGAGCACAAGCAGCAAGGGGGGGATAAATGAATAAATAAAAATAAAATCTTTAAAAAAAAAAAAAAAAAATTGTGCACTAACCTGATCCCTTAAGCAAATGCAGCCTACCTGACAGAAAATGTAAACTTTATAAAATGGAAAACCTCAGAAAGAGTGGGGACAGCACTATATGTTAGCCCTCTATTCAACAGTGTTACTTAAGAAGCATTATGAAAATCGTAATTGTCTAAGCAAAGAATCATTTTGCTGATTGGATTCAATCCAGAAACTACTTTTCTAGCCAAAAGGCAAAATGGTGTCTCACCTCTTCTCCCATACCCATATGACCCAAAATACAGAAGAGAGAAACCATAGAACACAGATCTCAAAGCTGTTGCCATGGACAAGTGATTTAATAAACCACTTAAGTAAACAGTAGTAATTAACTAATATTAATTGATGGCTCACTATGTGCCAGCTACTGTTCTAAGACCTCTACATGTACTATATAATTTAAATTACATTACAGTCCCATTAGGTAGACACTACTATTCCCATTTTATAGGTGAGGAAGAATGAGTAACCAGTGTCTTGGAGAACCTCAAGGTTTGGACAATTTTGAAGAGAAATGGCTGAATCAATAGTGATAGTTGCTATAGATAGCTCTGTATTTAAAACCTGAATTTCTAGTGGTCTGCCATTATGTGAACAAGAACATTCTCCAATTAATGCGAAACTTCATGATATGAGAAAGCATCACAGAAAAGAACAATGTAAAACACAGGAAATGAGTCAGCAAACCAGAAGTCAAAAAATGATGTGGCCAGGAAAAGAAACAATTACCATAGCCACAATTGGAGAAAGATTTTATCTGTTCCATTGGCTATGATCTCAGTGTATATTATCCCAGGGAACATGATATGTATATATTCATACCTTCAGATACATTAGGAAAATAAAGAGGCCAGTGATTATGTAAATAAAAGAGCCTAATAGTCCCATGGCTGGACCTAGGCCAAAGTGTTGAATATGATGGAGTAATAGCTTTATAGGTCAGATTCAGATATGATTTTCATCCTGTTGCCAACTGGTTGCATGACCTTGGACTAAATCTCTCTGTGGCCATTTCCCTCAGATGGTAAAATAAAAGTGATGGGCTAAACTACCTCAACATTCAGGCACAGAGCTTGACTAGCTACATAGGTAGAATTTCACTTATGCACCCTCACCTGAGAGCAGCTCAAAAACTGCACAAGTGTCCATGGCTGTTCTGCTGGAGGTCCAGCCCCATTCCTGAAGAGCAACTATGGCTAACTGGCATATTTTAATTCTGCCCTTTAATTGTAGAATGCAAACTCGTGTTAAAATTTGGAGAAAACTATGAAGGAAAGGAGGGGCAGAAGCAACTTTGAAGCCCCCCATTGGTATGGGTTCATACCATCTACTTCACCTATGTAGAAGACCAAACTTGATTGTTATTTTATTCAGTGCTTAGTCAGCAAATGTTTATGGTAACATTCAATGTGTTGGGCACTAATCTAGGCTCTGGGGATAAGTAAAAAGGGTCTCCATAAATATTGTTAAGCAAAGTGACAAACAAATAAATATTGTCAATTGCCAGTAAGTGCTTTAGAGACATATAAAATAAGTTAAGCAGCTTAAGGAAGGAAGATATAGTTATATAGAGTGATCATGGAAGGCATTGTGGAAAAGATAATTAGCACAGACCTGAAGGAGGTGAAGGACCAAGCCATGCAGGTATGTGGGGATGAGTGTTCAAATCCTAAAATTCCAGGTAGGTGCATCCTTGTCATATTAAATGAGAAGGAAAGAGCAGAAGGATCAAGTTTGAAAGTGGTAGCTGATTAGCTCAGAGAAAAACCTGGGATCAGAGCCCTTGCCTTAAAAATTAAAAATGCGATGAAGAACATGACAAAATGATATGGCCTCATTTAAGTATTAAAAGGACCATTCTGAATGCTGGGTTGAGAATGGGGGATGGAGAGAGGGCAGTACAGAGTGAGGGAGACAAGTTAGGTGACTGTTGCAAATCTAAGCAGTCTACCAAGTTGCTTGGGCAGGGATGGTTTTGGTGGAGATGGTGAGAAAAGGTTGATTGGAGAAGATACCTAGGGGGTTAAAGTCTCAGGCTTTGCTGATAGATTGGATGTGGTATGTGAGAAAAAAAGGAGGCAAATGTGACTGAGTTTTTTGCAACAGCAACCAGAACATTAGCCAAGTGATCACTATATAATCTTAGTTTTCTTTCCCCAAAGTAATCTGTTTACTATTGGGGTAGTTATGGATCACACAACTCAAAAGCACAAGAAAAAAATTTTAACAAAAAGAACTTTTACCGAATTATAGATACCCCCCACTTTTCAGAGGTGCTGAGATCATTTACAATATTAAAACATGAAACCAAAGAGTTGGAATGGAAATAAAAACATGAACAAACAGAACTGGAAAAGTAGCACGAATACCTAGGAAATATTCCCTAATTTTGTTTCTGGCCAAAAGAATAAGCTAAATTGCTTTAATCCCAGAACGTCAAATGGGAGAAGATGTTTCCTTAGATGCTCCATCCAAACTTTTCATCTTTTTTTAAAGCACCACTCCACAAATCCAGAATTACAATTTGCTAAATAAGGCAGGCACCACCCAAAGGTACATCCAAACAAACCATTCCAGAGTTAAGAGAAGAAAGGTCTTTCACCAGATCTGGATCAGAAAAGAATACATAATTATCTACTTCCCACTCCCTTAAAGCACTGATGGCCAGAGCCCCAAGCTTGCCTCTTTCCTGCCAATCCCCCTTACTACTCAGAAGTTGAGCCTTAAATTTCTGGGTAAAGTGCTTTTCCCTCAAGTCTCTCCTGGCACATTTAAGTGTTCCTCCCAATCCAATCTACCTCAAAGTAATACCCTCTCTAAGCTGGGATTCCCCCATGTTCTATATGCCAGCTCTCTGCCTCCCAGAGACACTTAGACATATCCGTAGTATGGAATAGCAGGAACTAGCATGGTTTTCTTCTCCCTACTTAAACAAATGTATGAGAATCATTTCCTCTAATCCATTGCCCTGATACCTAATGTTTTCATAAGGAATAAATTGCCAGGTCCAGCCAGACTCACCACACTCCTCACTGGCATCCTCAGAGTTTAATGTCAACAGCACTAAGGTTACTCACCCTTCAAACATCTGTAATATAAACTGCTTTTGGGTGCTGAAACAGGCTGACATCATCATATCGAGTCCATAATGATTTTAGTGTAGGATCCTATGGAGCCTTAAGGGTTTCTCCCAGGAGAGGCTCAGAAACCACTAGATAATTTCACCTGTCCTATAGATTTCAGGAACTAGAATTTGGAGAATAGTAACACCCTAGAATCCAGTGTCCATACCCAACTTCACATGGTCATGGTCTGAAAATGTGGATCTGCTGAGTTAAAACCCACTTTAAATACAGGAAAGTAGCTATGCCTCTTAGCCTACCCTGGATGTCACACCCCATTATTGAAAACACCAGTAGATCTTTCTATTAAAGCAGGGAGGAGAAGCAGAGTCCCTACACCCTTTTTATAAAATGTAAGATGCCAGAACAGAAAGGCCAAGAAAAGCAAGACAATCAGACATAATCATTCCTGAAACAAGTCATAAAATGAAAACATAATATTCTATTGCCAACCATTCCACATACAAACTCTGACCTGGTTGTGGGAGCAAGGAGACATCTAACATCCTTCCTCAAATTAAGCACAGATACTGGCATGGGAATATCTTTGAAGGTAGTTTCCATAACTGTCCTCAGAAAGGTCTACATCATTTTGATGTAGACCTTTCCCTTAAAAAATACTTTTCATGATCACTTATTATATTCCAGGGACTGCATGGTTTTTTTAATTTATAGCTCATGGTAACCTTTAGGGAGTACCCTTATTTCTCTTAACATCCACATTTCATATCCACACATTTCTCTTCATCTAATTCTAAACCTCTGGTTTTCCATATTGCTATTTGTGGAAAGCTCAGGAATAACAACTGGCAAGTGGTGGAATTCAAAATATGTTACTGTTTAATGAATATGATTTTGAGAAATATAGCCTGGAGTTTAAGTCATAATTTCACATCTAATTGTATGTGATTAATGATTAGAGGCTACCTATTGCCTCCCAATTAGGTAACTTAGTTTAGATCTTGTCCCCATTCTGAAGCTCAGACTAGATCAGAAACAATGACCTGGTTCCATGAAGATGTACCAGAGTACATATATAGCACAGACTAGCACCTCTCCAACAGGAAGATACCATGGGT
The DNA here is from genome assembly GCA_026826555.1 of Tolypeutes matacus. Taxonomy (NCBI): domain Eukaryota; kingdom Metazoa; phylum Chordata; class Mammalia; order Cingulata; family Chlamyphoridae; genus Tolypeutes; species Tolypeutes matacus. Next base: position 24,274,726 of record JAKSZT010053929.1, on the reverse strand, counting down.
GGAGCTAAAAGCCTCCTAAGACCCCAAATATTGTGGGTATAACAACCTCCCCCCACCGCCCCCCACCAGCCTTCTGGTGTTTGAGTTGTCAAATGATGATTCTTGAAGCTTCCAATCATGCCTCTCATTTGAGGGCAGAAACATTCTTCTTTGTAACTCTACATGCCACACAGGGCCTTACATGCATAACATGCTCAGCCAAGCTTTTGGAAGAGAGGGAAGGATGCGTATTTGAACACAGGACTAAACAGAAAAATAGGTTTGTAAATAAATATTGCTCTGTGATAGCTCTTATCTTTTTAATCTTGAAATGATTAAGTCTTTTATTATGATTTAAATTATTATTCTTATAATGTTTTATAAGATTCTTTCATTTATTTTTCATATACTTAATGGACACAAGCACAGAATTAGCAGAGGCTTTAAAATATTTATGATTTGATTTACCTGCAACTAATATATTTCCATATTGAGTTCAAGTTCAAAATAAAATTTTAGGGTAAAACATTTTCTAAATTAATCCATATATAAGGGTGGTTTTTTTTTTCTTTTTTACTTGTGATTCTGCAGAGTCCTTTTTATTGTTTGTTTGTTTGTTTTCTTTCTGTTTTCTATCAGTTATTTGACATAGATACCATGTGGACTTTTCAAGTGATATATATACTGTCCTAAAATTTCTGATTTACCATAAGACTACTTAAATCATTAACTTAAATTTTTAAATGCATGTTCAAATACAATATTCTAATGAAATTTCTAATTTTTCTCTCTAGGATCCATTATTATAATTTATTTATTAACAAAGAGACACATTGTTTTGAGTAAGTTACCTAATGAAAAATAATAAAAAACGTATATACACATGAGTACTCCCAAAGAGCCTATAGCTTTAGCCTTCTTTCCAAATATTTCAGCCAAGTATACTATAATTTCCCTATTTATTATAAATTCAAGAAACAAGACTATTCTTGATTTTCAGACTGAATGGTATTAGATGAAATCATTCTTAATAATAAGTGGAACAAGTTAACACTTTGTCCTATTAACACGCAGAGTTCTTGGTAACAATCAAGTTCAAACTGCCAGGATTCCTTACAAATTTGGAGGGGTGGAGAGAAACAAACATGAGTTTGTTCTAGTAAGCAATGAAAATAAATAAGATTTCGTTAAATTCTCAGTTCAATAAATTAGCATAATTGATTTGAAGCTACTGGTTATAAAAAGTCTCCTCTCAACATTGGTTGATTGTGTTCCTGAACCAAAATCATCAAACATTTCCTGAGTTTCTACTATTTCTATGGCCCTATTAGGTGCTGTGGTGGACAGAAAGAACTACAAAATATGATTGATTATTATGCACATGAAGCTTATAATCATGTTAGAAAGGAAAAAGTGTGTGTAAAAAGTTATAATACCAACTAGTATTATTCAAATTAGTTCATATTTCCCATGTTTTTATTTTTTCTTAAAATCTTCAAAAACCAATATGTTTCTTCTAGAAAAGCTGATGATAAACAAAGTTTAAAAACTAATAGAAAGAATAGGTTGAAATAAATATTTAAGCTGAAAAACTCAAGCAATTGTAAAAAAAAATTATAAGTGGAACAAACAATGGAAATTGTATTTACTAAAACCTAGAAGATTAGAAAAGCAACCAAGAAAGCATAAAAGAAGTTCAATATAATATTTCTGGAGGAAATGATCCCTGGTACAAAGAAAGGTATGCAGAGCCAGGAGGACTTAGATCAGAGAGCTTCCTTTCTCTCTGGAACTTGCAGAGTACAAAAACCTCATGGGTGCATCCTTGATCATTTCTTCACGCAACAAAGAAGCACAAGCCAGCTTTGAAACTCTAGCTGAAAAACAGCACCTTAGGTATCAAATAGAAGTTCATATAGAGAAGTCCTTTCCCACATAAGAAAGTAGAAATTGAATTATTATGCAATCAGAAAGGCTAATGGGCCAAGAGAAGTCCCAGAGTACACTGTTCAGTTTGTGTGCAAGAATTTATGTAAGAAGGTAGTAAAGTGGATGTCTGCCTCACAGATTATTCACCTAGAAAGCCAGTTTTAAAGAAAAGAAAAAACAGCAGACCAGAAGATATTAATAGAGCAGATTTCCTTATAATAATATTATAAATAAAAAGAAATAGAATTTTTATGAACACAATCAGGAAACATGCCTTTGGAAGTTGGGTGTGGAGACAGAGAGCCTTATGTTTGGAACAGACACAGAAAATTTAAGGCAGGTAATTATCAAGTGTGAAGCACTTAGCTCTTGTCAAAATACATAAAATGTTGGAAAATACTTACCTACTTAATAAACATGTAATCAAAATGTAGATGAGGACTTGCTATAACTCAAGCTGGCAAACAGAATCCACACAAAAACCAATGGAGATCAACAGAAATATTATTGCCACTGAAAAACAAATGGTTTTAGGGAACAATGGGGCCAGATAGTAGAGGCTAAGAAGTTTAGGCTTTTAGGTTTCAATCCATAAGGAGCCAAGAAGACTAAGGAATGGGGTCAGCTGGAGAATATGAATAAAACTCTGATCCAGGAAGATTTATCCAGCTAGGTGCACAACTCAAATTGAAGAAAAGAAAAAAACAGAATCAGGCAAGACAATTAAAAACTATAACAAGCCAGGTATGACATTATGCATATGATAGGGTGGTGAAAGGATACAAAATATGAAGAAACAGAAAAGTTTCTTGGGATGTGCAAAGTGGCCCTTCTTTTGTGACAAATATAATTCTGTTTTAGAAACATTGAGTTTGAACTACAGGGTGAAGATTCATAGTAAGAAATTAAATTTTTGGATCTGTAACTCAGGATAGTAGTAATGGCTGGAGGTTCCAGAGTCATAAAGGGAAGTTGTCTGATGAAGGAGAAAAAGAGGAGCAAAGGCTCCAGATTGATTCTTACATTAGAGGACAGAGGAAGGAAGAGAGTTTAAAAAGGAAAGAGAAAGAACAGCCTGATAAATAGCAGCACAGATGCCAAGGGAGGAGGAAATTTCAACAGTAGTGGAAGGAAGCAGAGAGGACAAAGAAAATGAGGTTTGAGAGAAATCTATGATGATAGTGGTGAAAGCAGGATTGCAAGTTGCTAAATAATGATCACAAGGAACTGGAGAATAAATTACTCCAGAATCTCAATAGTGAAAACCAAAAAGAGACTTAGGAGATCAATATCTAAAATCCAGGGGAGTGGGTGTAGCTTAGTGGTTGAGGGCCTGTTTCCCATGTACAAGGTCCTGGGTTCAATCCCCCATTCCATCTCAATAAGTAAGTAAATAAATAAATAAACAAATAAATAAAATCCCGATAGACCATATAGGTGGCTGCTAAATTAGCCTCCTTACAATGCAACTTTGCACACCACTCTCCATGATCAAAAGCAAACAGTAGCTCTTCATTATTCATAGGATTCAGTCTGGATCTCCTTATCCCAGCATCAAGACCCTTCACAATTGGGCTTTGCCTATTTCTTCCCTTCCACACTTCTACTCCAATGAAACTGGCCACCTAATGTTACAAGGGAAGGAAGGCTATGAGAAGTAACATATCTGCTCTCCTTGTCCCATAATTTGCCAACTCCAAATCAATTCGCTTATCCAGATTTCAGCTTCTACATCCAGATTTCTGAGCTTTCCTGAAGAAAGTCAATTTGTTCAATTGCAAATTTAATGTCTCCTACCAAGACAGAGCCCTTAATTGTAATCAGCAGGCCTTTGTATTTCTCCCTTAATTCAGTCTCATTCTCCCCAACTTCTTTAAATTACCCACTGTTTCTTCAAATGCCCCCAACCCCCTCCTTTGACTTGGCCAAGAATGAGTTCCTTTGGTGAGAATTCCTTCAACTTTCCCTCTTGTCTCTAAGGTATAAACTTGTCTATACCCACACTCATCTTCAAGGCTTTTCCTAGAGAAAGAACTCTCCCTTCTAATTCCTTATGTTCACAGGTTTCAGCTTCTCCCACTTTTTCTAATTATCCTTTCTTGACCTATTCTTGATCCTTCTCAAATTTTCACCCCCTCTCTTTTCTTTTCAAAGCAAAGTTGTTTGAAAGGATAATCTGTACTCATTGCTGACTTCCTCTCCTTTGTCACTCCCCAATCCATTACAATCTGGTTTCCATCCCACCAGGTCTTGAACCTGTCTCATCAGAGTCACCAGCCACCTTATAGTTACCAAATCCAGTGATCTAGTTAATTTCTTTGTGGCATTTATCAGTTGACCACACCTTCCCTCCTTTTTGAGAGACTTCTTTAGTGCTGTAATGTGACTTTTTCTTGCATTGCCTCTTATGTCTGGAGCTGCTCTTTCTCTTGTGCTCTTTCTTAGCCTCCTTTTTTCAGCTATTCCATCTGTGCCAATCTCTTAATACAGTGGTTTTCAATCTTGGCTGTGCCTTAGAGTCACCTGGGCAGTATTTAAAGGATACTGGTGCATGAGACACATCTCCAGAGATTCTGGATCAATGGGAACAGAATGGAGCCAAGGAACCACTCTTTTCTAAGCTCCCCAAATTAGCCTAATGTGTACCTGTGGTTAAAAATGACTGCCTTACCCCTGCTTCTCAATTTTGTCTCTTTAGAGGAATCACCTGGAACAACTGTTAATATACAAATATCCAGATCCCTTCTCCTCAATATTCTAACTGAATAAGCCAATACTAAGAAACCAAAAACTAAGCAGAGACTCTCTCTTCCGCTTACAAGCATTAGGCAACACTTATATCTATAACTTTTGAGCTTCTACTATGTGCCAGATAACTCACATTTATTTTCTCATTGAAGCTAATATGGGGTCAACCCAAAAAGCTAAATGCTTTCACTTGTGTGCTGTCATAGCATTTTTTATACAATTACTTGTTTGTTTCTCTCTCTTGTTTTTGTTTGTTTGTTGAAGTACCAGGGGCTGGGAATTAAACCTGGGACCTCATATGTGGGAAGCTGGTGCTCAACCACTGAGCCACATCACTTCCCTGAGTTGGTTTTTTCGTTTGTTTTGCTTGTTGTTTGTTTTTGTTTTTTCAGGAGGCACTGGGAACCAACCGGGACCTCCCGTGTGGGAGGCAGGTGCTCAACTGCCTGAGCCACATCTGCTCCCTCTCTCTTTTTTATTTTTTTTATTAAAGAATCATGCATAAAATAGAGTGTTTGTGTCTATTTTACTTGCTGCGATTCCATCTTACTCATTTTTTTTTTACATATAAATTTTTTTTTAAATCAAACAATATATTACACAATATATTTCGTTCATAGTAATGCATTCATACAGTATTTGTCCTTTTGTGTCTGGCTTGCTTCACTCAACATAATGTCCTCCAGGTTCATCCATGTTGCCATATGCTTTATGACTTCATTTCTTCTTACAGCTGCATAACATTCCATCGTGTGAATAGACCACAGTTTGTTTATCCATTCGTCTGCTGATGGACACCTAGGTTGTTTCCAACTTTTGGCAATGGTGAATAATGTTGCTATGAACATCGGTGTGCAGATGTCTGTTCATGTCACTGCTCTCAGTTCTTCTGAGTATATACCCAGTTGTGGTATTGCAGGGTCATGTGGCAAGTCTATATTCAACTTCTTTAGGAAATGCCAAACAGCCCTCCATAGTGGTTGTACCATCCTGCATTCCCACCACAGTGAAGAAGTGTTCCTATCTCTCCACATCCTCTCTAACACTTGTAGTTCTCTGTCTTTTTAATAGTGGCCATTCTGATAGGTGTGAAATGATATCTCATTGTAGTTTTGATTTGCATATCCCTAATCATGAGTGATGTTGAGCATTTCTTCATGTGTTTTTTTGCCATTTGTATTTCTTCTTTGGAAAAAATGTCTATTCAAGTCTTTCACCCATTTTTTAATTGGGTCATTTGTCTTTTTATTGTTGAGTTGTAACATCTCTTTATATATCCTGGATATTAAACCCTTATCAGATATGTGATTTCCAAATATTTTTTCCCATTGAGTTGGCTGCCTTTTCACCCTTCTGACAAAGTCCTGTAAGGTGCAAAAGTGTTGAATTTTGAGGAGGTCCCATTTATCTACTTTTTCTTTTGTTGCATGTGCTTTCGGTGTAAGGTCCAAGAAACCACCACCTACTACAAGGTCTTGAAGATGTTTCCCTACATTTTCTTCTAGTAGTTTTATGGTCCTGGCTTTTATATTTAGATCTTTGATCCATTTTGAGTTGATTCTTGTATAGGGGGTGAGAGAGGGGTCCTCTTCCATTCTTTTGGTTATAGATATCCAGTTCTCCCAACACCATTTGTTGAAGAGACTGTTTTTTCCCATTAGCGTGGGCTTGGTAGGTTTGTCAAAAACCAGTTGACTGTATAGGTGAGGGTTTATTTCTGGATTCTCAATTCTATTCCACTGATCGATGTATCTATCTTTATGCCAGTACCATGCTGTTTTGACCACTGTAACTTTGTAATATGTTTCAAGCCATCTTACTCATTTTTATATCCCAAAATGATCAGCAGAGTATTTGACACATTTTAACTCCTAAATATGTACATATATATTTCAGTGAAATAATGAATTAAATTATTTTCATGTACATGGTCTGTTCTATCATAAGATACAGATGGTGTCCTAAGTTGTTTTGTATTCTTACCACTTACACAAATTAGTCTAGTGATCATGATGCCGTCCAGAGAATTTCCTGCAATCTGTTTTTTGTAACCTGTGAAACTTTTCTGTATTATTATGTGACTTTTTTTTCTCCCAGCTTCTTCTCCCTTGGTACTGGCCTACATTTGCCAAATGATTTATATGTGTTGTGGTATATTTTTGGAATCATCTTTGCAGAAGGTCTAGTACCCATGGACTTTGGAGTCAAATAGATTTGGTCTTCTGTCTTTTTCTTCTCACTTGAATAATAGAAATAAGGCATATGTTGTGATTACTAAGGATAGGAGAAGCTCCAGCTAGAAGTTTTAGTTTTGTTTTCTGGTCAGAGTCTCTGCTCTTATAAAAAACAACAACAACAACAACAAAAATCTATTCAAATTATATAAATCCAAGGAATCAATCTTTCTTTAGTTGACTTTCTAATTGACCTCCCCCACAACACATGTGACTATATCTTCACTAAGCCTTAGCTTTTTTCCCATGATCTCAGAAAACATGGGTCCCCTCATCCTAATTCAAATGTAACCCATCCCCTGCATCATTAATCATGTTGGCCCCTTTAGAATGTTCTGCCCTCCCTGCCTGGAAAGCTCTGATTGGTCTCCTAAAATTCTCCTGATACATAGTCATTTCCTCTTCTGAACTACTTCTGTTCTAGACACAGACCATATCTTTGCTTGTTTCATATCAGACTAATTTTGGTTTACACGTTCTATCTAGTATATTTTGAGCTCCTCTACAGCAAAGATCAAATTTTATTCATCTTTTTTCCCCAGAGCCTATTGGAGGGCTGAAATTCAACACTCAATATCTGTGGAGTTGAATTACTCCTGGAACCAGGCTTTCACTTCTAAATCAGGGGTTCTTAACCTTTTTTGTTCCACTGACCCCTTTGCCAGTCAGGTGAAAACCACAGACTCCTTACTAAGTCCACACTATACTGTGTATAATTTTATAAATATAGCACACCCACATCAACACATCCCCACAAGAATAATGGCTGTTTGAATTTTCAGTTCAAGCTCATGGACCCCCTGAAATCTTTCCGTGGACCCCTGGTTAAGAACCCCTGCTCTAAATCTTTCAAAATTCCACACCCTCACCATTGGTCTATGTTAACTTGGAAGTCCGAGAGCTCTAAGTCCAAATCTTTGCTGACCCTTGTTTGTTTGTTTGTTTTTCACTGTGAAATGGAGATTATTATACCTAACCTACAGTATTTTTTAATGAATTAAATGAAATAGCAAATATAAATAGCTTAGCACGATAAGCATCCAACATTAGAACTCAATTGGTGATAATGTGGTAGTCATCATAATTATTATGGGCCTTTTTTTTTTTTTCCACCATTCATTCCAGGGTCCTACTAGTAAATTCTGAGTACTGAAAACACAGCTCTCTGCTAAGGAGCCAGTCATGTTGCTGTGTAAACCAAAACCTTTTTTGTTTGGGATTTCTATTACAAGTTCTCAAATCCCTCTTCTCACCTCTGCATGTGATTTCCTGGATGCTTCCTGAAATGATGAGGGGGCTGAATAATCCTTTCTATAGATAACACAATCTTGTTTCTGGACTAATCCCATCATGCCCTACATTCCTGTTTATTTCAGTCACTTCCATAACCTTAAGGCAACTCTCATCACTTGAATATTGCTTTGACTATACCCTAATCTGGAACAATCTTCCACCTCTCCCTTTTCCCTCAAATTCTTCCAAGGAGTTCTCTGGAATTTCAGATGACTCATCAACAAAATCCCCTATTCTCAAATTCTGCTTTGAATATTTTCTTCCCCTTCCTGCCTTAACTAAAACCTGGTTGTCCTTATGGATACTACTTCTCCTGTAGCTTTTGAAGTGGTGGTATAGATAGATAAATAGATAGATAGATAGATAGATAGATAGATAGATAGATAGATAGATAGATAATCACCATAAGCCACTAGATGTGAGGGTGTGGTAGATGTTCTCCTTTGCTCCTTATTGGTGCTTCAAACAAGTACTACATCCTTCCTTAAATTAAAAAAAAAAAAAAAAATCCCAGCTTGTGCCATATGGCAACCTACCTACCAGGAGTCATTCTTCCTTGTTAAGGTCATAGGCAGATACCCAGGCTGCTCTTCCTAATCCAGTGAAAATTTAGCAACTAACTCACTACTCCCTACCACTACTCTGCAATAATTCTTGGTGATTTCAATATCCACATAGACTACATGGTGGAGTATCTTCTCAATACTCCATCTCTCTGTTCTTTTACCTCCTCATACCTAATGATCTTGTCTTAACCTCCCTCAGTCTCCTGCTTCCAGGTCATATCCTAGATCTTATTGTTTAAAATAACTGCAGACCTCTTCTACTTCCATTTGAAACACCCTACTTGTAACCACCTCTTTCTATTTTTTCAGTTTAATCCCTTCCATGAATCACCCAAAGATTCTTCAGCTCCAAAGGGAAATTAATCCTATCATCTTTTGCCTGTCTTTAGTCCTCCTCACACCCTCTTTTTCCTCCCTACCCAGTTTAAAAGATATGACCCATAGTTATAATCACTCCCTCATACAGTCCCTAGACTCCATTTCTTAATCTCTTCTTTCATTGTATAGTTGCCTGACAAAACTCCACCCTGCTTGAGTTCAACTCTTTGCCTAGTCTATGCTTGACTGAGAGAATGGATCTGGCTTGACAAAACACACAACTATTTTGACATTTCTCACTTGAAATGCATGACCATCACCTAAAGTAGGACTGTGATGCTCTAGCAATCCTATTATATGTCCCAATTCAATTTACTTCCCCCCTCTCCAAAATGATTATTTCACACCTTACCCTTTCTCCTCAGAATCTCCAACACACTCTCCCAACCCCCTCATCATAGCTGATGACTTTACTTCATATATTACAGTGAAAATAAAAGTGATCAGAAAAGACTATATGCATGTCCCCACCACCAAATGTATACTCCACTGTATCTCTATCAAGTATTTTGCCTTCCTTCCTGTTGCAATAGATGATGTGCTCACATCTAAAGTCAAGCACCCATACAACCTTTCTATGTCTATGCATTGGACCTCAACCCCTCTCAAAGACTTTGTTCCTATAAATGTCCCCAATCTCTCCTATCATTTGTCAGTGAAAATATTTATATCAATATACAAGCATACTGCAAACTCCCATCTTAAGACAAATCAAAACAAACTTTCCTTGATTTCACATCCCCATCCAGCTATGACCCTATTTCCCCTTTCACCTTTCCATTTCTGCTCTTTTACACAAAACTCATAAAAATTTAGTCTATACTCAATATCTCTACTTCCTTCCCTTCCAGTCTCTCCTGAAATCACTCCAATCAGGTTTCAACTTCCCAACCCTATGGAAGCTGCTGTTGTCAAGATAATTCTTTCCTCATTGTGGTCAAACTTGCCTTCTTAGCAGCATTTAACATATTGACCACTAGCATCTTTCTTGAATAATTTTATATTTTCAGCTTCTAAGAAGATATCTATTCCCATTCTACCCTCATCTCACTATCCTCCTAATTTCTGGGTTTTCTCTTACAATATATTTCAACACAGTATCCAACTTGGTTTGGTTAAAACATAAATCAGATTATGTCACTGTTCTGCTCAACAAAACTCCATGGCTTCCCATATCACTCAAAAAAAAAAAAAAAAGTGCTTCCAGTGATTTTTAAGGCCTGACATTGACTTGCCCATGGCTAACTGAGTGACTCACCACTCCACTCTTTGGTCACTCTATTCCAACTACACTGGACTCCTTGCTGTATTGACTATGCCAGGCACACATCTGCCTCAGGGCCTTTGTGCTTGCTGATCTCTCTGCCTGAAAAGGTGCTCCTCTGAATATCAGTGTCTGGCTCCCTATTTAATTTAGGTCTCTTCCCAAATGTCACCTTTTCAGAAAATGACTGTTTATAAAATGGTCATATCCCCTCCTTGGCATTCACTATCTAATCCATTAACCTGCTTTGTTTGTCATTGTGCTTAAAACCACCTGGCACATAATGTATTTATTTGTTTGTTGTTTCTCTTCCCAAATAAAATTAAAGCTCCATGAAAGCAGCAGTAGCAGCATTTGTTTGTGAGGCAGGTTAATATAGTGAAAGGCGGAAGGCGGCTGGCCCGGCAGACAACATGGCCAACAGAGAACGTGGCCAACAAACCTCATGGCCTGAGACCTGCCTGAAACCTCCTGGGGGATCTCAGGAGACCCCGGCCATGAAAGTCTCATTTGGAATGAGAGGGAAAGCCCCAGATAACCTCAAAAAGCCTCACCATTGGCCCCTGAGAACTGACAGGTGGGGCAACCAATCAGAACAGCAAACAGCTGGGGCCCTGCCCCCAACATTATGAAAGAGGAGGAAAGACTTTAAAAAGCCTTGACCTGGGGCCCCACACGTGCAACAAACCATGCAGTATTGCCTACTACTGTGTATTTTTCTCATTTTCTTGTTTCTTAATAAACTCTTTACTACCTTGTCTACCCTATGAGTGTCCTTAAATTCTTTTTTTTTTTTTTTAATATATTTTTTCTAAAAGATACTTGGATTGCATAAAATGTTACATAAAAAATATAAGGGATTCCCATATGCCCCACTCCCCACACGTCCCACTTTTCCCCACATTAACAACTTCTTTCATTAGTGTGGTATATTCATTGCAATTGATGAACACATTTTGGAGCATTGCCACTAAGGATGGATTATAGTTTACATTATAGTTTACACTCTCTCCCCCTCAATTCTGTAGGTTATGGCAGGATATATAATGGCTTGTATTTGTCACTGCAATGTCATTCAGGACAATTCTAAGTCCCGAAAGTGCCCCCATATTACACCTCTTTTTCCTTCTCCCTGCCTTCAGCACCTCCAGTGGCCACTGTCTCCACATCAATGATATAATTTCCCCATTGCTAGAATCACAATAATTCTATAGTAGAATACCAGAAAGTCCACTCTAGTCCATATTTTATTCCCCAATCCTGAGGATTCTGGGATGGTGATACCCACTCCACCTCTAATTGAGAGGGGGCTTTGATTCCATATGGCTGATGGATGGCACTCTCTCGCTAGCAGTTGTAGAATCTCTTGGTTCCTTGGTATGGTGGTTGTCCATCCTTACCTCCTTGTTAGTTGTCCTGGGTGAGTCCAATGAGCTGGAGAGTAGGTGTTGCAACTCTGCCAAGGTTCAGGGCCCAGCTGGCACATGGACAGCCCAAAGAGTCAAGTCTCTTGGGTGTACACCTACAAACTCCAGCACCAATTATAGGTTCAAATAGAAGGGACAGAGAGGCATGTATAAAGTCACAACTGAGTCCAACTCTGTCATACTTGGGAGCACAAACTCCAAAGTAGGGTCCACTAGCAAGGCACCAAACTCCAGAGCTATCTGCCATGACTGTAGGACTTGGGTATCTCCAGAGTCCTCAGGAGCCCCACTATTTGGGGTAGTATCTACTTTGGCAGCCTATGCAATCCTGCTGAGACGTGCATAAGCGTTATCTCTGGGATGATCTTAGCATCTCTTAGCCATATAAACTCATTTGTCTTTACCTTTCCCCCTTTTATTCAAGGTCTTTTTCCAGTTGTAATGCTAGTTGGTGCTTGGTAGTAATCCCTCGGTGCCGGGAAGGCTCATCCCTGGGAGTCATGTCCCATGCTAGAGGGAAGGTAATGCATTTATATGCTGAGTTTGGCTTAGAGAGAGGCAACATTTGAGCAACATGGAGGCTCTCAAGAGGTAACTCTTAGGCACCCTACAACACTGGGCCAAGTTGCAATTTCAAGAGCAAAGACTTATAAGCATCGTCGTCAGTATCAAGGGCCTGTCAATGGACCATCCTTCTTCACTAGTCATTGCCCCTGTACTAAGGGGATTGTTGCTGTTCCATTACAGAATGTGGCACAGCTCCCAAAGGATTGTAATTCAATACTTTTTCAGTTATTGTGTGTATCTCTACCCACTGTGTCAATGCCCCATGAACATTTGAACACATCTATATACCTTATATATATGCCCAGGTGAAATTTTTCCTATGTATCCCCCATCACTGCCACACCAATGATCCTCCCCTGCCACAGCTGTAACCCTTCTGTGGTCCAAACTTCTTGAAAAATGAAGCCAAGAATATTGCCAAATACAATTAATAGGAAAATGAAATAATAATGATAGGTTTAAACATAAGAAATAAAATACATAATAATTTTTAAAAACTAAATTAAAATTTTAAAATTGGGGTATTAAAAAATAATGAAAAATACATTTTTAAAAATTTTTTAACATTTTGCCTTTCATCACTGTAATAGCTGTTGTCCTGTATGTACAGTGACATTTTCTTCCATTTCTTCCCCAGGGTCTTACTTTTTTTTGTTTTGTCTTCAAAGAAGTTTTAGGTCACAGTAAAGTCACATACAGAATATAGGGACTCCCATATCCCAACATCCTCCCCTTTTTCCCCCTTCCCATATTAATAACCTTTTTATGTGTGGATGGTACATTAGTTACAACTGATTTACAAAAATTGAAACATAGCTACTAACTATGATCAATGGTTTACATTATGGTTTACATTTTAGAACATACACTTTTATAAATTTTTGCTGAAATTTAACATGGTCTATATCCAACATTGCAAGATCATGCAGAACACTTCCATTGCTCCCTAAATACCCCCTCTTCCATCTATTCTATTCCTCAATCTCCCTCCCCTTGGGGACATGGCGACCACCAGGCTTCACTCCTTGAAGGACAAGATTCATGTAACTTGCAACAAGACTGAGGGCTTGACACACTGATCTGTCCTCCCCTATTAGAAACTGCCCATGCTCTCAAGAGATACTCACCCCTCTGTTTGAGAACATATAGGGCCTACCCAGGATGGGAGTCCAACTCCTTCCTCCTCATTTCATGGGTCTCCACTCACTGATACAACACACTATGACAAAATGATCACTCACACATTCTCTAGAAGACTGCTCCAGGTGTGCCCTATACCGAATGCCTCCCTACCCAACATCCTAAACCAATAACCCTTCCTTTTCATATTGCCTAAAGAGCTTTCCCAAATTTTTCATTTCAACCACATACCCACCAATACCCAGTGTTCACTGCTCCCTCTCCCATTCCTCCCCCCAGTTCCATGGACCATCCAACCCACCCACCCCACCCTAGCCCCTTGTCAAACTTGCACCACCCAACCCAATAGTATCACTACACCCCTGTCATATCCCTTCACTGCACAACTACTCACTTCCACCTTATTATAGATTTCGCCCGTATGGGCGTTGGCTCACAACCTTCTTCTCCCTTCCTATTCCTTGTAAACCTATCTTCCAGACTCTAGCTCTCTGCGGCTATTCAGTTTGATTAAGCCATATTAGAGAGGTCATGTAATATTGGTTCTTGTCTGGCTTGCTTCATTGAACATATGGTCCTCAAGATTCATCCATGTTATTCCGTGTGTTAGTACTACATTCCTTCTTATAGCTGAGTAATATTCCATTGTATGTATATACCACATTTTGTTTATCCAGTCATCTGTTGATGGGCATCTGGTCCTGGGCTGTTCTTGGTTGGAAGGTCTTTGATGACAAATTCAATCTTGTTTTGTGTGATTGGTCTGTTGAGTTCATTAATTTCTTCTTTTGTCAATGTAGGCTGCTTGTGTGTTTCTAGGAATTTGTACATTTCCTTTAAATTATCATTCTTGTTGGCATATAGTTTTTCAAAGTATCCTCTTATACTACTCTTTATTTCTGTGGGGTCAATGGTAATATCCCCTTCCTCATTTCTTATTTTGTGTATTTGCATCTTTTCCCTTTTTTTCTTTGTTAGTCTAGCTAAGGGTTTGTCAATTTTATTGATCTTCTGAAAGAACCAGCTTTGGTTTTTTTAATTTTTTTCTAGTTCTTTTTTATTTTCTATTGCATTTAGTTCTGCTTAATCTTTGTTATTCCTTCTTTCTACTTCCTTTGGGGTTAGTTTGTTGTTCTTTTTCTAATTCCTCTAGGTGTGCAATTATCTCTTTGATTTTAGCTCTTTCTTCTTTTTGATCTATGCATTTATGGCTATGAATTTCCCTCTCAGTACAGCTTTTGCTGCATCACATAGGTTTTGATATGTTGTGTTGCCATTTTCATTCATTTCAAGGTAGTTACTAATTTCTTTTGTAATTTCCTCCTTAACCCATTGTTTGTCTAAGTGTGTGTTGTTTAACTTCCATATCTTTGTGCATAATCTTGTTCTCTGGCCCTTACTGATTTCCAGTTTCATTCCATTGTTGTCAGAGAAATTATTTTGTGTAATTTCAATCTTTCTGAATTCATTGAGACTTGTTGTGTGACCTAGTATGTGTTCTATCCTGGAGAATGATCCATGTGCACTCAAGAAGAAAGTATGTCCCGCTGTATTTGGGTGTGGTGTTCTGTACATGACTCTTAGGTCCAGATCCTCTAATGTATTATTCAAAGTCTTTGTTTTGAGATGTTCTGTCTAATGGTGACAACGGTATATTAAAGTCCCCCACTATAATTGTAGAGGCATCTATTTCTCCACTTAGCCTTTCCAGTGTTTGCTTCATATATTTTGAGGTGCCCCGGTTAGGTGCATAAATGTTTATGATTGTTCTTTCTACTTGAAAGATTACCCCTTTTACTAATATATAGAGTCTGTCTTTGTCTCTTAAAATAATTTTGATGTTGGAGTCTTGAGCTGGAGCCCTGGAAAGTAAGAGAGCTTGGTCATGAGGAAGGAAAGAAGGCCCCGAGATAGAGAGGAGTCATTTGCCTGAGAGTTCACAGCTGGCCTTGTGGAGAGAAGCAAAGCCTAGAGAGCCTCATAGTCTACAGCTGACCTTGTGGAGGAAACAGAGGAGCTAATCCCGGAGAGAAACACAGCCCCGAGAAGAGAGGAACCCAAGAAGCCTGATCCCTGGCAAATGTCAGCAGATGTCTTGCTCCAACATGTGGCAATAGACTTTGGTGAGGGAAGAAACTTATGCTTTATGGCTTGGTAACTGTGGATTTCTACCCCAAATAAATACCCTTTATAAAAACCAACCAATTTTGGTATTTTGCATCAGCACCCCTTTGGCTGACTAATACAAGCATTCAGTGTTATTACTTAAATTAGCCATATTTTCTTTGGGTTTATGTATGTCATGTGTTGTTTTTATTTCTCTTTTTTTTTTTCTTTTTTCTTACACTCTCCTCCAACTCTCTCTCTCTCCTGTTTTTTCCTTTCAACCTGTAGCACTCCCGTTAGTATTTCTTAAAGGGCAGATCTTATTGGCATAGTCTCTTAATTTCTGTTTGTGAATATTTTGAATTCTCCATCATTTTTAAATGCCAGCTTTGCTGGATAGAGGATTCTTGGCTGGAAATTTTTTTTCTTTTAGCAACTTGACTATGTCATACCATGCCTTCTTGCCTCTGTGGTTTCAGATGAGAGATCAGCACATAATTGTATTGAGTTTCTCTTATATGTGTGCTTTTCAGTATTCTCTCTTTGTCTTGAGCATTGGACAATTTGACAACTATGTGTCTTGGAGTAGGCCTGTTGGGATTTATACTGTTTGGTGTGCGCTGTGCTTCCTGGACATGTACATCCTTCTTCCTCAATAGGGTTGGAAAGTTTTCAGCTATTACTTCTCCCAATACTCCTTCTGTCCCCTT
Organism: Tolypeutes matacus; assembly: GCA_026826555.1. NCBI lineage: Eukaryota > Metazoa > Chordata > Mammalia > Cingulata > Chlamyphoridae > Tolypeutes > Tolypeutes matacus. The sequence continues at coordinate 24,258,385 of JAKSZT010053929.1, read as the reverse complement.
TCCCTTCTCTTCTCCCTCTGGGATGCCTACAATGCATAAGTTTTGTGCATTTTGTATTGTCGTTCAGATCTCTAAGTCCCTGCTGGGTTTTTTTTTTTTTTTTCCCTATCTTTTTATCTATCTGTTCTACTATGTGTTTGATTTCAGGTGTACTGGCTTTCACATCACTAATTGCTTCCTCTGCCTGTTCAGATCTGCTTTTTTTTTTTTTTTTTTTAATGTGCTTATTTTTTTCACTATTTTTATTTTTAAAAAGATAATTTGAGTATATAAATGTTACAGAGAATATATAGAGGATTCCCACATGCTCTGCTCCCCATGTCTCCCACATTTTCCCACATTAGCAGCATCTTTCATCAGTGTCTTATATTGATTGCAATTGATAAATACATTTTTTTTGGGGGGGGGGATAGAAAATGATTTTATTTTATTTATTTATTTTTGCTTACAAAAATGTTATTTATAGATCTGCTTTTATGTGCTTCCAGTGTATCTTTGATTTCTTGGATTGTGCCTTTCATCACCATCATATCTGTTATCTCTTTATGTATGTTTATGATTTTTTTCAGTATGTTCTCCCAGTGTCTTCTTAATATCTTTAATCTCTTCCTTCCCTTCATTAAGTTGGTTCATGATATTTTTTGGACAGCTCTGATTAGTTGTTTCATGTTCTGCATCTCCTCCTCATTTTTAGTATGTTCATTGGACTGGGCCATGTCTTCCCCTTTCTTAGTATGGTTTATAATTTTTTGTTGATGTTTAGGTATCTTTTTATCTTGATGGGTTTATTCAGTTGATTAGTTTCTCTCTCTACTCTGGGGTTTTGTTTAGTTGCTGTTTTGTGTGTGTGTGTGGTAAGTTTTCTCTTTGACACTTTGTTCCTCTTATTCTATTTCCTTGATGTTGTCTATGTTCCCTTGAAAAAGGAAAAGATTGGGACCAGAGAATGGGAAAGAGGTAAGAAGGGGGAAAGGATAATGGTAATAATAATAATAATAGTAAAAGGTAGAAGAGGAACCACATAAGACCTAAGGAAATGAATAATTAACTCATGAAGAAGTACAGAGGAATAAGAATAAAAAAGTGGGGTACAAACAATGAAATGAAAAACCGAATAGAGAAAAATATCTAGAATGAATTAACAGGCCAGAATGATAAGAAGAGAGGGAAAGAGAAAAGAAAAGACAATAAGAAAAAGAGTTAAAAAAAAAAAAAAAAAAAAAACGAGAATAGAGGAGATAGAAATAAAAACAAGAAAAACTGAAGACTAAACAAAGAGAGGTGGAATATAAGAACAAAAACAGAAAGCAAAAGATAGGAAGATGGAGGTAGGAAAAGAATTACCACAGGTAGACAAAATTGGTATACAAAAAAAGGGGAAACAAAGGGAAGATGGAAACACAGCAAACAAGAAACAAGACATCAGCACCTAAGAAAAAAAAGAAAAAAAAAGTGGGGAGGGAGAAGAAAGGGAAAAGTAATAAAAAGAACAAAAAAACAAACACTCAAGCAAGCAAACAAAATCTTAGGAAAAACAGCCTTCCCTCTTAGTACCCTGAGGAGCTTCTCAGCCTACCGATGTTCATCAATCAATTACCCTGCAGCCTGCTCTCTGCTGGTTTTGAATTGGGTTTTAGCGAGTAAACTAAGTTAAATTTTTAAAAAGTAATCTTTTTTTAAGAAAAATAAGACCCAAGAGAAGCTAATACAAAAATAATGTCTATGTGTTACCTGTCCTAAAGTATCAGCTGGGTGTTTGATAACCCAGTGGATCACTACTCTAAAGAACACTGGGAATCGAACCAGGGACCTCATATATTTAAAGCAGAGATTACTCCACTGAGCTAAACTTTCTCGTTTGGTCAGTTATCTAGAGAGCTATCCAGTCACTTTCCTAGGGCAACTTTGACTCTTTACAGTTGGGTAGATTCATGCTGATTAGGAGTCTGTCTGTCGCTGCCCCCTTTCTATTCGGATTGCTTTCTCTTCCAGGGCAGCAAGATGAGATAGCCTGTGTGATCAGATACCCCCTCTCCTCTTCTGGTCAGGTTGAGTTCCCTTCTGAAATTCAAATGGGACCCTGGAATCCAAACTCACTGCAGAGAAATGACTCTCAACCCCCTTTCAGACTTCGTCCTCCTCCCAGGGGACCCTAAATAGGCCCTTGGAAGGTTATTAAGCACTTCCTACTGCTCGCCTCCCTTAGGGGAGTTGGGATTTTGATAGTTTTCAGCACCTGAGTAGTCAATTGCCTGACTCTACCCTCTACCAGTCCAAGTTCCTCTCTCCCAGGTCAGCTAGGTAAATCAGGCTGCCTTAGCAGATTCACCTCTTCCCTCTTCCCAGAACCACCTCTTGCCAGCTGGTATACTCCCTAAAGTTCAAAGTTGGTCCAGGTAACCAATCCCACAGAAGGGAAACCCCTCTCCACCCTTCACCAGAACCCTCTCACTCCCAGAGAATGCTCCCTCTCACCTGGTGGCTGGAGGGAGTCAGGGGGTTCACAGCGACTTTTTGTTTTGAGGGCGGGACTTAGCTGCCCGCTGTTTCCAGCCACCAGGGGGAGAAACTCACGGTTTTCCCTTGGGCTTTTTGTGTCTTTGTCCAATTCCCTCCAGATCAATGCCCTGAAGACTCCTGCTCTGTGGGTTCCCAAAACAGCTCACTCAGGCAGAATCTTGCCCCTTTTCAGCTGTTTTTTGCAAGACAGCTGGTGAGTGCTCACTTAAATCAACACCATCTTGCTGTACTCCCTTAAATTCTTTATGCGACATAAGCCAAGAACCTAGAAGCCCAGAAACCAGAGCCATCTGGTAACATTATGTTGGTTTTTTTTTTTCACTGCTATTTCATCAGTAGTTAGCAATACTTACTGCTCAATAAATACTTGTTGAAGAATGACTAAATAATAATCTTCTTTTGAATGTCTACATTCTGGTGATCAGCATATACTTTTGTAAAATTATTGAACACCTTTATCACTACTTAAACCAAATCCCTAATACAGTAAATAGAGAATTTAGGCAAATAGTCTGGCTATAACTCTCTGTTGAATGTCTTTCCTCTGTTGTACAACTAAATTTATTGATTTGCTGTTAAAACTCTCTCCATCTCCCACAGGGTGGTTAAAGTCCAAAATCGGTAAAAATAAAAGATGTTTAGAACAGGACAGTAGAAAAAGAGGTAATAAAAGGAGATAACATTTTAAAGTATCTAAAAAACACTTTGGAACTATATTTTGGAAACAAAGATCACAAAGAAGAATTTGGGAAGAAAACACCTCCACACAAGTCTATCCTTTCTCGTCCTCTCCTTTCTCTTTAACAGACTTTGATATAATTCTTGCTTAGGCCGGACTGTGCTCTGTCATGCAGAACAAAGGACAAGCCTTTTGGCCTCAGCTTCTAGTTATCTACACTCAGATAAAGGCAAACAGGATAGGCCCAAGGCAAAACTGTCAAGTGAAAAAACTTGGCTTGTGTGCAATAATTCTCCTCTCTCTGTTGCCTCCCCACTTAGAGATACCCTCCTTCGCCTCCAGCACCCAGTACCCTCTTGCTCCTAAATCTTCCCTCTATAGAAGGATAAAAAGAACATCTTAAGATATTTATATTTGTGGTTGGGTTGCAACTTCACTTACATTGCATTCAAATAATAAAGAGAATGCAGATTTTGAATTTTCTATTAACTGATACGATCTTCCACTGGACAGCAAGAAAAATATTGGACTTAATTCAATCTAAGAAGCTCAGGTCAACTCAATGTCTGCAAACAGTATTTTCAGGTAAATACTTCATGTCTCTAGAAAAGTGCCAGTCTCATCTTTTCCTCCCTCTTAGCATGCAGGTATGTGTGGCCCCATGACAGAAGAGGAGAAAGGGCTTCTTATGCTATCATTTTCCTCTGCATTTTTACAGGCTCTACCTTGAGAATAATTCATTTGTTCTGTTCCTTGGATTAGTGACTGTGGAATTTCAAAGGCCCATCTGCCTCTTGTTGGGGAGACAGGTGGTATCCACCACTGGGGTTTCTGTCTCAACTTCCAAGCCTGCTGCTCCACTTTGCTCTAACACTAGGCCTCTGCAGATCTATCAACCCTCTCCTCAGCTCCATGGTTCCTCAGTGGCAGATTCTGGATTCCCTCTGTAGAAAAAAAGGGAAAGCAGGGCTGCTGCCTCAGGCTTTTTCCTCTCCAGCTTGCATTACCATCTCAGATCCCTGGCTCCCTAGCCATCCTGGGTGTGGGAATTCTCTTAGATACTGGCAGCTGCCCCACACATACCCAGAGAAGCATTCCACCAATATGCTGATACCAGGCTCCCCCATCTATCTGAATGTTTCTATGGCTCACTCTCCTGAAGACATGATCCTCAAGCAGGGGGAATCAGGACTCTGGCACCTGCCTCCTTACTATCTGTCATATTATTCCCACTCTCCATGGGCTGGCATTCTCATCCTATCAGCCCCTCTATACTCTTTTAATAATAATTAATATATGTCACTGCTTTTGCTATTCTGAAATGAAAATCATAGATAACTATCCTACTCATATAACTTCAAAAAATCAATATAATGGCCCAACTGTAATAAAAAGAGAAATATATAAAAGTAATTTATACTAAACAGATGTTGGTCATAACTACAGGAAAAAAACATTTAAGACGGCAACAAAATAAGGAGCTCCAAGAGTCAGCTCATCCTTCAGGGCAGGTGGTAATCACCCAGAGCTATCTAAAGCACCTGTTTGGGAGACCCAGAGGACCAGAAGAGCATCCTGCAACATCTTTGAAATAATGGAGGGAAGAGACTGCCAATCTGCAGAGAAGATTTGTCAGTAGAGCACTCAAGGCCGCAGAGGCCACTGCCCATCCTCTACCAGTGGTGCAAGTTGCCTTGGGAGCTATTCCTTGAATGGAGTTGGAAGCTCCAGTTCCAAAAAAATGGGGGAGGAAGAGATGGTCGGACACGAGCTTCAGCTACTGATGAGTAAATTTGGCTAACTAAAGTATACTCTTAAGAACAGCTAAAGTTTGAACCTGTCAAAGTCTGAAAGAGGCCGGTAGCTGCAATTTTAACTGCCCCTCATTTGAGGGGAAGAAGTGCTGATTGAAAAATCACAGTGACAGTAGGGACCGGCTTCTTTCCAACCAGATCAGATTGCAGTCCAAGCCTAGGCACCAGCCCCACCTTTGGCAGAGAGGAAGCTGGAGAACCTGCACCAGCCTCTCCAGGCAACTACAGGCACATTCAGCTGGCACAGACTGGATAGTCAGACACCAAGGACTCCATTCCTGCACCCTGACAGGATGAGAAGGGAAATGAGGTCAGCCTCTCTGGGCAAATGCAAGTGCTTTTGCCCGCAATGACTGGTTTGTTGAGTATCTTCGGTTCCCACCCTCACTGCCACTGCATAGGATAGGAGGGGGCTGGTGTTTCCCCATCCTCTCTGGACAACTGCAGGTGCTTTCAGCCTGCACAGACTGGATACTCAGACACCTGTAGCTCCATCCCTGTCCCTCAATAGGATAAGGAGGAGAGCTGTGTTTCTTGAGCCTTTCTGGGCAACTGAAGGTGCTTTCAGCCCAAAAGGACTAATTTGTAGGGCACCTGTGGTTCCATCCTCACCCCTTAAAGGGCAGAAGGGCCAGGACTCCCTCAGCCTCTCAGTGCAACTGCAGGCACTTTTGGCCCACACAGATTAGATTGTTGGGTACTCCAGAGGGTCAATCCCACCCCTAGAAGGGAAGGAGTGGGGCTGGAGCTACGTTAGTCTACTTGGTCAATTGTGGTCAGTTGTGAACTGCACAACTTAGTTTTCTGCCCATAACATCAGTTCCATCTCTGCCCAGGCAGGGGAGGAAGAAGCATGAAGCTTCATCAGCCTCTCTGGGAAACTACTTGTCCTGCACAGCTTGGATTACTGTGGTTCTGTCCTTACCCCTGGAAGAGGAGAAAGGTGAGAGAAGCTTCAGTGGTTCCTGGGGAAATGAGGTCAGCTTCAGCCTCCATAGCTTACAATACCAACCACACCCTCAGCTCCTTCTGTAGAACCAGCAAAGGAGAAAGGGCAAGAAAGCCCTAAACTAAAGAGAGAAACTACACCCAGAAAATACATCTAGTAGGCCAGATGCTAAGACACCAACAAAAAATTACAATCCATACCAAGAAACAGGAAAATATAGCCCAGTTAAAGGAACAAGATATGCCTCCAAATGACATAAAGGAGTTGAGACAACTAATCATAGATGTTAAAACATATCTCCTTAATAAATTGAATGAGATGGCTAAAGGATTAAGGATATTAAGAAGACAGTGAGAAAAAAAGTAAAAAAAGAAGACAGTGGGTGAGCACAAAGAATAATTTGAAAGCATGAATAGAAAAATAGCAGATGTTACGGAAATAAAAGGGATAATAAATGAAATTAAAAATACACTGGAGGCATATAACAGCAGATTTGAGGCGGCAGAAGAAAGGATCAGTGAGCTTGAAGACATGGCCTCCAAAAGCAAACATACAAAAGAACAGATAAAGAAAAGATCAGAAAAAATTGAACAGGGTCTTGGGGAACTAAATGGCGGCAAGAGATGTGCAAATATATATTTCATGGGCATCCCAGAGGAGAAGAGAAGGGAAAAGGGGCAGAGGAATACTTGAAGAAATAATGGTAGAAAATTTCCCAACCCAATTGAAGGACATAGATACCTGTGTCCAAGAAGCACAACATACTGCCATTTGAATAAATCCAAATTGACCTACTCCAAGACACATACTAATCAGAAGGTTAAATGCCAAAGACAGAGAATTCTGAGAGCAGCAAGAAAAAAGTGATGTATCACATATAGGGGACACCCAATTTAAGATTAAGTGCTGATTTCTCATCAGAAATCATGGAGGCAAAAAGGCAGTGGTATGACATATTTAAGACACTGAAAGAGAAACACTGCCAGCCAAGAATCTTATATCTGGGAGGACTGTCATTCAAAAATGAGGGTGAGTTTAGAATATTCACAGATAAAAAGAAACTGAGAGAGTTTGTAACCAAGAGACCAGCTTTGCAAGAAACACTAAAGGGAGTATGTATTTGTCAGCCAAAGGAGTGCTGATGCAAAATACCAGAAATCTGTTGGCTTTTATAAAGAGTATTTATTTGGGGTAGAAGCTTACAGTTACTAGGCCATAAAGCATAAGTTACTTCCCTTACCAAAGTCTGTTGCCACGTGTTGGAACAAGATGGCTGCCAACATCTGCCAAGAGTTCAGGCTTCCTGGGTTCCTTTCCTCCCAGGGTTCCATTTCTCTCCAGGCTCAGCTGCTGTGCTTTCTATACAAGGCCACCTGTAGACTATGAGGCTCATTGGCTTTGCCTCTCTCTACAAGGCCAGCTGTAGGCTATCAGGCAACCAGCTCTGTCTCTCTCCCCACTGCTAGATTCTCTCTGGGTTCAGGTGCTTTGCTCCTCTGTGTGCTTACTTCTCAGGTTCCAGCTCAAAAACCCCAGCATCAAAACTCCAACACCAAAACCCCAACTAATTCCTCTGCTCTGCCGTGTACTTTTATCTGTGAGACCCCACCCACCAAGGAGGTGGGGAGTCAATGTCCTACTGATGTGGCCCAATCAAAGCCCTAGTCATAATTTAATCATGCCCAGATATAGACAAATTTACAAACATAATCCAATATCTATTTTTGGAATTCATAAACCATTTCAAACTGCTATAGAGTCCTAGAGCCTGAAAAGAAAAGACAGAGAAGAGAGGCTTGGAAGAGAGTCTAGAAATAAAGATTATATCAGTAAAAGTAACTAAAAGTAGAAAAAGAGCTGTGAAAATAAAATATGACAGATAAAACCCAAAGGTCAAAATGTATGAAGAACTGCCTTTACAGTAATAACACTGTATGTTAATGGATTAAACTCCCCAATCAAAAGACACAAACTGGAGGAAATGAATAAGCAAATATGAGCCATCCATCTATATGCTGTCTACAAGAGACTCACCTTAGACCCAAGGATGCAAACAGATTGAAAGTGAAAGGCTGGAGAAATATATTCCATGTATGCAGTAACCAAAATAAAACTGGAGTAGCTATACTTATTTTGATTGAAATAGACTTAAAAGCAAAACTGTTATTAGAGACAAGAAGGACATTATATATTAATAAAAGGAACAATTCACCAGGAAGAAATAGCAATCTTAAATGTAATGTACCTACCCAGGATGTCCCAAATTATATGAGGTAAACACTGATGTGGCAGTTTGATATTATTTATGACTACTAAAAAAGAGAAACATTATGTTTGTAAACTGGTCTGTTCCTCTGGGTGTGATACCCTTTGACTGTATTAAATTCAAAGATTTTAAATTTACTTAATAAAATCAATTTAGGGCTTTTGATTTGACCACATAAGTAAGGCATGACTCAGGTTGGGTCTATATAAATGGACACTCACTCAAGAGGACACAAAAAAGAGAAGAGGAGAAAGCTTTGTCATGTTTGATCCTGGGGCCCTAGAGAGAGCTGAGACATTCACCTGATAGTTTGCAGCTAAGCAGCTGAGCATCTGAGAAAGCCTGGAATGAAACAAGCCCTATGCCAGACTGATATAGGAAGCCCTGAGAGCCAAGCCCTAGGCCAGCCTACAGCTGAGAGCAGAAGAAGCTGGGCCCACAGAACCTTAGGAGGAAGAAGGAAGGAGAGACCAGGCAAAGATGGCCTGCCATCTTGCTTCAACACATGGAAGCTCACTTTGGTGAGAAAGTACCACTTATGGTAGCTTGAGTTCAACTTTCCACAGCCTTGGGGCTGTATGGTTTTACCCCAAATAAATACCCTTTATAAAAGCCAACAAATTTCTGGTAATTTGTACCAGCACTCTTTTGGCTGACTAATACAACAGGCAAAACTGAAGGGAGAAATAGATGCCTCTACAATTATAGTTGGAGACTTCAATATACCACTCTCAGCATTGGAAAGAATATCTGGGCAGAGGATCAATAAAGAAACAGAGCTTGAATAATATGATAAATGAACTAAACCTAGTAGACATAAACAGAACATTGCACCCCCAAACAGCAGGATATACATTCCTCTCAAGTGACCATATGTTAGGTCACAAAGCAGATCTCAATAAATTCAACAAGATTGAAATTATACAAAGTGCTTTCTTCAATAATGGAAAAAAGCTGGAAATCAACAACAGGCAGAAAAAGGGAAAATTCACAAATATATGGAGATTAAACAACACACTCTTATATAATCAGTGGGTCAAAGCAGAAATTGTGAGAAACATCAAATATCTCAAGACAAATGAAAACAAAAACACAACATATCAGAACCTATGGGATGCAGCGAAGGCAGTGCTGAGAGGGAAATTTATAGCCCTCAATGTTTACATTAAAAAAGAAGAGAGAGCCAAAATCAATGACCTAACTACACAGCTGGAAGAACTAGAAAAAGAAGAGCAAACTATTCCCAAAGCAAGCAGAAGGAATGAAATAAAAAAGATCATAGCAGAAATAACTGAAGTTGAGAACAAAATAACAGTAAAGAGAATTAACAAAACCTAAAGTTGGTTCTTTGAGAAGATTAAAAAAAATTGACAAACCCTTAACAAGACTGACAAAGAAAAAGAGAGAAGATGCAAATAAATAAAATAAAAAATGAAAATGGGGACATTACTACTGATAATACAGAAATAAAACAGATCATAAGAGGATACTATGACAACTGTATATCAACAAATTAGACAATGTAGATGAAATGGAAAAGTTCCTAGGTACGTATGAACAACCTACACTGACCCTAGAAGAAATAGAAGACCTCAACAAACCAATCACAAGCAAAGCAATTGAAACAGTCATCAACAACTACCCAAAATGAAAAGCTCAGGACCAGATGGTTTCACAGGTGAGTTCTACCAAGGATTCAGAGATTTAATAACAATCTTACCCAAAGTCTTTCAAAAAATTGAACAATAAGGAACACTACCAAACTCATTCTATGAAGCCAATTCTATCCTAATACCAAAGCCAGATAAAAATATTATGAAAAAAGAAAATTACAGACCCATTTCCCTAATGAATATGGATGCAGGAATCCTCAAAAAAAATACTTGGTAATTGAATCTAAGACATTAAAAGACTTATTCATCATGATCAAGTGGGTTTTATACCAGGCATGCAAAGGTGATGCAACACAAGAAAATCAATCAGCATAATACACCACATTAATAAACCAAAGAAGAAAATCATATGATCCTATCGATTGACACTGAAAAGGCATTTGACAAAATACAGCATCCTTTCTTGATAATACTACAAAAGACAGGAATTGAAGGAAACTTTCTCAACATGATAAAAGCCATATATGAAAAACCCACAGCAACTCTGTACTCAATGGTGAAAGACTGAAAGCTTTTCTGTTGAGTTCAGGAAAAAGACAAAGATGCCCACTGTCACCATTTGTTCTTCAATATAGTGCTAGATGTTCTAGCTAGAGCTATCAGGCAAGAAAAAGAAATAAAAGGCATCCAAATCGGAAAGGAAGAAGTACAACTTTTACTATTCGTAGATGATATGATCCTATACCTAGAAAATCCTGAAAAATTTACAATGAAGTTGCTAGAGCTAATAAATGATTTCAGCAGAGTGGTGGCATACAAGATTAATATGCAAAAATCAGCAGTGTTTCTATACACTAGTAATGTGCAATCTGAGGAGGAAGTCAGGATAAAAATTTCATTTTCAATAGCGATTAAAAGAATCAAATATTTAGGAATAAATCTAACCAAGGATATAAAGCATTTGTATTCAGAAAACTACAATGAATTGCTAAAAGAAATTTTTAAAGACTTAAATAAATGGAAGAACATTCTGTGCTCATGGATTAGAAGACTAAATATTGTTATGATGTCAATTTACTCAAATTGACATACAGATTCAATTCAATCCTGATAAAAATTCCACCAGTATTTTTTAAAGAAATGGAAAACACAATTATCAAATTTATTTGGAAGGGTAATGGGCCCCAAATAACCAGAACTTTTATATATAAATATATATATAACTAATGGAACATTTGCATATTTACATTTGCAAAATATACCAAATTCAATATACATTAAAATTCAGCAAAAATATTTTCTGTTTTTATGTCAGATGGAGTTAGGTGCTAGGCTTAGATGACTATAAACAGATTTTTCACCTACACAAATATCTGTCTAGAGCTTAGGATACTACTTTATCTCATAGACTGAAACATTCATTCTGTCTAGCATTCCCTGACTCCATTCATTAAATGAAAGGAAAAATGGCCACCAATCGTGTGACAACAACAACAGAGCTCCAAAATTTTCTACAATGTCCCCTAAGGTGTGGTTTTCTCACCTCTGGTAAGAATCACTTATCTGCATCACTTCCTCCTTCATCACACGGCTCAATAGCTGTTATCACAGAGGAGATATCCACTCCTCTTACTCTGGAAAACAAAAACAAAAACAAAATACACCCATCATCTGAGTCTTCAGGTGTGGCTTCTGATCTGGGAGCCTACTGGACAACTGCAGCTAGGGATTTATGATGATGAAAATACGCTGACTGAAAAAAAAAAAAGAAAATACACTGACTTAATTTCCCCAAAATATAATCTCTCTTACACCTATTGTGTAACCTTACACCTCTCTTAAATCTATTGCTTAACATACCCAAATACCCACTTTAAACCTTTGTCCTCTGATTTATTTGATGTTTTCCAAATTACAAAGCAATATTGCTTATGATAACAAGTTAAACAATATGAAAATGGTTAGAGAAAAAAAATCATCGCTCTCTTCTTCCCATTTAATTTCCTCTCCTGAGATTACCATACTTAACTGCACCTGTCATTCTGCACCTTTCTCATTGCTCATGTATCCATACACACATACACTCACACCCCATGCATACACATTCACATACATACACAGATGCATGCAGATCTATATACACACGGCTTTGATTTTTTTTAATTAAAAGAGCATCATATTCTACATTTTACCCTGGATATCCTTTTTCTCAGTTAGCAATACATGACCATCCAAAAATGTAAAGAAATTAATAAAATCCTCTTTTTTTCTAGTAAATAAATGTAAACACAAAATACTAAACCCCACATGCACTCACAAAGAACATTATCTAAAAATGAGATTATATCATATTGCTTTCTAATGTAGTATTTTTATTGTCCCTTGCCTGTCTCGTGTCCTGTCTGCTCCTACATCCTCCTCTAGAAAATATATTCCCTGCCAACCCCAAGATAGCTACTTAACAACCAGAAGGGTAAGCCTGCATTTTTCAATGCTCTAAATACATAATCACATATCAAGGGTGATAAAGTAGGCCTCAAATTGCCAATCTGGATTTAGAACCACTCAAATATTGAAGCCAAGCATTCAGGATGTAACTTGTGGTATTGTTTGCATAATATGAATTCAATCCCAGTTTAATGTGCCTTGGCATCTTGCTTTTTTCACTGATCATGTCACTCTCTGGGTAAACTGCTATAATTCTAATTTATTATTTTTCATAGCTGCATGTAATCTCAAGGTATAGATTTTTGTTTTGAGGACTTTGCTACTTTGAATAATGCTGCTTTAAACATTCTTGTACATGTACCCTTTTATTTATATGGAATAATTTCCTATAAGTGGGATTACAGGGTCAAACAGTGTGAATATTTAATTTTAATAGATGTCAGAATGTTTTCCAAAAATGTTGTTTAAACATATTTTCACTATCAATGTATAGAAGTATTCTTTTTTATAAATACCTACTAACAATAGCTGCTTTTTTTTTTTAATTTGCCAATATGCTGTGTGTAAAAGAATATCATTGTTTTAATTTTTATTTCCCTGATTACCTGGGATTTGAGCACACTTTCATATATTTATGGGTTACTTGTACATGCCCTTTTGTAAACTCTTTAGTCATATATTTTGCTCATATTTCTACCAAGTTGTTTATATTTTTAATTATTTTTCATTTGGAAGTGCTCTTTTTATATTAGGGCTCAATTTCCCCCAACCCACACCTATCATTTGACTATTATTTTGTTTGTGATAGGCACTATATGTTGCAAATATTTATATTAGTCGAATGAATTGGGAAAAATCTACTCAAGTAACTGAATTATGGTCTCCTAAAACTATATATATTTTTTAATCTCACATAACAAGATCAATATTTAGACAATAAATTGCAGGATTGGTTCTCCAGATCAAAGTTATCATAATGCTTTATCTCCTTTCCATACATCTTTTGTTCCTCCATCTTCAGTGTGTGTATTAGTTAACTAGGGCTGATGCAACAAAGTACCACAAACTAGATGGTTTATAAAACAAATTTATTGTCTCACAGTTCTGGAGGCTAAAGGTGCAAAATCAAAGTGTCAGCTGGGCTATATGCTCCCTTCCAAGCTGTAAAGGAAAATCCTTCCTTGTCTCTTCCTAACTTCTGGCTGTTACTGGCAATACTTGGAGTTCCTTGGCTTGTGGCAGCATAATTCTGTCTACTTTCATGTTTGCATGGCCTTCTCCGCTGTGTTTTTCTATGTCCAATTTACCTCTTCTTATAATTATAAGTACACCAGTCATATAGGTATCCATCCTAATCCATTTGGACTCATCTTAACTAATCATATCTTCAAAGACCCTGTTTCCAAATGGTGTCACATTCACAGATTGGGAGTTAGGACTTGAACCTATCTTTTCAGGAGACACAATTAAACCCAAAACAATGTGTTAGATTTTTATCCTCAATCTAATTATTGCCTCTTGGCCACAAAATGTCTTCTAAGGTGCAGGCATCGGGTTTTCACATGGTTATGTTCAAAGATAGGAATCAGGGGACACTTGGGCATTGAGAAAATTCTTTACAAGTAAGAGCAGAATGACCTTTGGAATGGGCCAACAGTTCTTACCAGGGCCAAACCGATCTTTTTCTTTATAGCTTTTAGATTTCTTAAATTGGATAAAAGGGTTTCTTCCACTCCCAGATATTACATTTAAACTCCAAGATTTTTGTTGTTTTATGTTTTATATTTAGATCTCTAAACTATCTGAAATTCATTTTTTATTTTACAGGGATAAGAATCACAGAAATCTAATTTTATTTGCCTTTGGATGGACAGACAGTTTTGCCAGCACCATTTATTAAATAAACTATCTATTTCTACTAAACAGAAATGCCAGCCAGCACTGTAATATATTAAATGCTCATGTATCTGGAATATTCTGGATTTGCTCTTCTGTTCTATTGGTCTAATTTTATGTTTCTGGGCTACTACATTATTCATTTGTTAATAATTACTTTAAAATATTTTTGGTTTAAGGTTAGGCATGTATTTTCCCACCATTCTTCACTCTATCTTGGCTCTTATTAAGCATATTATTCCATAGGAAACTTAAGCTCATTTTACCCTATTTCCAAAAAAGGAAAACAAACAAAACACAAAACAAATGCTGATGGTATACTAACTGGTATTACATTCAATTTATGTACTGCTTTTGGGTAAATTGACATTTTAAAGATATTAACTCTCCCCATCCTAGAATATGATACATGCTCCCAATTGTTCAGGTCTTATTTTATGTCCTTTGTCAAGATTTTATAATTTTCTCCAGTTTCTGTATCTTCCTAGTTAAGTTTATTATTAATATTTTTAACAGTTCTTGTTACCATTGTGAGAGATTATTTTTGCATATTTCTATTTCTAAGAAAGCATACTGATTTTTCTTTATTAATTTTATGTGGGTACCTTACAAAATTCTATTATTTTGAAAACAATTTTCTTATATGTAATTTGAATTTATAAATGCATAATTATGTCATCAAATTCTTTATACCAATAACTTTATATTATTATTTTATTACATTTATTGCAACCACCAACACAACACTGCATGATGGTAAAAACAGATATCTATGTGTATTTCTGATTTAAACGAAACATTCTTTTTAACCACTTATATATCACTTATATATTATTATTTATGCAATTTCCTCTATTCCTATTTTACTTATATTTTCATAAGAAAGGGCTATTCAATTCTTGCAAATACTTTTCAGTATCTACTGGTTTAGTCATATTGTTCTCCTTTACCATAATGATGTAATGAATTATGTTGTCAGATTTCCAGGCACTGAACCATTCTTGTATTCCCAAAATAAAACCTATTTTGTTTTTAATATATTACTGAAGTCTATTTGTAAATATTTTATTTAGAATTTTTGCATCTATATTCACAAACTATATTTTATAATTTTCCTTTTAATAGTATCTTTATCAGTTTTGGAGGTTCATGTTATGTTGGCTTTATAAAATGAATTATAGAGCTTTCCATTTTCTCATTATTTGGAAGAGCTTCAATAACTTTGGAATGTTCTCTACTGTAAAATTAAGGAAGATCTCTGTGTGAGTTCAGTGGGTCCCCTCCCTAAGGGAAACTCAGTTTGCTATACATAGCCATATGCTCCAGGACCCAAGTTAAAATATACAAACCTCCTCACAAGGAAACAATGTACATATGGTATCATAAACTAATTTTCTCCAGAATGTACAATTCCTTCCTACAGTAACATCACCAGACTCCATTTATATAACTCTTATGAAATGTCTTTGTTCTGAGACCCTATATATATTGCCCCTCTTTTTCCCGCCTCTTTTTGGAGTGCTATCTTCATTCTCTGGACTACCACCACCAGAGAGAATCTCTCCTGTCTCTAAATCCCAATAAATACAGCTCTTGTCTGATTATGTGCTGAGTGTGTCCTTTGGTCTTGCCGCCTCTTGACCCATGCCCTTGAGGAGCTGGGTTGCAACAATTTCATCTATGAAACCAACTGGTTTTCCTGCTTTTTAAAATGGCAGACATATAAATTAGCTTTCTAATCACTATTCTTATATTTGTTTGGGCTACTGCACTTTTTCTTGGATCAATCTTAGTCATTTAAATTTTGCTAAGAAATCAATAATTCTAAGTTTTCAATTTTGGTGCCATTAAAGTTTATTTAGAATCTTGTATAATTCTTTTAATTTCTTTTACATCTAGAGTTATGTCTCTTTTCACAATTCATTTTATTTTCACTTTGTTTTATTTCACCTTTAATCAGAATCTCAATTTATTTTATTAGTCTTGAAGCAGCTTTTGGATATATTGATATTTTCTATTAGTTTTTCTCTTTTTTATTAATTTCACTTTATACCACTACTTTTCTCATCCCAATTTATTTTGTTCTCTTTTATTTTTATTCTTTTCATGTCTTTTGATGATTAATAACTTTCATTTTAGTATATTCTATTAGTAATAAAGGCATTTAAGGCTGTAAATGGTTTTCTTGGTAAACTTCTCTATATACCCTAACATGATATGAGAAATTCTGCCATTCATTACTTTATAGAGAACTTAGAATTTCAGTTCTGTTCTCCTCTTTGATTTAAATGTTATTGTGAGATGTGTTTTGTAACTGGTTATGATATTTTGGTCATAAGTAAATTATGATCTGAGAATTTTTGCTCTAAAATCTCTAATTTTTAAAAAATTATGATTTTTCTTTTCATTAAGAACATAATAAAATTGTGTAAATACTATATAGATATGCATTCCATCCTCCATTTAAATAATGCTAAATTATATATGCATAGAAATAACTTTTTTGGCTATAAGTTAAATATTTCTAAAATAATTATTTGTATTTTATCATGTTTCCTCTGCATTTCTAATAGGTTCTGATAGCTTCATATTTCTAGGTACAAAGAATAATAATATTATGTCTGATTTCTAAATTGTCCTTTCTATCATAACAATCCTTTTTAACCAATTTAGTGCATTCAGCCTTGAATTCCATTTTGCCTGCTGTTAATTTTGCAACTTCAGTCTTTTTATAAAAGTGCATTTATTTGATATTTCTCATCATATTCCTTTATTTTCTGAGTGTTTCTTATAAGGAATATATGGGAAATATTATTTTTTAGCCCTATCTGACAAGTTTTGTTTTTTAATAAGCAAGTTTAAGCTGTTAATATTTATTGTAGCAAATTACACATTTGCTTTTATGTCTTCTAGCTGATCTATTTTTATTATGTTATGACTTATTTTACATTTTTCTGTTCTTTTTTATTCTAACCTCTTCCCCTCTTTGTTAATTTTAGAGTCCTACTGTAATTTCCTTTGCCTGTTACCTACTACTCTCTGGCATTTATAATCAAACTCATATTCTTCTACTATTACATAAAAGTAAGATGCTAACCATTTACCATACAATGGTGTTTTATTATCACACTGCTTTCCTTCCCAATCCCCCAAACAGAAGACATTTAGAATATGCTTCACTATTCTATTCTTCTTCCCTGTCACCCCTACCCTCCACCCTACAGGACTAGACCTACAAAATAGTTTTACTACCTTGTACTCTCTGCCCCTTCTTCCTTCACCACACAGATTTTTTTAGTTTGGATCACTGTACTTCCTTCCCATTTCAACAATTCATGTATATCACTTATAGCATATTTCCCACAGTCTATCATCCTCTGTAAACATGTTAACTAGATAAAAAATAAATTGTTGTATGGACTGAATTGTGTCATTCCCCCTTCCTCACCCCCCACAAAGATATATTTAAGCCCTTAATATCCAGTCCCATGAATGTGATCTTATTTGGAAATAGGATCTTTGAAGATGTTATTAGTTAAGATGAGGATAAACTGAATTAGGGTAGATCCTAATCTAATATGACTGGTATCCTTATAAGAAGAGAAAATTTAGACACAGTCAGTAGGGGAGGGGGGGAGAGAGAGAGAGAGCGAGAGAGCAGAGATTGAATTAAGCTACAAGTCAAGGACATCATGCAATCTGAACTCTGCAGACTTCAGAAAAAGCATTGCCCGTCAACCATGAGTTCCTGCTTCTAGCCTCCAGAACTGTGAAACAATAAGTTTCCGCTGTTTTAAGCCAACCAGTTTGTGGTATTTTAAGGTAGCCCTAGGAATGTTCACCAATGGTTCTTTCTTTTTATCTTGTTCTGTCTTGAAGTCTTTGTTCTGATTGGTTTTATCATTTTGGCAGGTTAATTTCTCAAGAATTTACCTCAAATAGAATATGTGGATAATATATTCTCTGAATTAATGTCTGTCAATATATGAATGTCTTTCACCCTGGGAGCTGAACGGTATTGTGATTGGGTATAGAAATCTTGGGTTAAATTCCTTTTCTCTCATTAATTTGCAGTTATTATTCTAAAACTGTTAGTTTCTAATTGTGCTGTTAAGCCCAATGCCAGTCTTATGCTTTTTCTTTTGTAAGAAACTTATTATTTCTATCCAGAATCCTGTGAGATTTTCTTCTTTATTCTTGGAGTCCAGTTTAGAATATGCCTACGTACATGCCTTTTATCATAAAGGCCTACTTGGCCCTAAATATGTCTTTTCAACCAGCAGTTCATCTTCAATTCAGGGAGTTTTTCTTGTTATTTGTTTATAATTTCTTCTCCTCCATTTCTTTCTTTTTTTTTAGGTACCAGGGCTGGGGATTGAACCTGGGACCTTGCATGTGGGAAGCTGGTGCTGAACGACTGAGCCACATTGGCCCCCCGGAGTTGGCCCTTTTGTCATTTGCTTGTTGTTTGTTTCTTTGCTTCTAGGAGGCACCAGGAACCAAACCTGGGACCTTCCCATGTGGGAAGCAGGTGCTCAACCACTGAGCTACACCCACTCCCCCCTCATGATTTTAATCTCTTGTACTTTTTGCCCTGTGCTTTATGATATTTCTTCCTAGTGATCTTCCAAGTCAGAAATTTGCATCTCAACACTCTTCACATTGTCCACTGCTTTTTTGTTTGTTTGACAATTGTTTCTTTTTCTTTTCTTTTTTTTTTTTTTAAGATTTTATTTATTTATTCATTTATCCCCCCCTTGCTGCTTGTGCTCACTGGGTCAGCCAACCATGCCGTGCGGGCAGGCCCGCCTTCACCAGGAGGCCCCGAGAACCGAACCCGGGGCCTCCCATATAGTAAACGGGAGCCCTACTGATTGAGCCACAGCCGCTTCCCCAATTGTTTCTTTTTAAGTCCCAGAAAGTCTTTGTTATACTGTATCAAATCTCCTTAAATGTTATTTTGTGTTTTTATTGTTGATCAAGTTTTATCTGTTTGCTCTATCATCTTATCCCATTAGGTTCTTTCAGGACACCTTACTTGAATATTCTCTTGTTCTTCTTACCCTGGAAGCTGAGCCTCCACAGCTGTTTATTATTTTCATGCACCAGCTCATTGCGGCTCAGAGTAAGCTTTGGGGACACTTTAAGTGACTGCAGACTTACAAGTCATAGAAAGCACACTTGTCTGCTCCCGTGGACCCAGAATTTAGTCACAAAAAGCTGCTGATCCCCCACTGAATTACCAGGAGGAAGACTCTTAGCTTCCCAAGTCTCTTCAAGCCCTCCCAGCCCAAGGAGTAATATGAAGTCAGCCACCTGTTCAGCTTTTCTCCCCAATTCTAGCTCCTGAGGGCCTAGTAGACCAAACTCACTCAATCTCTCTCTTGGAGGCGGGGGCTTGGATCCCTATAGATCACTCTCAGGGTCCAATATACTCTCCAATACTAATTTCCAGGCCATCATCCAGCCTTAGGAATAAATTCTCCTTTTCAGAACACTGACAGAAACGAGGCTTCATTTGCACTCTGAAGGTCATATCTGTCTTAAGGCATGATCTTGGCTCAGGAGCAGTGGGTGGGAATGAAATCATTTTCCCAGATTTCTCCATGCTTGTCATTTCTAATTGTAAAATTAGAAGGTCTTTGAGAGAAGGAACAGTTTCCTTACTTTTAGAATAGAGATAATACTACCTATTGCATAGAATAGAGAGAACACCATGTGTTATAAGCACTAAATGAGATAATTTATGCTATGTCCCTTACACAGTATTTGGTCCACGGGAGTCATACCTTATCTAACATGGGGTCTAGTACATAGTGATTACTCCAAAATATTCATTGACTGAGGGATTGTTAATATTAAACATAAAGAAATCTTAAACAAAAGTGAGCTGCAAAATATTGTGTAGTAAAAATAGTTTCTTTTAGCTACTTTATTCATGAATTTAATATTTATCACTGTCCATAAGGTCATTATAAGAGCATATTAGACTCTAATAATTAAAGTATTATATAACTTCAGGTACTACAGGAATTTGTCACATTCATTCTGGAGTCAAAACTTTGAAATATGATATAATAATCATGTTTTAGAGCCATCCCACTGATACTGCAAAAATGGAAGTGCATAACCACAATTGTGAAATGAATGAAGCCACCATGCAAAAGTCCACATGTGTTTTAGTATCCCATCAGACTCTTTGAAACTAGAGAAAGAAAACAGTCCAAGAAGATATTTTGGCAACCAGAATAAGTAATGTATTTCAAGGTTCCTGTTGTATATCTGCATGTCCATCTCCTAATGCATTCAATTAATGAGGAAAATATTATCACTTCATGATAATCAGTTATCTACTTATTAGCTGTAGGAAAGCAAAGTAATGATGCTCAAGTATTATTTTCCCTAGAATGGAAAGAGAAAAATGTTTTGCCAAAGTTCTTTTGGATCTGTGCACTATTGCCCAATACTGCCTGGCATTATTTCATACCAAATTTCTCCTTACTAATAAGAATAATAGACAATTGACCCATCGACTGCTTGCAGTGTTATGTGGGCAGTGCCAATCAAATGGAGTGAACAGTTACAGAAGTGGAGGGGAAAACAAAAGGAGGGAGGGGGTGGTAAAAACAAAACAAAAAAAAAAACAGACCAACCATGACAAGCCAGTGCTCTTCTGAACAGGGCCAGAAAAGAACACAGAGATAGTCTTGGGCAGGATCATGGGATAAGTAACCCCCACTAGGATGACCCCAATTTTCCTGTCATGATGCAATGCCCTTTTAATGTTCCTACTCTCCCAAGTAAGTTCATTTATTTAGCAATTATTTATTGATTCTATATCTGTTATATGTCAGGCATTATTCTAGGCTCTGGGGATTAGATTAAAGACATAGTTCTTGTCCTTTAGGGTCTTCGATTGTTTTTAGAAAGAGACAGAAAAACAAACGGTAGCACAATACTAGCACTACTAAAATTGAACAGAAAAGTTTGATGGGAGCATAACAGAAGGAGCCCGTAAGGGCCCAGTGCAGACTCAATAAATATTGATCAAAAAAATAAATGAATTAAAGACCTTCAAGGTCAAGGAAGGTTACACAGAAAATAAATAAAATTTCATTTGACGTTTGTGAAAATGAGTTTTCTAAGAATGTAGCAGGAGGAGGGGGAATCCTTGAAAGAGGGGAAAGCAGGTGCAAATTCACAGAGGATGGTGAGCATAGAAAATTTATGGAACTACATATAATTTAATTTAGATGGCTGAATACTAAAGATCCAAACTGCTGGGAGGGACAGGGGCTGTTTATTGAGCATGGACAGTTGGCAGAAGAGATCATGGAGATCTTTGAAAGCTATATGAATGGTTACAGATTTTATAGATCAGGGAAGAGCCCCTGAAGTACACTGAGCAGGGAAGTGAAATGCCAAATTTGCCTTTCATGAAGATCCATCTGGGTGCTCTATGGAAGAAAACTTGGAGAAGGAGGTGACAAGCAGAGAGAAAGAATAAAATTCCCAGGAGTTGAAGATCAGAGCCTGAATCTGGTTTGTAGAAGTGAAGATGGAAAGTCAGGGAGAGATGCCTAGGATATTCATGGGAAAGAATTAAAAGGTCTTGATGGCTGAAGGGATACGGAAGTTGAGGAAGAGGAAGAGAGAAAAACCTAGACTTGCCTCAACTGCCGGCTCTTGTTTAACCAGTACATCAATCACGACCAACAGAAAATACATTTTGAAAAGACTACTCTGGCTACTGAACTAAGAATGGATTGGAGTGGGGCCAAAAGTGGCTGTGAGAGTAGAAGGCTGTTAACAGACAGCATTCTGGAAATGCAGGGGCTTTTGAGATTATTTAAGAAGTCCAAAATGAGAGATTATGTTTGTAAACTAGTTCCTCTGGGCGTGATCCCCTTTGATTGTATTAGATTTAGCTGAGAAGTCTTTGATTTAGGGTTTTGATGTCAATAGGGCATGACTCAGGGTTGAGTCTCCACCCCTTTGGTGGACTATATAAATGGACACTCAAGAAGACAGACAGAAGAAGATACATGAGAAAAGAGAAACAGCTCCATAGATGCCAGAGGAAAGAACTTTGTCATGACACAGAAGAGGAAAGAACTTTGATCCTGTGGCCCCGGGAAGAGAGATAAACCTTATGCCAGCCTACAGATGAGATCAGAAGAAGCTGGGTCCATAGAGACTTAAGAAGAAGAAGGGAGAGACCAGGCAGAGATCACCCACCATCTTGCTTCAATACGAGGCAACTGACTTGGGTGAGAAAGTACCTCTTATGGTACCTTGAGTTGGACTCTTTAGGGCCTTGTAACTATAAGCTTTTACCCTAAATAAACATCCTTTATAAAAATCAACAGATTTCTGCTACTTTGCACAAGCACCCCTTTGGCTGACTAATATACCTAGGCACCTATTACAGCTCTGTAAATGAGTTCAAGCCTCATAGGTATTGGCACACTAATTCTTCTAGGCAGTAGGATGGGATCTAAGTGGAGTTGCAGCTCCACAGAGCCCATCCAATTGTTGCCCCAGCCCCATTCCCCAATCCTCAGGTCTTGGTAGCTACATTGAAGGGCAAGTTTGCTCTGTGGTCCTCTATGCCCAAATACAACTGAAATTTTTCCTCAGAGTCCATGGAATCCACCCAATGTACTTTTCACATTGATTTCACTAAGTTGGTTCATGAGAAGTACTTGCATTGAAAACTGCCGAATTGAAAATCTTAAGTTCTTAAGAGAAAATTAAAGTCAGGCAATAAGGTCACAAGTGAACTTATAGAAGCTGTTATCAATGTGTTTACTGTAATTAAAACAATATGGACTTCAGGGAAGATGGCATTGAGGCTCAACTCTCTCGGGAAAGACAGTAGAGAAAGGCAAAAACCTACATGCAGGAGCTGCTTTGGAGATCTATATAACAGGAAGGTACTGCACATCATCCACAAGGGAGCGAGACAGATAAAGAAGCCAAAGGAAAACCATGAGTTACTTGCCCCTGTGGCTGGAAACAGCACATATGCCCCACCCTCAAGGCGAAAAGCCTTAGTAAAACCCCTAGCTCACTGTAGCCAAATGAGTGGGAGGGACATTTCCCTGGGAGGAAGAGGGGTATGGCAGACAGTGGAGAGTGATTATTTTTCCATGAGTTTTGCCAGCTGAGTCCCTTTTAAATCTCAAAAAAGACCCCAACCAGCACTGAGGAGGCCCCAGGGAGAAGAAAGGGGGGGATCTGATCAGGCAGGCTGTCATACCCAGCCACCCTGGGAGAGAGAGGAACTAGGTCAGTAAGGGGGCGGAGACAGGCACCTAACCAGCCCAGCTCCGCAAACTATTAGAAGCCTAAATCTAGAGAACAGGGGCAGGAAGACCCAGATAAGTTTATAGAAGCCTACTTAACCTGTAGAGTCAGTGTAGCTCAGTGGAGGAATTGTTGCCTTGCATATACGAGGTTCCTGGTTTGGTTCCTGGTATATCCTAAGAGTTTTTTGTTCTTGTTTTAGGTCTTCTTGATCTGTTATTTTTTATCAGTTCCCTTTAAAAAAAAAAATATTTCATTTGCTAAAACCAGGTCTATCACTTGCAGAGGGCAGGCTGCAGGGTGATTGATTGATGAGTACTGGAAGCATGAGAAGCTCTTTAGGGGTCTAAGAGGGAAGCCTGTTTTTCCTGGGTTGTGTTTTGTTATTGTTGTTATTGTTGTTTTATTTCTTGTTTGATGTCTTTCCTCTTTCTCTGTTCCCTTTTTTTTTTTAACTTATTTTTTCAACCTACTTTATTTTGTTACTTTCCTTCATTTTTCTGTGTTTTGTCTTCTGTTGCTTTTCTTTCATTCCATCTCTTGTTTGGCATTCATTTTTTATTTCTCTCTCTCTCTCTCTCTCTTTACCCTTCTTTTCTTCTCTTCTAATCTTTCTGGCCTTTTAATTCACTCTATTTTTTTTATTTATCTATTTTGTTTCTTATTTCATTTTTTTCTAGTCCACCCTTTTTCATTCTTATTCCTTTGTAGTTTTTTTTTTTTTGTTTTTTTTTTTTTAACTCATATTACGTATTTATTCTCCTAGTTCTTGTATGGTTCCTCTTCTACCTTTTTTATTATAATTACTATTATTCTTTTTCTCTTCTTATCTCTTTCCTTTTCTCTGGTCCTAATTTTTTTTTCAAGGGAAAACAGACAACTTCAAGGATATAGAATGAGAGGAACCAAGTGTCAAAAAGGAACCTTATGGGGGTCGGATGTGGCTCAACTGGTTGGGCGTCCATCTCCCATATGGAGGGACCCGGGTTCGATCCCTGGGACCTCCCAGTAAAAAAAAAAAAAAAAAAAAAAAAGGAACCTTACCACACACACATATACACACAAACAAACAAAATAAAATCCTAGAGTAGAAAGAGAAGCTAAACAACCTAATAAGAATATCAAGATAAACAGATGCCTAGACACCAACAAAAAATTATAAGCCATACTAAGAAACAGGAAGACAAGGCCCAGTCTAATGAGCAAACTAAAAAACAGGAGGAGATGCAGAATGTGGAACAACTAATCAAGGATGTCCAAACAAATATCATAAATCAACTTAGTGAAGTGAAGGAAGAGATAAAGGATATTAAGGAGACATTGGGGGAATATACTGAAGAAATTGTAAACATACATAAAAAGATAATGGATCTGATGGTGATGAATGGCACGATGTAAGAAATCAAAAACACACTGGAAGTACATAACAGCAGATTTGAACAGGCAGAGGAAAGATTCAGTAATGTTGAACACAGTACAGTTGAAATCAGACAGATAGTAGATAGATAGATAAAAAAAAGAAAAAAATCCAGCAGGGATTTAGGGATTTGAAAGACAATAAGAAATGCACAAACATACATACTATAAGATCCAAAAGGGAGAAGAGAAGGGAAAGGAGGCAGAAAGAGTGGTAGAAGAAAAAAATGGCTGAAAATTTCCCAACTATTTTGAGGGACATGGATGTACATGTCCAGGAAGTGCATCACACCCCAAGCAGTATAAATCATAACAGGCCTACCCCAAGACATATACTTATCAAATTTTCCAATGCTCAAGACAAAGAGAGAATACCAAAAGCAGCAAGAGAAAAGAGATCCATCACATACAAGGGAAGCTCGATAAGATTAAGTGCTGATCTCTCATCTGAAACCATGGAGGCAAGAAGGCATGGTATGACATAGTTAAGGTGCTAAAAGAAAAAAACCTCCAGCCAAGAGTTTTGTATCCAGCAAAGCTGGCATTGAAAAATGAGAGTTCTAAATATTCACAGATAAACAGAAATTAAGAGAGTTTGTCAACAAGAAACCTCCCTTCAAGAAATACTAAAGGGAATTCTGCAGGTTGAAAGTAAAAAACAGGAGAGAGAGGGTTGGAGGAAAGTGTAGGAATGAAGATTATTGACAAGAATAACTAAAAAGATAAAAAGAGAAATAAAAACAATACGTGATATATTTAAAAAACTAAAGAAAATATGGCTAATGTAAGTAATGCCTTAACAGCAATAACATTGAATGTTAATGGATTAAACTCTACAATGAAGAGACAGAGGTTGGCAGAATGGACAAAGAAATATGGCCCATCTATATGCTGTCTACAAGAAACTCACCTTAGACCCAGGGACACAAGGAGGTTACAAGTGAATGGTTGGAAACAATTATACACGCAAACAATAAGGAAAAATGGGTGAGAGTACCTATACTAATATTGGACAATATAGACTTTAAATGCAAAACTATTGTAAGAAACAAAGAAGGACACTATATATTAATAAAATGGGTAATCTATCAAGAAGAAAGAACAATAATAAACATTTATGCACCTAACCAGGGTGCCTCAAAATATTTGAGGTAAACATTGGAAAAATTAAGTGGCGAAATAGATGCCTCTATAATTATAGTGGGGGATTTTAATACACCATTATCACCATTAGATAGAACATCTTGACAGAGGATCAATAAAGAAACAGAGACTTTGAATAATACATTAGTGGATCTAGACGTAACAAACATATACAGAACATTACACCAAAATGTAGCGGGATATACATTCTTCTTGAACACACATGGATCATTCTCCAGGATAGACCACATGCTAGGCCACAGAACAACTCTCAATGAATTCAGAAAGATTGAAATTATACAAAATAATTTATCTGACAACAATGGAATGAAGCTGGAAATCAGTAAGGGACAGAGAACCAGATTAGACACAAAGATATGGAAGTTAAACAACACATTCTTAGGCAATCAATGGGTCAAGGAAGAAATTGCAAAAGAAATCAAATTAAATAATTTGAAACAAATGAAAATGACAACACAACATATCAAAGCCTATGGGATGCAGCAAAAGCAGTGCTGAGAGGCAAATATATAGCCATAAATACCTATATTAAAAAAGAAGAAAGAGCTAAAATCAAAGATTTAACTGCACATTTAGAGGATTTAGAAAAAGAACAACAAACTAATCCCAAGAGTAGAAATATAAGTAATATAAGTAGAAAGAAGGAAATAATAAAGATTAGAGCAGAGCTAAATGAAGTTGAAAATAAGAAAACACTAGAAAAAAATTAGCAAAACCAAAAGTTGGTTCTTTGAGAAGATTAATAAAATTGGCAAACCTTTACCTAGAGTAACAAAGGAAAAAAAGGGAGAATATGCAAATACATAAAATAAGAAACAAGGAATGGTATATCACCACTGACCCCACAGAAATAAAGACTATTAAAGAGGATACTTTGAAAATTTGTATGCCAACAAGATGGATAACTTCGAGGAAATGGACAAATTTCTAGAAACACAGAAGCAGCCTACACTGACAAAAAAAAAAAAAATTGATTTACTCAACAGACCAATCAAAAGTAATGAGATTGAATCAGTCACCAAAACCTCCCTACTAAGAAGAGCCCAGGACCAGATGGCTTCACAGGTGAATTCTACCAATCATTCCGAAAGAACTAACACCAATCCTGCTTAAACTCTTCTAAAAAAAATAGAAGTGGAGGGAACATTGCCTAACTTACCCTAATACCAAAGCCACACAAAAATGCCACACGAAAGGAGAGCTTTAAACCAATCTCTTTAATGAACTTAGATGCTAAAATCCTCAACAAAATACTGGCTAATCATATTAAAAAATACACCAAATGAATTATACATCATGACCAAGTGGGCTTCATCCTTGGTATGCAAGGTTGATTCAACATAAGAAAATCAATCAATGTAATACATCACACTAACAGATCAAAAGAAAAAAATCACATGATCATCTCTATTGATGCAGAAAAAGCATTTGACAAAATATAGCACCCTTTCTTGATAAAAACACTTCAAAAGATAGGAACAGAAGGAAACGTTCTTAATATGATAAAGGGTATATATGAAAAACCCACAGCTAACATCATATTCAATGATGAAATGCTAAAACCTTTCCCTCTGAGATCTGGAACATGACAAGGATGTTCATGTCACCGCTCTTATTTAACATTGTGTTAGAACTACGTGCTCAAGCACTTAGGCAAGAAAAAAAAATAAAAGGCATCCAAATTGGAAAGGAAGAAGTCAAAATTTCACTATTTGCAGGTGACTGATCCTATACATAGAAAACCCTGAGAAATCTACAACACAGCTTCTAGAGCTGATAAATGTGTTCAGTAAAGTGGCAGGATATAAGGTCAATGAGCAAAAAAATTCTGTGCACCAATAATGAGCAATCTGAGGAGGAAATCAAGAAAAAAATCCCATTTACAATAGCAATTAAAAGAATCAAATACCTAGGAATAAATTTAACTAAAGATGTAAATGACTTGTACTCAGAAAACTACACAGCACTGTTAAAGGAAATCACAGAAGACCTAAATAAATGAAAGAATATTCCCTGTTAATGGATAGGAAGACTAAATATCATTAAGATGTCTATCCTACCCAAACTGATTTACAAATTTAGTGCAATCCCAATAAAAATTACCAGAGCATTTTTTTTTTAACCAAGAGGTCCCAGGGATCACACCCAGGTCCCTCCATATGGCAGACAGATGCCCAAACATTTGAGGCACATCTGCTCCCTACCACAGCATTTTTCACTGAATTGGAAAACCTAACTATTAAATTTATTTGGAAGGGCAAGGGGCCCTGAATAGCCAAAGACATATTGAAAAAGAAAAATGAAATTTGAGGAATCACACTCTATGACTTTAAAACATACTACAAAGCTACAGTGGTCAAAACTGCATGGATTTGGCACAAGGATAGGCATACTGACCAATGGAACAGAACTGAGAGTTCTGATTTAGATCCTCACATACAAGGTCAACTAATATTTGGCAAGGCCACTAAGCCCACTCAACTAGGAGAGAATGGACTTTTCAACAAATGGTGCTTAGAGAACTGGATATCCATATCCTAAAGAATGAGAGAAGATCACCATCTCACATCCTATACAAAAACTAACTAAAGATGGATCAAAGATCTAAAGATAAGAGTCAAGACCATAAAGGTCCTGGAAGATAATGTAGGGAAGCATCTATGAGATCTTGTAGTAGTAAATGGTTGCATAAACTTTATGCCCAAAGCATGAGCGATGAAATAAAAAGTAGATAAATGGGGCCTCCTCAAAATTAAAAACTTTTGCACCCCAAAGGAGTTTGTCAAGAAACTGAAAAGGCAGCCTACTCAATGGTAAAAAAATATTTTGGAATCATCTCTCCAATAGGGGCCTAATACTCAGTATATATAAAGAAATCCTACATCTTGAAAATAAAAAGACAAACAACCCATTTAAAATATGGGCAAGTGCTTTGAACAGACACTTCTCCAAAGAAGAAATACAAATGGCTAAAAAGCACATGAAAAGATGCTCAACATCACTAGCTATTAGGGAAATGCCAATCAAAATTACAATGAGATAACATCTTACACCCATTAGACTGGTGGCTATTTAAAAAACAGAGGGCTACAAGTGTTGGAGAGGATATGGAAGAAAGGGAACACTTGTACACTGGTGGGAATGTAGAATGGTGCAGCCATTGTGGAGGAAAGTTTGGTGGTTCCTCAAGAAGCTAATGTAGAACTGCCATATGATCCAGCAATCCCACTTCTGGGGACCCAGAGAATTGAAAGCAGGGACACGAACAGATATATGCACATCAATGTTCATAGAGGCATTATTCACTATTGCCAAAAGTTGGAAGCAACCCAAATGTCCAGCAACAGATGAATGGATAAGCAAACTATGGTATATACATACAATGGAAATGGAATATTACTCAGTTGTAAGAAGGAATGCAGTACTAACACATGGGATAACATGCATGAACCTTGAAGACATTATGTCCAGCGAATTAAGCCAGGGACTGAAGGACAAATATTACATGACATCATTGATATGAATTAAGCAACCTGAGCAGACTCACAGAGCTAGAGTCTGGAAGACAGATTAACAGGAGACATAAAGGGACTAGAGGGTGGTGAGCTGATGACCATGTGCACAAAATCTCCAATAAGGTGGAAGGATGTAGTTGTGCAGTAGATGAGCATGACAGTCATGCCATGATGCGACTGGGTTCAGCAGTGCTAGTCTGTGCGGGGGAGTAGGTTGGGGGTGTTGGGTTGGACGATCCATGGAACTGAGGGAAGGGTTGGGGAAAGGAGTAGGTGAACTCTGGGGATTCTCAGGTCTGTGGTTAAAACTACAATGTTGGGAATGTTCTTTGGCAAATATGGCAGGGGAGGGTTACTGGTGTAGGGTGTTGGGTGAGGGGTGGGGGGTACATGGGACAGGGCACACCTGTAGAGGCTTCTATGGAATATGTAAGTGTTCATTTTGTCATAGTTTGTTACATCAGTGGGTGGAGACCCACACAATAATCAAGAAAATATCTAACTCCCATCCTGGGGAGTCCTGCTATTTTCTCAATTAGAGGGACAAGAATCCCTTGAGAACATAGCAGAGACTAATGAAAGAAAACAGATCAATATGTCAAGTCCTCAACATTATTTCAAGTAACTATGAATCTTATTCTTCAAAAATTGAAACTTAGTGATTACCATAGGTTCCTAAGGGAGGGGGAACGAAGAATGCATGTAACGCAGGGCATTTTTAGGGCATTAGAATTATTCAGCATGACCTTGCAATAACGGATACAGACCACTTCAAATTTTGTTAAAACCTATAAAAGTTTACGATCCAAAATGTAAACCATTGACAATGGTTAGTAGCAATGCTTCAATATTTGTACATTAATTGTAACAAATGTACCATCTGCATGTAAAATGTTATTAATAAAGGAGAAGGGAAAAGGGGAAGGGCGTTGGGTATATGGGAATTACCTGCATTCTCTATATTTACTTTTCTGTATCCTAAAGCTTCTTTGAAGATAAAATGAAAGAAAAAAAAAAAAAAAAGACACTGGGGGAATATATGGAAGAAGATTTCACTGTACATTCAAGACAACATATCTTACAGTGATGAAAGACACAATGTCTAAATATTTTTTTATTATTTCAAAGTGTTTTAAATTTTTTGTATTTTATTGGTTATTATAAAATTATTTTTCATTTTCTTATTAATTTTACTCTGTTATTTGGTTGGTTTCATTTTTGGAGAGGTTTTGATCACAGAAGGGTCGCACCAGTGGCAGAGAAGGATCACTGGTGTGGGATGTCAATGATGTGAGGGTGCAAGGGAAGGTACTCACCTAGGGCTTGCCTCTAAGACATATGAATACGTTCAAGTGTTCATGGGACATTGTCTCAGTGGGTGGAGAGCCATACAATAGCCAAAAGAATATTGAATTTCCATCCTGGGGAGTTCTGTTACATTCTCTAATAGGACAGCAAGAATCCCCTGAGTGCAAGGGCAATGTCTAGTGAAGGAGGACAGACCATTGTGCCAGGCCTTTGATATTGATGATTGTACCTATGAACCTTTTCTTGTGAAATTGATACTTAGCTTAGTATTATATACTGCCTAAGATTTACCTCCTGAAAGCCTCCTTGTTGCTCTAATGTGGCCTCTCTCTAAGCCAAACTCATATAAATGCACTCACTACCTTCCCCCGCAGTGTGGGACATGACTCCGGGGGATAAGCCTCCCAGGCACCAAGGAATTATTACCAAGCACCAACTAGCAATGCATCTGGAAAAGACCTTGACCAAAAGGGGGAAATGGTAAATACAAATGAGTTCTTACAGCTAAGAGATTTCAAAGTGAGTTGGGAGGTCATTCCAGAGGTTACACTTATGCAAGTCTCAGCAGGATCTCATTGACTGCCACTGTAAACAGGGCCTCAAATAGCCGGGCTCCTGAGGGTTCTAGAGATATCCAGAAACTATAAGCAGGGCAGACAGTTCAGTAATTCAGCACCCTCTCAGTGGGCCTTATTTGGACTTTATTCTCCCCAGTGTAACAGGGTTAGACTCATTTATATATTCTCTACACATGGCTCTTCTGCCCCTTTTACTTGAACCTATAATTAGCACTGTACTTGATAAATATATGTCCCAGAAACTTGTATCTTTGGTCTATCCATATGCCAGTTGAGCCATGAATTTCAGCAGAGTTGCAACACCTACTCTCCAGTTTATTGGACTCACCCAGGACAACTAACAAGGAGATGATGATGGATCCCAAGGAACAGAGAGTATCTGCAACTGCAAGCAAGATATCTCCATCCATCTGCCCCATGGGATCTAAGCCCCCTCTCAATTAGAAGCAGAGTGGGCATCACCATCACAAAATCCTCAAGATTAGGGAATGAACAATGGATTAAAGTAGACTTATTATTATTCTATTATAGGCTTATTCTAGCAATGGAAGAACTCTTATCATTGATGTAAAGGCAGTGACCACCAGAGGTTCTGAGCGATGGGAAAGGGATGAACAGGTGTAATTTGGGGACATTTTCAAAACATTGAATTTGTCTTGCATGATATTGCAGTGATGGATACAGGCCATTGTATATTTTGTCATAACTTAGAAAATTGTGCAGGACAGAGTATAAATTGTACTGTAAATTGTAGTCCATGGTTAGTAGCAATATTTCAATATGGGTTTATCATTTGTAACAAATGTACCACACTAATGCAGGATGTTAATGTGGGAAAGTGTAGGAGGGGGAACAAGTGGGGCATATGGAAATCCCTTATATTTTGTATGTAACATTTATGTAATCTAAAGCTTTAAAAAAAAAAATTAAAAAAACAATATGGACAATCCAAAGATTTAAGTCTCTGACAGATAAATTTAATGGGCATATTGAAAATTACATGAGTAGGGGAATTATAAATGAGTATAACTATGTCATATTAGGGAAATACATTAACATATATTCCCAATTAGGGCCCGCTGAGGGGGTATGGATTTCACGAGGGTATATACCTTACCTCTTGTGTCTAGACATCCCTAGAGCCCTCAGGAGCACTCTTGTTTGAGGCTTTGTTTAACTGAGGCAGTTAGTGAAATCTGCCTGAGAACTGCATAAGCTCAAGCTCCAGAATGACCTCCCAAATCACTTTGAAATCCCTTAGCCATAAAAACTCTTTTTTCTTTAATGTTTCCCCCTTTTGGTCAAGCTCCCTTTTTTTCCAGCCAACTCCTACACTCCAGTTCTTTGGGCTTGCCCTTGAAAAATGACAAAATGATGATGATGGACAAGTGTCATCCCAAAAAACAAGGAGTATCTACAACTGCAAGCAAAAAAATTCCTTCCATCTGCCCCATAATATCTAAGTTCCCTCTCAGCCTGAAGCAGTCAGAGCAGACATCATCCCAAATCCCTCAAGACTGAGGATGAACAAACATAAGGGGGGAGTGTAAACATGGACCAAAGTGGATTTATTGTTATTGTAGTTACTATCTTGTGTTAATGGAAGAACTTATAACATTGATATAAAGATAGTGGTTGCCAGGGGTTCAGAAGGGAGGGGGAGGAATGAATAGGTAGAACAGAGGGAATTTTTAGGGCAGTAAAATTGTTCTGTATGAGTCTGCAATGAAAGACACATGACATTATACATTTGTCAAAGCCTATAAAATGGTACAACACAAAATGTAAAACATAATGTAAACTACAGACTTTGCTTCAATACTGATTCATCAATTTTAACAAATGTACCACACTAATACGTTAATAATAGGGGAAACTATGTGTGTGAATGTGTGTGGGGTGGGGTGGTGTGTGTGTGTGTGTGTGTGTGTGTGTGACAGTTTGAGATTATTCTATGAAACCCAAAAAGAGAAAGATTATATTTATAAACTAATCTATTCCTCTGGGTATGTGATAACCTTTGATTAAATTAAATTCAGTTGAGGATCCTTTGATTAGATTACTTGGAAAGATCATGTTTAGGGCTTTTGTTTGGACTACATCATGGAGGCGTGATTTGGGTTGAGTCTCCACCCTCATGCTGGGTCTGATATAAATGGAAACACAGAGAAAGACTCACTCAGACAGAGACAGGAAAAGGAAGCCACCACATTTGATTCTTCCATGCAAAAGAGAGGATCGCTTAAGCATGAAGCCCCAAGAGGCTGTGCCCATATAAAGTGGCTCAAGAGGAGATAGTGAGCCCGGAGGGGAAGGATGAAACCTTGGCAGAGATCGGTGGCCATCTTGCTTTACCAAATGGCAGCATGCCAGGATCAACAGTAACTGACTTTGGTGAGAAAGCATCTCTGATGGTGCCTCAGTTTGGATTTTCACAGCCTTGGAACTGTCAGCTTTTACCCTAAATAAATACCCTTTATAAAAACCAACAGATTTCTTGTACTTTGCATCAGCAGCCCTTTGTTAAACTAAAATAGGGTTATATAGGAATTCCCTATACTTTGAGTATAATTTGTCTGTAAATCTAAAACTTCTGTAAAAATAATGTTTATTATTTTAAAATATGGAAGGATATTTCAGTTCTGTATAATATCTAATAATCATTGAGCACTTTCTCCAAGCTTAGACCCAACAATCCTACATGCTAGGTACTATCATTACTTTTGGTTAATAACAATAATAATTAGCACAATACAGTTAATTTGCATTTGCATTTCATTGTTCATTATAAATATTAAAAATCTTTTTCTCTACTATTTCAACTAAGCACTCATCAATTAGCTTTTCTTAGCTATTCATAATATGAACACTACACTTTACTCTTTATACCTACTCCTTCAACTCAATGTTTGATGACTTTCTGCTTTTATGATTTATTGTCATTTGTTCTCATCTCCTCAATTTCATCAAAGCCCCAGAGACACTGTAACTTTGATGCTTGTGATGGAAAAATAAATTTAGCTGAGTGGTTTATTTTTTATATTCCCACTTGATATACAGGAGGGCAGAAAATGCTGGTTCTATACAAGATAAATTCACCCCAAAACAGACATCATCAGTCCCTTTGACACACCATATGTAACCAAAACAGGAAGATCTTTAAGGCAGGGTTTAGCCTTTCTTAGGTCTCCTAAAGTTGTCAAAAACAGTCTGTTACTGTGCTACTGTCTACTCTACCTCCATTTACTATTCTGGCATTTAATTTGTTCTGTAATTATTTCTAAGATGAATGATTGGAAATCCAGGCTTATGTTAGTTCCTAAATATACCGATTTTGAAACGTTAAACTGAAGTAAACTGGTATAAAGCAGAATTTCATATAAAAAAATGTGATATTCAAGAGAAATTACTACATTTCTCTATCACTTGAAAAAAATAAATCAAGGTCCGGTAGACTCTTTTTATTTTGGCTGACCAACCTCTATTTCCCCTTCTAGTAACAGGAACAACACCTCTGCCACTTGTCCACTATAGGATTTGAGTGCGTCTGACTCTGGATGGATGCCCATACGGCCAATAAGAGCTGGCCTTGGTGATTACTCAGTGATGGCTACATGACCCTAGAGGAAACAATGGTAGCCATTCCAAGACCTTTGGTTGAAGTGACAGGGATAGCTGCACTTTTGTTCTTACAATGTTACTAAGCTAGATACAGAATACATGCCACCAGTTGAAGAATGCATGCATGAGAATTAAGTAAACACAGAGGAAACAAAATTAGAGGTGAACCAAGTTATGTTGCTGACAACATTGTCAGATCATATGGATCCACATATATCTGGAGGCAAATACCTCCATCTTTTCATTGATAGGAATCAATACATTCCTTTTGCCTCTAAGCCCCTTTGAATTTCTGTCACAACCAAGAGTCCTAAAATGTCAAGTGAAATAGTAATTTTTAAACTGCTCAGTCTAAATGTCCCTTGCCCTAAGTTCCTATAAATTTGGATTGAATAGGCAATTGAAGAATATGAAGGAAGCATCTTCTTCAAGCTGTGGTTTATAGGTTGTTTTTATTGCATGCTTCCAAAATAAGTGAAAGAAATTGGGTAGACTATTTGTGAATAACTTTCAACATGAAAAATTAGTGCTTTATTACATAAAAATAACTTTTCAATCTACGTAGTCCACATTATACATTATAGTTGCTAGACCACTCAAGTATGGCAATTTCATTTTAATAGATCAGTTATGTCCCACTGTTGCTCCAAGGCTACAACTTGGCCAAATTTCACTTTAAAGGGCATTTTATGGCAAAGGTCCAAACTCTTTCACAGCAAAAGCTGAATGCTAATGGAATTGTTGTGATTTAAAACTGTGAAACACAATCAGTTTTTCAAAGGAGGAAACAAAACTATAACCACAAATATTTCCAGTTTCTTAACTCAACCTTGTTGGATATTTATGCATTTTTATTCACTATTTAATAATGGGAGATATTATGAAAGAGGGTTGATAGTGTCAGAGCATCAAATTAGGTGACCTAGGTTCAAGTTTTGGCAATGTCACCTGCTAGGTGGGTCATATAGATGAAGTTACTTAACATCTTCTAGCACCACTATTAAATTATAGCATTGATATTAAATGAAATGATGCTTGTATTATATTTTGTTTGTAGTCTGGAACACAGAAAGTGTCCAATAAATGGCCACTGTTATTAGCAGCAGCAGTAGTAGTAGTAATCTTAGTAAATGGAGTATTACTTGGAGCAGTAACCAATCCCTTTGGTTTTAAAAGATAGAAAGCTTCTGCATACACTATTCTCTATTTATTTATTTATAGTCAGTTGAAAATACTCAAATTACCTAGGAGAAATCTTGGGTCTGGTAGAAAGAGGCACCCCCTTATTTCACAAAAAACAAAGACAACACAGCTTTTAAATGACAAAAAAGTTTTCAGAAATATAATCTAAATTGCTTAATGAATAGTCATTGATTCATAGTCCACAAAACCTTCAGAATTTGATGAGAAAATGAAAATTGTTTCTAAAATACACCTTAAATTTTTAAATAAAAGTAGAGAAGTTGCTTCCAGATGTGGAAAATGAAAATAACATTTCCTAAATAGCAAAGATTTTTTATTAAACAATGAAGAAATTCATTTTCACCAATCTGTAAGATCATCCCCAATTTTTTTAATGCTTACTAGTTATTATAATTTTTAAAAATATTTTACAGGATCACCCAATAAAAATAACACTGTTAAAAACTCAAAATTATAAAAAACCAATGCAAGTTTGCAATAGAAAAGAGGGAAAAATTGATCTGGTTGTATAAAAAGCAGATTGTAAAGGTACAAGGTTAGAGAGAGATCACTTAAGATATTGATATTCTTGGGATCATCTGAGCAAGACAGGATGATAGCTTGTACCAGGAGTCAGCAGGGGAGAGCATGAAAAGTGGCTGAACAGGACATATTTTAGAGGTGAGCTGATGTAACTCACTGATGGATGGGATGGGGTATGAGTTAGAAAAGGAGAGGATAGTCTTAGTTTTGAAGGCTGAGTGATGGGAAGGATTGTGGTATCACTTATTGAAATGGTAAAAGTTTATGTTGCAAGCTGAGAAGATTTTTGTCAAGCAGTCTACAGAAAAATGGTATTCTAACAAAAGCAACACCATGGGCCAGGGCATAAAGATTTTAAATGGCCTGGTATTCCCATGAAAGGAGGACATGTTTGACATGGAAGACATGGAGGATATTGGTAGATGATAAGGCAGGCTGACATATGGAGCTAAAGATGCTGCAAGGAACTAGATCTCTGAGATTGCACTTGATTTTTTTTAGGTTGGAAAGGGGTTATGAGCAATCTAGGAGTTCAAAGCAACCCAAAATTCATAAAATGAATCAAAGAATGCAAAATTGAAGCTGTGACAAAGGAGTTAATTATGCACATTGAATTAATTTACACATATATCTCCAAACTAAACAACTGGTAAAATTAAGATTACAAAACAGAATAGAAATAGTGTATAATATGATAAATCAAAAAAATATAGCAAGAATCAGATTGAAAGAGTTGGGGAAGAGTGAGCAATAATATTTAATACTTATGGAGGCTCACTACATTTTCTAAGTATTCTATGGACTCAGTCCTCACACAAAACTTTTGAGTTAGCTACTATTATTCTCACCATAATCAGAAGAAGAAACTGAGGCATGGAGAGATGAAAAATAATGTGCCTAAATTCAAACAGCTATTGAGTAGTAGAGATAGGATTTGAATATGGCAATGTGATTTAATATTCCAAAACTTTTAACCATTATTTGGAGGGCTAGTCTCTGGGGAAAAAAAGGGGTGGGGGTGGGGATCTTTTACAACTGAGAGTTGATTTATGCTGAGTAAAACTAAAGCATGAGTGTAAAAGGACTCCATCTTCTCAATACTTTTTAGATATGGTGAAGCCATATTTATTTGAAGTTCAATAGCTACTGCAGTTTTAATCTGATTTCCTTTTTTTTGCTTTTAAATTACTTTCAAATACAATTACATCAAGCACATTTTATTTAAATATTCCATTGTTATAAAAATTATTTTAACATATCTCCCTTCCTTTCTATTTGTCTCTTCTGTCTCTATATGTGTTTAAAAGACACCTGGAATTAGGTTTAAAAAATGGTAACACTGGCTATATTTGTGTTTTGGTACTTGGAATGATTTGTTGCTATTTTTCTTTATACTTTTCTGTATTTGTTGATTTTTAAATTATGGAATATATATTATTTCAATAAAGACCATAAGCCATTATTATAATGAAAGGAAAAAAAATGGTACAGTGGGGATGGGGATGAGAAGATCATACCAACCATGAGGATCATTTGTTCTGTTCCTATAAGTGTTCAAAATGGAAACATACTTGTCATCTCCAAGCCACACCAAGTCTTTTCTCCAGGTTATGAATATTAATTCTTTATATATATATTAAAAATGACTACCATCAGCTGTAGTGCTTATGAAAATTTATTTATTTTTGATAAATTTTTAAATTATTTTTATCCCCCACCCCCCGAGATGGCTTCTCATCCGTCATTTCCTTGTCTGTTCAGTCTTCTTTAGGAATCAAACCCGGGACCTCCCATGTGGGAGGCAAATGCCCAACCGCTTGAGCCACTTCCATTCCCTGCTGGTTGCATTGTCTGCTAGTTGTCTTGTTTGCTGGTTGCGGTGTCTGCTCAGTGCAGCATCTGCTTGTTGTGGTGGTTGGTGGTGGTATCTGCTCATTGCAGAAGTTGCGGCATCTGCTGGTTGCAGTATCTGCTTGTTGCGGTGGATGCAGTGTCTGCTGACTGGGGCAGTCGTGGAGTCTGCTCATTGAGGCATCTGCTCATCTTCTTTAGGAGGCACCAGGAACTGAATCTGGGACCTCCCATGTGGGAGGCGGGCACCCAATTGCTTGAGCCACATCTGCTCCCATGGATGACATATTTAAAGTGCCGAAAGCAAAAAAAATGCCAAGCAAGAATTCTGTACCTGACAAAACTGTTTCAAATATGAGGGAGAGATTAAGACATTCCCAGATAAATGAAAGCCAATGAAGTTCATCACCCTTAGATTGGCCGTAAAAGAGATGCTAAAGAGAGTTTTGCAGGTTGAAAGGAAAGGACAATAGACAATAGATCAAAGCTGCATGAAGAAATAAACATTTCTGGTGAGGGTTATGACATGGGTAAATATAAATGACATTACTATTGTATTTTTGGTTTGTAACTACACTTTTTACTTCCTACAGGAGAAATTCTTATTTAACCTTAGCCATTGCTATAACCTTTTTCTTAGAATTATGGCCATGAAAGGTAAAAGGAAAAGAAACCTGTATGGTTAGAAAAGCCAGTTATGATAAGTAGAAAAGATAAAGCTATGCTTTATAAGGTATACATGATTCTTGCTGAGAAAAGAATAAAAGAGGATGTAAAGCAAGAAAGAAAAAGGGCTTGACAAGAGGCTCAGATTTGGATGAAAAAAAAGGGAGGGACAGATATTCTACTAGTTAAATGTGTATATGGCTTAAGGTATGATGGGAACTAATACCTGAAATCAGAATTGAACAAAAACATTTGGGACCTGTGGTCCCAATTATGATACATAGGTTTGACAGTTTGGAGCTTTTTGCAGATCTGAGAAAAGATTATATTATTAAAGCTAATCCATTCCTGTGGGTGTGGGACCTTTGATTGGATTGGATTCAGTTGGGGGGCCTTTGATTAGATTACTTCAGTGAGGTATGACCCAGGGTGAGTCTTGGTCCTCTTGTTGGAGTCCTTTATAAACAGAGGACTGAATGTAGCAGAGACAAATAGAGAAAAAGCCACAGAGATGGGGAGAAGGAACCTATGAGCTCAGAGAGGAACCCCGGAGAGAGGAAGCCCCAGATGGAGTAGCTAAAAGCTGAAACAACAAGACCCAGAAGAGAAGCAGATGCCTCCATGTGTCTTGCCATGTGGAAGGAGTCCAGGATCGCCATCAGTCAAACTCTGGTGAGACAGCATCTCTGATGATGCCTTGAATTGGCAATTGGCCTCATAACTGTGAGCTTTTAACCTAATAAATTCTCATTATAAAAGCCAACCCATGTCTGATATATTGCTCCAAGTAGCTTTTAGCAAACTAACACAGAAATTGGTACCAGGAGTTGGGTACATGCTGCTATGCAAATACCAAAAATGTTGGAATGGTTTTATAAATGGGTAAGGGGTTGATTCTGGAAAACTTGTTAGATGCTTGACTGAAAGGGCCTAGATTGCTTTGAAGAGACAGTTGTTAAAAATATGGATGCTAAAGATACTTCTGGTGAGTACTTACACAGAAATAATGAATGTGTCGTTGCAAATTGGAAAGAAGGTGATTCTTGCTTTAAAGTGGCAGAAAACTTGGCAAAATTAACTCCTGATGTTAGATGGAAGGCAGAATTTGAAAGTGACAAACTTAGGTATTTATCTGAGGAGATTTAAAAACTAAGTGTAGAAAGTGTGGCATGGCATGGCTTCTCCTTGTAGCTTGTAGCAATATGTGAGAAGTGAAGTCCTGGGCACAAAGAAACTAGAAATTGATGGTTTGGGAAATTCCAAGCTTCCAGAAAATGAGTCCCCAGAGAATAGGGCTCATGGTGAGGATTTAACTGAACTTGGAAATAGCCAGTCTTTTCAGTGTAAGTCAGGATTGGAAATGAGGTTATCCAGGAAGGATCTGTGGAAAGTCTTACAGTCTGATGGCTTAGATACCTGTTTATTGCATGTGAAAGCAACAAGTTTTTTGTGAGATCTGTATGAACAGAACCACTGCCATCCTGAACTAAAAGGGAGAGAAAAGGGGGAGATTGAAGGAAAAATGACTTCAAGGGCAAAACCCTGGAAGCTGAAGTCTGAACTTAAGATATCTTCTTGGGCCAAGAAAGGGTCCCCAAACATGTGGGTGAAAATGGGTGAGTTTGCCTCAGCATTTGAAGAAGGTGGGCCTTTCACCCTGTTGTTCAGGGAATGGGCTGTGGCCCCAGGCTTCAGAGAAGATGGAGCACAGTCCCCGCAAGCTGGGGAAAGTTTGGTCACCACTGTTCTGAGGGAGTTCAGCCCATGTCCCAAAGACAGAATGACCATTTGACTCAGCAATTTCAGGCCTAGGTGTATATTCCAAAGAACCGAAAATAGGTATTCAAATACATGTATATGCATGTTCATAGCAGCACTATTCACAATAGCCAAAAGATTGAAATAGTCCAAATGTCCACCAGATGAACAGATGAATGGATAAACATATTATGACATATACATATGGTGAGATAATATTCAGCAATAAAAAAAAAATGAAGTATTGAAACATGTTACAACTTGGATGACCCTTGAAAACATTATGTTAAATGAAAGAAGCAAAACACAAAAGGTCACATACTGTATGATTTCATTTATATAAAATATCCAGAATAGGTAAATCCATAGAGACAAAAACCAGATTAGTGGTGCCCAGGGGATAGTAGGAGAAGGAATGGGAATAACTTCTTAATAGGTATGGAGTTCTCTTTTGCAGTACTGAAAATGTTTTGGGACTAGATAAAGGTGGTAGTTGCACAACATTGTGAATGTACTAAATACTCACTGAATTGTTCACTTTAAAACATTCAATTTTATGTTGTATGAATTTTACGTCAACATTTTTTTAAAAAGTCAATACTTCCCTTTTGTTAAAAAAAAAAAAAAAAAAAAGAGCGAGAGAGAGGAAAACCCAATATTTTAAATATTTTACCACATGGAGCTAGAACTTGTTTTAGTCTCTTTATTTCATTTAATTTTAGAATTACCTATGTATCCTTATTGGGAAGTAAAGAGAAAGATGCTTATGAAGTCAGAGAAATGCAATGAAAAGATATTGGAGAATAGACTGAAGAAACTTCCAGTCAAATTAACTAAGGATCAAACTACTTCTCAAAGATGCCAAATACAGTCATTATGTCAGAATAGATCAATTCACTATAAACTCCATTCCATCAACAGGAAGTAAGGACAAGAAAAGCCATTTTTGTTTTGTTTGGGTTTGGTTTGGTTTAATTTATTTTGGTTTGGTTAGTTTGTTAATACAAATTGTCCTACTATCCTGTTGCTCTTAAATGTTTATTGTTATAATAAAAGAACAATGAATTCTGTTCTTCAAAAAAGGCCTTTTGCTTGGTATTCCATTCCTTTAAAATCAATAACTTTTCTAAATTCTCTGGCTGATCACAAATAAAAAATTCTGCAGATGCTCCTGGCTCTCCAGAAATCCATTAGGCTACAGGACTGAGATAATCCTGTGTTTTTACTGCCCAGCAGAAGTGTGGTGACTTTGGTGGACAATGGTCTCGCTGCCCTAATGGAATTCCTCTGAGCCCAGGGGGGTTAAGGAAGAGACCCTACACCCCCAAGACATTATTGCTCTAATATCTGGTTTTTTGTTTCCCTAAAAAAACTCACCTGTTTCAGTTAACCCATACAGTACTAGAAAAGCCTGTGAGAACTCAGGGGAAAAAATAATCTGGTTTCATTCATTCATTCATCCATTCATTCATTCATTCATTCAACCATTTACTGAACAGATGCCAAATGCTAAGTACTTTGTAAGGTAATTGAAAAATAATGGGGAAAAAGGCAGATGTGGTCTCTGCTATCCTAGAGTCTATAACCCAGAAATGAAGGCAGACATTAAACATTAAACAAACATTACCTGATTTTATTTCATTTTGGGGTTAAGATCTAAAAAGGAAAAGTACTGACTGAGAAGAAAGTAAGTAGAAGGGGACTTGATCTGACAATGCCTTTTGGTTTTATAGTTTATAAAATGACTTCTTAGGTGAAATCTCATTAAGCACAAATGACAACCCTGTAGGGAAGGGAGAGTGGTTATTAATATCATTTTACAGATCAAGGATTGGAGGCCCTGACGCTAAGTGTACTTCCAGAGTCACATGTAGCAGAATGCAGTGCAGGAATAAGACTCAGTTCTTCCTTAAATTCTTTTCTTCTAGAACACTGACTGCCATTTCATGTAGAGCCATTTTGGAAAATGAGACATTTGAGGAAGTTGTCTATTTTCTTGGTTGTCCCACCCAACAACAGTCTCCCTACTTTCTACTTCAAAATTTTAAAAGGGCTCCATAAATAGCATTTTAGTAAGAAATAACTTCTGAAGTTTTTCTGCCCTTTTATTTTCTCAAACAGAAAAATATGGAAATAATTTCATTGGTTAAACATTATCTTTAGAACTGGAGGATTTCGTTGCCTCAAATTTGGGCTAGGAATAGGCAGTTCTCTTTTCTCCTTTTTAAATTCTTTTATTACAAAAGTAAAATATATATATATACACACCTAGGGGGACTGTGGGAAGATGGCAGAGTAGGAAGCTCCAGGAATCGGCCCCTTCACCAGAACTATTAAACAGGCAGATACTGTCTGAATCAAATATTTTGAAACTTCAGAGTCCAATAAAACACTGCACAGCACCCAGGGAAGAATGAGAGGAAGAGGCTGGTAAATTAGGGTAAAAACCATTAAACTGCTCTCTCTACTCTCCACTTGGTAGTTACTGTTGCCCATTCCCCACTTTCCCAGCAGGGAGCAGAGGGATGCCTGGCATGGCTTGCTGGTACAAGAAAGGGACATAAAATCTGCTTCCCTGATATCTGGGATGGGCACAAGACAATCACTGATCACGGCTTTTGATTAGTGACTTGGATTTGCCAGCTCTCAAGGCAGCCATTGTTCTAACCAAACCCTGAAAGGATGGTAGAGGAGACTTAAAGATGCTATGTTTCCTCAGAGTAGTTAGGGACAGTTGAAGGGCTGCATCTGCCAGACAATTCAGGAAAGCACACCTTTGGGGAGCTGTGGAAGAAGCTCAGGGTGTATTTTCTGGCCCCTACCATATCCCTTCTCCTGGGCAGTTGGAGCCAGTCTCTGTCTTCTGTATTGGTCCCTGGCATTGTACCACTGGGAAAAACCAACTTGGGAAATTCCTCTTGAGCATGCCTTCATCCTAGAATAGCTCCAGGCAAAAGAAGCTTCAGAGAAGGAAAGCAGTTTAACAAAATATTGAGGAAGATGGCCTGGGGCAAAGGGTTACCTATTTTAAATCCAACCATAGAAAACTAGCAGGGAGAGGGAGAAACTCTGTTTCCTGGGAAGTAGAAGGGGCAATCAAACTCCTGTAAACAGGGGAACTCCCAAGGTTCCAAAGACAAACCCAGGACAAGTGTAGACACAGAAAAGATAGGGAGTACCCTGCATGTCCCATTCAATTTGGGCGACCTTCCTGATAGGAGAGTTGACATTCAAGGAAATCTCTGTCATACTACCAGCTGGTTACAAAAACAAAAAAGCAGATATCTCAAGGAATAAATCCCAGAGTTAATATGGGAAAATTTTAAACTATACAGTGTGCAACAAAAGATTAAAGACAAACAAACAAAAAAATAAGAAATGATGGCCTATCCAAAGGAAGATGATAGAAA
This sequence comes from Tolypeutes matacus, assembly GCA_026826555.1. Lineage (NCBI taxonomy): Eukaryota > Metazoa > Chordata > Mammalia > Cingulata > Chlamyphoridae > Tolypeutes > Tolypeutes matacus. Next base: position 24,213,879 of record JAKSZT010053929.1, on the reverse strand, counting down.
TCTAGAAAACACCAATAAAGATCAGACTGTGGACATACTGGACAAAGGCTTTAAAAAATTGATTGTCAATTTGCTCAAGAAGATGGAGGAAATATAAAGAAAGAGCTAAAGGATATCAGCAAACAATTAATGGACAATATGCGAATCTTAGTAATGAGATACAAAATTTTAAAAGAAACAAACCAGAACTATTGGAGTTGAAGACCAAAATAACTGAAATGAAAAATTCCCAGGATATACAACAGCAGATTGGAGCTAGCAGAAGAAAAAAAATCAATGACCTAAAAAGACAATTGAAATGAATCAGGATGAGGAATAGAAAGAAAAAATATATATATATGTAAAAGTGAAAATAGTCTCAAAGACCTCTGGGACACTATCAAGCTTACCAACATATGCATTATGGGAGTTCCAGAAGTAGAAGAAAGAGAGAAAGGCAAAAAAGGAATACTCAAAGAAATAATGACAGAAAATCTCCCAAATGTATATAAATACATCCAAGAAGCCCAGAGAACACCAAACAGGATAAATTTGAAGAAAAATATACCCTGTCACATATTGATCAAACTGTTGAATGCTAAGGACAAGGAGAAAATTCTGAAGGCTGTAAGAGAAAAGCAACATGATTTGTACAAGGGAGTCCCAAATAGATTGAGTGCCAATGCAGACTGGTATAATGGTTTTAAAAGCATGACCAAAAAATATGTGTCTGCAAGGGACTCACCTTAAATTCAAAGACATAAGTAGGTTAAAAGTGAAAGGGTGAAAAAAATATACCATGCAAGCAGTATGCAAAAGAGAGCTGGGGTAGCTATATTAGTATAGTAGAGTATGCCATCAGGGAAATGCAGATAAAATAGACTTTAAGTCAAAAGCAGTTATGAGGGACAAAGATGGTCAATATATACTGATAAAGGGTCAATTCAACAAGAAGATATATCAATTATAATTTTACATATATCTAACAGCAGACCCCCAAAATATATGAAGCAAATACTTCCAGATTTGAAGGGACAAACTGAAAGTTCTACATTCGTCATATATATTTTAATATACCACTTTCAAGAATGGATAGAACATCTAGATAAAAGATCAATAAGGAAATACAAAACTTGAATGGCACACTAAGCCAACCAGACTTAACAGACATATATAGAATACTTCACCCAACAACAAGAGAATACATATTCTTCTCGAGTGCACATGGATCATTCTGCAGGATAAGCCATATCTTAGGTCACAAAATAAGTCCCAAATAATTCAAAAATATTGAAATCATACAATCAATCTGCTCTGACCACAAGGGAATGAAGCTAGAAATCAATAACAGATAGAAGTGGAAATTTCAAATATATGTGGAAATTAAATAACTACCCTTAAACAACCAATAGGTTAAAGAGGAGATCAAAAGGGAAATTAAGAAATATCTTGAGGGGAATGAAAACGAAAATGCAACCTTGAGGCAAATGAAAATGAAAATACTACCTACCAAAACTTATGGGATACAATGGTTTCTTAGGCCTTATACCCAAAGCAAAAGCAACAAAAGAAAAATAGGTAAGTGGGAACTTGTCAAAATTAAAAACTTTTGTGCCTCAAAGAACTTAATCATGAAAGTAATATGAAAATCTACAAAATGGGAGAAAATACTGTAAGTCACATATCCAGTAACAGTTTAATAACCAGAATATATAAAGAAATCCTTCAATTCAACAACTAAAAGTTAAACAACTCAATTAAAAGGTAGGCAAAAGACTTGAATAGCCCTTGCTAAAAGAAAAAATTAAAAATTTTTTTTTAAAAAAAGCACATGAAAAGATGCTCAACATCATTAACCATCAGGGAAATGTAAATCAAAACCACAATGAGATATAATTTCATACCCATTATAATGGCTACTATAAAACAAAAGAAAAATTACAAGTGATAGGGGTTAGGGAATGGAGAGTTAGAGCTTAAAATGTACAAAATTCCCATTTGGGACAATGGAAATGTTTTGGTAAAGGATGGGGTGGTGATGGTAGCACAACACTGTGAACGTAATTAACAGCCTTGAAAAAAAAAAAAATATATATATATATATATGAATGTGGTTAAAAGAGGAAATGTTGGGTTATATAAATGGAGACTATAGTAAAATTAAAAAAAAAAAAAAAAAAAAAAAATCCATGGAACTTCACAACACAAATAGCAAACCCTAAGTTAAACCATGGATTATAGTTAATAGCACAATTATAAAAATGTGCTTTTATCAATTTTAACAAATGTACCACACCAATGCAAGGTTTTAATAATAGGGTGGAATATGGGAATCCTATATGTTATGCCTGGTTGATCTGCAAACCCTCAACCTTTCTCTCCCTCTTCCTCTCTCTCTCTTTCCCTCTCTCTCTCTCTATATATATACTTGGGTTTTTTTAATAACAGATTCAACAATTGAAGATGATGTAAAAAAATTATTGTCTCTCTTCACCTGGCCCACTTTCTTCCCCGGAGGTAAATAATGTTAACAGTTCGGTGTAGATTATTCCAGAAGTTTGCTTTATATGCTTATTTTTTAATCAAAGAGGATAATCTGATGTATCAATTTTGTTTTCTATTTTTACTTAACAGCATATGTGAACATAATTCCATAAGATTACAGAGAGATTGTCCACATTCTATTTAACAAATGCTAAGTATTTTGTAGTATTTATATTAACCATTCCCCATTGATGTATTTTTAGCACTTTCCAATATCTTGATATTACAGTGTTGTAATAAATATTTTTGTTCACGTTTTTTTTCTCATAAGAAAATACTGAATTATTTTTATTCTCATTCCATTTCTAACATGTTTATCTCCAAAAACTTACACGAAATCTCAAGGGGTGGTGGGCACGAAATCGGGGGGGGGGGGGAGCGCCCGTCTGCACCTCCAGATGTGGCTCTCTCCAGCAGATACAGCGTTCCTCCTCCCATATTCCCCAAGACCGGGGGCTCTCCCCAGAGGCCTCCTCAGGCCTCGGGAGCCCGCGGAGCCCACAGCAGCCACCCCAGAGCATGGCCACCGGCAGTCCACCCAGCGGGCGAGTGGCCTCGCGGCCAGGGAGCCCGGGGTCCCACCTCACCGTGGGCTGACGCCGCCAGTCCTGACAGCACGCCACTTCGACTCACGGCCAGCCGCACGGTGTCGCGCCTCAAGGCCTCGGGCCCTCCTCTCCAGCCACACGTGGCGGGCTTGGGGACCACCGCAGGGCGAGGCCCAGCTGAACTGGCAGGCTTGCTCCGGCAGCCCTACGTAAAGGGCGTGCTCATGGTTCTCGACTTTTTCCTCTATATTGCCTTAATTGTGACAGAAATCGGGCAGATCTGTGTTCTTGGAAGGCCAGCCCCGCATTCTTTGCCAGAATAGCCTTCTCAGGGTCACTCCAGAAGCACCAGTTTCAGCTGCAAGTTGACGTCAGTTCAGACGCACCCCCCAGGTGCCGCGATGCCGGCCAGGACCTGGTGCGTGCGTCCCTACCGGGCCAGGAGCTCGGGGCCGCGTCCGCGAGCCGGTGCGTGAGGCAGGTGCGTGCAGGCCCGCGTGCGCTCTGCCCCGGGCGGCACGCCCTCCGGCTAGTCGTTGCTCCAGTTGGGATTGACCTCTAGAAACAAACACGCCCGTGTGCTCAGTGGCCGAGGGGATGTGCAGAGAGAGCTCTGTCGGGGGAGTTTGGGAAGCCCAGCTCGTGCAGCTTCCATATGGCCACGCCGCCAGAGTAGTTGAAGTGGGGCACATACAAGGATGTGGCATTTGCGATGAGGTGTCCCATGACAAGGATGGGGCTAGCCTTGCAGAGCCAGGACTTCTTTTAGTTACCTATACTTAGGCGCAGGCTCTGGAGACCACGGCGTTGAGGACCAGGAAGGTGGGGGAGGAGGGAGTAGAGGGCCACGAGGCCCATCGACAGCAGCATCAGCACGTCGGTCCTTCCATCCACCAGGCCCAGGGGGATGAAGAGGACGCTGCACCCCAGGGCACGCAGCAGGGCCGAGTAGAAATACCACAGGAGAGGGAGGTGCCCACCTTGGAACTTCTGGTAAGAATGGCCTTATACTAAAGGACTTTTTGATCTATAAAAGCAATTTTTTATGGCTTAGCCTAATATTAAATATATTTAAACTTCTAAAGATCTTTTTCTTTCAAAACATATTACCTCCAATCTCAGTTACATTTATTCCAGTTCAGTAATGATGTGCTATAATGTACCAGGCTCTTTGGTGAAACTATAGAGAATAAAAGGACTCCTCCCAAAACAAAGAAAGAAACACATCCTTCTCTAAATGTGAGTGCTTCTGATCTAGAAAGGAGGAATAAATAGGTATATAAATGACTATTAGACAAGGGGAAGTAAAGTAATTCCTTTTATTTATTTATCAACCAAATTCATCAAATATTTATTAAGTGCCTACTGCATGATGCACTTTGTTTTAAGGGGGAAAAAGGTAGAACAAGACAAATGTGCCCTGTGCTTTTGGAGCTTAGACTCTAATGGATAAGACAGACAATCAAATGAGTAAAATACTTCAAAATTTTGGTAATTTCCATGTGAAAACAAACAAAAGAGAGAAAAACAAGGAGAGTGAGAGGTCACAAAAAATATCTCTGAAATGATAACACCTAAATAATGAAAGTAGCTCACTTTGCAAAAAATGAGGGGGTATATCAGCTAGGGTTCCATCAGGGAAATGAAGCACTATGGATATTATCGAATAAAGAACAGACTTGGCATAATTTTGAGAGGAGTTGAGGAAGTAAAAGTCCAAAAAGATCAGAGAAAAGTAACTACCCATGGCATAGGTGAAGAAGTCAGGTTTGCAAGAAGTTAGGCATAGCCAGCTACTGGAATGGGACACAAAGAGACTGGTGTAGAAATCTATGGAAGGTTTTCTGTGATCTGAGTTCTTGGCCAAACTAGTAGTGGACCTGGAGTCACTGTTGGCTGGTGGCATTTTGGAAAGAAGAAAGGGACATTTGGAAAGCAACTCAGAGTGTGGCAAGGTAAGGACAAACTGGAACCCCTTGGCATTTGTTTCTCATTGCCATTAAACAACTATCTTCAGAGTATAATGGCTGTTTCATTAAAATAAAGCATTTTCCTAGTCAATATCTGTATACAAAGGTGCCAGGGGATGTGCTCACTTGCTCCACAACAAAACCACATCTAGAACAGTAGCTGCAATTGGAGTCAACAGCTAATTAAATTTGTCAAAATCCATTGTCATTCTTTAGGATTTATCTGTATTCTGCACAGGCCAAGTAAAGTTGAATGGGAATGTTAAGAATCACCACCTCTGCATCTTTTAAGTCCTTGTGGTGTCACTAATTTCTACAGTCCCTCCAGGAATGTGGTATTGTTTATGGTTTGCTATCTTTGTATGCAGAGCCAGTTCTAGTGATTTCCAAATGGCCTTTCCTACTAAAATAGCCAATATGAGGATTATGTTAGTTACTATGTTCATTTATTCCAACTATACATTCTGAAACTGGGGGGGGCGGGAATCATAGGGAGAATTTGGGGAAGCTCTGGGATCATTGTGAGATGGATCCAAGCCAATACTTCACAATACCTGATCTCAAAAAATCCCTGTTCTGAGTGATGGACCACAGTGATGTTTAAGTCTTCAGGAATTAATGTCATTCAGAGCCAGTGTCTAGTAAACCCTGAAATGCCTGATTATTTACCCTTGCCCAGTGCATTCACCCCGGTGAGAGGGCTCAGGTCACTCTGGCTGGGAAAAATGCCCTATAAATTTTGTCTATTTAGCAGAGTCCTTCCTCAAGGGGATCTGGCCTCCCTTTCATTGAAGGCATTCTCAATCTGTTATCTGGTCCCAGTCTGAAGTCTGAGAATTGATAGAGGAACTACAATTCTGTTTATTTTGGGTTTTTTTGTTTGTTTGTTTGTTTTGCTTTTTAAAATAGAGAGGAAAGTTTGACATGGCCTATTTTTCCTCTTCTACAATACGAATAAAATTATATGTAACCGCACTGGGTGAATTTGAGAACCCACATTCTAATACTTTTCCCTAGGTGGTCATCAAAGACTTTAGGGTATGTGCCCCCTTGTGTCCTTACATTCATCATCTTTTTTTTTTTTTTTTTTTTTTTTTAACTAGAGAGGAAACTTTGACATGGCCTACTTTTCTACAATATTCTTTGTGGTGACTCACATCAGGCTTTTGTTCCTCAGACCTAGAGCTTTTCCAGTTAATTAAGACTTTAGTAGGCTGCCAATCTATTTCAGTTCTGGGGACACCATTATCATTTAGTCAATGCTAAAACCTCTGTATGTGAAGTCTTCCTGATTATTGCCTTGGCTCTGCTATCCATTATGATCACCATGTCCACATTGTCTCAGGTGATTATGTGCTGCCACTTGGCTGTCACCACCCAGGAATTTGCATTGTCCCCACTGAATTTTAGGAGTCCAGTTTTATGGCAACAATTTCCCAGACACTCCTGGTCTAAACAGAATAATCACCACTGAGCTCTTCAAGGATGCTGGAGTTCCCCTCATCAATGTATTAATTGCAGCCTTGCACAGCCTTGGAAAGGGAGTGTCCTCTGGACATTCCCAAGGTAACATATAGTTAAGGGGTGACTAAGCAGGTTTTACATAATAAATCTACTCTTGCATTCCAATCTCTTTAAGCCTTTGGACACCTTCCTCTATAGTACACCAAAAAAAAGTTCAAGCATTACATCTTTATTTATCATAGGTTACCTCTGAGTCTAAGTTTCAGTCAACCAACCAACCAAACTGCTCAAGGTATCACCATGAATCCACAGTCTCTGTATAGTGAACCCAAATCAACAAATTCACTTGATTCAACATTATTTCCTTCTATCTTGAATCAACACTCTTAGCTGGGATTTTTTTTTTTTTTTTTTTTTTTAAGATTTTATTTATTTATTCATTTATCCCCCCCTTGCTGCTTGTGCTCACTGGGTCAGCTAACCACGCTGTGCGGGCGGGCTTGCCTTCACCAGGAGGCCCCGGGAACCGAACCCGGGGCCTCCCATATGGTAAACGGGAGCCCTACTGATTGAGCCACAGCCACTTCCCTTAGCTGGGATTTAAAGCCCCAACCTCATTATTTTCTTTCTCTAAGTTTTCCCAGTACATGTAAAAGCAAACAGCCAACCTCATTACATACCTTATTTTCACTAATATGTTCTCTGTCAGCAACTTGGTCATTCCAAAGCTTTACCTCCTATTGGCCCTTGATTACAATTGTCAGCAAGTTATAATTTTACTAAGAGATTCTTCCCTGCAGCCACGGACTGCTGGTGTCCTTTTTACCATTGGCAGCAGGGATATCAATGCCTTCAAATCTAATCATATCAGAGAACCAATTAAAGATACTCATCTTTAAGGTTCTTTTGCCCTGGAACCTTAAAGATTCCATTACCAATAACTTTACCAATTAGTGTTTAATCATGAAAGCAGAACAATTATGATGTTTTAGAATAAAGAATTTATTATAGAAATTACATTTTATACAATTGTGGGGGAAGCTGAGGGAGTAAAAGTTTGAAAGGGATCTGAAAAAAGTCACAAACCAGCCCTGGCAATAGTGAACAAGTTGAGTTTTCAGGAAATTGAGCATGCCTAGCTGCTGGGATGGACCATGTGGAAGGCTGCTGTAGAAGTCTGTATGAGGTTTGTGGGCCTGCCATAGGTCTTGGTTAACAGGGCCAGCGGTTGGAAAGGAAAGCTGGCTGAGGAGCAGGAAAGGGAAGGAAAGAGTGGAAGAAGCAAGTACAAAGGTCCAGAGTTGGAAAAAGTTTGGATTGTTTGAAACAGTGAGAAGAGCAGTGTGGCTGGAGGTTGAAGAAAAGAGTAGAAGAGTAACTCAAGATGATGTTGGAAAGATAGAAATGAGTTATATCCTATAGGGTCCTATCAGAATATTCAAGTTTTCTAAGTGCATTGGGAAGCACTTAACAGAATTCTTAAAGCTCCTAAATATAACAAAATTATCATATTTGCTTTCTGTTATAGGGATTAGGGTAAACATTTTACATGTCATCATATTTACTTACTATGTTCTATAGGACTATAGTAAACATTTCACATAATCATTATTCACCTACATTTATTGAGTGCCTACTATGTGCTAGACACTATGCTGGATACCAGATATTCAATAATGAACAAGCGAGGGATGGGCGGTTCTTTTCAAGAAGTTTATTATCTAGTAAGCCTTGTTGCACTTAATCTTCATAACAGCCCTATGAAGTAGGAAACTGGGGCATGGGTGGGGAGGAGAGTTAGTAAATTGCCTTAGATTATACAACTAAAAATTTGTACCAAAAAATATTTGGAAACTGCTCACATTTCTAAAACTTTGCTGTCAAGCAGTACTTTATCTGTCTCCTATGATGTTATTTAAACACCCAAAATCACTAGGATTTGATTAATTTCTTCATCTCTTCATGGTCCTTAGTTCTCTATGCCTATGTGAATGTGTACATCTTAGGTTATAAATTTCACTCGAGCAAGGAAATGGGACAGCCTTGAATATGTGGAATATCCTTTACAGAATTCAGAGCAATTAAGTTTACCAGCTTTCTCACTTTATCATGGGTATGGTGTATGCCGAGCAGGTGCTTGGCTGTCCATCATGAGATTTGGAATTCCGCATTACATTAGACTTGCTCACTGGGATGACACATCCAATTTGGTGGTTTCTTATTGGAATAAAAAAATTTTTGGTCGTATTTCTTTTCCTCAAACAGCAGGTGGAATCTTAAGTATGGAAAAAAAAAGCTTTAAAAAAGTTTCGTACTGACTCTGAGGAAAAAAAGAGTTAATTTAATACTGAATACATTGAATCAGCTTTGGACAGATAAAATCTAAATTTGGTTGTCATAACTGTCAGGCCATTTAGAAACCAAATAACTCACACCCTGCTAATTGCTTTTATGTTCATTTATCCAAGAGACATGAATCATCTCTCACAGAATCCTAATTATAATGACTTATACCTTGTTGATGACAGGGACCTGTTATTTCTACAGAAACTTTCCAAGATGTATTTACTTCAAAATAATTGTTCATTTTCTCTGGTTTTAGTATATCTAATAAACCTGTATTCTTTCTCAGAAATATGTGATCTAGGGGCCTAACTTTCCCTGTCATTCTTTCCTGTCACCAAAGCGTTGTTTGGAAGTCAGGAAAATGGAATTTCTGAACTTTTTGCTGCAAAGAGTGTTGATGCTGTGATGACAGATTAATCCAGGCACATGCTTGCTGACACTTTGCATTAGAAGCACTGATTTCAGCATCCCTGCTGAAACACCGTGAAAGACAATAGAGACATGAAAATCCATGCAGGGCATATTCGAGTCTATTAACAAAGGGGACCACGTTCCATAGGAATCACTATTAAGACATTCTAAATTGGGGTAAATATGAGGGATTATTCCAATATTGAGGAGGGAGAATTAATACAAATGTAACTCGCAGAATATACTGGTTTACATATTTTTTTATGTAAAAAATCTGATGATTCAAATATTACTAACACCAACTCAGTGATTTACACAAACATGTGTGCTGTGTGCATGCACACACACACACAAGCATTCACTAGCAAATAATTTTGATTGGTCCTTCTACATTTCATAGTTGTCTTTGTCACAGAGGCCCTAAGGGAAGAGCCATGGACAGCACTGGAATTGGCAATTCCAGTTCCTTAACCCTTCCACGTCAGTACTTCTTCCCCATCCCCAGGCTTTTTAAGTCAATTCCGGCAAGCAGAAGCTCAAAGCCTGAAACAAGAATCCTTCTGACCTTTTGTTGGCAAGTATTTCTTTGGATGAACTTTCTTTTACAACATCAACCTGTCCATTATAGGGAGGGACCAGGCTGTATTGACCATGTGGATTACTAAGCACAAGGGTGACTTTCCAAGAATTAAGCTGCAGGGTCTAATCCTTGACTCCTATAAAATAACTCTCAAGACCTCCTATCCTACATATCTGAGACTATAACATTAATGGAAGATTGACACATAATAAAAAACAGAATTATTTTATTTATTCAGCATAGGGAGTGGTAGTACAAACTGTCCTAAACTTTATTCCATATGGGAGGATCCAACAATAGGGATCAATCTTTCTGCTGAGTCAAATGTTGGCTTCTCTTCTGAGATTCTGATATATGAGCATCGAGGAGTGCTATGTACAATGATAGCTTTTCTTATGTGCATATTTTGCAGTAGATGCTAGTAAACATCTTATATTACTATTTTTCTTTAAATTAGCAACTTTCCTGGTCTCATTGCCATTAATATTTATAAATTAGCACAAATTTGGTGCTTCAGAAGTGCCCCAAGTCTTTACAAAATAAATCAAGATTTTATAAAATAAAACAGGATTCCTGTTTTGCATAAGTAGAAATAAGAGTACAGCAGATAGCTTTTGGTTACATGGTTAATTGGCAGGCAGAACATGTAAGAAAACAATACCTACTCCATTATTTTAAACTAGACACAATAAACAACAACCTTTGGAAAAGGTCATAAAATAGGACTTGAATTCAAGGCTTCATGTGATTTCTTTATCAAGTGAAGAGGTCTTAGGAGCATAATCAAGCTCTCCTAGTTTAAGTAACTTACAATGTTCTCTGCAATGAATACAATTTTTAGTTTAATTATTTACTGTATTAGGACCTCTGGGAATTAAACAATTAGTCTCTAAGGGAAAATACTAAATTCTCTAAATCATTTTCATGTTACCTAGCATATTTCATTAATGGTTTCCTTCTTTTTTCTTTTTCCTCTTTTTTTTGGTCCTAGTGATTACTGAAACAGGGACTTTCTTTTGTTAAAATGTAGTTGTCACCTGAAACTAGCACATTATTAGAAATTACCCCCTTCACAGTAATATCAATTCCTTCCCTCTCACCCAGACTCATACTCTCCCTTCTGTCTCATTCTTAATCAAGTACATTATGACACAGATAATAATTCTTCTATAATTCAGAAGTTATCGATGCCAATCTAAGTCAGTCTAAGTGAGTGTAAATCCCACATGGTAAAGGTTTATTATGGCAAAAACATGGGAAGCTATCTGTTTTACTGGGATGTACAGCCGTTGTCACAGGAGAATCAATATTACAACTCTGGTTGATAGTTTAATTTTTGCATTGATAAGGAAATTAAAATCTTACTGTAGGGTCCTCTTATAGGAAGTTCACTCCCTAGAGCAAACATTTACTAGGAATATTTCGAAAACAAGTTTGTAGCCAGGGTCAGGAACCAGGAAGCATGGAGTTAAGTAGACCGCAATCAGTACGACAGGACTTGGTTACCAAGCATCTGGACAGGATCAGACAGGCAGTGGAACGAGCCCTCTTATTGGTGCTTCCTGGTTGTGAGAATGCTGACCAATCATAGGAGCTCAAAGGTGGGCGGAGGATAGGAGAAGCAGGGGCCAAACTTGATGTTAACACAAGAGATTGGAAGACAAATGTGTGAGAAAAAGATTTTATTCATGATGCTTTCAGGAGGCCACAGATAGCAAAAAGGTCATAAACTTGATAAATTTTGATCACTGTGTATGAAACAGCCCAGACCAATAATTTAAATTCATTGAACATTTCTCCAGCAAGCACTAAAAATGTATCAATGAAGATTGGCATCAAAGTTAATTCTTTTCATAGAGAAAAAAAATTACATAATTGTCATGGAATACTCACCTATATGGGCACAACTGTCACTGGTTTTGAAATACAAAGATAAAATTGTAGTGTTTTGTTATTGCCAAAAAGGAAACTTCACTGGGAAAAAGAAGACCACATCAGAGTTGTATCAGTAAAGTTATAACAAGAAAATACTTCTGAAGGTAGTTAAGTAAGCAAAGACATAATTATATGCTCTACTTTTTCCTTGGATTTAATAACATTGTATTTAGAATACCTCCATGTGAAAAAAAAAGAAACTGATTGATTCATTCATCTGTACCTCCAACAAATAACACATCACAGTTGGAGAAATAGATTTGGAAGACATAAGCCAATAAGAGATAGTTCAAACTCTGGAACCTAGAAATGCACACCATAATTTCAAACTCTAAATTTTACATCAAACAGTATTAAATACTACCGAAATGTTAAGTAAAATGTGAATTGAGAATTGATCATTGGCAGCTCTGATGAGTAGTTTCATTGGAGTGGGGGCAAAAGTCTGGTTGTAGTAAATTCAAGAGATTTGGGAGAAGTTAGAGGCTGCAAGTGTAGTCACCACTTCCAAAGACTTTGTGTAAAAAGCAAAGGAATGAAATGGGGTGGTAGTTGGGGTCGGGTTGTTGGAATGAGTGGGTACAAAAGATGAGAGAATAACAGTGTGCTTGTATGTAGGTGAGAAAGACCCAGAAGAGAGGGGAGAATTGATGCAGGCAAGAGGGAAAAACTGCTGCAGTGATATTCCTGAGTAGGCAAGAGGGATTAGGATATGGGTCCCAAGTACAGGGGTTGACACCTGCTGGGTGCTCGGAAAGCAATAGCAGAAAGAAACCTCTTAATAAATTTTAAAGGCTTAGTATGTTCTTTCTCAGGATTTTAATGTCTCGCTGTTCATTGGGGGAGGGGAGTTCTGGCTATTCTTATAGCAGAAAAAAGGCTCTCAATAAATAGGGTGGATTAATTTTAAAATGCTTAATATGTTCTTTCTCAGGATTTTACTATCTCATTCTTAATGTCTATTCTATTCTTTAATGTCACACACAGATATATATATCTGACTTGTTCTTTTGTAGAGAAGTAATTTAAAATGCACTTCAGAATTTATATGGGTGTATTAGTTAGGGTTCTCTCGGGAAACAGAATCGGCAGGAGATATCTGTCAATAATATGAAATTTTAAGAGTCTCTCACGTGACCGTGGGGATGCACAAGTCCAGGTTCTGCAGGCAGGCTGCAAACCAGTGGCTCCGATGAAAGCCAGATGAAGGGTCATTGATGAGTTTCTGGGAGAAGTTGCCTGTCCAACGAGGAGCTGGGAAATTCTCTCTGAATGTTGAAATCACTTCCACTTTTAAGTCATTCAACTGATTGGATAAAAGCACCACCCATTGATAATGTAATCTCCCTGATTGATGCAGATGTAATCAGCCATCCACATAGTAAACTCACTGGTGATTGAAGTCCATAAATGCTCTTGTATTACAATTAGCCCAGTGCTTGCTGGAACAAACACCTGGACACAACTACTTGGCCGAGTTGACACATTAGCCTAACCATCACAGTGGGGTAAATGAATGTCTCAAAGGAATGAACTTTTCATCCATTAATGTTTATGGGAAATATAATTAGACTATGTAAAAAGAAAATAAATTTTAGTCTGATACTGCCTCAAACTGCCCTCAAACTAAGACAAGCTAATAGCCAACAATAGAAGGACACAGAGAACTAGTACTTTCTTAGGATATTCTTCACCGTAGCCCAGGGTATCCTGAAGCAGGTAGGGAAATCAAGGGCTGTAGAAAATTATTTTCTCCAAATATTGTACATTCCTAATGTCTTTTAAATCAAACAGACTACCTGGCTACTTGCAGACTATAATGTGATGATAATAAACAGGGAGTACATTATCATCAAGAAGATAAGAATCGAAGCATTTCATGAAAGAACAGATCTTATAATTTTGAGCTTTTCAATGAGGAGTGTAGGATCAGTTCCTCCCATGTGAATCACTTTGACATTTAAAGAGTTCATGGAACCAAGAAAAAAGTAAGGCCCATTCTTGTAAAAGGAAAATGCCGTAACACTCATGGAATGTCCCTGGATTTCTGCCATGCCAAGGAAGGGACTTGCAGTGGATAGCAATAAGGAATAATAGTCACCCAGGTGATGTATAGCCAATCAAGCCGCATAAGGTGTGTGATCATCAAGGCAATGAAGAGTCAGTGTCCACACACGTTGGGTTCTGGTGCTAGTAGTCCTGACTACGTTCTATCATCATCACCACAATGCTCCAAAGGGATTAAGAGACTCAAGCCCTTCCTTTGCTCACTCCCCAAAAGAAGAAAACAGACACTGGTAAATATTTGCTCAAGAAAGATCCTTTCTGATAACTGAACTGGATGCCTTTTTAAAATAACCACAGAGGTAGATTAGAATTGTCTGGATAGACTAGAAGGAGGTGGTTAGAGAAAGGAAATTGGGTGTTACCATGGAAAGCTGGAATCCTGCTCTACTGGTGTGTTAGCCTCTGCCACTTTGGAATCTTTTAATTGCCACAAAGCTCCATTTCTGAGTAAACAGAATGAAACTCGTTTTGAAAGGAAGGGGAAAGGGCAAAGAACAGAGAAACAGCCTTCTTATTCAGGGAAAATGGTAGGTAACTAGGACTTCATGGGCCGAGAAAGAGGTTTTAAATTCCCCAGAACTTAAGGTTTAGCAGGCCCCTGTACAGTGTCATATGTTCTTTGAGAGAATGAAAATGTCATATTTGAAACCTTAATAGGGCACATAAAAAGACCCAATATAGTTAGAATTACCAATTCTAAAGCTCAAGCCATGGCATTAAGGGAAGATGGGAGGGGGAATGCCTCAACCTTTTTTTTTATTTTATTTTACTGAAAACATTTCATAGAAGGAAATGAAATGCTCACCTTTTTGTCAAATCCCTCCTTAGCCTACAGGCTAGGCTAGACCGTTTGGGCTTGGGTGAACACTACTGGCTAAATTTAACACGGTGGCTTTCTTGTTTTTTTTTTTTTTTTTTTTTTTTTTTACCAGGAGGTACCGGGGATCGAACCCCGGTCTCTCCATATGGTAGACGGACGCCAAACCTCTTGAGCCACATCCGTTTCCCTTTTTTTTTTTTTTTTAAGATTTATTTTATTTATTTATTTCTCCCCACCCCTGTGTTGTTTTTCACTTGTTGTGTCTGTTCGTCTTCCTTGTTTCTTTAGGAGGCACCAGGAGCCAAACCTAGGACCTGTGATGTGGGAGGGGGGTGCCTACCTCTGCTCCCTGCTTTGTTGTGTTTCTCATTATGTTTTTCCTCCCCACGTCTCTTCTTGCGTCAGCTTGCCACACCTGCCGGTCACATCAGCTTGCTGTCTTCTTTAGGAGGCACTGGAAATCTCTGCTCCCTGCTTTGCTATGTCTCTCATTATGTTTTTTCTTCTTGTGTCTCTTGTTGTGTCAACTTCCCATGCCTGCCCGTTGCACCAGCTCCTGTCTTCTTTAGGAGGCCCTGGGATCTCAACCAGCGACATCTCATGTGGTAGGTGGGAGCCCAGTCACCTGAGCCACATCTGCTTCCTGCTTTCTTGTTCTTGAGTGTGAAGGTGAACAGCAGAGGTGCTATGCTCTGGTTCTTTTTAATCTGCTTTTAATAGCATAAATACAATACACACAGCAATAGGGTGATTTCCATGGACTGTCTGGTAGGTATCAGCCTGGTTTCTAGTGAATGACTTGTTCCCTCTCCCCCGCCCCCCTTTTTTTTTTTCCTGAAGTAATATCTTAATTGAAAGCCTATTGCCCATCTTATTGAATTAAATTAATTACTTTTCTAAGATAGAAAAGTGGTTTTAAATTTACAGCAAGCAAGGCAAAGGAAGGGCAATCTCTTTTTTTAAAAATATTGCAGAGATGGGCAAATAAGTACAGATTTTTTTATAATTTTCGAAAATAATTAACACGTTATATATTTGCATCTTGATTTTTAATTTATATTTCACAATGGGAAAATGAAATCTGTAATATTAAACAAGTACAATAAACAAATACCATAGGTTCAAATTCAGTGATTTTCAATTTCATTATGGATAGGGACTCTCCAATTGTTTCTATATTATTTTAAGTGTTAATAATTTACACATGTATAGTGCTTTTTAATTTATAAAATACTCTTATATAAACATTTTATTTCATTCTTATAAGCCTAAAAGGTGTCATTATCCGCATTTTAGAGATAAGAGAATAGAAATTCACAGAGATCAAGTGACTTGCCAGGGTCATCGAGCTAATAATTAGAAGAGTCAGAATTTGAGTGTAGGTGTCTTAGCTCAACTCTAGTCATCTTTATGCTACAAACACTGTAAAATTCTCAGTATTCCTAATTTTTATAATTTTCCCCAAGACCCATCCTCTTGCTACCACACACAAAAATAAATCATGGGTTAATATTTCATTTGAGCCAAATTTATCAGCTTTCTCCTTTATGTGTACTTTTCAGAAAGGATCTCTAAAGTATTTCAGAAAGAGTTTAACTTACTCAGTTAATCTGTGCTTTCACAGGCTACTTGATCTGTTTGGACCTTGATTTCTAAATCTATAATATGGGAATAATGGTGACAGACTTAGTAGAAAATTTAAGCTATGATTGAAGTATAATGTAATTTGATCATTATGCTTTATTTTTAATTAGAGAAGAATCACAAGCATTTTATTATATTATTTTTTTTAAGTGATGACAAAATTTTATTGAAAATGTCACTAATAGTCTAGGCTCTGATCCAACATAATTTGGAGGTGGTAACTTTAGTAAGAGAAAGATGTGTAGGCAAAGCTTTTCTCAAAAATAAAAAAGGATCAATAAAAGGAATGATAAAAGGAACATAAAGGAAGTTCTTACTTTTCTATCAGGTGATAATAAGCAGGAAGGATTAGCAAACATTTAAATTTTTTTAGATAATTTAATTTTTGGATATTGCTAAATTTCAAATTTATCTTGACCTTTTGGTGTTTCAGTTTGTCTACTTTTGGCATAAGATAATTTCCTGACTTTAAAGGCATCAGGCAGCTCTTACCAATGAACATTTTAATTATTCAAGTTGCATAAATGACTTGAAAACATATGGAATCATTTTCTCACACAATATTCATTGGTTAAAAAATCATGAGAAAGGTGGCTTCACTATACTCAGAATCAATTTTCTTGAACTTCAAAATTCAAGGGCTTGGAAGGACACAGATCCTGTTAGCCTTTAAGCAATTTAAATAGAGTAGAACACAACCCTGGTGCTAATCTGAGCTGTTTCAAGAATAATTTGTTTACATGGCAATCAGTTTGTATCTGCACGCTTATATGTTTAACTTCATCACTGCCCTTCCCCTACCCGTTAACACACACACTCATAGTAATATTCTTTACAACTGGTGCCAGAACCCTGCAAGATGAATCACGCATGCTACAATGCATAGACTATCAGAGAGAGCCAAAATATGTGATTTGGGACAGTGTTCATTTTGCATGGGTTTTGATAAAGAAACACGCCCATTTAATAATAAAATCATGTTTTGAAGGCTACCATTTACCAACTTACCAGGTCTTACCGTGCTCCAAACTTCTTCATTAAATGATTTCACTACCTGTTTTCTAGGTACAAATTCCAAGTCATTGGGAGATATAACCCTGCTGTTACTTCACTTAATAGCACAGAGCATCATGTGGACTGCATGGGATTATAGCACTTGGTATGAAAAAGCTAGTGGGAGGACATTATAGCAAGAGTTATGTTGAAATGAAAGCTTGGCATGTATGCAAAACCATCTTCTAACTCTTTCCCTTTTCCAATTTTGGCCCTACTATCATATGCTATTATTAACATTCATTTTATGTTACCTTTGACACAGTAATTTTTAAATTCTTTTTATTTCAATTGGTTTATCCTTAGAACTTTAGTAGAAAATGCATCATTAAATTTGAAATGGTACTTAGTGAAGCAAGATTTATAATAACTGGTCACCAAACTTCCCAGATAAAGATTAAATCCATTGATTTCTCAGTGTGGATAGGCCTGTGTATGTGGCCACAGGATTATGACTTCTGTATTGTCTTGTTTGCATTTAAATATGGAAGAGCCTTTATTTTCAGAAAGGGTCAGATTGGAGAGTTTAGAAGACAATATTAATTTAGAGTTACTTTTTTGATGAGATACTATATTTTACCATATGTATTACGCTTGCCAAGGTCTTCTTAAGACTTATAATGATATTCCCTTTATTAAAAAAAAAAAAACCAAAAAAACACGGCTTCTAATTTTTTTTTTACTTTTGATAGGATGTCACTGAAGATAGTTCTTAAACTAAAGGCTAAAAGAAGAGTGACTTGTTCAGAGTTGCCAGGAAATTAGTGGTGGTTCTCACTTGATGATGATGGACTGCTATTTCCAGTTCTACTGTCTTTCAGAGTGCAGCTACATGCAGGAGAAAGAATAGCATGCTCATTAAGGGTAAATGAATCCAAATCAAGCTTTTCCAATTGATTCTTTTAAAAAAAAAATACATATTTATTTCCTGCCCCCCCTCCCCACCGTTGGTTGCACTTGCTGTCTGCTCTCTGTGTCCATTCATTGTGTGATCTCTGTGACTGCTCATCTTCTCTTCAGGAGGCACTGGGAACCGAACCTGGGACCTCCCATGTGGGAGAAAAGCGCTCAATCACCTGAGCCACTTGGGCTCCCTGCTTTGTTGTGTCTCTCATTGTCTTTCCTCTTTGTGTCTCCTTGTTGCATCAGCTCACCATGTCTGCCTGTTGTACCAGCTCACTGTCTTGATCCTCTTCTCCAGGAGGCACTGGGAACCAAACCCGGGACCTCCCATGTGGTAGGCGGGAGCTCAATCACTTAAGCCGCATCTGCTTCCCCCAATTCATTCTTTTTTTTTAATTTATTTTTTTAAAGATACTTAGATTACACAAATGTTACACAAAAAATATAGGGATTCCCATGTACCCTGCTCCCCACACCTCCCATACCCTCCCACATAAACAACATCCTTCATTAGTGTGGCACATTCATTGTGATTGATAAACACATGCTGGGGTATTGCCATTGAGAATGAACCATAGTTCACATTGTAATTTATACTCTCTCCCACACAATTCTGCAGGCTATGGGAAGATATATAATGGCATATATCTGTCCTTGCAATGCCATTCGGGATAATTCTCAAGTCCTAAAAAAAAAAAAACCCTGCATTACACCAGTCTTTCCCTTCTCTAGCCTCCGGAGCCTCTAGTGGTCACTGCCTCTACCTCAATGCTGTAATTTCTTCCATTGCTAGAAGCACAAGTCTATTGTAAAATACCAGTAAGTCCACTCTAGTCCATAGTTCATTCCCCAATCCTGAGGATTCTGGGATGGTGATGTCTACTCCACCTCTAATTGAGAGAAGGATTTGATCCTATACATCCGATGGATGGGACTCTCTTGCCATCAGTTGTAGGTTCTCTTGTTTCCTTGTTACGGTGGTTGTCAATCCTCACCTCGTTATTAGTTGTTCTGGGTGAGTCCAATGAACTGAAGAGTAGGTGTTGCAACTCTACCGAGGCTCAGGGCCTAGCTGGACATGGACAGCCCAAAGATTCAAGTCTCTTAGATGTACACCTACCAACTCCAGCACCAAGTATAGGTTCAAATAGAAGGGACAGATGAGCCATGTGTAGGAAAGCCATAACTGAATCCAACTCTGTCACTCTCAGGAGCACAAACTCCAAAGCAGGGCCCACTGGCAAGGCACCAACCAATTTATTCTTATGTGATATACCAAGTTATTTGCCTTTCTGAGATCTTCTCTTTCGCCATCTGTAAAATGAAGATAATACCAATTTAGGAAGGAAACTTTTTTTTTTTTATCTGAAAACAAATCTAGAACCCCAAGGTTTAGCCACGGAAAGAGAGCATGGTGGGGGGACAGATGGAAGACCAAGCTGCTCTGTCTTTACCCCTAGTCTTATCTTCCTGAAAGGTTATCTAGCTTTTCCTACCACTGCCAGCTTCCTACCACTTATTGTTTTCCTTTGCTGAACTGAAAGTGGTTACAACCACTTGTTTCTCTTTAGCAAAATTGAGTTGGGCTGAAATTTACCAAGAGACTTTGCTATTATAGAAAACAGCTCCAGATGTCCCAGAGGGAGCCTCTCTGTGGTACCTCATTTGATGACATCCCCTATGTGGACCAATGTTAAAAACAAGAAAGTGAAAAACCCAGGTACATAGGGTAAGCACTTGAGACATATTAGACTGTAGTTTCCTCAAAATTCCATTTGGAATAAGACAGGCAGAACTTATCAGGGCTGAGTTCTAGCTAGTAGAAGTAGTAAAATCAGAAACCTACAGTGTGTGAACCAGTATTCTGTTACACATTTTGTCATCTCTACTTTAGCGACCTTTTTATTTTTCACTTACTACTTAGTAAAATCCCTTTAAAAGTAGCAACCTATGAAAGCAAAATTCCAGTTGCATTAATGAACCCAATGTAGGGATTTCAGAATATGTTTTCGCCATAGATTTGAAAGGGGTATAGCTGGAGATATAGGGGAAGTGAACATAGTGTTAGGAGTAGTAATCTTAATGAGGGACCCCATGAACATTTGGGGTCAGAGTTGGGTTATTTGGTTAAGCTTAATACCCCACTAAGAAAAGTACAAAAGTTGTTGTCACAAGGACTTGAGTGTGACAATATATGTAAACATGGTAAGTACAATAATCTGAGTATTTTACATGTATATATACATATGCCAAAATTAGATAATATTGTTTAAACTTTTTCACAAGAAACTTACCAAAGTTCTATTAAAAAGTTAAGATAGATTGAAATGATCATTTAAAAATTATATTCAGTAACTCATTCCATTCAGCTTAAAACATGTCATGTAATTGAATGATTAAACTTTCTTATGAAATCTATAGTAGGGATAATTATCCCTATGTTACCAGAGGCAAAGAAACATACATATATTTCTGAACCACAAGTAGAACTTAAATTAGAAAGTCATGACTCCTACATAATCAATAGTCCATAAAATTTGTGTGAATTAAGGTTGTTGATTAAATTTTATTGCTCCCTAAAATGTGTCACATCTTGTGATTTTTAAGCCTCAAAAAATCTGTTCCATGCCCATTGCAAGACAAAAAGGAAAAACACTCCTGTAAATAGTAACAAATGACTCTTGCCGGCTGGTATAATCAGGGAAAAGGGAATCATAGCTAACATTTTATTTCCTGGTTCAGAAAATGACTCATTATGTAACTTTGAGAACGTAGCTTAAACTTTTAGTATTCCAGTTTCTACAGCTGAAAAACAGGAATAATGTTTTTCCTCCTTACAATGGCGAATGCTCTAGAAATAATGAAAAAAAAAATTAATCTTGCATCAAGAGACAGTAAAGCTGGTTTTTATGTACTTGAGATATCACAAAATAGTTTCTGCCAAAGTTATATGGTTAATGCCTCCAGATTGCCTCCCTAAACACCACGTTGTGCACTGAACTCTTTTTATCCTGCTCTGAATCAGAATAGAGATTGCCATGGGGTGTGTTCAACATGACTGATAGGCCACATCATGCATCCTGGATCACCCGCCTATGCCAAAGTGCTTTCTGTGAGGTTGTCAGGGAAGACAAAAGTCAACAGAAGGAGAAAGATCCATACTATGGGAATAAACTTTATCATTACAGTTTGCTTCTGGAAAATATGATAAAATTATGAATGAGCCAATTTCATTTGCAGTCTTCCTATCACAAGATACAACTGTTCTGTTTCCCTCAAATTCTAGATACCAGGATTTAGGGAAAACATATGCATCTATTCCCTTGTGCTTTGCTTATTATAATCTTCCCTTCCTTACAAGTTTTTTGTTTGTGTTAAAGAATCGTTATATAAGATGGTTAACTCAGGATCTTCCAATATCTGTTGCTTGGCATAGCAATATCATTTCCATAATTCCGCTGTTGGCAATAATTATAGTCCATTAAATTTAAGTCTCTGTGTCACTTCAAATGGGTTTCTTCTACAATCATTTATTGCGAATATTGAGCTTTACTCATAAGTGACACATCCCAATATACCTTAACCAGTTAGAGGCAGAATGTTATCACTGCAAAGAGGTATCAAACTACACAACTCTCTACTTTGGCCAAAGTCCTCCTTCCACCAGAATAGGTATTGGACCAAAAAAAAAAAAAAGCTAATGGGTTTTCCACACAAGACTGGAATAAATCAGGGCTCGAAACTGCAAAGTAGTAGAGAGAAACAAGGCTGTTTGGAAAATAATTAAAAATTTTTCATTGCAAAAGCAAAGCATATTTTTTCCAAATGTAAACACTTTGAGAAAAAAAAAATGTCACTTTTCTTAAACACCATGTGCCTGTTATAAACACAAAAGGCCATTCCCCAACTTTGTATTGGATTGTGATTTAATGCCATTGCTTTCAGAATTTAATGACTGCCCGACTCTATAAAAGGATACTTGGATTTTTTCTTTGGCTTCAGTGCCCACCACTGGACATTGAAGCAGCATCATTAATGATCACATTCATGCATCAAGAGGTATGGATATATGAATTTAAATATTAAATCAACAAATTAATAGAAATAAAATGAGGTGACCAGCATATTATTGGGCATTATGTCAAGATGTTTAGATATAACCAATGTGGTAATAACCTATCCATAATCTTAGACAAAGCTTCAAGTGAAATTTTGTTTTATGCCAGCATTTTCCAACCTGCTTTCCTTAAAACATGTGAGATATTATTTTGTACTGCCAAAAAAATTTTCATGTTTGAGAATTGCTACTTACTACACCCCTTTCTTGGAAATTCAAAATAAGATTTAGCCTTTTAAATACTCAGAAGTTCTGCAGAAGGCAGTGAGTTTCTTTAACTCAACCTTCCCCAGAATTTCTTAACCAAGGAACAAAGGAATGCTTTGAATTTATTTATTTTTCTGGGAATATCTACTAGAGGCTCTCAGACCATCTGACACAGTTTGGAAAATACTGTTCTATACTTATATTTTTTAATCCTTTTAATGTGGTATTGAACTTTGGATTCTACTCGTTCATCAATGATTCCTTCAACAATATCTAAAATGTATATTTATATTTTAAACACAACTAACTTCCTGTTTACCAGAGATCTGTTTTAGGTGTGACCTGGGAAAGGATTAACTTCAATTCCTTTTTATTCTGAAACTTCCTTTAGAGAACTTGTGGGCCAGCAGCTTTCTTATTTTGATGGTGAGCAAGCAGAAAGTACTTGTTTAATTGAATCAGACTATACCATTTTCAGAAATTTTTATTTCCTACAATAAAAACTACTCAAATGGGCAAAAAAGAATGAGTTGGTTAGATGATTTTTTTCTTCAGTTTTACATATTGGTTAAAGAGCATTGTGCCAAAGAAAAAGGACAAAGAGAGTAAGGTGTTTTATCTGTGTTTATCACGTGTTTTTCTGTGAGTCCATGTGCTTTGAAGGGTGAGTGAGGTGTTTTATCTGTGTTTATCATGTTTATCTGTGAGTCTGTGTGCTTTGAATGCTGAACTGTCCCAACCACACCGGTGTCTCTGGAAATGTGAAGTGAATTTAGGCAACAGAATCTGTGGTGTAGCAGTCCTCTTAAAATAAAAAGAAAAGTACATAAGTCCCCAATACTCCCTTTGAGAATTGCCCATTCCACTCTTTCCATTTTTCAGTATAAATTGAGTTTCTTGTTAGTTTTCCTGTTAAGTATGAGTTTTTTGCTTTTACTTTTTTAGATAGCACCATAGAATCATAGTCACAAAAGAGTTTCGAAAGACCCATATTCACATAATTTTTTTCTGACAAAAACTCGAATCCTTTCTCCCAGAATGTATGTACTTTTTCACATGAGTCTCATTTATCTTGGAGACATCCTTTTTGGCCTTGACATTTCCGCATTGGCATGCCTACTGCTATGGTGGAGGACAGAACATGGAAACTAGGTAACATAGGTTGTCACTCAGTGAGTCACCAACTTCCCTGGAAGAGAGAGCCATCTTCCCTATCCATTCGTGCATATTATATTTTCTTTCTCTTTTTTGCCCTGCACTTTGTAGACAGTCAAATAAATTTAGATGATTTAGAGCAGGGATTCTTAACCTTTTCTGTTCCACCGACCCCTTTGCCTATCAGGTGAAAACCATGGACCCCTTACTACATCCACACTATACTGTGTATTATTTAATAAATATATCATACCTGCCCAACATGTCCACACAGGAATAATGTTTTTTTGAATTTCAATTCCAGTTCACGGACCTCTTATTAAGAACTTCTAATTTAGAGAAACACATGCACACACTCTCACACGTGTACCTTCTGCATTATTTCAGCATTATCCTTGAATTTTTAAAAAACATTTAATTAACAGTTGTACCGGTGGATGCTACTTTTCCTGTTCTGAAAACCCACAACTGTGCGAAGTGTCTCTAGGGTTAGGAACACAGTGATAATATGATATTTGGTTTCAGTGTTTGTGTGCAAGGATCCCCAAGTCATTTCCAGAAAATAAAAGATTCTGAGGAGACTCAGAATCAGACTCAGAAATAACTACTCTCTCTCTCTCTTTTTTCAGCAACAAAGGAAAAAAGTAGCTATGATAAAGGATTGAGGGAAAATTCAATATTAAAAATGAACAATGAAACAATTCTACATTCAGTCAAGAAAGTTCTAAGAGCTAAATTTGGAGTGCATTCAGTAAGTGGCTTCATGAGAATTCTAGGTGTTTCGGTAGAGGGAGAGTACCTAGACTGAGAGACATGCATCTTGATGATAGCTGGGACCACCCTGCCCTTTGAAATTTAGGTGATGCTTGTGCATACTCCCCCAAATCCAAGGTTTGTGTACATCTAGGGCTATCTCTATGATTTCTGGAAATATCCATGGAGCCAAATCTCCATGAGCTCCTCTGCTCCTGGGCTCTTGCTTCCCAACTGCTGCCTCTGCTGAACATAGAGGGGCTACTTAACCTTCACCAGATTTCCACCAAACACCTTCTCCCATCATAAAAGATGGATAACTGGGAGGCAGTGTAGGGATGGGAGGTAGTTTAACAGGGTTTACATTGAGGCAAAGCAAACACGATCAAATCAAACTTTAAGAAGCCGCATTCTTAAATATCCTTTGCTCCACACAGAGAAGCTCCTCCCCATCCCTAAGGTACCTCCCACCCCTGCCCCAGAAATCATGGGGCCATTTTCACTTGCCCTTTCAGCCATGTAGTTCCCAGACTCACACTGTGTGACTGGTTCCCTTCTTTTCACCAATCTTATCACACTACTTGCCCCCTTCTCATAAGTACTAATTAACTTCCCATGTCTCAAGCAAAGGGGTAGAGCTCTCTCTTCGATGCCCAAGTCGTGAGGGTCTCACTGTCTATCCCAAGGAGCTTATAATGGGTTTTCCCTAAACAATGGAATTCTGGGACCACCTCTTTACAGAAAGAATTTCACCTATATCACAGTTTTACCCAGGGCCATTCAGTGCTTCTTGCCTCTTAGAGGCAATGTCTTTTAGAGACCAACTTTGTGAAAAGTTTTTATGAAATTCAGAAGCTCAATTAGAAGGACTCTTTAGTCTCTTAAAAATTTGAAACTGTATTGAATTAGATGAGCAAATTAAGGTAAGAAAATTTGCTCTGTGGGTGAATCTATTTATCCACTTAGATTACTCACGGCTTTGGAGCAGTAGAGCAAGAGGGATTGAGAAACCAGTAGCTCTGCAGCGGGACTGCTCAAGTCTGAACTCTGGCTCTGCTCTTCCATCTGTGCAATCTTGAGCAACTTTTTAATCACTGGGTGCCTCAGTTTCCTCACTTGTAAAACAGTAGAACCCACCATTGAGGGTTGTTGTGAAGATTAAATGAATTATATATATGGAGTATTTTGAAAAATGCTTGGCATCAGTGCTAGCTGGCTTTGTTTTAACTTGGTCAAATGATAAAAGGCTGGGGAAGGGTTATGCCGAACATCGACAGCAGCAAACAGTACCCTTTTGGCTGAAGTTTTCCCCACAGGAGGCAGAAGAGATGGTTGATGTCACTATTATAAGAGCTTGGAAAACTCTGCTCAGGAATTATTTCTTTTGGCCGACTTCTTGGCTGTAAACTTTTGTAGGCTGAAATCCTGAAAGAAAGCTAGGGGTCTCTCCAACTCCAGCGTTTCACATCTGGGCTTTTTTTTTTTTTTTTCTGGAATAAACACGGCTTTAATTTATGAGTGAATTGGGGGTATTTTAACAGTAGACCACAGTTTCAAATGTAGTGGATTTATATTTCTCTTTATGTAATATTCCTTTATCATCTGAGCAAAATGCACTTAAAAATCTCTGGAAAGAAAATAAAAAGCATAAATTCATATGCCTACCATTGGGCTTGCTCAGTCTCTGTCTGAAGAATGTCTTTCTTATAATCCCTTATCCTTACAGTCCCTTGCCTATTGTACTTGCTCAATAATTATCAATTGGTTTGATTTCCCAACGTTTTAGAAAACAACTGAAAGTTCTGCTTTAAAAGATTGGCAACTTCCACACAGGTTTAGCAGCAGCAACAACAACAGCAAGTTAGATCTAAGTTTTCCATCCAGTTCTGAAAGGGACTTAACCACTTGGGGCTATGTGTTAATTTGCTGCCCATCTAATGATATAGGAAACTTATATCTGGGAATAACCTGTGAGAAAAGAATATACCTGTTCTCATTTTCAAGAATCCTAGGATAAATTGTATTCTATTCACTGGTATCAGAAGAAATCAGTACAGACCATAACAATAAACACACTCATTTGTGGAAGACAAACAAAGCAAAACAAAACAAAACCAAAAACCCCACAATTCTGGAGAACCACAGGGAGAAAGTCAAAGCATATCAGCATCATGAAGTTGCACAATTCCAGGAGTTATCTTTTGTACAGAGCATGAATTAGCCCCTGGAGTTGTTCAAAGGATGGCCTTGAAGAATACTTTTGGGGTCTTAAATTTTAAGTGACTTGCTTTATGGTCACAATTAGTTTATTTGTTCTTCTGTGCCTCAGAGTTTACCTGGAGCTGATTATATTTGAAATTATAAGAACCAACATTTTTGAGTACTTACTATGTGCCAGATATTAGTCTAAGTACTTTACATAGATCAATTCATTTGATTTTCACAAAACTCCAAGAGATAGGTACTCATGCCCATTTTACAGATGAGAAAAATGAAGTCAGAAAAGTTCAGTAACTCACCACTAGTACTACCACTAGTAAGTAGTGAAGGGAGGGTTCAAACACATGTGGGCATGTCTCAGCGTCTGTGGTCTTAGGTTCTACAATGCTGCCTATATTAATAGGTCCCTAGTTCATGCCAGGGCACCATGGCTCTCATGGCCATTGCGTTTGATGCCACCATTTCCTGGTTGGGTGGACTGTGCAAGAGTTTTTTCTATTAGGATTTTAGAGAGAAGAATGCAAAAGACTCCTTTCTCCCTAAAGACCATGGGGATGTCTGAATGCTATAGAGAATTCCAGAAAGCCTCTCATTGAACAAGTTCCAAAACTGGACTAAACCTGTTTTAACCTTCAACTAGGCATTCTGGGAAACCAGGGACAAAAAGTATGGGCCTTCATGACAGCTATAGTCAGTCTGGAGCCACAAAGTCTTCCTATTTAAATATTGAAAGTTGAGGTTAAGGACTGGAGCCCCCAGCACAAAGAAAGTGAGCCAGTATCCAGGAAAGTGGGTCCAGGTGGTTTAAGATTCATTCACACACTGGATTTTAAGGCATTACACTCCAGTCTCTTCTCCAACCTCTTTTGTGTGGGACAAATTATAAAATGTCACCATGATTATGAGATACTTTGAGATTTTCAGCCAGATGCTCCCTTGTGAATATAAAGCAGTCATTTTACCTTTTTTTTTCTTTTTTTTTTTTTTTTTTTACCAGGAGGTCCTGGGGACCGAACCCAGGTCCCTCCATATGGGAGACAGACACCCAACCATTTGAGCCACATCCTTCCCCCTCATTTTACTTTAAAGTCTTGGATTATTCCCAGTTCAGTAACTCCATCCCGTTACAAAACTTTTGTTACTTGTTTATAAGATAGTCATTTCCAAAGAGAGAAGGTGAGGGAGTTATTATAAGAGCATATAAAATATTTGGAAAGCTAAAAAATAAATAAATAAAAACAAAAAAAACATTTGGGATTGTGTTATGCAAAAGGAATCAGGAAAACAAAGAAGAAAAGAAAGAGATTTTAGTTTTCTCAAAAACCAGCAGTCCCACCTTAGTCAGGGAGTATCAGGTTAGGGTAGTTCTGAAAGGATTATGTGGCTCTCACCCCCTTGGGAATTCTCAGCTCTGTGTTTGTTTTTGTCTCCCAACAGAGGTGTGGTATGAAGGGGTCACGTAGAAGGTGAGCAAGACGTTAAATGCTCCACTTCTTCACTGTGAAGTAACACTCTGCAGTCAAACCAGGTGAGCTGAAATAACTGGATATGCTTCTCCATGGAGCTAATGCATTTTTGTCAAACACTTCCTTAACTATTCTTATTTCCTTAATGGAGCAGTCTTTGCTGCTGCCAATTATAGGAGGATGGAGCTAGTCAAAACACCTCCAAAAAAAGAAAATGGCAAAGAAATAGAATCATATTTTGTGTTATCTATAAAAAAGGTAATTCATAGTACATTATATTTTGTTTTCTTTTGCTTTTTAGAAAAGACATCCATTCTGTATACTGAACTAGTTAGAGATTTGAGGCTTGGTCTATATAAAGAAATAACAGGCATACAGTATTTTGGTGTTTTTTGTTTTAAATCAGATTGGCTTAACAACCATTGGTGTTATAAGAGTCAACTACAATGTATTTGGGGGTGGGGGTGGGGAACTGTCTAGGGAATCAGGAGCTGATTTTGAATAGGAGACTTAGTCTTAATTTCCTTATCTGCAAAATGGAGACTAAAGGATCTCCAAGAACAATTTTTGCTCTGAAAGCTCTTTGATTATATCTGGCATTCCTTAATTCATAAACCCTTAGTCACTGTGAATAAAGGCAATTGAATAGTATTATTTATATTTCACTAAAATCTGCTATGAGTACCTATCCTTGGCTTATAGATAGAGTACAGGAATAAGGGATTTCAAACACGACGGGTATACTGTTTTTTTTTTGTTTTTTTTTTTTTAAATATGGAACGCTTCACGAATTTGTGTGTCATCCTTGCGCAGGGGCCATGCTAATCTTCTCTGTATCATTCCAATTCCAGTATATGTGCTGCCGAAGCGAGCACGGGTATACTGTTGAACTAGAATAGATTCAATAAGTAATGAAAGTGAGACCAAGGCTTAGTGAGGTCCTTCTATGTTGTCTATCTGCCTTTACTGCCTTACTAAAACTTTCTTAATGGCTATTTATTACTTTTTCTTAAATAATAGCATAATTTACAGACTACTTATTAAAAGGTCACAATTGTCATGTATTTCTAGTAGAACACTTTCAGTAGAACACTATTATTTTTCCTATTTAAGATGATCCCAGAAACTCAAACAATCTAAGAAATGGGACTACTTCAAGTTGCCAATGTAATCAAACTCCGCTTTGTGAAAGAAAACTTGTGTATTCTGAAAGGATTATATCAGTTGGCTGACAAGTTCTTGAGCATAAGAACCCATTTAAGCAGACCTAAACAGAGTGGAGTCTGTTGCTAAAAGAAATTGATTCACTCAACTCTTTCACCCCCACCCAGTTTACCTCCTACGCTTGCCACACCTTTTCACCTTTTTTTTTTAAGCTCCTGTAGTTCTTGTTAGGTTTCACATAAATTTTGGCATCCTCATCCAACAGCTAGTTCTGAGAATATTTGGAATGCAGACTGGTCCGCTGCAAAATAAAATAGAACTTTGTAGTAAAATAGATTTTCCTTTGAGTTCTCGGCCATTTACTAGCTAGGTGACTTAGCCTCTCTGATTTCTTTGAGTTATTTAACCATCGACATAATTGGAATAATGGCATCTACTTTGAAGTGTTATCGTGATGAATCAATAATTTAATTTGAGTACATTAGTTGGCCTAATAGTGACAGTTATTCAATAAATAAATTTTCAAAGCTAGAATTAAGAAAGTAACTATCTTTGACAGAATTTTTTAGTGAAATTATAATATGACCATGTCACCTTCCAGTTTAAAACCTTTAATGATTCCCGCTTGTTCTTAAAATACCAGCTTTCTCCCTATAGCTTACAAGGTGCTTCCCGATCTGATTCTGACTTCCCCAGGTGCACACTTCTCATTGCACTGTGTGCTCCAACCAGGCTAAGGGTTTTGCTGTGGTTGCTGTGGTTGTTGTTCTAATATATCATGCTCTGAGACATGTCATTCATGCTATTCCCTCTTCATAAAACTCACACTCTCCCTCCTTGGCCTTCAGCTAACACCTAGTCACCTACTACTTTCAGTGCCTTCAAGACTTCCTGAACCAGCCTAGATTAAGTGTTATCATAACATCCTGCATTTATGCTCTCATAGTACTTACCCTCCTATTCTAGGATTTCCTACTCACCTGTCTGTATTCCCCCTACATGGTGAGTTCATTGAAAGCTGGATTGTGTCTGCCTTGTTTCTTAACCATAGCCTAGCACCATGCCTGGCACATATAATGCCATCATTGAATGAATCAAAGGAAACAAACAAATGAATGTGGAGCCTCTCCGTTTTCCATTTCTCCAGTACATGGCTTTGTGCAGGCATGAGAAGGACATGCACATCCTGTTTCTTTCTGCTGACCACTCCCTATTCTAATTAGGAAAGGAACATGTAGATTGGGCAGAATGCTCAATTTTTGAGGGAAATTCTATGGATTGCAGAGAAATGGTTAAGTTACTCTTGCTGCAGAAGTCAATCCTGGAGAAATAGATTTGATCTGTAAAAAGTGGTGAATTTTTATAAATTTGTTTATTGAAAATGTTCAGTATATATGTTATGTTTCCAATTACATAAATAAATGTATGTATAATTATGCAGAGGAAAAACATCAGAAAGAAATAAGTAATATTTGAATTTGGGCATTTCTAGGTGATTTTTATTTTCTCCCTCATGCTTTTCTGTTTTGACATATGTGCAACAATGCCCATGTATTAATGACATAATTTTTTAAAATTAATGAACAGAAAATCTTTTTAAGGAAATTCAGGTTTCTATTTGTGCCAGACACTAGAAGAGAATTCTGGGCAACACTAACTTCTTTTTTTTTTTAATCTGCTTCCATTACTTGTTTAAAGTACTATTTCTCACATTTGCAAGATTCTCCCATACTTTACTTCCTTTGCCCAGAACCCCTCTCAGGCCATCTATATTTCACCACTTCACCAGGATTCACTCCCCTTAAGAAGTCTTCTCATATACAACAGGCTCTCCAATGAGGAAGGGTTTTCTTCCCCTTCTAGTGAAATAGAACTTACATAGTCTGAGGTCTGTTTTCTCTATTTCATAACCATAGTATTGAGGGTTTTTTGTGGCTTCCTAATTTCCCAATTGTATTTCATGTTCCCTAAAGTTAGGGGCTTGTTTTTCACAGATTCCATGGCCTCTTGGTTGGCACAGGATATACAAAGGTGCTTCTAAAATACTATTGATTCAATGTCTATCACATAAAAAGATACAAGTAAGAGTGCAGGTCTGTCAGTCCCTGGATGTAGGTGATAAGTTCCTGACTTTGGGGGCCATTACGAGGTTTGGAATTCAAAAAATGTTCTTTAACAAGTGTAATGATTTACAAATATTTTAAATTAGGAAAACACAGTTTTCCTTTCTCTTGAAAAAACAAATTTACCTTCTCTCTTAATCATTGTGAGAAATTGTGTCTGTAAAGTATTTTACCTTTACAAAGGAAAAATACAATCAGATAATGTTATGTTTTACATTACGGTATGATATGTTATGTTATGCTATGTTACTAGACCATCAATGGGCTCTTACCTATTCACTAAAGTAAAATTTAAAAGCATGCATGAATAATTTTGAAGTAATCACAGAACATTTCTTTCTAAGTACTACCAATATTATGAAAAAGTTATAGACAAAAAAAAAAAAAAAATTAGAAAGCCAGTAAAGATTTTTTTCCTTTTAAGAAACTCCAATGTGTTAGAAATATGAAGATATGATACCCAGAGCTGTTTACCACTGTATGAGATTTAGTTTTTTAAGATTTGGTGGGAAGCTGATGTGGCTCAACCAGTTGGGCACCAGCCTACAACACGGGAGGTCCTGGGTTCCGGTCCTGGTGCCTCCTAAAGAAAAGGAGCAGATACTGCACCCACCACAATGAGCAGATGCCAAAATGAGCAGATGCCACAAGCCAGCAGACGCTGCAGCCCATGGGGAACGGATGTGTCTCAAGTCATTGGGCATTTGCCTCCCATGTGGAAGGTCACCTGTTCAGTTCCCAGTGCCTCCTCGAGAAGGCGAGCTAACAATGAGCAGACAGAGGAGAGAACCATGTGGGGAGGGGGAGGGGATAAATAAAAACTAAAAATAAACAAAAAGATATAAAAAAAAAAAAGATTTTGTGCATCATCAAATCAATGTGTTTTTCTGATCAGTATCACTGGGTCACATGTGCCTTTAGTTCATGCCAATTGCTTTTGAAATAAGAATAGGGAGCCTCTGAGTTTTGGGTATTACCAGGAAGAGAAGATCTCAGTTTTAGGATATCACTTGTGGGAGGGTTGAAAGCATTTTGTGGTGATCTGAAGATGGTTAAATCAGGTATCTCCACAACCTCTTGGAAATGATCAGCAATCCTACTAGACTTGGAGTTCTAAACTAACTTACTTCCATAAAGATTCAATGAGAAACCTTAAAATGACACTATCACGTTTTCCAAGTTTTATGATGATTCTTTACCTGAGAAAACTTGTAATAAGAAAGAGTAAGTCAGCTCCTCCACTCTGCCCTTCATTCAAACCTCAAGGTTTTAGAGACTTAGGGATTCAGAGCAGGAGTGCACTGTAATCTGCACATATTAAGCACTTAAATGGTTGTTGATTATCATATCACACTATAGTCATTGAAACACCAACCATAGGAATCCAGCTAATGCTTACCTCAATGCAGCCTGAGGCTGTGTTCAGCAATCCCACCAAGAATCACCAGGAGAGATACTTAACACTATATACTTTCTTGGGAAAAGAAAAAAAAAACAAGTATGGTAGTGATGTCAAGTAAACTGATTTCTAGACAGACGTGCTCTGATTTTTCTATACTTTCACTTTTTTCCCTGAAAATTGGAATAATACCACTTTCCACTGAGCAATTGGAATGCTGGGGAGACAATGACTTGGTATTTGAAAAGGATTTAGGTTGAAGGGTGCTGTGTGAGGTATTTGTTAATGGTATTACTCAATCCATTCTGGCCCAATGTGGAAACAAAAGCAACTTGTCTTACAAACAACTCAAGATTGCTAAAATAACCTTAGGATAGAGAGCAAATGAATCCACAAAGACAAATAGATATCAGGTAGATTTTTGAGACCTCAGGTTGAGGATATAAGCTTTAATGCTGAAAACAATATTCCTTTAATTTTCCAGTGAGAATCATTTTGGGAAGGAAAAAAAGCAACCTATTAGTTTACCTGTTTATGAAGGAGTAAAGACTCACATTTCTAGGCACATATTTACAAATATATTTAATAAGGAAAGTTTCTACTTCAAGATTTCACACAGCAGAATTCCACTTAAACCTGTAAAAGCAGAGAAATGTAAAGGTTCATGTATGAACTTAGGAGATACTCAGGACTTAACCAGGCTTCAGCAGACTCATTTAGGATCTTGGACACAGTTACTCTCATGATTTATTTATATATATATATATAAATAAATCATATATAAGCTGAGAACATCTACAACTATACCAACTTCAAGCTGCCTTCCAACAGCTTCCAAAGGCTAGAGTGTTACCTTTCCTGCGCATAGATTGCTATTAATCTTGGTTGGTCTGTATTGAGATGGAGTCACAGAAATGTTTCTTCCTTACTCCTAATGATTCCTTCCATGTAAGGGATCTCCACTACCATAACAGTCCTAGCCTTTCTGCCTCTAGAGAAAGAGGCAATAATTTAATCTTATTGAGTTCCTTTATCACCTTGTTCTTTTGGGAGTTAGATGCTTACAGGAAGCATTCATTCCACTCTGCTATTCTAGACTATACATTTTAGATCATTTTAGAGGAGGAATATGTTGTCCAGTGCTGGGGACAGGGCAGGTAAGTCTCTTTAAGTTTCAGTATTTATAAACTCCTTCTCCAAAATCAGCTTTAACAGTGAGAAAATCATTTATTTTCCATCTGTCTTACTATCTTACTTTTCAATGGTTCACACTCAGCTGGAGAAGAGAGGTGCCCCTCTCCTTGAGCTCCCTAATGTCCTCAAAAACCTATAATACACTGAGAGGTACACTAGGTACACTTGCCTTTTCTCGGCTGTGGAAAAGTAAAGCAAATCTCAGTCTCAAAGGCTTGGATGAAATATCAAAGACAAAACCTCAGCACAGTTAAAACCAGCCATTAAAAAATGGAATTTAAGTTAATGGATACAAATAAATATCATTTATTTCTCTTCTCCCCTGTTCTATTTCCTGAAATTTTATAACTTAAGAGGCAAAAATATGTATTCTAATATCACATTCTTAGAGTTGGACCAACCAAATGATATTTGGAAGGAATGTATTATAAGGTCTTTGTTAATCACCAAATTTTCAAATACCATGTAATTTTCTTCCTGAAATGTGGTAAATATAAATTTAAAAATGTAAATGACACCTACAACCTATTAATGATATTATAAATTCAGGACCTCATTATTTATAAAACTATTTAAATAAATCCTAGTTGAAGAATTTGCTGAAACAGTTCAGGAATTAATTCTTTTTCTTCTTTCTGTATATAGAGCACATTCTGGATTTGTTCATATTGCTAATAGGAACTTGACTTTTTTAACTATTAAATTATTGCTCTTTTTAGACATATTCAATTCCATTTTATTTTATTACCAACATTTAGTGGTTAGTTTACTTTGTATTGTCATGTTTCACCAATATTCAAAAAGTTTGCTACTTCACAAGAGTTATTACTTACACTAAGATGAGTAGAAGGAAGCAGTCCGGGTAAAGGGCAGGTCCTGAGTTTCTTTCAGGCACATTCCTTTCACTAGCTAAGGCAATTGAACTTCATGCCATATGTGCACTGTTTCAGTTAGGGCAGGCTATGCTCTCATGACAAATAGAGCTTCAAACTTCAGTGTCTCAGGCAACAAGGCATTCTATTTCTTTTTCAGTAACAGGCCACCATGGGGGTTAGCGATCACCGGGTAGCTTAGCTCTGTGTGGAAGACACAGAGAAGACAAAGGAAGACAAAGGCTCGACTGTCCTTTCAAGGTAGGTAGTTGGTTCTATTTCAGGAAACCAGAAGGTAGAAGGGCATTCTGGAGTATAGAAGCACAAGAACACTAGCACATGGCCACACCAAACTGCACAGGAGCCTGGAAATAAAGTCTAGCTGTGTTCTCAGGAAGAAGAGAGGGGTTTTGGTGAACGGCTTACAATCTCTACCACATACTATACAAATTTCTGCCTCAGCAACAAAACAATGACTAAACATATAGTAGTCATGGGCCTTTGGAGCTGTCACAAGTATATAAAACTGTGAATGTCAAGGATTCATTCTACCCAAGCAACTATTTATGCTTAATCTTCAGTAGAGGAGGGGAGAAGGAAAGAAATAGTTTCTTTTCTTTTAATTATCCCATATATTAGCCTATATAAATTTTCCCAAATAATGGTCAAAGCAGGTATTGTCTTTTTTTTTTTTTTAAAGTAAATTTTAGTATTATGTGATATACTTTGAGAAGCTTTTCTCTCTTCATTTCTTCAATCTCTTAAGGGAAGAAATGGGCCAATGAAGTTAAACTTATTTTCTCAAGGGGCCTAACTGTTGGCCCAGGCCGGGTTCCAAGAGCTGAAACAAGAAGGAGTAACTGGTGGCGTTGTCCCTTTTACTGAATAAAGAGAAGAAAAGAAGAATTCCAAGTCTGTTTCCCAGGCACAGGAAGAACCAGGAAACAAGGAAATCTCCAATTTTCAAGTCCACTGAGCAGAATACAAGAACAGGGTTCAGAACAAAGAGTTCTCCATTGAGAACAGGCAAGATGGAGCAAGTCCTGAAGGCAGGCTGAGCCTGGAAAGATGCCCAGAGGCCATGGCACTGTTGGGAGGCAATTTTTACTGGACCTTTAAGGAGCTGAGACTTTTACATTCCAACCCTGCCTTTTGTTTGAGGCCTGTCCACTCCCTCTATTTGGAAAAGAATAATATGAAGCTATATCATTCCCATTATGAGAATGCTGAAAATCATATGGAAAATCATAGAAAGATAAAACAAGACAAAACT
The DNA here is from genome assembly GCA_026826555.1 of Tolypeutes matacus. Lineage (NCBI taxonomy): Eukaryota > Metazoa > Chordata > Mammalia > Cingulata > Chlamyphoridae > Tolypeutes > Tolypeutes matacus. The sequence continues at coordinate 24,177,672 of JAKSZT010053929.1, read as the reverse complement.
TCACAAGCAAAATGTGTAGAACCACCTGTAGGACCTAATGTTGAAAAAAGAAATTAGCTTTCACAGAAAGGAGATGTTAGAGCAACAGGAATTAGGGTACTGTATTTGGATTAAAAATGACTTTGTTTCAATACCTGTGTCTGATACTAAACCTTATGCTTATTTCCAAAATTGAACTTTTTCTTTTTTCTTTCTGGGTAATAAAATCTGCCCCTTACACTTAACACTAAACAAAATTTTTCACCTGTGACCACATTTGAGGCTCTATTGAGTATAAGCTAGGAGATAAGTGATGTAAACTGACAGATTTAGAGAATCTGCTAATTCAAGAACATTTCCTTTCAGACTTCAGTGTTCCCCCACAAACCTAGGTATATTCCTAAGAACTTAAGGCAAATAAATACCATTAAAATGGTGCAGTTCGAGTAATGTGAAAAAAAAAAAAAAATCTAAAACAACCTTCAGACTCTCCACAGGGCTTTATCTCACAGCATTCTTTTATAAGAGATGTATTGTATGCTAAGAATTCATGATTCTCTACAATTTATTATTTCCACAGGCCATATTTCCTGTCACTACTCTGTCATATCACCATAGGTTTCCTTTTCAAGGTTTCCTAGCCCTTTCTATGGAACTCATCATCACTGGGCATGCCAGTACCTCTTTTGGCAAACTGTGAGAACAGTATTTGTTGGCAATCATGAGAACAAATGATTTTTCTAAGGGTGATGAGGCAGAAAGAGAAAGCAGGAGCCCTTGAGGAACAGGGAGAAATGTTAAGGGTATTTGGTCCATCTTCTTGGCACCCTGAAGCCTGACAATGAGGGGGCTGTGCCAGTTCATTGCCTCATAAAAAAGCTGAAAGGAAGAATTCAGCCGATTGCATGCTAAAGATGACATGGAAAAAACTTGAAAGTCTTAGGGAAGAGGAATTGCAACATAAATTGTGAGGCAGATGATATCCACTGGTGTGATAAAATTAAAGAGATTTCCCAAAAGTACTGAGAAAATGAGTGGAATCTTCGGATCACTGCAAAATTGTTTCATAATAATTTTAATAACTAACATTTATTTAGCATCTGGTATGTGTCCTGTGCTATGTTAAGTACTTTACATGCTTTATCTTAGTTAATACTCACTGTACCCCTCAGAGGTTGGTACTAATACTTTCCCCATCCTACAGATTAGGAAACTGAGAGGTTAATTAAGTCCTTGGTCTTAAGTAACTTTATGGAACACAAAGTACAGAGCAAAAATCATTTGTCCAGAACCTAGTTAGGGAAAGAAGTATAGTTTTCAGTGTACTTTTCAGTGACACTTTAATTCTAAGAAAACTTTGTTCACATCCTCTTGGATGAACTGATGACTAGTTTGGTGTTTTGGAAGGAGTGTTTCTCTGAGGTCACATTGCAGGCACTTTCAAAAGGGTTTCCCTCAAAGGTGTTTCATTTATTAGTATCAGCCAAAGGATCTCACTGAATGACTAATTTTAGTAATTTTGAACAGCAAGACTCTGTTGAATCATTCTCTTCAGAAATAACACCCTGATTCATCAGATCAGTTTTTTAACATTAATTATATTTAACATCTGACATTTTCTTTACCCCTTTTCCACATCACTGAATACTGAGAAGAAAATAAGACAAGCCAAACCCAGATTATGGCTACAATAATAATGGATCATTAATTAATTAAAGTGAAAACTGAATGGCTTCAAAAGCCTATGAAGTTTAAAAAAATCTTACTTTTTTAAAAGGTAGAAATACTTTTTCTTGAAGACTGTTTGGTGTTAATTTTTACTCCAAGTTGCATGATACAAATTGTATGTTTTTATATGCAAAAAAATTATTTTTAATGTGATTAATCTAAACTGAAATGATCAGGAAGGAAGCTTCTACCTAAAACTAGCTGCCCTTCTAAATATTTGTGAAACTGCAATTACATATACTGAACAGCTAAGGCTTCTAAAATAGTCACTAATGTTTGTACAATAAAGTATATACTAGAGTATGCCTTGGCCTTTAATTGAAAAGAGGTTAATGTTTGAACCCATGATCTAGGTGGGCAGAAAGAAGATGTCAAAAACATAGGATCAGAGGGAAGCGGATGTGGCTCAATCAGTAGGGCTCCCATTTACCATATGGGAGGCCCCGGGTTCGGTTCCCGGGGCGTCCTGGTGAAGGCAAGCCGGCCCACGCGGCGTGGTGAGCTGACGCAGCAGGACGACCCAGCAAGGGGAGACAAGCGGACACAGAAAAACACACAGCAAATGGACACAGCGAGCACAAGCAGCAAGGGGGGGATAAATGAATAAATTAAAAAAATCTTTTTAAAAAAAAACAAAAAAACATAGGATCAGGCCACCACCATGCTGCTCTCCTGGCCTGGCTGAGAGGACAGCTGAGGGAGGTGAGGATGAGGGACGGAGCTGTGTCTGTTTCACGTCAGCCCAAGGTCTGTTAATGAGAAGAATGGACACCACGATTTTGCTTAAATGACCTGCAAAGTATGCTGCATAAGAGATAAATCTAAGGATATTTTGTCTTTATACTAAGCATTAGGCCAGTTTGTTCTCAAATTAAATAGAATCTCAGCATCTAGATTAGTTGTTGGATGAACATCATGCAAATCCTCCATATCCCCTGAAGGGGTGCAGATTGGCTCCAGCTGGCTTCAAGGCCCTCAGAATCGCATCCCTTCAATGGCCCAGGGAACCCCTGGCTCCCTGTTGGATATGAGTCTTCAGAACACTTTTTAAAGCATCACTCACCACCCCCAACTTCACTGCATCGGCTGCAACAACTCATACTGAGGCTTGGCCCAGGTGACTGCATTGGAGTGAGAAGCTGCTGGATTCTGAGTGTGTTCTATGGTGTACAATGGAATTTGGCCATCTGGTCCACGTCCTGACAGCATAATAGTCAATCGCTATAGTTCAGACATCTATTGGGAGAAACCATTTAGCGCATCCTGTCAACTCTCAAGACGACATACAATATATCTGTTGGAAGGGCACCTGAACTCTTGCCAGGGGTGGAGGAAGGGCAGCTGTTTTTACCCAAGGGTGGGCGCGGAGTTGCAGCTTGGAACATTTTCTGGAACCTCACGTGGAACAAGGGAGAGAAAGAATGCACCTGGGTTGAGTGAAGGGACGCCATTGCTCAGGGTCTTCAGGGCAGCTGGCTCCCATCCGTGGCTCTGTAGGGGATTTGAGAATTTTTGTGAGGTGCACCCAGGTGGGACTGAAACATGCCCCCCCCCAAGGCCTTCCTTGCAGGTTATCACCCATTCTGGCTTCTGCACAGGGACTTAGCATATTTCTGGGAGGGATATCACCTAACTGCACCAGATGTGTCTGAGGCCTTAGGCTTTGTGTGGATATGTTGTGGGCCTCGCTGGGATCCTGAGGCTGGTCCATTTCACCATAAGATGACTTGGAAATTTTCTGTAGGCTCACTGTATGAAAGGGTATTGAGTGTCCTCAGGAGGCCAGGCACAGGTGTGTGTATGTGGGGGAAACCTGGCACCATCATCTTTAAACTGTACACGCTTTGTGAGGACAGAAACTCTACAATGTTATAACCACAGTGACAACAGTATGGAGAAAAATAACAACACCTAATAACAGTGACAATGAAAATCCAAATAAAATTTCTTAAGAGGGGAGAACAGCATCAACACCACTCAGAGGAATAAGGAGGCCTTCAAAGATATTTCTAGGAGGGCCCTAAGACCATGGGGTCCCAGCCAGGGATGGCTTCCAATCAGGGGATAAACCCATCAGAGGCCTCCTGCTGCATCTGGTACTAGCCTGATCCAGTCTAGGCAGGGGACTTCAAACATTTTCCTTAAGAGCTGAGGCAGGTGAGATACAAACGTGGGCCTCTCCTGTTGAATAGATGTGATTCTGACCCACAGAGGTACGGGATGCCATCCAGGGACCTCCTACTTCATGGGCTCTATTGATGACCACCTGGGGGGACATGAAAAATGGTTGAAATGTTCATACAACCACAGAGCAACAACTGGGAAACAGGCAGGGTTTGCGGTTCCCTAACACCCCATGCTCACCTAAACCATAAACCCAAACCTGAAACCCAAACCCAAACCCTCCCCTAGTATATAGTATAGATAAAATCATCCTGGAAATATCCCCAGGTGAGTCTCTTGCCTTATACAGTGAGTCCCCTTGACATCCATGGTAGGTCATATCATAGGTTCTTGAGACTATCATAGCAGAAACACCACCAGCCTGAGAGAGGGGACAGCATGAAAGACTGGATTCCTAAATATCTACAGGATGGAAACAATCTGGTAAACTACTTGACTGAACACATGATACCCTTTATGGTAAAGGAATGATTACAAAAGTCAATCAATAAGCATATTAATAGAACATAGGGAAAAAATGATGTGATCATCTCAACTGACACAGAAAAAGCATTTGAAAAATTCCAACATGCTTTCATAATAAGACATTCACAAAGTTAGCAATAGAAGGGAACTTTCTAAATAATAAAGGGCATTTATGAAAAGCCCACAGCTAAAATTAGACTCAATGGTGAAAGACTGATAGGATTTTCCCCTAAGATCAGGAACAAAACTTTCACCCTCCTCTTCAACACTGTACTGGAAGTTCTAGCCACAGCCATTAGACAAGAAAAAGAAATAAAAGGCATCCACATTGGAAAGCAAGTAAAATTCTCTACTCAAATATAAATTCAAACTGAAGGCCAAATTACGAAGATCGTGTCTCCAAGAAACTAGGAAATATACAACAAAACACATGGCCTTACGACTAAGACAATAGGAAAGGATGAACATTTTAAGTTAGACAAGCCCCTGACAAGAGGTCTCCATTGAACACATGTCACTGTTACAAAAAAAGAGGCCACTGGGCCCAAGACTGCACAGCTATTAAGGGAAAAGAAAGGGCTTATCCCTCTCTCGAGAAGATTTTTGAGTCCCACCCAAGGAAGTAATTATCCTGTGCCCTCATTTACTGCTCAACTCCTAGAGAGAAATTACAAGTATAAGGGCATAAACTACATTTCTTATGGACATGGGGACTACTCATTCCATGCTGAATACCAGTCCATTCCTGACCAGCTTCCTGGGAGTGGTCAAACCTTACCTTTGATGGGCTTTGATGATTTACCCCATCATTTACTGTCTAAACCACTTGACATTTCCCTGGGTCCTTTCAGGCAAACCTTATCTTCCTTCCCAGTCCTACTACACCAGAACATTTATTAGGGAGAGTTAGGCTATCAAGACCAACTGTGACCCCAAAGGACTCATTTTACAAGTTCCAGACTCATCTTTATCACATTATGTTCTCTTTAACAGCTTTATCTGATTTCCCAAAGTTCCTCTGTCCTTTTGAACCTCACCAGCCTACAAACCACCTAAGTGAGGAACTAACTAGCCTATTATGTAGGAGTCCTACGTCCTTGTGAGCAAAAATCCCAATAATATTGGACATAGATGGGGTGTAGAAACCCTTAAAGTAGACATAGATCCATCCATGCCCCTTCTTAAGATTCTCTCTTCTAGAAACACAGTACCTCCTCAGGTACTGGCTCCAAAGGATCATAAAGTAGCTAAGGAACAATTCCAACACTATTTGCATATCTACTGTTAAGACCATGCTGTTTCAGTTTAAGGGAAGACTATCTCCTCACATTGAACAGCCACCATTAGAATCTTTCCCTTCCCTAAAGAAAACAGCAGTTAAGAGCTGCCTTAGTTCTCACAGGATTCCGCAGAAGTGGATTCTCAAATTTTCCCATGATTGCTTCCCCTGCTATGCAATGACTAAAGTATCAGTTCCTGAACCCTTAATTTGTGCTCATCATGTAAACAGGCATGTGAATATCATAAAGGCTCATTTTTATCACCCCCACTTTGGGACTGCCTAATGACAATTTACCTCCTCATTCATGGGCATGAACAAGAACAAGAACATGTCCTTGGTGTAGTGTCCTACAAGCCAAATGGATGCCACAGGGAAATTAGAGCCTAACCCTGAATCGGGCATCTGAGACAGAGAGCTTCTTGCCTGTGAGCAGTAGCTGCTACTGCCAAGTTGTTTCTTACCATCTCTGACTTAGTTCTAGGTCATGCACTCAATGTCTATGTCCACCATGCTCTGAAATTTTACCACTTACTGAAAACACAACACTTTTAAGCCCCTAAATTCACCGCTTATGAAATATTGTTATCCTCCCACCCCAAAACTAGCACATTGCAATTCACCTCTGTCAAAACTTTAAGTCTGCTACCCCACTTCCTTTACCTGGTGAAGGAATCTTTCCAGTAACTAACTTGTCCTAGACCACATTTATCCACTTACTCTCTGTCATATGATAGCTCCAACCTCCAGAAGGAGGATATAACTTTCCAAGCCGGCTGTGCCATTCCTGATCAAAACAAACCCCTTAAATATCAAGCCCTGCAAAGTGTCAAATCTGCCCAAGTAGCTCAATTAATTGCTCTGACTTGGGCATGGTTAAAAAATGGAAGCAGAAAGGGCTAACATATACACAGAAAGTCGCTATTATTTGGAGTTGCGCTTGTTTTGAGGATGTTATGCAAACAGAGATTGTATGATGGCAGCAGGGTCTACAATTAAACATGGGCAACAGAGAGCAGAGCGCCTGGAAACCTTTTGATTGCCACATAAGGTCACTGTCATTAAGAATGAAAGTCATAGCACAAAAAACTCAAAGAAAGCTTGAGGGAATAAACAGGCTGACAAATATGCTAAGCTAACTCCCACTTCCACAGAACCTCAAGGTCAAATTCAGGTGATATCTAGCCATGGGACTGTACTGCTATTCCTGTTCTCCCCAGTACAGACCCAAGCCCATGGTGGGATTATGCTCCCTCATTACATGATCCCTAATCCAATTTCTTTAATCAGCCTCCAAACAATGTCATATATGAGATCTATGTGGCCCAAACAACAGATTCTGGGATAGAAAAGATTGGTTGGGGAAAATTGGATGTATTGTTTATCCCAACAGGCTCTGGAAACACCCAGATGGCTGCTTATGGTGACAATGTCCCTTGCCCAACAAATTGTGGAAAGCCCACACAATTTGACACATGATAGACAAGATGTGGGTTATTTTAGAAAAACTGTGGCTTGGACCCTTCAACTTTTATTTGGATCTGATAGTTGCCATTTGCATCATTTACCATAAATTATCTGAAAAACTGGAGGAAAAAAACACATAGGATCAGATAGACGAACTTAGAAAGAAATCTTTTTCTCTTGATAAAATTAAAATGCCGGTGAAGGACAACTGTTATTTTGGGCCATCCAATATCCTTTCCCCTTGTTTTGATAACACCCCTCTGATTTTCAGGGGATCTGCCTATCTCTATCAGTACCATCTTACTGGGTCTGTGAAGCTATTGAACAGTGAAAAGAGGGGTAGATTGGTACTTCCTCCCAATCTCTACTTACTTTTGTCAAGACAAGTCAAATAGAAGTCCCAGGGATTTGGCTCAAGGTTGTTGCTGAGTCTTTTGATTATAGGTCCTCAAAGAGATTGTCTCTATCCTTCCAACCAGATCCCTGCCATTACTCTGCTCTTATCTTTCAGGAGGAAAGTGGCTGTGCTTCCATTTCTTAGATGCTGAGATCTATTCCAAATTCTTCTACTAACTTGTTTCTTTAAGTTAGTTTCTGTAGCTTGCAGATAAAGTACATATAGGATTATGTCCTTTCTCTTTCATAGAAAAATATTTAGAAACTCTTTTATTCTGTTTAACATTCTACATGAGAACACACCTTTTCTGAGAATGAGTTTTGGTCTTAACAAATATAACATTTTCAGTGTGTAATGATCTCTTATTCATTAAAAGAATAATCTAAATTCTGTGTCATAACAGATAGAAGTAACTGCATACAGTAAAAACAAGAGTTCTCTTTCTTCATTCATTTCTTAAGCTGCATAATTTTGAGGTACCATCGATGGAAAGAACAGAAAGTTTAAAACTTTTTTCTTTCTGAAACTTTTCAGTCTGTCTTCTAGTGTATTGTAAAAACCTAAGAAAGGTTGTGAGGGCTCTCTTTTTAGGTATTAAAAACAGATAAGAGTGGAGTGGGTGTAGCTCAATGGTTGAATGCTTGCTTCACATATATGATATGAGGTACTAGGTTCAATTCCCAGTAACTCCTAAACAAAAAAGAGAGTATGCTGTTAAAAACAGGTAAGAAACTCTTTCTGGGTTAGGCAAAATATACCTCCTAAAGATACTGAAAACATTTTTTAAAAGATAATTCAAGGGAAAATCACTTAGTTCTCAATTATCTGGCCGCTTAGAGTAAAAATTGTTAGCAGTTTGAGGTTTGAGTTGATCATACCAATTGAATATAGATCGAGCCATTCAACAGCATCAGTCACTGAGGAGTGACAGTCACTTGTCTGGTCTCAGATACAGCCTCCCCACCAGTCAACAGGCTAACCTGATTAAGACCACCCAAGATGTCTCATTATGCTCAGAAACAATATCCATCATATCTGTTTTATTTTAATTATGAAATATATATGCACAGAGGAGTGCCTAAAATTACAGTTTAAGAACGATTATAAAATGAACACATTCAGGTCTGTTTTTACATTAATTACACTAACATTTTATATTTGCCTACCAAAACTCCCAAGGCCAAGGTTTCATGCCCCTTTTGTAATGACCCATAGGCCTTGTCTTTTCCTCAATCAAAGTACTTGTCACACCATTTCTTCTCTATATGTCAGCTCCCAATGAATGATTGTGAGTTCACGCATAAAATTCATTAAGGACATGTATTATGCATTGCTACCACTGTATCCCCACAGCCTGGCACTTAGTAGGTAACTTAATAAGTGATTATTAATAAGTGAATGAATGAAAATGAATAAATAACCCATCACTGTCTTCAAGTAGTATCAAGGATCATTGTAGGAGAAACTAGTGAAACAACAATTACATACAACTTGCTAAGTGTTTTGATAAGAAGAGCACAGGTGGGGGTGAGAGTCAAGGGATTGGCACCCACCTCAACCAAAGCATCCTTGAGAGAGTAAGCTGAGACCTAGTGAAAGACCCAGTCAGAGAAGGCAGCAGAAAAGCCATAAAATACAGGAGGAGCAAGAAACAAGGCAATGTGAGATGATAGTAAGCGACTAAGATACATTCTAAACCAATGGTTCTTAACCTGGACTCTGCAGACCCTCAAAGGGTCTGTGGATAGAATTCATAACAACCATGAAATAATGGGAAATGGGAAAAAATTTACATCTTTGTGTTTGTTAACCTCTAAATGAATTTTGAATATCCTTTGATTACAAATGTAGGCAACAAATCACTGTAGTATTAGCAGTACTTGTGACTTTGTCACCAAAAGAAATGCCGGAAAATTTCCGATCACATTAGAGTTGTGGCTATCTTGAAATATGGCTTACCCTCATTGATGATTTAATGTTATAGCAGTCATTGAACCTACCAATAAATCTTGTCACTTAATGTGTTAGTAAATACATAATTTACTATATTCACAAATTTGGTTTTTTAAAAAATTATTTAGATATCTATTTCACTGTAATTAATTTCCTTTGTAACTCTATGTGTTTTATTTTATGCATTTAAAAATACTGTTCCGAGAAGGGGTGTATAAACTTTTTCAGACTGGCAAAGGGGTCCATGACAACAAAAAATCTAAGAATCCTGGCTCTAAAGCTTCCCAAGATGGGAATCAGAGAAATGAGACTTTTAGAGGGAAGAATAGACAGGAGCATTAGAGCCAGGCCTCTCACTAGAATCACCCAGTTGGTCCTGGAAGAGTTTTTCCTGCATATCATTATATTCCATTCATCCCTGTGTGGAGCTCACCCACAACAGAAACAATATTTGCATTTAACTTTATCCAAAACAATTAAGGCACAAACTAGCTATAGTGATTCCATTATACCAGGGTACAACTTAGGATTTTGAACAAATTACTTTTTTATAACTTGCAAAAAATGATGGGCCAAATATTAAGATTTAGGAGATGAATACATAAATTATTTGAAAGCAAATTTATGAAAAGAAAAAAATCATAATTATCATCATAATAAATCATCTTGAATTCGTACATGATTTCTTTTTTTTACAAACTCTCAGTTTCTGTTTGTTTGTGAATACTTTATATTCACCTTCATATTTGAAGGACAGTTGTGCTGGGTAAAGAATTCTCAGCTGGCAGTTTTTCTCTTTCAGTTTCCTAATTGTATCATACCACTGTCTTCTCACCTCCATGGTTTCTGAAGAGAAATCTGCACAAAGTCTTACTGGACGCCCTTTGTATGTGATTGTTTGCTTCTCTCTTGCTGCTCTGAGCATTTTCTCTTTATCTTTTACATTTGACATTCTGAATAATATGTGTCTTGGCGTAGGTCTATTTGGATTTATTCTTATTGGGGTACGGTGTGCTTCTTGGACATG
>JAKSZT010053929.1:23876114-24166793 GCA_026826555.1 Tolypeutes matacus | reverse complement strand
AGGGTGCCGGCAGCAGCAGAAGCTGCTACTTGCAACTCACAGTTCTGTAGTCGCGATTTCCCTCTTCTGTCCCTCTCTCTTCTGGGTGGTGTGCAGCCTTCACCTGGTGACCTAAACCCTAGAAGATCTTTTTCGGGGCTGTTTTCAGCTTGTCCTCTAGCTATTTTTCTGGAGAAGAGATTCCCGTGTCTTACTAGTCCGCCATCTTCCCGGAAGTCCATGATTTCTTTTCAAAGCAGTTTCACATCTACTAATGTCCTTAAAAACAAATCTTTGAAATATGAGCACACACTTGTGTGTATACATGCATGTTATTTACCAGAAAATGATGTTAATCATCAAACTTCTTGTCCTACATTTCTTTTTATGATCACAGCACCTAAATTTCTTTTTGTTGAGGTTCTCAATATTTTAACATGACCACATGTTGGGTTTAGCCTCATTTTTAATTTCTTCATATTTAACTTTCAATTTGTGTCTTCTAATTTCCTGTCTCTACAAATGGTATTGGCAGATGGCAGATTGTCTGTTCCTTTTATTTCTTTCCAAACATGGATATATTGTTTCTAGCCAATATCTTTTTTTTTTTTTTTTTTTTGAGGTACCCGGGGCTGGGGATTGAACCCTGGACCTCATATGTGGGAAGCCAGAGCTAAGCGCAACCACTGAGCCACATCAGCTCCCCGAGTTGGTTTTTATCATTTGTTGTTTGTTTTTGTTTTTTCAGGAGGCACCGGAAACTGAACCCAGGACCTCCCATGTGGGGGGCGGGAGCTCAATCACTTGAGCCACATCCACTCCCCTCTAGCCAATATATATATATATATTTTTAAGATTTTATTTATTTATTCATTTATCCCCGCCTTGCTGCTTGTGCTCGCTGGGTCAGCTAACCACGCTGTGCGGGCGGGCTTGCCTTCACCAGGAGGCCCCGGGAACCGAACCCGGGGCCTCCCATATGGTAAACGGGAGCCCTACTGATTGAGCCACAGCCACTTCCCTCTAGCCAATATTTTGACAGGAAAAACCCAGCTCTTGGTTTCAGAAGGCTTGCCACTTGGTTTCCTTGGAGTTCTTAACACCATCCTGCCTCTTTCCCACTAAAAATACCTAGATAAAAGTCTGATTGAATCATCTAAACCCCTTGACCTCTTCCTATCAAGAGTTTACCCAGCTAATAACAACTAATACTACTATTTTATAAATAATTACATCAAATGTTTCTCAGAATTCAAATTTAAAAAGCCATCTCTCCGAGTCGTAGCAAAATATCTAAAATTTTGCTTAAATTGTTCAAATCATCTGTGAAAAACTCATGAGACTTTCCTCCAATGACATATTTTGGTTGAATATTGATTTCCTCTTAATTTTTGTTTTTTGATTTGCAAATTCTTGACAACACATTCCCAGGACATTTGTGAGGTAATGTGTACTCAACAACGCAAAAACAATTCCAGAATGTATTCTTTTCCCAGCCCAGGCCACATTTCTTCAGTGTCTCCCTGATTGAAGCAGTAGTAACCAAACTAGGGATCTAAAGCCTCTCTACTCAAAGTAAGCCTCCCTACTCAGAGCAGCAGCAGAGGCATCACCTGGGGACTTGCTAGAAATGCATATTCCTAGGCCCCACCTTATAGAATTGGAATCTGCATTTTAACCAGACCCTCCCAAGTGATTCATAAAGGGTTTAATCTGGAGCGCCTACTCTATAGGATTGGTAGTGATTGTTTGGAGATACAATTTTAAGATGAAATCCTCAGTCAAATTTGAGTTCGGTGGAAAAGAGTGACAGAATGGACAACTGACAGAGTGGTTACCTTGGGAAAGGGGTATTAAAATTGCATGTACAATACCAGTGTAAACTCTTCTAACTGTTCCTTGTCCTCTACCCTATCAAACCAACTTTATCTTACATTTCCCCACAACACATTTCTTTTCTAATTTGGTCAGGCCAATCCTTACACTGTCCTGCAAATATACTACCTTAACCTTTTCTTGTGTCTTTACTTATCATGTTTCCATTCCTGGAATCCTCTCCCTTCTACCACACATTTCAAGGCACAGCTCAAGGCCTAGGCTTTCTAGGAAACTTTCCCTGATTTTCCTTCATGGATTTCCTCCTTGCCTCAACTGCCTATAACGCTCAGCTAGCAAATACTACATGCTAGTCCAGGGCTATCTGCTATTTTCATTTTCAACTCTTGTTTTTGGTATGCTAGACTTGTCTCTACTTAACTGATAGCATCAAAAAGGCAGGAATCTTGTCATACTTTTATTGCAAACTTCCCTGTGCTCAGATGCTCTCCAGATCCTGCCTAATGGTTATTTTATGTATTTTCCCAATGAAGTTCACACAACAGTTTATCTTAACATTTTTACTGATTAGAAGATACCAGAATATCCTTTCTGCAAAAAGTAATTGCACCTGATACTTGAACATTATATTCCACAAGCACTAATCGGTAACTTCTTGGAAGTAGCCATGATATGGAATCTTTATAGTACCAATTTGTTGAATTCATATATGACACTAATTTAAATTTCGTCTTAACTTGAATTCCCTCACTGACAAAGCTTTTGCTGAAAAAGAACCAGAAAATGCTGTATTCATATATGTAGTCTACATGATATTGAATAGGAAGCAATTTTACTATCATGTCTTAGAGCTACTGCAGCTGGGTAGTTGGGAGAAGGAATTCAAAGACATGACTCAGAAAGGACCATGGTGCTGTACAATGAAAAGGTTTGTTTTCAGCCCAGAGTCCAAGCTGAAAATGATTCTTCCCACCCAAAGGGGTTTAAATTCATGTCAGCAAATTAAATACTGACTGTGGTAGAAGAGATGAAGCCAAGATGACACTGAATATTCCAAAAGACTGACTGGGACTCTAAGGATCTGCAAGTCCTCCCCCAGGGCCGCCATTAGCTCCCTTGAACACTTCTAGAGGAGAGAGAAGGGACAGTAGAGGGAGTAGAAGGAGGGTCTGGCTTGGGGAGGTGAGTGAGGAGGAGCAAGAGGGTATCTGTTCAGTTCAGTTATAATTCTATTTGAATGCTGCCACCCACTCATCCTGCCGCTGGTCTGGGCATTGATGTATGTCCTACGGCAGTTTCCAGGGCTAGACAGATCACATTCTCTTTGGCAATGACACAAGGGCATTAGCTTTCTATTCTTTGATAAACTTGTTCCTATGCTCATGCCATCTTCCCTGAAACCTTTCCCCTTTAAGAACCTCATCTTTACTTACCTAGACTACCTATGCTTGAAAGAAAAAAGAGGAACCCCCTCTTTTAAAATTTGTGTTGGGTGTAGGGAAGCTGCCTCAATATTTGCTGGGTCTGGAGCAAGGGTGCAAACGGAGGTTCATAAACATGTCTAAATATTTAAAAGTTTAAATTAAATGAAAAAACTCTTAAATAAAATATGTTCTATCCTACTTCCTTGACCTGAAAATCCAGGTTCAAATTTAGAAGACTTCAAAGTGTTTGGAGGCCCACAATGAAATGTGGCAAGTAGGGGAGACCCAGCCTTTGGCCTGGCCTTTTGCAGACCACTTTTCTCCTCTTATATCTGTCTCCATATTGTCCTGCACTACAAAGGACCTCATCAGCACTGCGTGGACATGTAGCCATTAGGTACAGGTATGTCCATGACTTTCCCCCTAAACAGTTGCCCTTAATCAAAATCTCAGGAGATAGTTTATCCCTTTGGGGGATAAACAAGGCAAAAAGGGCAGTGTGGGCCCAACAGGCTCAGAGCCTTTTGGGCAGGGAGTTCTGGGGTCTCTGGAACACAGAGGAGAGGGTGGTCTTAGAAAGGAGAGTACAGGCTCCATGGAAAGGGGCATGAGTCGAATCTCTAATACATGAGGCCCAAGGCAAGGTGTTCTCTAGCCCAGGTCTGGGTGCTGTAGTGAGGTGGTGGAGGGGGGTAGATAGGGAAGGGCTTCTCCATTAGTACAAAAAAACTCGCTGCTGCACAGCAGAGAGAATGCAGAGAATAAGCCTAACAGAAAACACACACACTAACTACACAGGCCAGAGTTACAGTCTCTGGGAATGTCCACACAAGCAGGCATCCACTATTTTCAGCTGATATTGGAAAGAACTCAAGTCCTTCACACAGAGCAATTGAGAAAGACTTCACATTTCAATAAAGTATACTTGAGGGAGTAAGAGCAGCTCAGTGGTTGAATGCCTGCTTCCCAAGTACGAGGTCCCAGGTTCAATCCCTGGTACCGCCTAAAAAAAAAAAAAGTATATTTGGGGTCATATGTATATTCATCTTCCTGTGATTTTTACTAAAGCCCCTGATACAAGATGCAGACTCTCAGCACAACCAGGATGGGACATAGAGAAGAGGATTCCCAGAATCTCAAAGAAAAAGAATCTAGACCATATTAAGGTAGAGATTATGTTGTTGGTGGCATATTTTATGATATAACCTTTTGGTCTGCTGTAGAGTAAAATGTATATAGTTCTCTGTTCAGCATTATATATATATATTTTTCATATATGAATGTATATATATGTGAAGATATATATCCCTGTGTTATATTTATGAATCCTCTAAGTGATTAGATTTACAGATACTTAACACAGGCAGTGGTGTGCTGGAGCCGGCTCCTACCAGTCCAAGAGAAACAATTGTGCACATTTCTTCCCAACCTTGCCTTTGAGTGATTTCTCAACAGTAGCTTCAAATCAGCCTTGGTGGGAGTACTTTTTAACACCATGGAAAACACTGCAAATCAGGATGTGTCTTCTCCTGAAAAGACATTTGTTAAAAATTTACCAGTATATCACAGTATCTAGGCCCAAATGGACAAAAACATCAGATGTCACCCCCTTGCTTAATGAAGCTAATTTCTGAATATGTTACATACTTTTTACACACATAAGCACAATTTATATACTTATAGCTAAATCTCCCTTTCATATATATTTAGTCAAAACTACTTTAGATCTGTTTTCAAAGCTTATGAACAAGAAATGTTAGTATTAAAATTTGTTGGTGTTACCTCCTAGATTGTTTTATACAAATGTAGTGTTAAAAAAAAATGACTGATTGCCCAGAAAGGTAATAAAAACTTTGTTCTGTGTTTAGGTAAGATGAGGAAAAATTTTATCCCGCACCTGGTCAGAAAGCACTACTTAGCATTTGAGAATAATTGTGAACTGGCACAAAGGCATTCTCATGTTGATGGTTTTGCTCTGGGGTTTGTTTTCTGAAACTGCCTCGAGCACCAAATCCAAAAAAAAACAGGTATGTGTTCATTTCCTATGGGAATCTGTCATCCCTTTGGTTTCCCTCTCCTGTAAGAAGTAGAAAATTCAAATTTCTCCTTCAGGTCGTGCTTCAGCACGCCAACGGCAGAGCCGCACACCTGCTCCACCTTCTTCGCGCGTCACTCAGCATTGGGTGGGGGAAGGCATTGAGAGGGCAGCTAAGGATGTTCATTAGCACTGGAAGGCCTGGGCACGGCCTCAGCTGGTTTAGATGTCTGAAGGCATAAAGCTGCAAAATTTGGAAAAATCAGAACTGCAGGGCAAACTAGCCACCTAACTCCTTTACCAGAAATGAGGACAGAAAACCGTTTTGGCTTTCAGCACAGTTTGTAGACTACTAAAGGCATGTGTCATTACACCAGCCTTGCTCTGATTTATTTGTATCACCTGTGGAGAAAAACCAGGGACCATAAAGAAATTACTCTGAAAAGTTCTTTTGCTAGAAGAGTTGTGGTATTTTCTTAATGGCCTGGTCTATACTTGCTCTTAAAATGAATTTGTGGAGTTGCACTGGAACGTTTCTTACCTGAATTGACTTTAACAGCTCTGACCAGGCTGGAGTTTGTCTACTCCAAGTAAATATTTTATTCCTAATCAAAGTTTAAAGAATAAGGATCTTATTTAGAATAAGTATTATATTGTAGATACCCATTAATTTACTGCGGTAGGTTTAATAATGGCCCCCCAAAGACTGCCACATCCTAATCCCCAGAACCTCTGAATATGTTACCTAATTTAGTGTATTATTATCCTAGGGCAGCTAGGAAATAAACTTGGTGTTTTAAAACAACAGGCATTTGTTCTCTTGCAGTTTTGAAGGCTAAAAGCCTGAAATCAAGGTATCACAGGGCCACATTCCCTCTGCAGGCCCGAGGGAAGAAGCCTTCCTTGCCTCTTCCAGCTGCTGCTGGCTCCTAACAATCCCTGGCATTCCTTGGCTGGCAGTCGCAGCACTTCAATCTTTGTCTCCGTCCTCATGTGGCCTTCTTCCCTATGTCGCTTTGCTTTCTCTTCTCATAAAGATACCAGTCATTGGATTTAGGGTCCATCCTAACTCCAGTATGATTTCATCTCAAGATCTTATTTTCAATTAAGGTCATAGTCACGTATCAGGGGTTAGGACTTGAAACTATTGGGAGGGAGTAGGAGAGAGGCATGATTCAACTTAGTATATGTGGCAAAAGTGATTTTGCAGATGTGGCTTAAATTTAGGATCTTGAGATGAGATCATCCTGGATTTTCTGGTGCATTTAATGTAATCACAAGGGTCCTGCTAAAAGGGCGTCAGGTGGGTTAGAGTGAGAGAAGCAGAGGAAGATTTGAAGATACTATGCTGCTGGTTGATGATGGAGAAAGTAGCCTCTAGCCAAGGACTGGCGTCTTAGAAAATGGAAAAGGCAAGGAGATAGATTCTCACCTAGAGCCCCCAGAAGGAATGCAGCCCTGCTGGCACCTTGCTTTTAGCGCAGTGAAAGCCATTTTGGACTTCCGGCTTCCAGTACTGTAAGAGAGAAAATTTGTGTTGTTTTAAACCACTAAGTTTCTGTTAAGTTGTTACAGCTGCAATTGGAAAATAATATATTTACAAAGCAAAATGTAAAAGCCTATTCAAATTTTATGGGGAGAAAATTGCATTATATCTGAAATCCACAAAATCAGAGACCATATGGATTATATTTCACCCCACACTGTTACTTGTCATAATTATATGCAAATGACTATCCATGATTCTATTCCCAAGGTACTTGTGTCTCAGTAACACTGGTTTTATTTTTAATGCTAAAGGATAATTTTTAGGCTTAATGAAATATGCAATACCATCAGCAGATGTATGTAAAACATTAACATGGTTCACCACTGCTGAAGCAGATAGGTTGTCAGTAAATTATGATAACTTGACTTTTTGATGAGTAAAATCCTACCTTCTGTGGAAATGGAGTTTGTGTGTACATGCCATTAACTAGAAGTGTGGTAGAAAAGAACTCATGTTAAAAAATGCTATCTAAAACTTCATGGGGAATGCTAAGTTTGATTCTCCCCAGTTTCTCTCTCTCCCTCTCTCTCTCTCTCTCTCTCTCTCTCACACACACACACACACATACACACACACACACAGGCAAGGGCATGTGATGAGTGAGTTGCCGAGGTGCACAGGGACAGAGAGGGATAGCCCAACAGTCACTGAATCTCTGTGCTGAGTGAAGCTGAGGTGACACTGGTAAGGCAGTTATTGAAGAGAAACAGTCAAATGAGGTACAATCCTACAAATGAGCCATAAACTCAAAGACGACTACAGGTTTCAGTCAATTTTTTTTTTTGACATAAGAAAACATAAGACAAAAAAAAAAAAAAAAAAAAAAAAAAAAAAAAAAAAAAAAAAAAAAACAAGTTCTAAGAGGAGGAGGCCTGGATTGGAGAAAATCCTGACCTACGTGGAAAAAAGCTTGTTATTATCACATGGGACCTGTGGCTTCCAGGGTGGCTGTGGAAGGACTGACCAATGGTGGCAACCCATTTTGGTAAAGATCATTCTGATGTTCATTGGCTGAATTTAGCAAAAGTAAGGTAACAGAGTTTTAGGTATTAGATTTCCATTTTTGAAGTCCGCCACTTTGATGAGATTTGGGGAAACTACCCAGATATGGGGGCAGGGCAGCAGAAATCCTGATCCCTTGGTTTCTCTTTATTTAGCAAATAGAAGGTTATTTAGGGGACTCTGGATGTGTCAGGGCTGTGCAATGAGCCAAGTGTATTAGCAGATAGGTCCTGAGTCCATATCCACCTGATGTGGAATTGGTGAGACCCTTAATAAAGCAGGAGTTGCTGTCAGTTTTCCAGTGAGTATCAAAAGCTAGCAAAGCTTGTCTAGGAGAATAAGGCTAGGGTGTCCTGA
The DNA here is from genome assembly GCA_026826555.1 of Tolypeutes matacus. Classification (NCBI taxonomy): domain Eukaryota; kingdom Metazoa; phylum Chordata; class Mammalia; order Cingulata; family Chlamyphoridae; genus Tolypeutes; species Tolypeutes matacus. Next base: position 24,158,611 of record JAKSZT010053929.1, on the reverse strand, counting down.
TTCCCTTGCTTAGAGGGGCTTCATTAATTGTCTCTATTTCCATTCAGTTGCTCCCATTATACTGTTGTTATCATTGATGACCAGGTTTCTCCATCTCCTACATCCATGTCTACCGAGCTGGCCATGCTCTAAAAAAAAAAAAAGTATATGGGAGGAAATGCATCATGATCATCTTCTCTTTTTCCTTCCCCAACCACATTATTAAAGCAGCTCAACTTAGACCCCAAAGCAGTAGTTTGTAAAATGTATTGTTTCACAGAACTACAGACCTCTTTAAAAACCGAATAAAAAATATATCTCTCTACTCCCTACCCAAATAGGAGAAAGTATGTATGCACACACTTACACACCAAATGTAACATATATTTGCAGGAGTTTGTGGACCCCCTGAAATCCATTTATCAAAGTCCAAATAAAAAAGCTCTTTCCTTAAAGGGTGGTTTCACCTTGTTTTGGGGTTGCCAAGAGCTTTAAAGAAAGAGGAGAAAGCATGCATACGATGTATGTGCCTTTTTTTAGATAGCTTGGATCTCTCCATGCGCTGTTGGAGAGTTGAAAAGCAAATAAACGTCAACAGTTCTGAATCCCAACATTGTTTTATGACAACCTTCCCATATTTGCCAACTTGCTGCTTAACAACAATTCTGTTGACAGTGTGCAAAAAGCTTTCCAGGTCCTCCCAGGTAAATAATCCACTCCTACAGATCACCTGGCTGCCCAACTGAACTCTGATTCACACAGAATTCATGAAGATGAATCATTCTTTTTGCCAAATGTACCTTGACATATTATAGATTTTACTTCTCCGTGCTATCTTTTCATATACTAATCTCAGCAAAGACAATTATAAGAGGGTATCAGTTTTAAGTGAAAGTCTATGACTAAAATGAAATAAAACCTTAAAGTTTCCATATTTGTGAAAATAGTAAATGCCTAACTTTTTTGAACCATTCAAGTTCATATTTCCCTACTATGTTTAGCACATGACTTTTGGATAGGTAAAAAGATGCTTTTTTGTGTGTGTGACTTATTTCATTTGTTTCTCAAATGTAATCCCACTAAATTGCTGAAATGCAGCAATATGTTACTGGGAACAAGGAGGTAAAGTTATATTGTTTATGTGATTTAAAAGTGTAATAAAATAATTGAAAGAAGAAAAAGTGGCTGAGTCAAATGAAGCAGAACTTTTGATGAAGAAAAAGACAATTGTAAAGTGGAAGGTAGATAAACAGCATTGTACTGTTTGTTGCTGGCTTGGCTGTAAAGGTAATTTAATAGCACTCAGTGAAGTCTGGCTAGAAGTTGGCAGGAGCAGAGAACTAACCCATGGAAGCAGGGGGTGGGGAATGGAATTTGTTGAATTGGCTAATTAGGCCCTTCCCTAACAGCCAAGAAGGAAATGGATTACTTGCTGCTGTGACTAAGATACCTATGGCCAACAAGACAAGATGCCTGCATAGAGTTCTGCCAAGAAGATAAGAACAGTTGCAGCTGTCAGGGTGGTTTTATTCAAATTTTGAAACAATGTAGGAATATCTGAAAAAAGTCAGGTGACAATTTTAACTTTGAATGGCAAATGAAGATAATAGAAAAGATTTTCTAAAAGTTGGAAGTTATTAAATTGTTAGAACAAAGCTTAAATGCTGGGATTCAGACTGGAGGTAGACAGAGCAGCTAGAATGGGATCCTTATATAAAAGGATGCTGAATCGGTATTATAAAATGAAATTTTAGAGTACAGAGGCATATTAGATATAATTTAATGCCTTGCCTTTCATGTATAAGGAAGCTCAGGTTCACAGAGCTTCTGTGTCACTATATGACTTGCCTAAGATTTTATAGCTAGTGGCAAAGCTAATAGACTCCAAAGTCCTTGAGGATTCGTTTAAGGGACCTTGGAAATTGAGAAATGAATACAAGAGGTACTGCAATGGAAGTTGCAATGGGTTTGATGGCCAAAAGGATATGGTGTTTTAATCAAAGACTAGGAACAAAGAATTGTAGCTTAACAATAATTGAAGAAGTTAATTAGTGAAAAGAGCACCAAATTATAACTAGGTATTAATATAATGTAGAACTAATTTTAGTGACCTTTCATGGTTCTTTATAGTTTTTTCTTGGGTTAGGATCTACATATATTTTTAAAGTACATCTAATCACTCTTTCTGTAAATTTCAATACTGAAAACCCAAACATTAAGTTATAGTGAGGGGAGCTTTACCAATACAAATTTCAAGAAAATGACATAATCTATAATGTTGATCCTATTTTAATAGAAAGCCTCTCTTATTTAAATAGAAAGCTTCCAGAAATGTTATTCAACAATTTGTCCATATTATGAATGATTTAAATCAAGACTTCTAATTAACTCTTGTCAAAAATTAGAGAACTTTAAACAAGGCAGGGTTATTAGATTCTAACATCCACACATGAACTTTGTCACAAAGAAAAAGAAGGCCTAAAAATTTGCAGTAAAAGAAAGGACATCTGGCTTTATTGTTATCATTATTATTTTTTAAACTCAAACCTTTCCCAAATCTTTTTAATATCATATCACACAAAAGTAGAGAAAATACTTCAAGGAGGTTTTCTGCTGTTTTATTAAGGAAGTTTATCTTTTAGATTTTGTCTTTTTATTATTATTGAATTCGAAAAATGGACATTTTGAGGGTAGCCAAAACGTCTCTGTTCCAAATATTTTTTAATCATCATAAATCTTTATTCCAAATGTCTTTTTTCATGAAATTTGTGATGGTGAAGTCCCTTGACTATATTACTGATTTTGTTTTTCCACAGGCGTGGTCACAGAAAGAGTGATTAAGATATACTTTTTAAAAGTGGATCCTAACACAAGAAAAAGCTAAACAGAATAATGAAAACTTGGTAAAAATAGTTCTAAATCATGCTAATACCTAGTTATGATTTGGTACTAATTTGTAACATCTTCAATTTTTGTTAATCTACAATTGGTTTCTATTAGTCTTTGATTAAAACACAGAGTATCTGGCCATCCAATGTGATGATATGAGGTCACAATATTATTTCAGGGGCCCAGCCCAATAATCAAGCATTTTATTAAGCAAATCCAAGGAGACTATATGAAAAAGGTGAACACTGTTCTTATTTTTATAATATTTCTTTTTTATTTTGATAATGAAAATAAACTAGTTGAAATTAAGCTTGTGGTAGTACAAGAAAGCATTTTAACACAAAAAAGGAAAGTTCTAAAATATTTTGAACTCCTCTGAAAAGGAATATGATAAACATTAAGTGTTATACCCATATAATTTCTATTGCTGTTAATCAATTTAAAGATTAAATCTTATTAAACACTTTATCAAACACTAACTTCATAAGAGATGGAATGTACAGCAATATCAATGGACTTTTCATTACTCAAATCTCTAAAGTACAATAGTATATTTCAGAGGAAAGTACAGCATACTATATCACTTACATGGAAATATTTTGAATAGAACATTCTGTAGAGTTTGAAATGTGCAGCATAGGGGAAGATGAAAGAGTATTGTGGCATTAAGGATGATGACAGCTGATATTTAAGGACTAGACCTTGTTTCCTAGGCATGAAAAGGCAACAGCAATGACCAACCAAGTGTTGAATTTATTCTGCCAGGATTTAGGAATAAACGAAGTTCCAAGCAGAGTGACTCTGCATATCACTCCCATCTCTAAGAAACTGCCATGGCAGAGATTCTCAGTTATGTTTCCAGATGAATTATCAGAAAGTAGGTATTAATCAGAGCACTAGAGAACTTCCATATTACTCATGGTATTTAGACAATTCTAATCCCAAACAAAGCAGAGACTGGGAAAGGATCAGAGTTCATCTTCAGTTGCTGGCACTTCGCACTTAATTGAGCCAACCTGCAAATGCTAACAACTTTTCTTATTTCTCTTTTTATTTCTTTATAAATGATATGCACTAATCATTTCATCATAAACTGAGTCTTTTTAAAATAAAATAACAAAAGTATTTAGGATTTTTTTTTTGTTAATTTGGTTAGTGAAATTATCAGTCTTCCAGTCTAAGAACTTTTCTGGGTATACATTGTAGTGCTTTTCTCTTAAGGGCTTCTTTGAGCCTTCCTGTTCATGTGCCCATGCCAGGTGCACCTTCTTCATTCCCCAGCTCTTGCGTATTCATCTGACTTGATGGCAAATGGTCTAATTGCCTATATTCCCATTGCACCAATAAAATTAAAGAAAAAGGCAAAGGCACTCAGAGCTGAAAAATATAAACCTTAACAGAAATCTCATTAATTTCTAGGTATTAATAACATTTTGGTCCTGTAATGCAATAAATATTACCTATTATAATCCCATTAGTGCTATGCATAGTATCTTTAATCACAAAAAAGGAAGAAATATTACAAAGTCACAACACAATGTGAATTCCAGATTTGGGAGGACTACTGTAAATTCTTTAATCACAAACAGACAGACCCATGAAGAAAATAGTTTGTGGGTGGGAGGGAGGACTTCCATTTGGTTTCCAATAAAGTTGCATATTTATAATAATTAACATCACTTTTGTGATTCAACAATAATGTAGTTAATAAAGGCACATGCCTCATTAAAAATCAAAATCTCTGTTTTATACCCATTTATAAAAATCCCTGAAGTCTATTCTCAAAAGAGTCAAGAGAGCTTAAATAAAAGAGAGTAATATCCTGAGTCAAGCATTCATTTATTCATTCATTCAGCAAGTACTCACTGAATACAGAGAAAGACACCTGATTAAACACTGGTGCCAGTGTGTGTGTGTGTGCGCATTTGTGTGTACATGTATGTTTGGTGTTGGAATGTTGTTGATGGGAGTTGGTAAAAAGGGTAGGTAAAGAACAGAACCTATATAAGATGAGAGCATTTAGCCAATTACTTGAATGTTCATTAGTTCATTTATTTATTGGTTCATTCATTGATTCATTTAATCTTTAATTTATTCCCTTTAAATAACTTACTGAGAATCTACTATGTTCCAAATATAGCTGGAAAATATGTTGTGATTCTACAGAGGAAATAACTAAAATACACCTAGGTATGTCTTACTAACAAAAATAACTTTTTTTTAAACGGAGAAAACCAATCAGTAGTGAAACAAAACTAGTATTTAAATCACAGGTACTGGGGGCGGATGTGGCTCAAATGGTTGGGCGTCCGTCTGCCATATGGAGGGACCTGGGTTCGATCCCCGGGACCTCCCGGTAAAATTTAAAAAATATATATATATATATGTATAGAAGACGCATGGGCTGCCAGGCTCTGTGTGCCGGTGAGCCGCCAGGCTCCAGGAGCCATGCAGCAAGATGATGACGTAACAGGAGAGAGACGCAGGGGAGAGACAAGACGAGATGCTCCAAAAACAAGGAACCAAGGTGGCGCAGGTGGCAGGACACCTCTCTCCTACATCGGAGGTCTCCAGGATCGAATCCTGGTGAAGACTGGAGGAGCAGGATGAGAAGAGTTGGCAGGAAACAGACACAGAGAATTGCCCAGCGAATGGACACAAAACAGCAAATGGGGAAGGGTTTAAAATGGATAAAATAAATAAATCTTTAAATTACAGATACCCACCTAGGGTCTATTAGTCTTAAATTAACAGTTAATGGATAAATTATAGCACAGGAACAAGTGTCTAGGCAATGAAAAAACAAGCTGTGAAAGAGAATACAATGTATAAAAGTAATTTACTTTATAAGGAAACTATATCTAAAAGCAGGCCTGTGTCCTTGCACACTTTTCCTCTGTCTCTAATAAATAAGGGAGATTCTCTAAATGAAGTTATGGATTTGGCAGTGTGATGCAGATCTTATCAGTTAACAAAAAATTCGAAAGGAAAAAATTGTGTTTTTTTTAAAATTCTCATAACATTTTTTAAATTAAAAAAGTGAGTTTACAAATCATGCATAACATACAGGATCCCCACCCCACCCCACCACCAATACCTTGCATTGTTGTGGAACATTTGTTAAAACTGATACAAGAACATCAAAATATTACTACTAACTATAGTCTATAGCTTACATCAGGCATATTTTTTTCCCATAAACCACAACTGGTTTGGAGGAATTCGTAGAATCATTTGCTTGGAACAAGGGACATATTTGCTTGCAGGTATTTGCGCGTGTCTATAAGTGGACACAGGCCATCCCCACTTTTGCTGCCATGCCTTTAGAAAATCACTTATGCAAGAATGGGCAAATATACCATTGTAGCTGCCCTACTGTTTTTACACACTGCTCCTCTTTCTCATCACTAGATAAAGACAGCAACTTCTCTAGGGTGGATTTGTTTGATTTTGTGTTTTATTTCTAACAATTTGTTTATGAATCTTCCATTTTCTAGTGTTAATGATTGTATGGGTCTAGAATTTAAATGGTGCAAAACTTTATTTTCATTCTTTTCCCCAGCCATCACTGGAGAGTACATGGCACAGAAACAGGGTCTGAAAGTGATGACGCATAACCTGAGCCTTTGCTGTGGAAGGCTTTGGAACCAGTCTGCCTGTGTTTGAATCTTGCCTCTTCCACGTATCTAGCTGTACGATCTGGGACAAATTACTTAAACCCCTCTATGTCTTAGTTTCCTCTTGAGTAAAGTGGTGAATGATGGTATCTACCTCATAGGGTTGCTATGAGGGTTAAGAAAGTTTAACTTAGAATAGTGCCTGGCACATAGACATGTACTAAATACTCTCAAATGTTAGCTGTTATTATTGTGCCTCCTTTCCTTGGTAATCTTTCTAGGCCCATGAGTTTAGATATGTCCCCTATTTGGGGACAATCCCCAAAATTATATCTCTATCCTGGATCTATCCCCTGAACTCCAGATGCCTATATCCAACTATTGACTCCACCTGGATATTTAAAGGCATCTTAAAATTAACAGGGCTACAAAAGAACTCTGGATTTTTTTACATTCAACAATTTGTTTCTTCTCCAGTTCTCCTGACCACCATAAATGGCCAAGGATCACCCTTAAACCACCCTCTCATTCTATCATGCCCCATATCCAAATCATCCTCAAAGCCTGTCGGCTCTACCTTTTAAAATATATCCAGATCTGGCCCTTTCTCATGACCCTCGCTGAATCTACCCTGGTTCAAGCCATCAAGTCTTTGCTGGACAATTGGAGTACCCTCCTACTGATTTCCCTGCTTCCCCCTTGCCTCCTATTTCCTATTATCCAGAGTGGTCTCTTTAGATTATGAATTCCTAGCATGTCACTCCTTTGCTTAGGACTCTGATCATTTTCTACCTCGCTCAGATTTAAAGCCTAAGTCCTAGCATAACCTACCAGGTGGTAACTGGCCTGGCCCCATACTACCTCTTGTTCCTCCTAGTCCCCCTTTCACTCTGCTTAAACCACTTTGGTTTCTTTGCTGTTCTTCAGATGTTCATGAACCATCCTACCTCAGGGCCAATGGTCTTGCTAGGCGCTCTTTCCACAAATCTCAGGATGTCTCACTCCTTTATCTCCTTCAGTTCTCTTCTCAAATAGGCCTTCCTTCCTCCCTGACTACTATATTGAAGCAGCATCTCTTTTCCTCCTCACAGACACTGCTTTATTTTCTTCCTAGTGCTTATCAACAGCTGATATATTATCTATTTATTTGTCTTTCTCCTTGAGATCAGGGACTTTTTGTTCAGGCTGTATCCCTAGGGCCTAGAACAGTATCTGGCACATAATAGGTACTCAGTAATTATACTGAATAAATACGTGAATAAAATAACTGTCATGTGTCATTTCCTAAGGATGGCTTCGTTGGAACCCTCATTTTATGACCTGGATTTTTCATTGCAAATGCATTTGCACTTATTTTATGGGTACATGCAAGTTTTTAAGATCTGGGGTAAAAAGGGCTTTATTTATTTTCAGTCAGCAGAACGCATTTTTTTTTTCTTTACTATCATATTTTCCTCCTGAGATTTGGATACTGTTTCTCTTACTCACTTGTTCAGAGCCAATCAATGTCACCCTTTAGTCTGCCAAAGTGGTTGCTGAGCGATGAGGCATTTCATCCCTCCGGGAGTTTGAAGTGCCGCCTGCACAGCATGTACAGTTGCTGCTGGCTATGAACGAAAATCTGGGATTGATTAAGCCAGAATCTGCTACTAGGGAGCACAGGCAAGGAGCATTCAGACTCTGGGTCAACTCAGACGGCCTTTCAAGTCTTCCCTTCAATACTCGTGCCGATTTTAGTGCTCATGAAAGCAAGACACCCGAGAGAGTTTGCTACAGCCTAATAGACTATAAAGAATCCCACAGAGCTTCAGCCACACACTGCAGAGATAGATCTAGGTGTCTCTGGTGAGGGAGCTCATCAGATACTTTTATAACTTAATTTATAATAAAATATTATTTGAACCAAGAGGAAACATCCCTTGTGGGTTTTACTGTTAAAGCTGGAGAAGTAAAGTACTCAGTTTTTACTCATTAAAGCGACTTTCCTTTTCATGCTCTAGAACCAATATAAAGATTGCCTAGCAATGGTTAAGAGCTTTGAAGTCAGAGTGATCTGGATGGACAAGTTACCTCACTAAATTCCTACTGCTAAAGTGCTAAGCTAATCACCCAGCACAGAGCAAATCCTTAGTCAGTGCTAGTTGTCATTTTTATCTTTTAAAATACCTTCCTTCATATAATTCCCATTTATAATAAAATACGGCATAATTTTTACTTCTTATTTTCTGATTTATAATGTATTTTACAAACATAAAAGGAAATAATGTATTACATTGTGAAAATTCTATTCTCTTTTATATTTATACATAAATATTGTAGCTTATTTTAAAATGATCTAATATAAAAGTAGAAAGTGACCATATGACAAACATATATACTATATGCTCAGTTCCAGTCATATAGTAGATGTTTAAGAAATGGTAACTTCTTCAACTCAACATCTACATAACCTAACTGTTGTATAGCAGCCCATGACAAAGAGGTTAGCATTTTAATGATTTTGATATTAAAATAGTTGTTACATATTGTTTTTTTTAGGAGGTATCAGGGATTGAACCCAGGACCTCATATATGGGAAGCAGGCACCCAACCACTGAGCTACATCCACTCCCCAATGAGAACTGGTTTTTTCATTTTTTTGTTTTTAGGAGGTACTGGGGATCAAACCTGGGACCTTGTACATGGGAAGCAGGTGCTCAACCATTTGAGCTACATCCGCTCCTCCACATTTTTAATATTATCACTTTGTTGATCTGGCTTCTACAATTTCTAGTGCAGATATTAAAAGCTGTGACTAAAATGACAAATGTTCACTGTCTGCCAAGATTCAGTCATTCATCTATTAATTTAGCCCATATTTATTAAGTGCCTGTTGTATGCCAGGTACTGCTAATGCTGGTGGGAGGATACAGAGGTCAATAAGTCAGATAGTCCTCTCCCTCAAGGAGATTAAATTCTAGTGTGGAATGACAGATAATAAACAAGCAAACAAATAAACAACCAAGACAATTTCAGATTCTCATGTGTGCTAGAAAAAGGTCATTCTAATGGAGACTAGCAAACAAGAGAGGGGTATATACCTTTATTTATTTTTTTTTATTTTATTTTATTTATTTATTTATTTTTTTTTTATCCGGGAGGTCCCGGGGATTGAACCCGGGTTCCTCCATATGGGAGATGGACGCCCAACCAGTTGAGCCACATCCAACCCCCTGGGTATATACCTTTAAATTAGGGGTTCTTAACAAAGGGTCCATGAGCTTGAATTGAAATTCAAAAAAACATTATTCTTGTGAGAACATGTTGGTGCAGGTGTGATATATTTATTAAATAATACACAGTATAGTGTGGACTTAGTAAGGGGTCCGTGGTTTTCACCTGACTGGCAAAGGGGTTCATGGAACAAAAATGGTTAAGAACCCCTGCTTTAGATCACTGGTCAGGGGAGACCTCTCAGAGGTGGTGCCAGCTGAGCTGAAATCTACAATTTGAATTGAAGTACCCAGCCAGGAAAAGAGCCAGAAAAGAGCAATGCGTTTAGAGGAAACAGCAAACACAAGCCTGCTGAGGAGGATGAGAGTTTAGTGTGTTCAAAGGATAGTGAGTAGACCATGTAGCTGGGAGCATAATCAGTCAAACAAATCTGGGAGAAGATGGAAGAAGAAGGGACCAGATAATGTAATGTCATGTTATCCAAAGGAGAGTTTTGTGTTGCATAATTTTTCTACATATTAAAAAATAAACTCAGCAATTATGCATTTAATCAACTGCAGAAGGGAACAAAAGTGAATACTAGAAGCCCAGGATGGTGGCAATTTCAGTAATCCAGGCTAGAGATGGTGGTGGCTTATACCAAAGTGGTAGTAAGAAATGAAGATAGATTAAATATGAGCGATGAGACAAAGTGACAAATCAAAGACTCTTAGATTTTCAGCTTGAGCACAGGAGAAAATGTGGAGTGGGGAAGAGGAAGAAACTTAGTATAGATTTTAGCAAGATGAGGTGTCGTCAAGAGTTGGAAATGTCAAATGTGATGCTGGATTTGGATCGAGGTGCTATGGGTATCTAGGTGCCAAATTAATTCACTGGGATAGGAGAAAGTATAGCTAGACAAGTGGGCCCCTGATCAAGCCCTGGAGTGTTTCAACATTAGAAATCTCATTTATAAGGAGCTGGTAGCAGAGACGTAAATGGTAGGGAGAAAGCCAGAAAAGTGTGGCACTCAATCATGATGATGATGATAGCTGGCCATTACTGTGCCAGATACTGTTCTAATTGCCTTAAACTCGTTTAATCCTCACAATTTCAAGAGGTAGGTACCATTATTACCCCATTTTATAGGTAAGAAAACTGAAGCACAGAATGGTTAAGCAGTTTGCCCAAGTTCACATAGCTAGTGAGTTGCAGAGCAAGGACTTAAATCAAAGCCATCTGGTTCCAGAGGTCGTGTTCTTAACTAGGACCTGCCTGATAGTTCCTCTCTGATATGCAAGTGCAAAGTATTTTAAGGAAAGGGGGTAAAAAATTATGTCAAATGTCACTAGGAGATCTCGGTAGGATGACAATCCTGTTATCTTTGTATTGGATTTGTAATATGGCGGTTAGTAGTTGGAGATTTGAAAATAGCTTTTTCAGTGTAGCATTGGCAATAGAAGACAGATAGATTGGGGATAACACATGAACAGGAAGTAGGAAATGGAAACAACAAGTTCAGATAGCTGCTGTGAGAAGTATTATTGTAAAGTGGAATAATGAAATGGGATTCTAGCTAGAGAGGAATTTGGAATTTTAGGGAGGTGTGCTGGTTAGATCTGCTGGAAAGCAGATCCCAAGATGGAGCTAGAAGTACAAGAGATTTGTTGGGGTAATGCCTGTGAAAGATAATGCAGCAGGGAAAACCTTTAGATTATGACATGGGTCTGACACTTGTGAAAGGAGAGGAGGAAGGAAGGAGGATTGGATAGAAAAAGCATCTGACTGCCATACAGCTCTGAGAAAGTCTCAGCCAGCTCAGTCGGGGAGCTCTCTCACTAAGACTGCTCATTAGGCAGTAATGGCCAGGAATTAGATGGCTGGGAGCTATCTTGGAAAGCCTGGCCTTGATTTAAATGCTGTGGTGATACCAAAGTTGCTACAGCTACCTGCACTCCTCGCTGCTGATCAGCAAGTTCTTTCTGAAAGGGAGATCTGAGTGGCACATCTCCACGGCCATCACAGGAGGGTTCTTTGTTTTTAAATATGAGGGCTCTATAATATGTTTGTATACTCATGGACACAAAGTATAGCAGAGACACCACGACTATTTAAAATGACAAAAGTTAGCACTTAACTTAAACTTTATATCATTAATGATTTTAACCCCAACATGTCTGGCAAAAGTAACCTTTTCCCTGTGTTCATTTAAATTGCACCTACAAAAGTATGTTTAAGAATTTAAAACTCATTATCCCAGGAGATATCTCATTGAATATAAAATCTGGACATTCTCGTTTGGGCAAAGTAAAGATTCTAAATTAGGATTCCTCAGTTTTAGCCTACTTGAATTCAAACGGCCAAACACAGGCTATGAGAAGCAAATTTCTGAAATAGAACATGGCCACACACTTAACTCTATCACATCTCAAAAGTATGGCCAAATCACATAATCAAATACTGACCTGAAATGCTACTTTGTGGGTAATTAATTTTATTTAAAGAGCTTGAAACACTTGGTAAATAGGTAAACCTGCCTTTTCTTACTCTGTGTCCCTGAAATGGTGACATAAGATGCAAATAAAAAGTTTGAGAGATAAGACACCAAGGCAAATTGTGTAAGAGAACACAGAGCTAAACTTTTTTATTATTTATTTTTTTAATCTAGAAACCCTTTTTGGTACGGAAATGGCAATAAAGCAATCAATAAGCATGAGTCAAATAGGTTTAGGAAACTACCTGTGCAAAACCAGCAGGCTGGTTGCCTGCTTAACTGGATTCAAGGTCAATTGCATAAATTAGGGATTACTATTTTGTTTTACTGGGCTCCGAGGCCCTAAATAAATGCCTTAGGTTGGCTGATGTTAGTACACGTTTTGAGTCAATACAGTGCTTTTGAACAATACTTTAGTATTCTTCCTCAGAATAATTCCTGAGACGTTAATTGCTTGGGGATTCTTTGTGAAAATTACTCTAGTAATCTGAGGCAGCATTAAGGCAATAATATAGCAGACATACAAAAATATTCACAGCAGTTCTCTGTTCCCTGGGAATTTAGATGTGTAATCCCATATGGTTAATAGTACTTGTTATGTATGGTAGAGAATGATTCCAAAACAATAGAAACCACCGAGGGATAATAAGAGGGAGTTGGAAATGCAGGGAACCTGACTTTTCTGATAAAAAATAAAGCTGCTAGCAATTTTGGCCAGTGGTTGCCAACACTGTGTCCTCTTAGAATCAATGTAGATGCTAATTTTTCTCAAGAGCATGGCTTTTGAAGAATTTAGCTTTGTTCAACTACTTGTTTCCTAACAACACAATAATGATCTCAGTGCACACAAATTACTTCTTACTCTTTTCTCTGTGGTGCTACAGATAGTTCAGCTACAAAATGTTGTTTGTGCAAGAATTATTAAGGGTGCTTTTTTTGATGGGGGAGAGCAAAGATTAAAAACTCTTGAGTGTCATGGTTGCAGGCACAGCATTGCTGCCTCCATGACCCTTAAAGGAAAACAACATTCAACATACCATGAACAGCAATATGCTCCTCTTACTATTTTGTCTCTATGAGAAAATTTCCTACCAGGAAGCACAGAGGGTTAGGGGCATTTAGTCATGTTAAGCAATGCTGTGAGTACTTCATTTTCACATGGACCCAAGAAGCATGATAAAATAAGTCTTGTACTTATAATGAGGAATAATAACTCTGCAGAGAAAAACGTCTATTTTATGCACTCAGGCAATGAGATTAAGTTAATGTCACAAGCTCTTTTTGTGTGTGTGTGAAAGGTAAATTTCTCCTGACTAAAGAGAACAGCAATAATTATTCAAAATTCCTGAAGTAGGCCAACCATTTGTCCAGAGGGCAAAGAAATCCTGCTTGACTGGCTTCCACTGAAACCAGTGTCAAGTTCCTGACCTTATGAACTCACCAGAACAATATTAGGTGGCAATGGAGGAACTGTTCTTGTTAGCTTCTTTTCTTTTCTTTTTAAAATAAGAACAGGTAATGTGGTTATATTTTATTGGCACCCAGAGATTATCTCTGAGACTCAATTGCTAAATTTGATAATGGACTTCCATCCTTTATAAATTGAGTGATATTTTTTTTTGCTTCCCTTTCTTAAGAAGATAGTGTTCATTTTCTCTAGATGGAGCTGCTAGTTTGCAAGCATTAAGGAAAAACTTCTTTCTTTCCTTAAGGTGGTGCTGGTAGAAGAGCCAGCTATTATTGTACATGGCACTCTAATAGTGGACTTTTATAAAGACACTATTCTTGCCATCAAGTACAGTTTACACATATATTGCTTCAACCAAAAGATTCAAGATCAAAGATAAAACTACATTTAGCAAACAAGAAAACAGCCTAAACAAAACACGAGTCAAGATTTTGGAAGTGAAAAATCAACTTGTGTTAGGAGTAACCTATTGCCCTTTACCTCTAAGTAAGTGTTTTCTGGGTAGGACTGGGGATGATTAGTCCCAGAACTGGAGACAAGCAAGGAGGGAAACTTGACTATCTAAAGCAGTGGCTCTTAAAATGTGGGATGGCATAAATCTCTTTGAAAAGCTGGGAAGACACACCCTTGGGAGAAAAGAAATGAAAGAAAAGGAAAAAAAAAAAAGCTGTTCATACGCACACAACAAAATTTGTACAGAATTTCAGGAATTTTAGAAATCCTTGGACATTCATCAATGGACCCCTAACCCCAGGTTAATGAATATCAGGTGAGAAAGTCCTATGTATGAGAGGAGTGGAGTGTTTTAGCTCTAATCTACCAAGTTTTGGAAGTCTTTGGATACCCACCCTCCCTCAGCCTACGGTTGAAGTCCTTTTAGGTCCTCCTAGTCAGCTCCATTTCCCTGAGCTCTGCTGCTACCAAAAAATATACATGGGTCAGCAGTAGTAGCAATGACTCGGTTGCCCTACAGCCCTTCATAAGTACAGGTTATATGAAGCAAATGCTCTGCATTGTCTTCTCTAAAGGCCAAGTTTTTGAAACTTCAACCATAGATAATGCATTACAAAACTCACTTGGAGAGCTCAGGAGTTCACTTTTGAGAAGATACAATTGATTTCAAAACTGGCTCTAGCTGGGTGGTTTTGCAGTTGCCTGTATGAAATTATCTGTTAACTTCAGCTTTGCTGTTAGGGAAAACATAACCACATTCTGAAACATTCTTCATAATAAGCAGCTTGGATAATATTCCTACTCCCAAATTCAAGGATTAAAAGTACCTGGAGAAAGAACTAACCTCTCTCTTCTTGAGACATCCCCTCCAGGGCAGGCCAGAGGTATAAGCAGGGAGAGAAACCTTATCATTTTCCTATCCATAGTATCCTAAGCTTAGCTGTCAATTCAGCAGCTTTCACAAGAACTAAACCTACTTAAAAAAAAAAAAAAAAGTCGAGCTTGAAAGTGTTGTACCATTAGCTATTCTGATTCTAGTCCATGCCAGGAAGAAGCAAAGGTTCTTATTATATCATGTTCTATTTTTGATCTAATCCGTATCAACAGCCTGAAGTCTCAGCATGGTAATGCCGGGGAAATTCTTTGATGATAATTGGTAACTGCACTGCCTTTCCCCTTAAGTTATACAATCTGACTGTCATTGGGAGTGTCATTTAGTGTAGGAAGATCCAGGGATAAGAAAAGTGGGCATCTTAAAGCCTAAGTGGAGGGTATGGTAGCAAGTCAGGGCCTCTTGTGAAAGTTCTCCCATTGGTTAGGTTGGAATACAGAAGGAAGAGGATGTATGCCCCAACACTGGTATTTTAGAGCTTCTAGATATTTTAGAGCTCAGGATACCATCTTTCAAATTCCAGGACAGCACTACCTTTACTTTTTTTTGCAGACAACATGATAGGAAAAGAAAGGTCAAACTATTCACCAGTTACTGAAAAAAGTTAAAAATAACACCAAGCATTAAACACCTGGTACCTTCTTGTCATAATAAAGATTGTAACAAGAACAGGAAATGGCACAGCACAAATCCGTTTTCATGATAATGATCTCATGAATGTAAAGAGCATAGGAAATGGAACAAATGTAACCCATTCCATTACCACCTTCAAACGGTAACCTCCTTGTCCTAGTCACATGCCCTACTTATGGTCCTGATTAAAGCACAAAGGAAATCATAAAGCAGACTCTGACACTGGGGGGACAAAACAGTCCCTTTTATTTGTGTGCATGTCTTTCCTCCTTTGGACCTTGTTGCACTAGACAATGACTTATAGCTGATTCCCTAACTTTGGCTTGAATAAATCAGGTCAGTCATGGGAGGAGGAAAAAACGTTGAAAACTACAGATGCATCTGGGAATAGGCACTCTCTTCATGGTCCTTTATAAGGATGAGGAAACCCTGACCTTCCCCTAAATAGAAGAAGTAAACAAAGGAGATAACTGTATGCTTTTTCCCCCTCTAGCTTATTGAGGCAAATGGAGCCTGTCTCCTAGTGTGTCTACTCTCTCCCCTAGCTAAAGAGGTTGCAACTTGATTAGGGCTAATCCAAAAGCAAAAGGAAGGTTTTAGGAACACAAGGAAGCCAGAAATGGTTGAGGTCAATCAGGCTAGGTCAGGTTTGGTGCTACCATACTGCATTCCTCTTTGACCTGGGAATATTTTCCAGAATGATCTGGTCCCCTTGGAAAACTCTTTATGCAATACTATGTGAAATTTATAATAAATCATCTCATCCCAAGATGACTGCTTCAGATATGAGGGGGAGCAGTGATCGATAGTTGAATTTGCCAAAGAAATACTAGGGAAGATGAAAGCCAGATTGCCTGGAGCACTGTGACTGTACCCTGCCTCAACCAAATGTCACTCACACTCTGCCTGGCTGGCCGATAACTCCTTATAAGGCATACAAGTAGTTGCTCTATACATTTTCTTCTAGTAGGGATTTATCCAGGCATGCGAGCCTGAATACACTTTACATTTCAGGCATCCGGGATGTCTGTCCCATCCAGATAATATCCCAATTGCTAAATGACCCTCGTTAGTTAATGAGGAATGTAATATTGTTCCTTGCCCTAGTTATAAGTCATTTGTTAAGTGATGCTAGGAGATTCCCAGGTGACTTCACATCTTCAGGTTGCAATTGGTGGCCTCCTTATCAGATGCCATGCAAAATGCTTTCTGTGGGGGCATCAGTTTCCCAAGTATTCCATCTTGACTCCCAAGACAGATTTCATTGGAATTATCTTTTTAAAGAAAGGAAGGAAGTCCTACATTTGAATGGTCTAAAATTAAAGTAGGTTTTAAGGTCTGAAAAATAATAATTTGGGGATGAACCTATATGAAAAAAAGAATATGTTGGAAAATTGGCTAAGTCAGTTCTAATCTCTAATGACTTCCCAGTAGGTTTTAACTGATTATACATGATTGTGGTGAATCAGAACAATGGGTCTGTTTTATTTTATTTAAAATAATTCTATAAAACTCTTTTAAAAATTAGAATCTAGGTCAGGTTATTAAATAGATCTATATCCTCCAATCTTTTACTATTTTTATCCTTGCCTTTTTCATTCCCAAGTGACCAGCTTATCTGTATACTTATTTTTGCCACACATCATTTCTTTTCTTTTTCTTTTTTTTTACTTTTCTAGGAAAGATATTGTGGTAGATCAGAAAGAGAACTAAGCTGAGATCACTGGTTGAGGAGGTAGCTCTCACTAGTTGTGTGGCCTGGGGGTAATGCTTTGGCATTTCTGAGCCTCCATTTTCTCACTGGTAAAATGAAGAGCTTGGTCTACTTGGTATAGTAGGTCCCTTCCCCCTCTGAAATCTAAGACACATTGGGTTTCTATGAAATCTAAACCTATAATGTAGATGTCACCCATTTTTGTTGTTCTTGATGCTGTCATTCTGTGGATTTTTGATGAACATACACTCAATGTCTTTTTTGGGAGGTCATTATTGTTTCTTTCCATGAATATTAAAACTTTATGTCTCATACTTCTTACTTATAGTTCTTTTCAGGTGAGAGGTACTTTTTCTTCTTCCTTATTTGCTTAGTATCCTCTTTTAAGGAATAAAGTCACCAGAATAGGAAAGGAAGTTATGGAATGAGTTACCTAGAAAGATTTTAAAGGAACAAATGGATCTATGGTGAAAACAAGGAGGAGGAATGGTATTTCATTTAGGAAACTGCATGCAAAATATCCAAAGTAAGGGAATTACATTTTTAAGAATGGCACTTGCCTGAATGAGGGAATCAGAAGAGTTTGGACACATGAAGTTCTGAACTATAGCTGGTGAAAAGGAGACTTTGGACTTCTGCTAAGCCAATGGATGTTAGTTTTCTTTAAACCATTCCCTAGGCATATACTTGGAAACAGAATCTTATAATAATTCTCCAACTGAGAAGCATGAAGCACAACTAACATTCCTACTTTATATTAAGCCATCTTTATATAATACTGAAATACCCTTAAGTAGAGCTACTCAACTGACATGACTGCCACTGTCCTTGGAGATCTCCTGTGCACTCTCCTGGTAACCCAAGTCTGTTTCAAAGGCTTTCATGACATGGTATTGGAGATAAGAATTGTCTTAGGCCAGCACAGACAATAGATACTGACCACAGTAAGATGCCATTTCCTACCCCAGAAGTGGTATCAACTGAAAAGAGAACTCTTTGTTTTGATGTTATCCAGGGACTTCATGATATTTTAAATTACTCCACTTCAGCATCCTATTGCCCAATTCTTCAGGCTTCTTGGTTGAATATTTGAACACTTGAAGTCTCCTTATTTGAAGTTATTTCCCCCAAGAAAAGTTAAATGAATAGGGAGTCAAAGCACTCATCTGGTGGTTGCAAAGGACAGAGAAACTGCCTCTTGTGCAAAGAGAAACTGATAATAATGATGTCATCCCTTTTAGTAGCTTGTGACTAGCACGCCTCTCCACGAATTAAGTGATGTCTTCTAATAAGACTTCAGGACTTGTGCTTTTATCCCAAGTTGGGCTCTGGTGCCAAGATGCCTTTGGCTAACCAAATAAACTGGTAATGGAGCAGGTGTGACTTTGTTACTAAAGATTAGGAAGGTTACAGAAAAAGTAAATTGAACAATACAAGCTTTTATATCATCACACAGTACAAAAAGGATACAAAAGAGCATATATAAAAACTGAGTTTTTCCATAGATAGTATTTTCACTGCCCTACTTGCCAATGCAAAGCATCATATTCCTACACATCTGGTCATACTTATCAATCCTTTATAAAGACAGAATTAATGTGAGTTATGGTGGTGATCAGAAAGCAGCAGGAAAAGATTATAAGAGGTTAGTGCTTGCCCTCTCAACTGTGAATCTATGTATCTGGATTCATTATGATTAGCATATGATTCATTTATAAATCATATAAACTATGTCTACGTATACACTGTTTATAGCCATGTATTTGAGCTGTGGGAGGAGAAAATCATAAGATATGTGCTGTAGGGCAGTCTCTATACTTGAGAAATCCAGTGAAACAAAGGCCAAATTAAATACATGTGATCTTGTTCACAAGCTTCTGCACAACACACCTCTAAATCCATTTTAGGTAAGGAAAAGGGTACATTTTCAAGTTGGAACCTGGTGTGCCATATCTCTGATTATTGCCTATGGGCACCATTTGCCTTTACTAAAATGAGAAAGATGGATTTTGAGCTGAGTGTTGAAGAAAGTTTAGAAATGACTATAGGTGGGAGTGAAGCTTAAAGCCTTATAGCCAAGTCATGGAGAAGCAAGTAGGAGAAAGCAGAGAGTAATAGGGCAATAGCTAGGTAGAACAAAGGGAATGTTGACAGATGGCCTCAAAACGCGTTTTAGGCTCTTAAGGAATTTTCAGAGAATAACATGAATCCAGAATTGGAAACAAGTTAATAGCACCTAGATGAACGTATCTGTAAAGAAGAAAGTCATGTCTATTCCTAATGATGGAATGTGATCTTATTTGGAAATGGGAATGGTGATCCAAGAAAAGTAGATAAAACCAAAGGTAATCAGAATCCAGATGTGGAATGCCACTAAAACAAAATGGAAGATCAAAATATAGCACATGCTGGGGGCGGATGTGGCTCAAATGGTTGGGCGTCCGTCTGCCATATGGAGGGCCCTGGGTTCGATCCCCGGGACCTCCCGGTAAAATAAAAAAAAAAATAAAAAAAATAAAAAAAATATCTAGCACATGCAGTAAACTCTGGCATTATTAGGGGATGGGATGTGCTGGGGCCTGACTGTGCATACTAGGAACAGGAAATATTGCTTCTGGGGAAGTCAAAGTCTAGCTCTGTCTACAGTTGTTCTGACTTTCTTTCTCCTCCTCTCCCCTGCACCATTGTAAATTTATTTTCTTCTGATTTTAAATATGTAAAGTATAACATACAATATTAATTTATGTGTTATATAATCCCATTTTTTCTGATTCAGAAAAGAAATTCAATTTCTTATAATGCTTTAAGGTATTATTACAAATGTTGGCAGGGATGAGTAGAGAGAGTATAGAGGAAAGATAATTAACAATTATTGGGCTTCTGTTGGGCACTATGTTAGGGGCTTTATTTATGTTATTTTATATATTTAATAATTATTTGTCCCTATTTTTATAGGTGTTCCATTTAGTCTCTTTTTCTGTCTAAAATAGCAGACTTTACAGTATATTATACATAATATTTTTCATTAGCTTAAATGTTTAAAGAAAGGAATGTTGTAGGTCAACTGCCAGTGTGGAATGGCAGCCACATGGGGATGGAAGTTGTACTGGGTTCAATAGTGCCCTCCCCAAATTCTTGTCTATCCTGAACCACAGAATGTGACCTTATTTGGAAATAGGGTTTTTGAGAATATAATTAATTAAGTCACACTGGATTAGAATGAGCTTTAAATCCAATGAAGATCATGTGAAGACAAGACATACACACAGAGGAGAACACCAAGTGAAGACAGAGGCAAAGATTGGAGTGATAAGTCTGTAAGTCGAGGAATGCCAATGTTGCTGGCAATCACCAGAAGCTAGGACATGGAATATACTATCCCATCGAGCCTCTGGAAGGAACTAACTCAGCCAACATCTTAATTTCATATTTCTAGCCTTCAGAACTGTGAGAGAATACATTTCTGTTGTTTTAAGCCACCAAGTTTGTGGTAATTTGTTACAGCAACCTTTCAAAACTAGTGCAGGGGTGTTAAAGAATTTAGATTTTTTTTAGAAGGTACTGGGGAGTGAACCTTGGACCTTATACATGGGAAGCAGGCACTCAAACCACTGAGCTATACCCGCTCCCAAAAATTTAGATTTTTTTGGTTGACAAATGTAACATTAAGAATCTAGGTAGGAAAAAAAAAAAAAAAAAAAAAAAAAAAGAATCGAGGTAGATATCTAGATGGAAATTTTATAACAAAACAAAAACAAAAAGATCCAGCAAAGGAAGAGCTTCATATTGTTAGGACTGGAAAGTTGCTTAGAGATGCATGGTTGGATTTCAGGAGAACTAGGATAGAAAAGCTAATATTTTGAATCATTTGCTGCAGTTTTGAGATATTAATGGAATGACTTTACTCCTGTTTCCATTGGGGTGATGACAAAATTTTGTATAAGATAAGGAATCTTTAGCAATGTTGGCATAGATGCAAGATAATCTTAGGCAAGTCTCATATTTCTGTACATGATCGCCAAACCTAGGCATGACATTTATCCAATCAGATATCCTGATAGGAACAGTCACTAGTTATAAGAGGATTTTATTTTCAGTCCACAAATACTTGAGTACTTGTGGTGTGTGGGTCCCTATGTACATTCACAAACATCAAGTTGAAAGCCCTAAAAATACAATTTTTCCTAAGATGCTTCAGATTAAATTTTGCATTTCTCTTCTGAAATAACTATTTTCAATCTATTAATTACTCTTTATTTTCTAGCCCTTTCTCTGGGGTCTCTCTAATATAGTACATAGGATTACATGGATTAGTGTAAAACAGTAATTCCAAGTCAGGATAAGTGAATAAGAAATGTTTGCTTCTTTCAAGCTAAATAGAACAGCAGTAGCCGAGCACTGTTAGGTAATGTAGCTGCAAAAAATACTGAATATCTCAATTCCTGCCCAACAGTATTCTTTATTCTGTCTTAAGAAACAGGAAAAAATGGATTAGAATTTCTAAATTGTTAAGTACAATTTGAAAAATCTCACCCACTCTAGGTATATGATATTCTGGTATTGTTTTACTAATTGTAGAGCAGGTTTTAATATATTACTCACTTTATATAACAGAATAAATAGTATGGTAACATATATGTAAGCTGGAAATTCCCCCAAGGGAAGGCTGCAGAGTGATAGGTGTTTACCAATGTACTATACATTGTGTATTACAATCAGTGGAAATAAAATATGAGGAAACTTTGTAGTCATTTACCCTAATGTCAAATAATATATTGTTTTGGGAGTGATGAAGCATATTTATAACAACCAATATAATTCAGTCAAAAACAAAATACCATACTTAAGGCCCTTTAAGTCTACAAATGGCAGTCCAAATCAGAGTAGCTATATAGAAAAGTTCTGAAAGTTCTGATCAAGCATTATCAATGCTTAGGGGTTGGATGAAAAGCCCTGTCAGTTTTCCTTTACTGAAATGCATCCCATTATTTTTTCAATGATATTCCCCTAGTGCCCTCACATTTAATTGAGTTTAAATATATAATATGTGAGCAAATAATTCATGACTTGGAACTGTAAAGCAGCAGAAGTTCACAAATTATGGAAAGAATACAATATAATTTGGCATTTAGATGAAATGTTTTCCCTCAGTGTACTTTCAAGTCCATTTCCTCGTTTTATTTTAACAACATTCCTTTGATATGGGTAACTCTGGCCTTTAGAATTATTCACATTTTACTGTAGGAAATGAACTTGCTACCTATCCAAGGAGAGCAGATATGGAATTTGAGTTCAGGCCACCAATCCATCACCTTGATGTTCTTTCCAAGAAAGCTTGCTGTCTTTCAGAAGAAGAACCAGAATGGAATTCAACAGAAAGTTCGGGAGGCTTCGCAAATAAAGATGATATAACAGATCACTGATTATTTGATAATCCTTTAAATAGTTAAGGTATTTATGTAAAATACATAAATTGCAATGGGTCATAACACAAAGTTCTCCTGACTCTATTCTCATCCTTTTTCCCTCAAATCACAAGGTTTATCACTTCCAACATGGATGTGTGTGACATTGGACAAATGAAATGACTGTATTTCTAACATCCCATATGTTCTTAGAAATGTTATTCCATGTGTGACATGACTTTTATGTGGCCATATTAAATTAATTTTTATTAATGCCATCCTTTCTTAAAAAGTGATGGTCTTTATACCAGTTAAGAAAGATACAATAAAGAAAAAAGAAAGATACAAGATAAAATAAAAGTGTTTCTCTAGGAATTTTTGCTACAGGACATTTTAGTTATTTCACTAAATGAAAATAAATTATTTTCAAATTTTAAAAAGTTTAAATTTTAAAATATTGGTGAGGCAATGGTGTGCCTTATCAATTTTGAAGAGAAGTATAGTATTTTTTTTTTTTTTTTTTTTTTCAAAGATTTTATTTATTTATTCATTCATCCCCCCCCTGCTGCCCGTGCTCGCCGGGTCAGCCAACCACGCCGTGCGGGCGGGGCCTGCCTTCACCAGGAGGCCCCAGGAACCGAACCCGGGGCCTCCCACATGGTAAACGGGAGCCCTACTGATTGAGCCACAGCTGCTTCCCAAAGTATAGTATTTTTGATACAGATATATAAGCTACTCTAGTGAGAGTTGCACTAAAATTTTGATTGGCAACACATGTTACTGTTTCCAAAATGTGAATTAAAAAATATAACTTCCTTCACTGGTTATTGACCTACTGAGTTTCTACCAAACTTTAAAGTAATCTAGGCAAGTTAAAACTAAGCTTGAGTTATAGTTCAAAATCTTTCAGAATAGCTTCCCATAGCAAGATTTTAAGTACTTTAAGGCATAGACATGAGGATATCTTATATTTCTGTCACCCCCTCAAACATGATCTATTACAATTATGTACAAACAATAGTTGCTCTACAAATGTCTGATTGTTTTAAAAAATACTTGTATAATATATCTCTTTCCTTCTTAATTTCATGATTTTGCTTTTGCCAAAGCACACGGAGGGGAAGTTACTCAGTGTTTTTCAGTTTGGACATTTAATAATTAAGCATTGAGTTTAATTGGGAAGGAGGATGCTAGAACCGGCCTGCAGGAACAAGTGATTAATTCTGAAATAATGAAAGGGTGCAGCACTAGCAGCAACAGTCAGTTTTAGGCTTGCAAGGAAATGATGAGTGGGGAATTTATGACACCTGACATAAAATCAATGCTCCTGGAAGGTGATATAATAGCTTGAAGCTGGAAAAGAAATAAGTACAGGAGAAATCAAGGCTGACATAGTGAAACTGTGCATAGAAAGACAATGCCAATGGCAAGCAACTAATGGAGTTAATGAGGCAGAACATGATGGCACTAAATAGCTCATGTCTTCTGAAACAACTGTAAATTTAGCTGACTAAGTTGCTTACTCACCTTTCTACTGAATCTCTTAGGGAGACACTGGAGGTCCCATTATATTATACTTTAAGTCATTTCTTAGAAAATGATACTTAATATTAGAAGAATACACTCAAAGTGGAAGTAAATGTTTAAAATACATCTTTTAACTTATTTAATTGATGATCTTCTAATTACAAAACAAATCTCAAAGATGTTTCTCTAAATGAAAAATATGAATGAAAATGAAAAGTGCACCATTATATTTCTGGCTCCAAAATAAAAAAAATTAAAAAATAATAAAATAAAATGTAACAATATGCACTTTGTTAACACAAGCTTAATATTTGTGACCTCATAAGACTCCATGTGTACTATATTTTCTATATGTTAAATTATCCCTGCACCCCTGTTTTGGTTGTACAGTGACTTATCAATAGATTCCCTCATATTCTTCTGCCTTAAAAATAGCAGGGGACGGGTGTAGAAGTGGCTAGAAGAGAACGTTAACGAAAGGGCTTCAAAAGACTTGTGGATCCACCCGAACAAACTTCTAAAAGTTGCAGTACAGTTGTTGTTTTCAAGGTAGCAGTCAGTGCCTTTCTCTGAAATTTGATTTAACTTCGCTTGATCATAGACAGCTCTGGTGAGTTAAAGGGTCTCAAAGAATATGAGACATCTTTTCTTGACTAAGCTGATAATTTGTCCTACTTAAGCAAGTAAAGCTAATTTCCTTGCAAAGCACTGTGCTCATTAGCTCATAATTAGAGTACTAAATCTGTAATCACCAAACAGATCAGTGAAAACATTATAGTGTTATAAATGTGAGAGTGAGTTTATCCTATCCTGTAGCAAACAGAAGAGAGTTTGCAAAAATTTATTCAAATTTTGAATGTGACTTTACATGTTATTATCATAAATTTAACCAACTAAAAAGAGGAGGAAACAAAAGCTGGGGGGCAAAAGGCAATTTGTTAAACAGTCCATGTGAAAACCAAAACTTTTAAAAGCATTTATTAATAGGAAGAATACTTATAATTCTAAAATAAATTATGTTTGTGAGTTATTTTTAAGTGGGTCTTTTATGCAAATTTTCATACACAAACATTTTTGCAGGTAAGCACTTTCTACATGCTGTGGGAGGCTGGTGGCCTGGAGATACTGAGCAATTAGTCAGAATTCATATAGTGAGTCAAAATATCACATCAAGAAGAAGGTCCAGAAAAAGACATTGCAAAGGACACAGCTCCTACTTCACCCTTAGTACAGAATTCTAGACTCGAGAGAGAATTACAAGCTCATAAGAAACCAAACAATTTTGGTTTCTTTTTCTTTTAACACAAAAATCTTAATCCTATGCAGTTTACTTATATCACTTATAACGTACCTCTCATTTTGCCTGCAAATTGTTCGCGACAGTTTGCAAATTGTTTACAAATATGCCTCCTCCTCCCTCAAAATTCGTGTTAACTGATACCAGTCTAAGTCATGCCTGTGCATGCTATGCATTTTCTCTGTTTATTTCTGAACTCCACCTAACGTGTTCGTTTTTTTAACATCACTCAAGATTTGGAAAAGTTGATTTATGTCAGTATGATACCATGTAGTTTGACTAAAACTAACTTCAAGATTAACGTAGACATGTCCTCTACCTAAGAAAAACCCAGAATTGCTCTTTTTTTTATTTTATTTTATTTTTTTTTAATTTTTATTTTTTTATTATGGGTAAAAATCAAAATTCTCACAATACATACAAACATTTGTAAAATGATATATAAATATATATGCATATATGTGTATTTGCTTACAAAAATGTTATTTATATATATATATATGCATATATTTTAAGAGGTGCTTAGATTACCCAAAACACTACACGGAACCCACTGGGATTCCCATGTTGCCCACCTCCCACACCTCCCACCACATCCCACACAAACATCTCCCACAGTGTGGCCCACCACCCTCAATGAACCCACACATCCTGGAGCCCCGCCACCAACCACAGACCAGAATTGCTCTTTGACTCCATATGTTTGCCCTAAATACATGCGACACTGAAGCTAACAGAAGTGAATTTCTTTGTGGCTTACATTATTACTGACAATGTGTTTCTTCCTGCTCAAAGAGTGATGTGTTGAAACTCCAAATCTTTCCCATTTCAGCAGAGGAGACAGGATGGACTCTGCAGTGGTCTATTTATTCCAATCAAATTTTTACCACTGAGGAGGAAACTCCTTCAATTCTTAATTTGGATCTCTTTTCTAAAATGCAGACTTTAGTAAAGTTAAAAATATTAGAAATTTAGAGGTGTAATTGACTGTAGAAATCACTCCACTCCTTCATTTTGCAGGTAATAGAAAAAGAGGACTCCAAGAGAAGTTAAATGACATGCTTAAGATCACAAAACTGGTAAGAGACAAAACCTACACTCTAGAGGTATTTTCCATCAATGTGCCGTCTTTATGCCTTCATGCTGCTGGGCCAGTAGGAAACTGAAGAATAAACATACAGCCATATATTCTAAAACCAACATAAAACAAGCCCTTTTTCAAAAAAGCAAAGACAACAAAAAAGGCAAATTAAGTAAATATGACATCTATTAATCTATATTTTTATCCTTAGAAGGTACATTTCTGGAGAAAAGACCAGAGTGGAATCTTAGTGCATGCTAATAGGTGAACAGGAAGATGCTCATATATACAATTTGCTAAAACACCAAATGTGCATGGTGGTCTTAAATGCATTTTACTTTAGATTTAACTCTTTAACATTCTTTGGTAGTCTGGCTGCAATTCAAAATAGTTAGCACAATAAATGTAGTTATGGGAATTAAAGCAATCCAGTGAATATTAGTTAATGAATTGTGTTGGAATTTGCCTTTCCCCCTAGCTGTTACCTTTGAAAAATAAATTTAAATACTATATCTTTGCTCTCTTCCACTTTCTTTACTTTATCAGTGACAAACAGAAATGCTATACTATCCATTTCCTATATGTAATATTTAGCACTACTTTACATTTTACCAGTAAGTTCATATTTTGCTTTTTGATCTTTTGGCTAAGTCATGAAATGCTATCAAATGTAATAAATATGTTCATCCATTAACTAGGAATCTCCCAGACAATCTCTCTATTTAATTTAACAAACATCCGTTTTTCAAACTAGCAGAAGTAACCTGCCATTTCCATAGGCACCATTGGTGGTAAAAGGGCTTAAATCCAGATTTATATTTAACCAAAATGGAGTGGGCGGCAAAAATGAAATGGTTTCCAGACTTATATAAGACAGAGGAACTACCTTTAAATGCTTTTAAAAATGGAGGCTAAACCATATGCATAAGAAAAAAAAGTATAAAGGCTATAGAAATGGTTTAGAAATTTTGTAGGTTGCTAGGGGAAATAAATAAAAGGGAAACAGGAAGAAAAAAACATAAAGGGCAAATATAGAAAATATCAAGATATTCTGATGCTTCTAACGAGGATTTCATCAACATTCCATTGTACTACATTTCAGGAAAAACAATCCTACCTCTTGGTCCATCCTTCCCACATCCCACTAGCATTTCCCTAAATTCCCAGGTCCCTACTCCAACCATACTCCTCTCTCACCCCTATGTATTGTGAGTATTGCTGCTTGGACAAAATGAGGAGCTGAGTCCTAAAAATAGACCCCCCTCCCATCCTCAAATAACCACCTCCATTTCAAGTTTTCTTTCTAATAGATTGTTTTCCTATGATTTATTGTATGTAATGAAAGGGAAAAGACATTAAGTTTTTATTCTAAAATGTTTCATATTTATTGTGGGAAATATGGACAATGAAATGAAGAATAATCTGTAGGCTTCTTATAGATTCAATCAATGGTTATGTTGGTTGCCTCTTCATTGCTATTTTATAATAGAAAATACTAATGTACAAAATCCATTTAGTTTAATAAAGAAAAATAATTAAGAACATAAACATTTATCTTTAGACCCCTAACCTTAGTCCTGTGGGGATCTCAACTAGAAAACTTTCTGCTCCCTCCACTCTCACTTTACTCTTTTCTATGAGTGTCCAATCAGTGTGCTACTTTTTTTCATAGGGATTTGCATGTAAACCCTTGCATACAATTTTGGAACATAAAGCTTTGTCTCTAACACATTTCTGTTAAGACACCATGTTTACTTATGGGACAGGGTCTTAAAAAACCTCCTTCATTAAGTTTAAGATGGAGGAAGTAGCAGTGATTTTCCTCTGCACTGGAGGGAGTGCTAGAGGCCGCCCCAATGACAACTAATGATCACCTGTTTCCAGGAGGAACAGAATTATGATGGAGCTTGGAGCTTGTCTGATCTCTACTAGTCACGAGCCTGAGACATGGAGCTCACCATGTCTGCTTCTACACTTAGCCTCACCTCTCTTCTTTCCCTACCAAGTGCCCAATTCCTTTAGGTACTGAGGCAGCCAGGGAAGATGTGGAAAAGACATGTGTCCTATAAGGCTGATGATCCATGAGCTACTGCAAAGGAGAGAAAATTTCTTTCATTTAGATCAATTCAAGAAAAATAAAATTGTTTATGTATCACTTTTTAAAAAATTCAACATGAGAATAGCTTCATTGAGTCTTTTGGGGAGTCATTATATTCTTTCAAACTAGATTACGCATTTCATATCAAGGAAAAAAATTGAAAGTGCTTCTTAGTTGCTAACATGTTAAAGTTTCTATAATATAGAGTGATTTTCTAATTGCATCCTGAAATTAGCTCCTTTATCCCATGGAATAGTTGGGAAGAATGCAAATCTAAGACAGGAGTTGCTCATCATTGACCTTAAATCTTATCCTCTTTAAATCGTTTAAAACAGAACAATTGGTGTAAGTTTCTATGAAGGGCATTCCTTTGAGAGTGAGGACGCAGAGCTTCAAACTTGAGCTATATAAAAAGAATAGGAATTGAGGATGTGAATCTATCACTTAATGTTTAAAATGAGGGCAAATGTCAAGGTGCATATGTAACTAATGAGGAGTAGACCATCACAAAATCAGGGGATGTTAGAACTGGATGGAGACCTTAGTGATTATTTAATTCAACCTCCCAGAGTTTACAGATAAGGAATCCTATCAGTTACATAACTTCTCAAGGCATTCAGTGGCTAAGGCTAGGGAATCTGACTACTTCCTTAGGTTTAACACTGGCCCTAGCACTTCCCAGCTGTGGGGCATTAACTATGCTACTTTACCTCTCTGTGCCACAGTTTTTTCATCTACAAAACTGGGCTGATAATAGTGCTACTTCATAAGCTTGTTGTAAGGAATAAAAGAACCCACACACATATATAAACCACTCATTCAGTATGTGGCAACTAATATGCACTCAATAAATGATAAACTTCCTTTTACAACTCTCGAGGCATTTTAATTTTTTCTCATGACTTTTAGAGTAATTTAAAGAAAATACAGACATCTTCCATTTACACAACATTCCTGGAAGAAAGAGCAACCCTATAAATTTTAGAATGAAAATGTAAAAAAAATATATTAGGTTTTAGTTCAACTGAAATTTAAGTGGGTCTTTGGGCCAGACTTGAAAATATTTAGTAACTCAACATGTTGGACAAGCATTTCAGGTCTAGCTGAGTCTTGAGGAATGGGAAAAAAGGAAGTGGAATATCCACCCCCATTCAGAGATAACACCATCCCACCCTCCTGATAACTCGGACAGCTCTACATATTGAAGGGAAGAGGTGGGGGCATAAAAGGTAAGGATTTTTTAAAAAGACTTTCTTGCAACCCTCTCTTTCTTCTTATACTGTCTCTTACCATGAATGCCCTGTCTTATTTTTCTGGCACTCTGCCTATCTATTAGGGCCAAGCTCCTCATGAAAATTTCCCAAGGTATACAGCCCACAGCAACATGTTGGTCCCGTAAACTTCTGGCACATGTTGTCTTTATCATTCATTTCAATATTAATTCTAAGCCACTCTGTTAATTCCTCTGCTGCTTTAATGTTTTGTTTTTACTTTTCCTGTGTCTATATTTTGTTTCACACTAGATTGTACATAACTTGAAGTTCCTGGGAGGTATCTTTAAAAAAAAATAAATTGATTGACCAAAGAAAAGAAAAGAAAATGGTAATGCAGGTAAAGAAAGTAAATACTGTAACTCAGAAGAATTTGACAGAACAACTCAAATACCAGCTTTGCTCCACACGCCCCACCCAAGGAACTAAGCAGGACTGAAACGGCCAAAAGCAAAGCCATAACAAAGCTCAGTAAATATTTAGCTTGTCTTAGATTATTGCAATAGATTCCTAATTTATTGCTTTGCTTCCAGTCTCTCCTGTCCAATCTAGTCTCCACACAAATGCTCATATAATCCTTACATATGTTAGGCACTCAATAATCAGTTATTTAACTGTATTTATTAAGCATGTTTTTGTATAAGGAAAAAAAGTTACTTCAGTGATTCAAGTGATTATATCAATGTTATGCTCTAAGTGAAAAGGCATAGCTCTGGCAATTTAAAAAGTAAGAACTCCAATTTATACAACAAGGTTTTGGTACAATATATGTAGGTTGTTCCTAAATTCATAATAGATGACTGCAAACTGGAGCTTTGTTCATTGCTCTATCAGCAACTGTGGAAAAATAAAAATTCATTATACTACTTTGTGTACAATATAAAATTAGATCATTAATTTTATTCCTGGAATAATAGTGTATTAGTCAGCCAAAGGGGTGCTAATGTGAAATACCAAAAATGGGTTGGTCTTTATAAAGGGTATTTATTTGGGGTAGAAGTCCACAGATACCACCAGGCCATAAAGCATTAAGTTTCTTCTCACCAAAGTTCATTGCCACGTGTTCGAGCAAGACAGCTGCCGATGTTTGCCAGGGTTCAGGCTTCTTGGGTTCCTCTCCAGACTTAGTGCCTCTGGTTCCTCCACAAGGTCAGCTGTAGACTATCAGGCAAATGGCTCACTTCTCTTCTCTTGGGGCCTTCTCTCCAACATCAAAACCCCAACATCAAAACTGCTTCTTAAAAACTGCTCCCTCTGTCCTTTGCCTTGCCTTTTATATTTGATTCCACCACCCACCAAGGGGTGGGGCTCAATGCCCTACTGACGTGGCCCAGTCAACTCCCTAATCATAACTTAATCATGCCCAGATTAACAGATCAGTTTACAAGCATGATCTAATTATATTTTTGGAATTCATAATTACATCAAATTGCCAAGCGGCTACAAATAGTGATGTTAAAAACTGTATCAGGAAATCGTATACAATGTGCAGATTAATTAATTCATTCAATCAACAAACAGATATTCAGGGCCTACTACATTCCACACACCAATGTTGATAAAATACAATGTAAGTAAAAAAGAAATACTGGGACGTTATGATAACCTTGCTTTTTTGTTAACCGTGAAAAAACAAATGCTTGTGGGTAAAATCATACCTTTTGAATCAGTTAGGGTTCTAGCAGGAAACAGATGGCTCATTCAAATTAGGAAATATGGGAAGAATTTAATGACTCCTTTAAGAGTTGGGTAGAAGGAAACTATAGGGCTAGTGCGGAGACTAGGGTAAGAACAGAGCTCTGTGCCAACCCATAAGTCTGAAGAAACAATGGGCAAGGAGTGGGTTTTGGAACCTGCAGACAGAAAGGGTGCTGTGAAGAGGCCTCCTGACAGAAGCTGAAACATTTGGAAACCCAGGTGCAAGGAGCCTGGAGAATGCATACTCCGCCCCTCTTCTCACTTGCTCCTATGCCTGTCTGGAAGTGAGAGAGTGAGGACATCACTGATGGAGTCCATGCTTCAACCACTCAGTCACAGAGCAAAAGCAAAGAGTGCAGCAGAGATCTAGAGGGGCAAAGAGAAATTTTCCAGCCCTCCTTAAAAACTTTATCATAAACATTTTTGCAGTCCACGCAAACCTTGGCTAAACAGCACAAACCTGTAATGGCGATTTAGAGTGTATTTTTAAAAAGCACAATAATATTCTACTGAGATTCCTAAGGCAAGTTGTCAGAGAAGCTGTAAACACTGCTGCTGAATATGGATCATGGGAAATTAACAGAACAAGAAGACAGTACGTTGATTCAAACTTGGTTTGGCTGTGTAAAACTTCTACTAATTTCAGCTATATATATTAATTGCTTAACATTTATGCCTGATTATCGTGTAGCACAATAATATGTATCATTAAACATGTGTCAAATTAACCTTACAATCTGGCTTTGCAATGTTAACTTGATGATATTAAAACGCAGTTCAAGTTTATAAAGTTTTGTAGGTTTAACTCATGTAGCATGCTCTCCCCCTTTTACCACAAAGAAAAATTTGCTTCAGTGATATTCTGACCAATCATGTGTTCTCCAGAGACCCAAGAAATGAAAAATAAAAATTGTGGTAGATTCTTTTTTTTTCAATATATATATTATTTATTTAATATAATAATTAAAAAAAATTTTTTTAAAGAAATACCTTGATTACATAAATGTTACAGAAAAAAATATAGGGATTCCCATATGCCCCATTCCCCACACCTCCCACACCCTCCCACATAAACATCCTTTATTAGTGTGGCACATTCATTGCAATTGATAAACACATCCTGGGGCTTTGCCATTAAGCATGGACCACAGTTCACATTGTAGACCACACTCTCTCCCACACAGTTCTGCATGTTATATGATGATATAAAATGGTCTATATCTGTCATTGCAATGTCACTCAGGACAATTTCCAAGTCCCAAAAAAGCCCCCATATTACAACTGCTTTTCCCTCTCCCTGCTCCCAGCACCTCCAGTAGCCACTGGATCCACATCAGTGTTGTAATTTCTCCCATTGCTTGAATCACAATATATCAATAGTAGAATACAAGTAAGTCCACTCTAGTCCATATCTCTTTCCCCCATCCTGAGGAGTCTGGGATGGTGATGTCCACCCCACCTCCAATTGAGAGGGAGCTTATATCCCATGGGGAAGATGGATGGGATTATCCCACCTGCAGCTGCAGACTCTCTCCCTTCCCTGGGAAGGCCATTGTCCATCATCATCTCCCCACCAGTTGTCCTGGATGAGTCCAATAAGCTGTAAAGTAGGAGTTGGTGCTCCATCAAGGTTCCAGGCCCAGCTGGCACATGGACAACCCAAAGACTCAAGTCTCTGGACATACACCTACAAACTCCAGCACCAGTGGTAGATTCTTTAGAGGTAATATATGACTTGATATAATGGTGCTTAGAGACCAACCAAATGGCTGGTATTGGGTTCTCAACTAAATTCGGTCATGGTATAAAGCAGGGAGAAGTTCGTGCCAGCATTTTTTTAGTTCTTAGGTCATAGGACTCACTATGTAGTGAACTGCCACCAGGAGGATCTGCTGGGTGAGGGGTGTGCTATCTTTAGCAAATGGATCCTGATCACTAAGACCACATTCCATTTTTGCAGTTCTACTAATTCTTGATTATAGCACAAACTGGAGAGAAGCTGACATACCCTTAGATCACCATGATGTGCTCATACTACGTATTTGAATTTCCAGTTGTAGCCGTTTGGCAGTTTGATATAATTATGAATTCCAAAAATATATATTGCATTATGCTTGTAAACTCGTCTGTTATTCTGGACATGATTAAGTTATGATTAGGGCATTGACTGGGCAACGTCAATAGGGCATTGAGCCCCACCCCTTGGTGGGTGGGGTCTCCAAGATAAAAGACATGGCAAAGGACAGTGTTGGAGCAGTTTTGATGTTGGAGTCTTGAGCTGGAGCCCCGGAAGTAAGAGAGCTTGGTCATGAGGAAGGGGAGAAGGCCCCAGTATAGAGATGAGCCATTCGCCTGAGAGTTCACAGATGGCTTTGTGGAGAGAAGCAAAGCCTAGAGAGCCTCAAGGTCTGCAGCTGACCTTATGGAGAAAACAGAGGAGCTAAGCCCGGAGAGAAACACAGTCCTGGGAAGAGAGGAACCCAATAAGCCTGAACCCTGGCAAACATCGGCAGCTGTCTTGCTCCAACACGTGGCAATAGACTTTGGTGTGGGAAGAAACTTAAGCTTTATGGCCCAGTAACTGTAAGCTTCTACCCCAAATAAATACCCTTTATAAAAACCAACTGTTTTCTGGTATTTTGCATCATCACCCCTTTGGCTGACTAATACAGACTTTGGTACCAGGAGTGGGGTAGTGCTTTTGCAATTACCAAGTGTTGGAATGGTTTCATAAATGAGTAAGGGGTATGTTTTGGAGGAATTGTGAAATGTTTGATGGAAAAGGCCTAGATCACTTTGAAGAAACTGTTGATAGCAATATGGATGCTAGGGAGACTTTCTATAATCCCTTAGAAGTAAATGATGAAACTATTATTGGAAACTGGAGGAAAGGCGATCCATGTTTTAAAGTTTCAGAGAACTTAGCAAGAGTAACTCCTTGTGTTATATGGAAGACAGAATTTGAAAATGGTGAACCAGTGCATTTAGCTGAAGAAATTTCCAAGGTAAACTCGGAGAA
Organism: Tolypeutes matacus; assembly: GCA_026826555.1. Lineage (NCBI taxonomy): Eukaryota > Metazoa > Chordata > Mammalia > Cingulata > Chlamyphoridae > Tolypeutes > Tolypeutes matacus. Next base: position 24,123,884 of record JAKSZT010053929.1, on the reverse strand, counting down.
TGTGGCTTGGCTTCTCCTTCCAGCTTATAGCAAAATACTAGATGAGCGAAATACACTAAGGACTGAACTTTTGGGCACCAAGAAAACAGAAACATATTCCAGTACTTCTGTGTTTCTGGAAATCAAGTTCCCAAATGAAAGTGTCCCATTTGAAGACTTAACTAAACTTGGAACTTGTAAATCAGGATTTAGGATGCAATTATCTAGGAAAGACTTGTGGGAAGTCTTACTGTCTGATGGCTTGGACCCCTGCTTCCTGCATGCTAAACCAACAAAGTTTTCGAGAGAGCTGTATGAACAAAACAACTGTCAGCTTGGACAAAAAAGGACATGGAAAGGAAAGATTGAAGGCGAAACAGCTTTAAGAAGAAACCCATGGAAGCTGAGATCTGGAATTAAGACATCATCTTGGGCCAAGAGAGGAGCCCCACCCATGTGTACAGAGAGGGTGAGTTTGCACCAGCAGTTGAAGAGGGTGGATGTTCGCACCCAATGTTCTGGGAAGGTTTTGCAACCCCAGGGTACAGGGAGGGTGGAGCACATTCCTCGAAGATTAGGGCAGTTAAGGTCAATACCCCATAGGTCTGAGAGGGGTGTACCTGTCCCTCATGGATTAGAAAAGGCCAGGTGGTCAACCCATTGCTCTGAGAAGGTTGAACCTGTATGCCAAAGGTTAGGGAAGGCCAGGTGGTCAACTCGTTGCTCTGAGAGGGTTGAACCTGTATGCCAAAGGTTAGGGGGAATGTTGTCTTCACCTCACTGTACTAGGGGGGCTAAGACTCTAACCCAAAGATTGGGTAAGGTGTGGCAATCACCCCAACACTCTTGGAGGGTGAGGTCTGGAACTTGGTCAACACCCAGATGCTTGATGAGGGTGGAACCAAGAAAATGGCCCTGGGCAAGCCTGTGGAAAGGGTGGGTCCCCATGTGGCCCCAAGGAGAAGAAACCATCATCTTAAGAATGACTCTCAGACTTCGAAATCGAATGGAGGATGCCCTGCAGGTTTACTGAACTGTAGAGAATCCATGACTCACGTTTAACATCCCAATTTCTCCTTATGATAATGAAAACATTTATCCTTTGTCTTTCCATTTGTGTATTGGAAGCAGTTAAATGGTTTTGTAAGTTTCAGAGGTCTACAGCAGACATGATTTTGTCTGAAGACAAACTGTATTTCTTTAAAATTATTATGATATGATTTTATACTTGCATTGTTACAGATTTAAGGTTTTTTGAATATTGTAATGTATTTTTGGAATTCAGAGGGTGGAGTGTAGCTGTTTGGCAGTTTGATGTAATTATGAATTCCAAAAATATATATTGGATTATGCTTGTAAACTTGTCTGTTAATCTGGACATGATTAAGTTATGATTAGGGCATTGACTGGGCAAAGTCAATAGGGTGTTGAACCCCACCCCTTGGTGGGTGGGGTCTCCAAGATAAAAGACATGGCAAAGGACAGTGTTGGAGCAGTTTTGATGTTGGAGTCTTGAGCTGGAGCCCCGGAAGTAAGAGAGCTTGGTTGTGAGGAAGGGGAGAAGGCCCCGGTATAGAGATGAGCCATTCGCCTGAGAGTTCACAGCTGGCCTTGTGGAGAGAAGCAAAGCCTAGAGAGCCTCATAGTCTACAGCTAACCTTGTGGAGGAAACAGAGGAGCTAATCCCAAAGAGAAACACAGCCCTGGGAAGAGAGGAACCCAATAAGCCTGAACCCTGGCAAACATCGGCAGCTGTCTTGCTCCAACACGTGGCAATAGACTTTGGTGAGGGAAGAAACTTATGCTTTACGGCCCAGTAACTGTTAGCTTCTACCCCAAATAAATACCCTTTATAAAAACCAACTGTTTTCTGGTATTTTGCATCAGCACCCCTTTGGCTGACTAATACACTAGTAATGATTCAAAGACCTTATTACTGAGTTTATACACCATTCTGAGAATTTATCATACAATTTTTCTTTTGCCTTGATAAATGGAGAAAAGATACAGTCCACAGATTGTAGATCCTTTTAAAGCACCAGGCAGAGAATGCCTGAAGTATACTATCCATTGTTCTGAAAAGGCTCACTTTAATTCTATCAAAAAGCCATAATTCAGCAGTGGGCCTAATACTATAATTAAAGTAGGTTCAAGATGCTATGTGGTATGCATTTAAAGGATTAATTTACTTTACAGAGATATTTCCTTTGATCCCAAAGAAGAGTTGAGTTACTGTGTCTCACTTCTAAATAAGGATCTATATCAGAAATTTAAAAATATGAGCATATGCTGGAACATGGGCACTACTTTGTTCAGGCCTTACAAAATATCCAGCACTTCAGGGATTGCATTCCTCCTTGGGGATTCATCTAGGGCATAGGACCCCTCTCAGTTACTGTCTCCTTGTTATAGGCCTTCATTGGTGAGAAGAGGGGACAACAGCTGTATTATATATATATATGGAGACAAAACAGAGAAAGAAACATGCTGACTCAGAGGAGGGCTCATTGTTTGCATTTTCACTTTATCCTTGTATGCTGATGTGTTTATCTGACCTTTAGTCAGTTTGCCACTGTTGTACAGAAAAGACTGATAAATTAACTGCTTAAATGTCAACAGGCATTAATTCAGCATCCATGGTAAACAAATGATGGAATTAAACATCTTGTGGTTATTTTTATGGGTTAAGAACATCTACTTATATAATATTGATATAATAATCATAGTTACTCTATTATTTTCCACTATGTATTTAAATCCATGAGGTTATTTAATTCTTTGAGCAATCATGTGAGGTAGACAGTATACCCACTATAGAGATGAGGCAATGAGATTAATGAGAATTGAGTAATTCACCCATGATCACACAGCATATACAGGAGGAGGAGCCAGAATTTAAGACCAAATTTGTCTGATTCTAAAGGTCATATCCTCTCCATTTTTCTGTAAATCTTAGCAATCTTTTTTGATCTTCCGGTTATGTTATTGTTTTTTCATAGAGATTTACCTCATTGCCTTGTATACATAAACTCATAGTTTATCCCTGACTCTTCTCCTGGTCTCTTTCCCTTCTGAAACACTGAACTCACAGTAATCTCCCTAAAGCAGCAAGGCACTGAGATTAACAAAGCAGAAGTATTATTATGTATTGGGGTTTAATATGGGATGTGGTCAATAGATTACAGCAGGGCAAAGTCACATTTTGGGGGTGAGAAGTGATGGTTAATATATTATGCCTCCTTTTGTTAGAAAATAAGAAATTATAAAATATCAGAATGTCCAGCCATCTAGGTTTTCCAAGAAATTTGTTGGAGAAAAGAATTACTGTTTTGTTTTTTAATTTCAGAATTTAAAATAATTCACTTAGGTGCCCTGTAACCCACCATTTTGGGAGGACTGTCAGGAGTTAACAATTACTGACTTCTCTCCAAGGCTCACTCTGGCACCTGTGCCTTAGATCCCATCACTTCCAAATTCCTCAAGAATCTTGTTCCCACACGTTTTGCCTTCATCTCTGGAATCTTCAGCTTGTTCTTCATTCCTTTTTAATTTTTTTCTGCCTTCAAACTTCACCAAAAACTTTTAGTTCACTTCGCTGTCCCCTCTAGCTACTGACTTCTTTCTCTCATTTTCACTGCTGAGCTCTTTAAACAAGTGGTCTAAATTTGGTGCTATCATCTCTTTGTTTCATACAGCTTCCTTTCAGCCTCTGACATCCTGGCTTCCACTGCGTGATTCTTTCATGGCTGCTTGATGGCTTTCTCTTTGCCAAATACATTGGACTTCTTTTGGTCCTCATTCTTAATATTTTTGTGTCATGTTATTTTAACTGCTCACTCCTCCTTGAAACACTGGCTTCATTCTTCGTTCCCTTTTGTCTCTTCTTACAGCCTACAGTAGCTTTTCTTCCTTTTTTTTTTTTTTTTTGCCTTTTCTATTTTTATTTATTTTCTTTTATTTTAGGGCTTCCATTCAGGGGTTAACTTTATGAATTTATTAATCTTTTTCAACAGCCTTATTGAGGTATAATTGATGTACAATACATCAAAGATATTCAAAGTGCACAATTTGATGTTTTGATATATTTGTCCACCCAAGAACCATCTCCACAATCAGGATAGTGAACATATACATCACCCCCCAAAAGTTTCCTCATGACCCTTTGGAATCCCTCTTTCCCACCACCCATCCTCCCTAGGCAGCCACTAATCTGTTTTCTGTCACTATAGATTAGTTTTCACTTTCTAGAATTTTACATAAATGAAATGATACAGTATATACTCTTTTATGGTCTGGTCTTTTTCACTCAGCATGATTTTGAGATTCATCATGTTGTTGCATGTATCAATAGTTCATTCCTTTTTATTGTTGCATAGTAATTCATTGTATGAATATACAAGTTGTCTACTCATTCGATGGATATTTAAATTGTTTCCAGTTTTTTGTTATTACAAATAAATAGGCTTTCATTCCTCTTAGGTAATTACCTAGGAGTGGAATTCATGGATCATATGGTAAGTTGTATGTTTACCTTTTCATAAACTGGCAAATTTATTTCTGAAATAGTATACATTTTATATTCCCACCAGAAATGTATGAGAGTCCCAGTTTCTCCAAATTCTTGGTAACACTTGATATGGTCAGTCTTTTAACTTTAGCCATTGGAATAGATATGTAGCAATGTAGCAATATCTCATTTTGGTTTTAAATTGCATTTCTTTAGTGACTAATGATGTTTTCATGTGCTTATCTTATTTGCCATCTGTGTATCTTTTTTAGTGAAATGTCTTTTCAAATCTTTTGCCAGTTTTTTTGTTTGTTTTATTTAATTGGTTTGTCTTCTTATTTTGAGCTTTGAGAGTACTTACTCTGGACATAAGTCCTTTATCAGATATATGATTTTCAAATATTTTTCTCCCAGTCTGTAACTTTATATTTACTTTCAAAAAGTAGTTTTTAGTTTTGTTGAATTACAATTTATCCATTTTTTTCTTTGATGGATCATACTGTTGGTGCCATATCTAGGAAATCTTTGCCTATACCAAGGTCACAAAATTTTCTCTTTTGTTTCATTTAAGCAATTTTAGATTTAGGTTTTGCATTTAGATCAATGGTTCATTTTTAGTTAAATTTTGAATATGGTGTGACATATGAATCACAGTTCATTTTCTGGCATATGTATATATAATTTTTCTAGCACCATTTGTTAAAAAGACTGTCTTTTCTTCATTGAACTGCCCTTGCAACTTTGTAAAAAAATCAGTTGCTGATTTTATAAATATATGGCTTTCTTCTATTTTGTTTCATTGATTTATTTGTCTGTCATTACACCAATACCACATTGTCTTGATTACTGTAGCTTTATACTAATTCTTAAAATCAGGTAGTGTTAACCCTCCAACTTTGTTCTTCTCTTTCCTTTTTAAACCCACAACTAGTAGCTATTCTTGTAAATACATTTCTCTCCAAACATGACTGGCCTTAGTGAACTATAGAAAGTTTCTCACCATTTCCATAAACACTTTTATGCTAAAATACTCTAAAAATGCAGAACCACTAATCCCAGTTTCTCCCTTAAGTTTCAGGCCTGTAACTTGTAATATACATTCAGCTGTACTTGGAAATCTCATTTTTCAAGCTCTTATTTTTTCTGAATTTCTCTTCTGATATTTCACATCAGCTTTCCCTCCCAACTTCATTATGCCAGCCCCACTGCCATTCTTCTCTCTGTCATCCACACTTGAAACATCTTTGATTTAGCTCTGTCCTTCTTTCACTTATCTAATAGATCACGGTATCCTAACCATTTTTTTTTTCACTCAAAATGTCTTTCATTTACATTTTTTCTCCTCCGTTCTTACTGTTATTAGTTCATATTCTCATTTCTCATGCCTGAATGGCCACAAAGTCCAACTGACCATCTCATTTCCAGCCTCTACCTGCCTCACACCATTTTCTCAGATTTATCTTCCTAAAGTAAATGTCCCTGCCCAGAAGTGTTCTTTTCTAGCTTTGCTTCTCCCCCCTCCTCCCTTCTTGTAAATTGCTCCAGTCTAGCTGGGTTTTTCACTCTCATTTATGCATGAAACTTAGATAATACTTAGAAAAAGTATTCATTAAGTAGAAGGGAATTTTAAGTAACATTTAATTAAAGATTTTCTAAAAAAAAAAAAAAAAAAACTTTGTTTCTTTCAAATACGGAGACTCAAATATTTAGAAAGGCTATAAAAATCCATGCACCATCACACAATTTGGTTCTCAATCCTACCACACCACTTAAATTGTACTTTCAGAGTTGTCATGGACTGAAAAACACATCATTTGAAACTGAATATTTTTTTTCTTTATTAGAGAAGTTGTAGGTTTACAGAACAACCATGCATAAAATACAGGATTCCCATATACCACCCCACCAACAATAACTTGTATTGGTATGGAACATCTGTTACAATCAATGATGGCACATTTTTATAATTGTACTATTAGTTAAAGTCCATGGTTTAACTTAGGGTTCACTGTGCAGTGTAGTTCATGGATTTTATTTTTAAATTTTATTCTATTACCTTGTATATAATCTAACATTTCCCCTTTTAATCACAAACTAAATACTTTCATTTAAACTTGTCCTTTGTCCTATGACACTCTTACTTTAGGTTAAAAACACACACACACACACAAACAAGGTCTCATAAAAAATCAATGTTCTCATGTCTCTAAGACAAGAAGTAGACTAGTTGGACTAGCATTCTATAGTAAAAAGGACAAATTCCCATGACAGTAGGCAACTAAAGGGGAATTTTCCTGAAGTGAAAAGTTACTAAAGAATCCCCTTCCTCAATTAAAAGAGGAACAACTGGTGTTAAGTCCAAATTGGGTAGACGCCCAATCACCCTGTAGAGTTCCTAGTCCTAACCTGATAGTCACAGGAAAGTAACACGTATTGCAATTAAATAAGCTATAAGAGTTTATTTGCTTAAGATATTTTGTAGAAGATTTAAGAAATAAACCATCATCTTTTCTAATAAATATGAATCTCCTTTAAGAAAAGCAATACATGAATATTAATTATTTTGAGAATAAAAGAAACCTTAGACCTTAGATCCTAGAAACAGGGAGACATGAACTAGGAAATGTGCCTTCTCTTGGTTTTCTGGAATGTGGCATACCAAACACAGAATCACAAATATTATGAGAATGCCATACTTAGGGGAAAATATCATCATTCATTTTCCTGGTATAAAATTATTAATTCTTTAAAGGCAGGTATTTGCCTCCTTTTTTTTTTTTTTTTTTTTTTTGCCATTAGCACCTAAGGAAATGTATTATATACAGTAAGCATAGAATACAAATTTATCAAATTTAATCTAATGATGCTATTTTCCCAATATTGATAATATTGACAGAGTTAAACAATTGATTTTACAAGGTCAATTAGATTCCTAATTTTCAGGAAAAATATGAAAAATGAAAAAAAGCAGTATAATTCTAGGATTCAATCATTCCTAAACTAAGAAAATAAAATGGAAGCCCTGAATTAGAGCAGGGCACCTATGAGATAATTTTTTATGCATAATGTAGGCATTTATAAACATTAAAAGGTAAAAATTAAGAAACAAAAACAGCACCTTGTATTAGTAGAATGATTTTCTTCCAAGGAGCTCAAGTTCTTTGGAAAGACTCCCATATTTTCAAGGCCATGCAGGTTCAGGTACATGAGTTTGTGTAGGGTAAAGGTGTCATAAGCCAGAACATGATGTTGTTTACAACACTGGTGCCCTGAGAAATCTCACACAGTTAAACTTAACCATTGTCTCAAAATAGAGGAGAATTGAGTTTCCTAGGATTCTCAAGCAGAGAAGGAGAATATCTTATTTTTTATTTTCCCACTTAATATATAAGGAAAGAGGGTCTAAAAGGGTAGCACCACAGTTGACATCACAGAACAAGCTGGCCCAGACCTAGTAGTTACATTGCCTGACTGCTAAGGATCTATAGTACATTAACTTTCACCTGCTCAGGAAAAATCAGGAAAGAGTATTGCTTTGTTTGGATGAAAACACAAGAATTCAGGTGAGCCAAACCAAACAGCTTAGTTGAGAAGATGATTCAGCTTACTAGAACCTGGGCAGGCAAATGGGGGAAAAAAAGGAGTGGAAAAAAAAAAACTTTTTTTTTTTTTTTTAAATGAATTAAAAGTTTAATTCTGAACCATTTTTATAACCGCATTTTCTCTTGAGCATTGTATCACAGCAGGTTACAACAACTTTGGGATAAAAGGCAACTGGTAAACTGTCCAAAACAAGGTTCAAAATAACACCTCTTACTGACCCCTACCCATACATATCCCAAATAAAGTTTTTGATCAAAAACGTGAAATAGATCCACCTGCTTATTTTAAGCATATTAAAAAGGAAACTAATTGAACCATTTCTATTTATCTATTTTATACAAAAAGGCTACACAATGTTACACTTTATTCAGATTACAATTAGAGTAATTATGAATTAGTGTTCTATACCATTACTCAATTCTTAAAAATTAGAAATTGCTGAAGCAGTATTCACTATAACTTAACACTACGAGACTTAAAAAACTAACAGTTATGGCAAAAAAACACAAAAAACAAAACAAAAACAAAAAAAAAACAAAACAACTAAAGCAAGCAAAATATTCCTTGCTTTCTATTTCTATTCCTCAGAAATCCCATCCCCCTTCTCCCAACAAAACAAAACCAACAGGACAATTTTACTTTTTAAGAAAAGATATACGTGGTGATGTAGAGTAAAAAGAGTCAAAACTGGAAGAGAGATTTAGAAATCAATCAAATTACATGTAGTGTAAGCAAAGTGATTTTTGATAACTTTAGAAAGAGATTCTGACCATGAAGAGGTTTCAGCAGACTTTAAAGGAATGGGGAGGGATGTGAGAGAGAATTTGTCCATTTAAGAATGTTTTTTCCCCAGTCCTCACTGCTCATCTGAAAACAAGAAGTAGAGCAGGTCAGGAAAGGGGTTATGGTTAACACTGCAAGATGAAAGATAAGCAGCCAGGCAGTTAAAAGCCAAAGCATTTTATCTAAAAGAGCAGGTCTGGCCTTGTTTCCATCTTGATAAGAATTAGATTGGAGAGCTTGTTTGTCTATAGACTAGGATGGGGTGGAGGGGTAGGGGAGCTAAAGAAAGGGGACAGGGAAGTCAGGGGCTTAGTTCTGGAGTTGTGGCAAACCACTAATGTAGTGATAAGTCCTCTTTTGTGTTCTATCATCTACCTGAACTTTGAAATTGCTAGACTTGTCTGTTCAGATAACATGGCTATGTTTCTTTCAAATACAGTGACTCAAATATCTTGAAAGTTTAGATCACCGAACAGGCTAATAATTCCAAACTAAAATTTTAACATAATGGCTAACTGGTTGTGCCACTGACTTAGGTCTTGAAAGAAATGACATCTGCATTTAATCTCCTTTTTTAATGGTATGTTTCTCTTTATTCTGAAGCATAATATATTCTAAGTTGTTTTTTTAAAGTTCTTATTTCACATAGTCTTTCTTTTATAGAATATAATTGCTTTATAAGAGCTTCCATATTTGTACTGCCCAGATTTGATGATATAACTGATTCAGAATTGTATTTTTCTATAATTATTAAAATTGGCAAAGTTTTAAGGTCACCCAGTTTTGTTCTGATAAGAGCCATGGTTGCAAAATTAGCAGGTTTTCCTGGGATTTTATTTGCTATTACTTTTAGAATTTCAGTCCATAATAGAACCAAGAAATCAGAAATTCAGAATGAAATAAGTATTCTATTTTTTAAAAATAGGCCTTTAAAATTATTTTGGTAATTGAAATTATTTTAATTGTGTTGTATTTATGCTGCTCATTCTATTAATTGTTCATGTAGAGATTATTGAATACATAAGATGATTAGCACAGGAGGAAGCATTATGGAATGGATGTTACCCATAACCCTGTTGGGGCTTATAACTATATTAAAGACATTATGGATTCTGTAGATAAATTCAAGCATTTTAAACCCAAATAGTTAGATACTAAAACAAGTTTGCATAAATGTCAGGTGGAAAGAAAGCATCTTAAAACATTCTTACTTATGTTGGTTAATTTATAGATTATCTGACAGGCTGAGTCTAATTTGTGTTCCTAGTGCAGTCCCTATAGATGATTAGTTCTGGACACTATCCTGACCACCAGGAGCCATGTTCTCTTTCTAGCCACGCCCCCGGCTTTGATTTTTCTTCTCTAACCTTCTACTCTTGGCTACTCAGTAGAGTTGTGTTGGGGCTGGCAGTCCACAAGGCCTGAAGAAATTTTAATAACACCCGCCACCACCATCCTCATTTATTAGCAGCCTCCCAGGTGGCAGGACTCTGAAAAGCATTTTACATATGCTGCCTTTCCAGAAGATATATAAATGTGCTCTAGCTACTAAGCCCTCACTCTCCTTTCACAGAGAAATTTTGCCAAAGAATAATTATTACTTGTTATGCCACTTCCTCACCTTCAGGATGTTCTTTAATTTTTTTTTCTTCTAATAAAAATAATGTATTTATTACAGATGATTTAGAAATGTGGAAAATCAAAAAGTAAAATAAATTCATAACCCAACCACTCACAGATAAGTAGTTTGGTAAATATCCTTCTAAAAATTGTTATGCATATCCAGTATATGCATACACATTGCTTATTCACAGATGGAACCATTCTATTTATACAGTTTATAATTTTTTAATAATTAATAATAATGCATGAATATATTTGCATATTATTAAATAATCAACTACATAATTTTTTCATGGTTGCATGGTATCAAAAGACATGTTCTTTTATTCAATCCCGTCATTGAATATTTTGGTAATTTTTACCTGTATTTATTTAATAAACAAATAGCTCTAACTACATGCTAGGCATTGATCTAAACACTTTATAGTATTTACTCATTTAATTCTTTAAAAACCCAATTAGGCTGTAACAACCTTAATAGTAATAATAATACTAATCCTTTTACAGATTTTACAGATGAAGAAACTGAGGCACAGAGAAGTTAAGTAACTTGCCCCAAATCACAGCGCTAATAAGTGGAGGAATAGGGATTCCAACCCACAGTGTCTGCTGCCAGTTGAGTGTTCTTAACTACTGTGATATGCTTGCTATCATAAACAACACTCCAATGAATGTCTTCATTTCTTATGGCTTCCTTAGAAAAACCCCTAGAATGAAAATGCTGGCTTTTGAAGTGCAGTGATGATTGCCCTTCCAAAACACTGTGTTACTTTTCTTTTTCACAAACTATGTCTGAGGGTCCACTCCCAGACCTTTGACAATACTGAGTATTTATAATTAAAAAGTAAATCTCATGCTGTTTTAACTGTATTTTTCATTCACAGTTCCCTTAATCTAATAGACTTTTCTGTCTTCATTTCATTTGACCACTCCATAGCAATGAATAACATTTCATCACTCCCTTCTTATGCATCTCTCTCCTGCATTGGTGTGGTATTACCCTTTTGCTACTTTCCTCTAAATTGTATTAACATTCCTTCTCTGTTTCCCTCACTGCTACTTCTCTCTGACCTCCCTTTTCATTTTTGTTTTTTAGCTCTCTCCTTGGTTCTCTTCTTCTGTTGCAGTCTCCCTGGGAAATCCCATTCATTTCTATGACTTTAACAACAATTTGCTAATTATGTCACAACAAAATGCTAATGACTCACAAAGTCTTATCTTCCGCACAGACATCTCTACTGAGTTCTAGACTTATGTATGTGACTGCCTATTAGACATCTTCACCAGGGATATTGTTCAGGCTTTTAAAAACAGAATGTTTGAAATATAACTCACCATTCCCCCCCCCCCCCCAAATCTGCTCTTCATCTTGTATTTGCCATGTAAATTTGGTGTTACCACCATATAATCAAACACCTAACAGAGAGTCATTCCAGATTTGGGATACAGTATAGGGTAATGATTTATAGAACCAATTTTGAATCAGGCAAATCTGGGTTCGAACCTCAGCTATGCGACTTAAACTCCAGATGACTTGGGAAAGTTGCTTAAGCTCACTAAGCTCCAGTTTTATTATTTATAAAAATTGGGATAAAAATGTCTACTTTGCAAGACAGTTGAGAAGACAAAATGGGTTGATGTTTGTTATTTTTGTTCTAAGTGGAAAACCTGATATATTAAAAAATATTCAATAAAGAGTATTTCTAGTTTCGGGATATCTCCACTCTCATCTCCAGTTTCTAAATCCCATCATTTCTGATTCTGTAACTTCTCTCCAACAATCCTTTCTTTTTTTTTTTTTACCATCCCTGCTAATTTTTAGGTATTAATCAGGCCTCTGTGTCAATGGTTACAATTTTCTCTAAGCGAATGGTTCCCAGCCTTCTACCCTGGTTTCAATGTGCATGATAGATGATGTTCATATGTGCCACAGGCATACTCAAAGTTAAGTACAATACCAGAAGCTGAAGCTGTAACTCCTCCCGCTTTTACCCAGTCCACTAGAAAACACAGGAATAAAAGTTAAAATGGCATTATTAAAGAGGTTAACTTGAATCTGTACCAGCTGTTATCTTGTGCAAATTTGGGTACTATATTTTTAGTAGCAAACTATTTGCAGCACACCTTTGTGGCACTACATCAGTTGAGAAGCTTTTATGTTAACTAGCTTCCTTCACCAATCCTCTTACCCCACACTATTCCTACCCTCTATATAATTGTAAAGTGAGCTACTTTCTATTATACAAATTTTACCATGTGCCCTGTGTTTCTTATAGGACAAAATTAAACCTCCTTTAGTTTGGCCTTCTGGCCTGTTCCTTTTCAGCTTCTTCAAGTTGATCTCTTTCCAATCTCCACCTTGCACATGACTCTCAAATAACAGCAAACTGATGGCATTTTTCATCTCCCTTTCCTCACCTCCCACTCATTGTTCAACTCACTGTAGTCTACCTTAGGCTCCAAACATTCCCTGAATGAGCCCTCAATAATGGCCATCTATGACCTATATATTGTTAAGTCCACTGGGCATTTTAAACTCAACAGCAATGATACTTTGAACATTCTCATTCCCCTTAATTCTTTGGTTGCTCCATTATTAATCTCAATTTGTGCCTTTTTTTTTTTTTAACTACCCATACTTTCAAAATTCTGCCCTCAAGGCTCTTTCTTAAGCAGTTTTCTTCTCTTCTCTTTCTTTTTTCCTATTTAATTAACTCTCTTTGAGAGATCATCTCTACTCTTCATGGTTTCAATTACCATCAAGCAGGTAACAACCATTCCTCTATTTTCAGTCTTAACTTTTCTTTAAACCCTATATATCCAAAGACTCACAGAATTTCTCCAATTGATGCTCTTGTGACGTAAGGATAATGCTTCTAGAATTGAACTCATCTCCTCCCTCCTCCCAATCAATGTCTTTTTCACTACAGTTACATACTTTTATAAATGGCACCACCCATCCAATTTCTCAAGTCAAAAATCTAGGAGATATATTTGACCTCTCCCACTCTTTTTGACCCCTATATTCAACAAATTGCCATATCACGTTGATTATACCTTACAAATATCTATAAAATCCATAATCCCTTTCCAGTTCCATTGCTACCACATTAATGCAGGCTGCCATCATCTCTTACCCAGGCTGATTTGTCTCCCTGTCCCCAATCTTGCTGCTCACCAACACCTTCTCCTCCATACTCAGCTAGAGTTAAGCATGATCTGGCCCCCACCTACTAGCTCAAACTATTTGCTATTTGCCTCCTTATGCTGTATGGCCCAGCCACATTGAACTTTTTCAGTTCTCCTTGTTTCTCTTTGTTTTGCCTTCCTTGAGTGCTCTCATCTCTCTTTGACTTCCTCTCCCTATGCCCCTTTCTTTGTCTGGCTTACTTCTATTTTAGAATTCCTGTTCTCTAGAATTGTCTTTCCACTATCGATTCCTAAAGTCCCAGTATTTTACATGTCATAACATAACATTTCTTTACTAGAAGCTCTTTTATCCCATCTGATTGCAAATTGTAGTCAGCTAATAAAGTAGATTAAAATAGGGAAACTGCTATGGTTTGAAACTGTATGTACCCCAGAAAAAGCATGTTCTTAAAGTTAATCCATTCCTGTGGGTGTAGGCCTATTGTAAGTAGGATTTTTTGAGGAGGCTACTTCAGTTAAGGCTACTTCAGTTATATCCACCTCATTTAGGATGGGTCTTAATTCTCCCACTGGAATCTTTTATAAGACAACGAAATTCAGACAGAGAGAAAGCCAGGGAAGTAAGAAGCTGAAAGCAAGGAAACCTGGAAGAGAAAGGAAAGACCAGCAGATGCCACCATGTGCCTTGCCATGTGGCAGAGGATCCAAGATTACAGGCAGCCAGTCTTTGGGAAGAAAGCATTGCCTTGATGATACGTTGATCTGGACATTTTTTTCAGCCTCAAAACTGTAAGCTGATAAATTCCCATTGTTAAAAGTCAATCCATTTTATGGTATCTGCTTTTGGCAACCTAGCAAACTAAAACCATAAAATGATATCTACATAACTTTTACATTTATTTTAAACCAAGACATCTTAAATGCACACTCCTTCATCAAATTTTTGAGGTAGGGCTAAGACCTTTAATTTGGGTATGGGTTCGTGTCATGTTTCTTGACCATAGCGCACCATCTGTAATTTTGAGTTTTGCTTTCTTTAAAGTAGAATATCTTAGAATGGAGTGAAAATTTAAAAACATTTGCAAACAAATCTGAGTGTAGAATTTTCTGGATTTAGTCTTTTCCAATTGTATATCCTATACTTATTTATTTATTTTTTTTTATGTTTTTTTTTTTTTTTTTTTACCGGGAGGTCCCGGGGATCGAACCCCAGTCTCTCCATATGGTAGACGGACGCCGAACTTCTTGAGCCACATCCGTTTCCCCCTATACTTATTTTGATAGAAGCATTTTTAGTCATTGTACTCTATTGAGTCTTTCTAAAATATTCAGCTTAATTTTCTAAAAAACAATTCTCACTTTGCACTCTATTTCCATGACTTATGTAGGTAATGCTTAATTATAGTACATGGTTACAATAATAAGTCAACTGGCATAAATAGTTTGTGAATAAACAACTAATCCTTGGCAAACATGCAACTCAACCAATGAGAGAAGTGTGTAGGCTTACTGGAGCATAGCCTACTGCTGTGAGTTTTCATTGAGCCGTGAATATTAATCAATTTCTTTTGCAAAGAAGATTGATAGTTTTGGTTGATTTGCCAAGTTATTTAAGTGGTGGTCTGTTAAGAGTGCTTGGGCTCACAGAATTGTATCTCTTCCACATTGACTGTAGGCACTATGAGGACAGGCAAAATCAGCATGTCTTAGAAAGGGACCACATTTATTTTACTTTATTTTATTCTGTGCCCACCACTTGCTAGCACAACATTGTGAATGTAATTAACAGCACTGAAATATATATCTGAATGTGATTAAAAGGGGGGAAATGTTAAGTTGTATATATGGTAACAGAATATTAAAAAAAAAAAAAAAAATCCATGGTATTACACTATATAAACAGTGAACTCTAAGTTAAACTGTGGACTATTGTTAATAGTACAATTATAAAAATGTGCTTTCATCAATTGTAACAAATATTCCACACCAACATAAGTTGTTAATAATAGGGTGGCATATGGGAATCCTCTAATTTATGATTGTTCTGTAAATCCATAAACTCTCTAATAAAGAAAAAAAATTAATGAACAAATACATTAACAAATATCTCAAATATCTCCCCCTCATATTCTTGATCCTTTCCCCACTATAGCTCAAGTGTCATCTGCTTAATGTAGCTTTCCTGAATGATCTCTCTATCCCCCAGAGTAGAATTTATAACACCGCTTTTTCTGCCTTAATTTTTTAATAAACTGATAGGTGAACAGTATGCAGGAAGGGTAGAAGAAAAATGCTTAGGAAAAAGGCTACAAACCTGAGAGATAAGGAAGACTGATTTGGGCTGAACTAGAGATATGTGGAGGCTGAGGTGGGAAAGAAATTATAAAGTAAAGCAGATCTAAAGATAGAGATTTACCCTATGGAATTACTTAACCAGGGAATGAGAGCATCTGTCTAAATTATCCATATCATTATTCCTTTCTATGGAGGATACTGTTTCCTCTACGTGATTTGGGAAGGCTTCCTGGAGTAGACTGACTCCAAGTGGTATCTTCAATGGTGGGGAAAATATAGCTCAGTATTTGGAACAGAGGACCTAATTTCCAGGCTGAAGGGCCAGTTAGATTAAAGGGACTGACGCAAATGAAAAATAGGCAAATCTAGATAATGAAGGGTGGAGGGAAGAAAAGAGTCATTTCAATGGAATAGTAAGTAGTGAAGAATTTCTGAAAGAATCATAAGCAGAAAGACAAAATATCTTTTTGATAATAATTTTTCTGGACTTCCAAGTCCATACCACTGATCCTTGCATCTATCTTTATTTTGTCCAAATCAGACTTGCCTAATACTCATCTTATTTCTTCAGGCATCATATCATGTGCCAAATCTCTTCGCTCTCAATCCAGTAACTTTACATTTTAGAAAATTCAGACCTAAAATCAACTCTCCAATTTTCTAATTCTCTTCTGCCACTGATTTTCTTTCTGTATACTTATTAACACAGAGGTTCAACAACATTTTGTGTTTCACCATAAATTAATTTTCTTCCATATCATCTCATTAAAACACATCCAGGGTATACCGTAATCCTTCCTACCTCTCTATTCATTATTTGTTTCATTCGGCAAAGATATAAGGCTCTGTAGCCACATTTTTCAGTATCATCTGTAATATCATCTCTTTTATTTTTCTTAACTATTTTTATCACTTCTCTTATTATTCTGTAGGAGAGGTGGCCCAGTAGTCTCTTGCTTCTCCAAATGTTAAGCCACGTCAATCATTTTATCACATAATTTACTTTCCACTTACAATCAAATTGGTTATCTTCACTGACAAAAAAAAATTATAACAAAATAAGCTTAAAACATAAAATAATTACACATCTTATTTCAATATTATCTTTTTGTTTGAATTCCTGATCCATCACTTATTAACTCCATAGCTTTAGGCAAGCCACTAAATCTGAGTCTCTAGTTACTCTACCTGAAAAATAGGGTTGATAATGGCATCTTTGTCATAGGATTGTAATCAAAATGACACAAGAAAAACATAGATCTCACTTACCACCATGGCTGCTACATAATAAAGACTTAATAAAAGGTATCTGTGGTCGTTATTTTAACACAAGGGTATTTATATAACTGAATTTGATTATTAGGGTAGACCGCAGATCTGTTTTTGAGCTAGTGGCTAGTTCAAATTGAGATATGCTATAAATGTAAAATACACACTGATTTCAAAGTCCTAGTATGAAAAGAAAAGAATGTAACATGTCTCAATAATATTTTATATAGCTACATGTTGAAATGATGATATTTTACATCTATTGTCAGTAAACTGTATTACTAAAAATTAATTTCACCTGTTTGTTTTTAATTTTTAATGTGAATACTGGAAAAATTTAAAATTATAAATGTAGCTTCTATTCATGGCACACATTATGTTTTTATTGCACAAGATTGCTATAGATAATGACAATCACAAACTCCTGAGAGGGCTTACTTAGTTTTACATGGTAGTCCTGCCATAAATTTTCTCTTAGGTAAGATGTTGTTACCACAATGACCTTTTATTAATTCTTATAATATATAGAGATTTAAAGTATTTTGAAATCTTTTATTATTGGAAGACACTCTCTAAAGATTATAATTATTTAAAGGATTTACCATTATATTATAACTTGATATTGAAAGATTCTCTTTATATTATATTTTCAAAATGCCCTCTTTATGTAGCCTGTGAAAATAATAATAAAGATTAATTTGTGTATCATTTATTTATGACCCAAATTAATTTATATATGTGTTGGTAACTGAAGACCTGTATGGTAATAATTGGGAAAACTAGCTAATTTTACTATAAGATGTGCAGGTTACCAGAAGACCAGTAAAAGACTGTGGTTTGAAAGTGGTCCCAGAGAAGCCTATGTAAGTAAAAGAGATTGAAAGCTGTGTAAGGTATGCAGGGTTTTCTAAAACTGTACATCCTGCCTCTAAGTATGACTTTGAGCACTTTCTGACTATGATGAAACCCCAGTCATACAATCAACTAGGTGGGAAGAAAAAGGCTTGTATTAATAAATTCAGCAAAAGCCTCATGGGGGCCTCAGTTTCCATCTCTATAAATTAGGATATGATCTTCAATAATATCGATCTCAAAGGAAGATAATAATATACAGCACATTCAAATGAGTGAGTGCAAACATATGCCTCCTTTTTTACATTTATAAATGCCAGATTTACAAAGTGAATAATTTAAAATGAGTCTATCTTATACATCACAAACAGAAATAAACTATTTAAATGCTCATGACTGAAGAGACACATATCACTCAACTCCCCCTAAATTCCCCACCCCAGCCGAGTATATGGAGACTATGGACCAAGCAGTGCTCCTTATTTTTGGAGGTTTGGACCCTCTGGTTCTGCTGTTCTTTACTCTTTTTTAAGACATATCCATATTCAGAGGAACTAAAAATTGAGATTCATTTCATTTAAAATTCTTCTGTAACATGATTTCAACCAACTTTTTAGTCATCTTTCTGAAAATTTCCCCCCAAATTTTCAAAATCTCTCTTGGATATCATCTTTTCCATGAGGTTATTCCTGGCCCCAAAACCTTCTCCCACTCTGAGCACCCAGGTAGTTTGTATAACTGTTTTGACCTTTGGCAACTGCTTTTCTTTATGTTTATTTTTATACATGTCGAATTCCTTCTACTGAATTGTGAGTTCCTTGATAGAATTCTTCTTATTATTTAAACCCATGAGTTTCACTTTAATCTTTTCTCTCCAACTGTAACTCTCCCTAAATGATCTCCTCAACTCTGTGGCTTCAATTACCACACACACACACACACACACACACACACACATATCAAGCCAAGATCTTTCTTCTAACATTAACCTGGTATATCCAATTTCATATTAGACATCTCCACTTGGATGTCACATTGCTATTTCACACTTAACATATTCAACATATTTGTCATTATCGTTCTACCACCACCCCAATCTGTTTCTCTCCAAGTTTTTTTTTTCTAATATCAGTAAATGGCACCACGATGCACTCAATTTTCCAAGCCACACACTTGGGTATCATCTTTAATCAACCCTCTCCCTCACTACTTACAATCACTAATCTAGCACATTCTACCACTCCTATAGGACAAGCCAGTATTATCTTTTTTCCATGATTTACTGCAGCAGCTTCTACTTCCACTCTCATATCACATTAATCTAATCTCACATTGAAGCCCATGAAATTTTGCAAATCTAATCATACTGACACCACACACACCCCAAAAAACCCACAAAACTTTATTGGTCCTTGTTTCCCTTAGTATATATTTTCAAATCCTTGATTTAGAAAAACAAAGCCCTAGTATCTGACTCAACTTACTTTCCAGATTAATCTCTTGTTATGTATCTGTTCTTATCCTGTACTCCAGTTTTACCCAACATGCAATTCCTTGAACATAACCATTCCTTTATATTTTCTTTCTGTTGTTGTCTCTCTCTGGCTTCACTCCCTCCCCCTTCTTCCTCTCTCTCTCATTCGGGGCTTTGGAGATGGGCTCATTTGGCTTAGAATATATTATATATATTTCCTATCTCTCTCTTACCTCTCCCTCTTCACCAAATTTATTTCCATTTATCCTTTAGGACTCAGCTTAAACATCACTTCCACCAAGATGTATTTCCTCACTCCAAGGCTAAATTAGGTTCCCCTTCCATTCATTTCCATAGCATTTTACTTTTATCTTTATAGTAATAACTACCATGTTTTCTTATAAATGCTTATTTATATATTTGCTTACTCATTATAAGATTACAATTTTCTTGAGTATAGGGACTGTGTCTTATTCAATATTATGACCTAAGCACCTAGCCTGGCACATTGGAAGCACTGAATAAATGAATGAACTCTCTACAGTTCTTAGCATGCAGTAGTCACTCTAATCCCTTAAACTTTAGATGAATTTATAGTGAATACTTTAACAAGAACCAACCAAGAAGAAAGGGAGGGATAGTATAAAAAGAAGGGAGACAGAGCTTGTGATCACCCCCAAATTTTCTGAGTAGATTCAAATTTACTGTAGAACTAAATCATCTCCACATTCTATCCTCTTAAAGCAAATTTCTCCAAGGACACATAGTGATCTTGTCACGAATCTCAGAATAAATAATGTTCACTGGGCTAGAAATTCTAGAATGAAAATGTGAGTATGTTGTTCCTTACCTATTTTTTGTTCCTCTAATGCCTTTAAAATTATTATTTTTAGGAGGTACCGGGGATTGAACCTAGTACCTCGTAAATGCGAAGCAGGTGCTCATCACTGAGCTACACATGCTCCCCACTCTACTACTTTTTACCAAGTAACTTTTTAATGGTTCTTGGGGGGGGGGGGAATCTTATGTATTCAAAGGATAACAATTTACTTCCCTCACTTTGACAGAATCAGATTTAAATTTAGGTTTATTAAAAATGTGTATATTTTTCCATAACTATACCTTCCAAAGACTACATGTTTAATATTGCACAATAAAATAATGAGGGATTTTTTTTTTACATTCAGAACCACATACAGGCTTACCTACTTATAATAAAATATAAAAAGGCCTTGCTATGTAATTAGCAATGTAGTAATTAGCTATTACTACATATGAATCAGGCCTGCTTTATCACATAGTGATAAATGAGGCAAGATAACTCATTCACTGTTTCTGTCATTCAAATGGCCAATGATGTATCTGTCCTTTGTTTCTCCAAAGTAGCTTTATTATGGGAGTTCTGCCATAATAGTCTGGGCAAATGTAATGAATAAAGGTCTCATAGACCAAAACAAATTTAGAAGAATAAAACAGGGACTGGATCAATTCTCTCAGATTATTGCATCAGCAAAAAAGAGCTAGTGAAAATAGTTCTTATTCTTACTTAAAAATAAGGAAAGTAGAAAAAAGTATTGCTTCTGAGAAATACAAGGGTTATTTATAACTCAGCCCCCAGAGAATTAAAGAACAAAGAGCAGATAACTAGAAACCAGAGAGTGTGCATATTTAAAATGTAGTAATAAGTGCATAAGTTATACTAGCTGTATCCTACCATGTGCTTGTATAGTATTACAGGTGATAACTGCTGTCCAATATCAGGCTGATGGATTGATACTACTGATTTGTAATGCTTAGATGTGCGGAGTTACCATGGAACACCAGTGTCACTCAAAGCTACTTACAGAACTCAATGTGATGACTAATAAGTAAGTTGCATTATATGCACATTGGAAATGCGGCCAACAAGGCCTATTGACATTAATATGAGAAAGGGGAACATATATTCTTTATTACCTTGGCAATTTGGAGGGGTGGGATTCATTGCTTTTTTAAGAACTGAGCTGATGGTGCCATGTTTTCATTGTGTCAGATACAGGGTATAACATAGCCAACCCCAAGCATACAGTGTCCTAAAATACTTATGATAGATTACTCATTTTTTTAAAAATGAGACCAAGGTATTAAGATAATCTACTTTGGAAAGTATGTTAGTGAATTTTATATAGCCCCAAAGTTGCTACATCATATAAAACTCTTTAGCGTTATGTGTTCTGTGGATTAGGTACTCTGAACCATATTCTGAAAAAGAGCTCAGCATATGTTAGAACAATCAGGCATTTTATTAAGGCTGGAAGATATCATATTGAATATGGTGGTTGGTCTATCAAGACAGTAATAGTTTAAAAAGGCAAAAGCACATTTTTATAATTAATTCAGAGAACATGTTTTTCAGCATGCTACAATTTAAATCAATAAAATTAGTGTGTCACTTAGAGTTTAAATTAAAAACAAAGGGAAAGAATACCTTAAGGGATATCATAACCAAGCTCGTGTTTATTTCAAAAGAATTAGGCAATGACTTAATATCTCAAAGATGCAAGAAAGCTACTTGAGTTCTTACTGGTGCTTTATCCATGCCCACAGCAGAATTTTCTCATGCTCATTATATGATCAAGTGATCACTTTCTCGGGTATACTCAGACTTGTCAAAACATTAAAGATGAAAGCAGAAGACTCTGGGATTGTACTTGTAGCTTGGAAAATGGTGTAACCAAACTACCATTTGGTAGGATGACTAAAAAGCAATTTGGCTAAGAGCTTGGGAAAACATGAGTCATTTGCTATCCCAGTTTTTCCCCCTTGAGTGCTATAAAATGATAGTAATATATATGCATGTTACAATCTGATGAAAAACAACAACAACAAAATAGTGAAGAGATATGGGGTGGGGTGGGGAGACAAAGAGTAGACTATTTGAAGGCCAAAAAACTCAAGTTACTACTTACATTGTAGAAGTAAGACAAGGAGAACATGATGGGAGGTGTAATATCAGCAACCATCCCTGAAGACTGGGGAAATGTGTCAGGTCAAAGCCAATAAATTCCAAATTGTAGTACCAGTCTCATCCCTAAGGGTAGACAATATGAGATTGGATTTTATGGTAAATATATCACTCACGTCACAATGGATAAAGTTGGAGCTGGGAGTGAATCTTGGAAATACTCTTATGTTAGAATTAATACTAAATAGATAAGCTAGCAGATAGGCTTTAGCACCTGAGAAGTATAAACACAAGGTCCAGGCTGCTCCTTGAATTTGGAGGCTATAATAAAATGACTACCATTTCACTGAAAACACTTGGGTATCATGGTCAGAGGTTCCAGGACTGATAAGTTCATATTATTCATGATGAGTCAGCTCAAGGTTTTTAAAATTGGAATGAAATCAGAAAACAAACTACAAATACATTTGGTAATGAAAGAAGGAAAGAAAATGAATATGGAGATATGGATAGGGTAACTTAGAAAAGCAAAAAATTTCACTAACTGGAGGAAATTTAGTAAAACAAACAAGAAACATATTTAAAGTAAACACAAAAGGAGTCTTTAGAAAAATAAGTTAGGATAATTAGCCATATAAAACATTTCTGCAGCAAGATTTTAATTCCAGATTTTCCCCCTGTTACTTAATACTTTATTTCTCAATATTAAGAACACTGTGTTGGGAGCAGATGTGGCTCAAGCAGTTGAGCTCCTGCCTTTCACATGGGAGGTCCCGGGTTCGGTTCCTGGTACCTCCTAAGAAAACAAAAACAAAACAAGAAGCAAAACAAACGTTAAAACCAACTCAGGGAAGTCCATATGGCTTAGTGGTTGAAAGCTGGCTTCCTACATATAAGGTACAGGGTTCAATTACTGCCCCCGGTATGTCAAAACAAAACAAAGCAAAAAAACCAAACCACTGTTCTATTTAAAAATTAGAGAAAGCAAAACATTACTTATAACTTGTGTGCAGAACAAATTATTTTTTATTATCTACTACTTTGTGATATTGGCTTTTCCCCTTTATTTGTGGAGTTTGTTAATCAAATTCTAAACAAACTGCTTTCCAAAATAAAACATTGGAATAAGTTTGCCAGAAATAGTGTCTTTTAGCTTTTGCACTGATTTGGAGTGCTTATGAACAAAGTCACATAAAATAATCTGAATCTGTTTTTTATCAAGTAAAAGGAAGATAAAATATAAGATATACCCAACACTTTCCATGAGAATTTTGAGGGAATTATATAGTCAAGAAAAATTGTGCTAATTATAAAGTACTTTTTAATAAAAGGGTATGCTTAGTTAAATCTCATATATTTTCAGGTTGCATTAAATTACTCATGTAGAAAAGAGATTGTATTTTCACAGAATTGTGACAGGGTCAAGAATAGATAGCAAATGATAAAGCAGATAATGCAGAGAGGAAAAAGAGCAAAACGGTTGTGGAGAAACAAAGATGAGAAGGGAGGAAAGAGAGAAGCTGAAAAGAAATATGGATGAATTAGGTGAGAAAAGAAGAAAATAGGAAGGGAAAAGAGGAAGAAAAGAAGGCCACCTTCTGTCTGGGCTCAGATATTCTACTTCCGGGGTATTCATCTATTTTTGCTAATATGATAGCCAAATACCCTAGGTTATCCCATCCCCTCTTTTGGCTGGGGGATGTTATGCTAGAAACATTTATTGGAGACTTCATTAATTTTCAAAAGCTTTTTGGCCAGAGATTTTTAAGTTCTAATGTCTACCAAACCAGAGCCAAAACTTGGGCCCACACAGATATAATTTGGACTCTGCTTCCATTCGTTCTTAAATTCTCCTACTTCTTTACCCAGGGATTTGGTTAAGCACTTCTCTTGGATACAGTTGATTCTAACCCCAGCCTCCATCTCTTAAGGGAAGATGACAACACTGAGTGACTCCTCCCTCTTTAGTCAGAGGCTTAGCTAAGGCCCAATGGAGTCCAACTCAAACACCCTTAACCTTATTTCTTTCTTACCTTTGGTTCTTCCTGGAGCACTTAAAAGTCTTGTTTCTTCACAGATGTTTCAATTGGTCTGATGGTCAGGTTTGCAGAGCTCTTCTAAAGGTTTCTAGAACAAACAACTCAATACCAAGTTGGGCAGTATTTGTTTTTACTGTTTTGAAGGATTTGTCACGTGCCTGACAAATTTCAATTTCGAGGCAGTTGATCTGATCATGACACATTCCAGGACTATAAAGTGGCAGACAGGAGAAGAAAAAAGCTGACATATTTACTTTTCTCAGGCTGAGCATATCTTATTTTCCAGGATCTCTCCATCCCCATCTTTGCCTCCTTTTGTCATATGGGATTAAAGATATTAACAAATCTTTAGGACTATTAACAAAACATGGAGTTTTGTTGGAAGTTTAATGTTCACTTTAAGAATCCCTTAATAGCAAGCAGAGTTGCTAAAATTCTAATTGAACTTCATCCTGTGGCTCATACCCCAGTTATTTGCTTTAAGTATATTGACAAGAATCTTACAATCATATTAAGATTTCAATTATTTATCATTTCTCTGGCCCTACTGCAATGGAAAAATCACGAGTATATAGCATATTTTTCAAAAATTTTCACATTTGGCTCTTCCCACAAACCAGGAAAATTTGATAAGTATTTCTTGCTGATTTTGAAGGAATCCTTCATAAGCTTTAATACTAGGGAGTAAGTTGGTATGTTCAGCCTTTATTTTTTTACTTTTTGCCTCTCTATTCATCCCCGTTTGCACTTTCCCCCTTTAAGTTAGGATTTTGAATTAAAAGATGGTTAAGGAAGTTCATTCAAATTGCAGTATTTTTCATTGTGTGTGGCATTTGGAAGTGAAATTGAGGAATGTGACAAACATCCATGAAGTTCTATAAATACTTATTAATGAAGAAAACTATTAATGGCTATCTCAAATGTGACTGTGGACTCTAAATTGGCTTTGGGGATAAGTAACCATATATGTGCTCTTACATTTCTAGTTATAAATATGTTTGTAACAGAACAAACTTGTTCTGGCAAAAGATATACCACATTTATAAAATCCGGTGTGTAGTTTGTGAATCACATAGTGGTAGCACAACATGCAGCAGAACATCCAGCCAACTTTTTGCCAACATGAGTAAACAATCTCTATGACTTGATACTTATTTTATCTGGTTTCTAATATGGTTATTGACCATTATTGGACCTCTTGTGTAATTCACTGTATACTTTTGAGCAAGTCACAACTTCTTTTCCCTAGGCCTCACTTTTTTCTTCTAAAACAAGGGGATAGGCTCTGAACTACTTACCTCTTAGATATTCTTTAAGGGTAAAATTGGATATATATAAGATATACATATGAAAACCATCTGAAGAGCAAAGAGATGTCATCCCATCCTTAACGAATCATAGGATACTTTGATCTCTGCTCAGGTTGGTTATATAGTAATGATGGAGATTGATGAATGATGGAGATGGAGGTGACTGTTCTCACATAAATCCAAATTTCTATGTCAGGAAATGATACATAAACGATGACAATGGCAACTTAAATAAGCCTGATAATATTCAACCGTTTAGTCTTTGGTATTTGGATGATGTGTTTGTGTACAGAATTCTCACCAGAAAGTTTTTATAGCAAACTTTTTATGTCAGAAGTTTATTTTTATTGGTAAAATATTAAATAATATACAGAATTAAAAACTGCACTTACACTTCTGAGAAGAAATAAATCTTGGACAAATTATATGCTTGTTCCTGAGATTCCCTAAAATTATTCCAGTAGCTGTGCACTCAGACAGTACAAATCTTTATAATATAATCCTTTTCACAAAGTATTAAAAAGTTTCTGCAGCTTCTTTAGTTGTACACACATACTGACACACACTCACACATGCATATACAACACTCATACACATATACACAGTACCCACAATACATGCACACAATATGTGTGTGCATTAAAAACAGGAAAATACAAGTCCCACATTTTAGTCTGCAGTGATAAAACTATTTAGCGGAGGTCTCCAAAATGGTATATAGCAGGGTGACTGATCACACAGCTGAAAAGACCCTTTTAGTATTTCTGTAGTAAACCTCATTTTCTGAGGTATGGTATTTGAGCCTTTAAAAAACTACATTACATTGAGCAAACCTGACATACAAGGTTTGGAATTTTAATTTTACACACACACACACATATATATATATTTCTTTTTTCAAACAATAGTTTTTATTTCCCCAAATTATTAGTTGGAAAAAAATGAGGTTTACTGGTTTGACCTATTGTTATTATTATTTGCTTCTAAAACTCAAAATATCCTACAAACTGTCAAGCAATTAGTCTTTAAAATAGTCTAATTACCTTTGGTATTGTTAAAGGAAAAAAAAAATCTAAAATGGCCAAGATGCATAGCTACTGTACAAATGCAGTAACTGCCTTTAAAAGAAATGCCAAAGAAATGTTATCTTTTAACAAAACATGTATTTACATTACAGCAGTTTTACTACAGGAACACACGTATAAAAAAAAAAGAAAACCAGCACAATAACATATAAATAAGTATGATACGAAAAATAGTTCTTACTTAAATTTGTATGAAAACAGGACTAGCTCCAAATATTTAAAAAATTTTCTCTAATAGGTGATACATAAGTGTTTAAAATTGCGCTAAGTGCTTTGCTTTTATTTTAAAGTTCATTTCTAAAAGGAGAGAAATGAAATAAAATTAAGTTCTTAGAGTATTGGGTAAGGGTCAAAGGAGAAAATTCAGTCCCAAAATTTCAACTTTAGGACACATTTCTCAGGAAAAAGATTACTAATTTAAAAGGAAAATTTAGCTTAAATAAACACACCAAAAGATTACACCTGTGGTTTCTATACTCTCTAATCTTTTAATTGTGGAGTGTTTTTCTCTCTGCTTGTTGTATCCTTTAAGATGCCATGATTTTTTAGGGTTTTTTTGTTTTTTGTTTTTGTCATTAACTAAGGAAAGAATAAGTTACAAAGAAAGAAAAAATCACCATAGTTTTTAAGACTTCAAGGGAAGTATTGCACTTGTACAGAAAGAAAATAAAAATATATTTTTAAACTAAATTGCAGAAGCAATCATTCTGGGTTTGCAAATAACACATGGTCTAAAAGGTCAAACTGTTAAGAACATACATAGGATTTGAAAAGCCCCCTCTAAACCTGGAATATAATTATAGTAATGTTAAAGCACTTTTTTCCTAACTGAGAGAAAGTTAAGACTTTCTGCTTTATGTTTTAAGCATCTTTCTGAATACTTGCAAAAATTATCTCAATTTTCATGATATATATTTTAGGAGGAAAACCAAAGCAAAAAAGCAAAATCTAACAAAAGGAAGGCAAATATATATTATGATTACATAAACTTTGGAGTCATATTTTAGGTATCCAATTTTTTGAGAAAGAAAGTAACACAAAGGTTATATACCTTAATACTTTTAATCCAATTATTTTTCTTTTTTCAATGTAAAACTGCACTTGAGTATGAAAATAAGTCTGTGGACCACACAGCTAATGAAAACAAATGAAAAATTAAGACTTAAGTGACTTATACATTGGAAATAAGAGTTGACCTAAACTTCAAACTAGTAGAGGGGGAAAAGAGGCAGAGACATTCAGAAACAGTGATGACAGGGAGATACACAGAGAGGAGAGAAAGAAAAGGGGGAGTGTTTACAACATTTAAGAAGAGATAACAGTTATCTTTGTTACATAGAAGGGAAAGTGATTTATGTTCAGAATCTGAGAGTGCTTGACAGTCAAATCTTTTTATCACAATTTCAGAATTTGAACTACAAAGAAAAACAAAGCAACAATCAAAAACAAAACCCAGAGTCCTTCCCTTGTTACACTGTATTCATTTTTTAAAAAAATCCATTTCTGGTCAATTAAATTAAGTCAAATCTTGATAAGTGCATAGTAGGGGATTCAGTGACCTCCACCTGTTTAAGAAACTTTTCTTACTGTGTGTCACTTGAGGTAATTTGAAGGGCCCGATTCACTGCAAACTGACTTCTTTGTACCTATATGAAGTTATATGCTGTACATTATGTTGCTTATCAGAGGGTCTCTAAATTGTATATTTTATTCACAATAAAAATGACATCTTAGAAAACTAGTCATTCATGTACCTCTCTCTGTATGGGATAAAGTTTAATTCACAAATTTATACAGAAAATATACAAATGCATCGTTATAGGGGAAAAACCCGATCAACAGAATTATGAACTTATTTCCAAGAGTGAGTGTGAAAAATATCCACAGACTTACAGTACAGCATGATAGAACTGAAAAGCTAGAAATAGAATGTTACATAAAAACCTTATGGAAATTCCAAAATTTTAGGTTTCTGCAATAAATGTAAAAATATTCAAGGTGTCATTATTTGGCCTAGCAATACACCATGATAAAAGGAAACACTAGCATATCACAGCTTCTTGGTCATATGATATTTGCTTTGTATAACCAGCAGCTCATTTTTTTAAAAGCTGTCATATCCTAACACATCCATCGCAAGTAATACACAATAATGGTATGAAACCATTTGAAATTATGCTTTGGAGAATAGCAATGCGATATGACTGTTCAGTTTTGTTTTGTTCAAGGAGAATTAATCACCTGCTTTTAAAAAAATCATTCCATAAAACATTAATAGCTTAGAAGATAGAAGTTCTAAGACTAGAACAACACTAGTCTGTGGATAAAATTGCAAAACAATACTGTAATTTATTGACCTAAAAATTTCTACTAATAAATTCTCATGTGATACAGAACATATTCTTCCTTAAAATCAAAACAAAACAAAAACACATACCATAATGCAATTCATAGCTAAAATTTCACTCTACCTCATATTTCACTGCATAAGCTTCTAATGGTATTCAGAAATAGTATCAAACTAAAAAGGTATTAAAATCTGGCTTTAAATTTCTTTTTACTTTAAACAGCTGAGCTGAAGGTTTCTGTATTGGAAATTCTTCTAAGAGTTTTTCCCTAAGAACAAAAAGATGAATTAAATAGTACTCAATTTCAAATGATTTTTAAAGTACATAATAACAGTGTTGTATGGCTAAAATAGCTAACCAACACTCTCTCAATGCATTTTTAAAAGGCACCAATATAAAGAAATTTTAGAAATATTTAATACATTAAATTCAGGATCTTAAGAGCCCAGTTACTGTATATTTTAATTATTTTGCAGAAACTGGAAGATTAAAAACATTTTTAAAGATAACTTTCATATATACAAACTTCAATTTCACCCCTATTTTTTTTTTCAATTTGGGGAATTTTCTGTTTTAGAATAATCTTCATACAGATAGTATTTGCTAAATTAATATACAAAATATAACTAAAGATGACCACAAATATAGCATCCCTTTTTGCAACATGAACAATTCAAAGTTTAAAAATAATTGTAGCCAGTACCTCTTACTTAAGTTCTGTCCTGAAACTGTCATGCAGTTTTTATTTTGTAATTTTGCAGCTTTTTCTGCCCTAAGGGATCATTTTGGAGATAGAATGAAATAAGATTTGGAAAATGAGTAAAATATAATTTCCATTAAATGCCTTTTCTGATGTAAAATTTGTTAAACATTTATAATTTTATAAACACAGCATGGTTCTGTGGGATGTGCAAATGAGAGACAAAACTATAAATAAAAAAAATACTATCAAGTTTACTAATATATTATTGTCTTTCTCTATTTGCCAAGTAAATGTTGAGAAATTTTTCCTGTCTCTTATTATTTGTCTTGTTTTGTTCTGAAAGTAGATACAGAACACCCTAGGTTTAAGATAGCTGCTTCTTGTCCTAAGGACACACTAATAACTTCTTTAGCATTTCTTAATACACTCTGGTAAAGTAAAACCACTAAATTGCTCAGGTATTCACTATAATTTCAACTCTCTATATGCTCTTGCACATATCTGATCACTCTAATTGCTTCTCTTAGTTTTCTTTAAAAGAATGTGTATATATGTGTGTGTGTACATACACAGAGACACATCACACACACTGTGACGCATGCATACAATTGCCTGTATGTATGTAGAAGAAATAGTCCCTACGTTGTAACCAAGTCTAAATCCTAGTCTCATGCTCCCATTTTGTCCCTCCAGAAAATTCTTAACGGAATGATTCTTTTTAGCAACCTCAAATCTCTTTCAATCTGCCTACTGGAGACTTACTGTTATAAAACGCCCCATCAGAATGGCTTTTTAAAAGTGATTCATCAAACTTCTAGAGAGCTGGAGATAAAATTCTGGTCAAAATTAGGGCAAAGCAATGAGATGCATTTCTGAAATTTTGCCAAACTGGAAAAAATAGAGGATAACCCATTTTCATGTTGCTTATATACTTTCTGTAATGTAAAATCTCACCTATATAAACTGGGTTTACAACTGTTATGTAAAAGTTGATTTATTTGGTGTCGGACTCTCATATATATTTTTAGGTATTACCACCTTCACTATTTCCTTTTGTGAAGAAAAGGCATGCAAATATAGCCATCTAGAGTTTCTCAGAAAGTACTATGTCCACAAGAATTCTTTCTAACCTACAAATCTGAATTCACCTTGTCCTCATTTGTCCCTTCCACACCCTGAGGCATCTCCACCTCTTTCTGTTCCTTATAACCTGAAGTTTAAGAAAATACAAGTATATACCTGTAGCAAATATGCTCTCACAAACATTAAGTCTCTTAAGCAAAATATATTCCTCCCAAAAAAGATGAAATCAGAAAAGGAGAGTGCATTAGTATTGTTTTCATTGGGGTACCACACAACTCTTTAGGTCCACCCAAATTCAGTTTCATCCCAGGACAGATAGGGACACGACCATACACTAAAAAAAATCGTAAGGAGGGAGAATATGAATAGATGGTGCCAGCAGAAATTCATACACAGCCAAAAGTTACAAGCATATTGACTGTAATCCAAATGTTTCCTTAAATTCCAGTAAAATACAAAGTCACTTGACCTTAAAATTATTTACCTTTCTCCAAAAAGAAAAAAAAAATTCCAATATTATTTTGTAGTGGTGATGGTGGGTAGGGGTGAGGGATTCTCAAAGACATACTATACCTATGAATAAATTGTATGTTCACAATATGCCAAAGCATGCAGAAAAAAAAAAGTTCACAGTTGACATTCTGTTTAGTACATTTCACATCATTGTTTTGGTGCCGTCTCTTAGATTTAAAGGAATTGTTTGGCCATCTCTCCAAAAACAGTTATGACAGGGACTAGTAAAAGAGCTGAGTTGTAATCACTTTTGCTAAGTTTCTGCAATATTGGTGCTTAGAAGTTGCTTAAATAAGCAGACAGCAAACTAGAAAATGAATTAAGAGCAGTATTGGGGCTAGATTTGCTGATCTGTCCACAGTTCTCTAGTCTTGATAATTCTCACATCACACTGTATTAAGAAACCTAGTTGCAGCATCCTATTTAATAATCTTTTAGAGCAGTTATCAGTTACTGCTCAACAGAATTTCAGTATACACAAATGGTTAACAGACAATCCAGTCAGAGACAGGCCTGTTTACACTAAATATAGTGAGTACTGCCTTCCAAATGACTCCAATCAAATGACTTCAATCAATATCACTCAGTTCCTCCCCTCTAATGCTGTTGGAGTATAAAGAAAAAGAGTACCCACATAAATGAAATTAAAATCTGCACATGGAATATGGCAACATAGGTCAAATATGGATTATGAGGGAAATTCTGTACTAAGGGATTGAGAGTCACTTCTGAGAAGGACTTATATAGGTGAATGTGTTTGAAATAGAGAAATGTGCAGGACACAGACACTTTTGCTTGGAGTCACAATTTAGACTCCAACAAGGGTAAAAGTAAACTTTGTTTTGTTGTTTTTTTGTTTTTCTTTTTTAAAAATCTGTACTCCAATGTACAGTTTACAAAGAAGTTCCATTTTCCTTGCAGCAAGAGTGGTAAGTATAATCACTGAAGAAATACTAGAGTAAATAGCCGTAGTTCAATAACCCCACAGGTTCAAGTTACCACATTCGGGTCAAATTAGCAATTGCTCTGAGGAGATTTTGATAGAAACAGCCTCTAGCAAGATTTTTAAGACTTTCTACTCAAAGAGTAGAAGATGAATGAACTATGGACAGAACACTGGGTAGTCACAGCTTGAAAAAACAGTGAAAAGAGAAATACCAGAAAAGGGATTGCTAAGTGTTTCCCACCCCCTACTGTTAGCCTAATTATATTTTTCTACTGACTGGTTAACACTGATTAACTGCTGATAAGGTGACAATCATAAGCATACTTTTAGAAACAAATATGTATACTATATGCTGCCATCACATTACAGCTTTAAAAAAATAATAATAAAACTTCCCAAACAAATATATGAAAAGAAGTCTCTCCTGAAAATTACTGACCATGTTTCTTAGCCACTCTTAGACCATATGTTATTCTGAAAAGTAGATAAAAATACTATTCATTAAAGGTGTTAAAAGTAAGGCTGCCAGGGTGTCTATAAAATGCCAGTCATCAAAACTATGGAAAAACAGTGCTTAAGTTTAGAAAAATAAGATCACAGGACCTCAGATGTATTGTAGGTGGCCCTTAACTATATGTAGTTTAAAAGTTTTCCTTTATGGTACAGTGTATAACATATTGTGTTATAAATTCCACAGGGGAAGTAAACATAGAACCCACAACAATAACTCATCCTAGGAGTTATCACTGAAAATAACAGTGTTGGATTTGTGTTCTATGAGCTCTATAGAACAAAAAAAAAAACTGTTTACATTTTGAAACAAATTCTTCTTTGAAGTGTAAAATTAATTATATCATTTAAAAATGCATAAGTCCTACCCAGAAAACTCTAAACTTTCCTGTCTTTGATCATCATCCTGAATATCAGTGGCAAATTAAAATCTCTTCAGTGAATCTATATGAATCAAGTGATTTTTCAAAGCATGATATGCCTTATATCTATGCATGGCAGAAATGAACTGCTCTTAAATTTCCACAAAATAAACAAGCCAAGTTATCAAGAAACAATATCCCCTGTCCCTTCTTTCTTCTGTTTCTTACTTATTGTAGTTAGGCAGAGCAAATGACACTGTGTCCACAAAATAAGAATTATTGACAATAATAATATTAAAAAAAATAAAAGGTATGTCAACATCTGAGGGAAGATGGGATTGTAAGTGCAGTATTTCTTCATGTGCAGTTCCTTACTTCATAAAGGTCCCCTTTGGAATGAAAAGGCCTAGTGGAATGTGTGCTCCCCTCGAACAATGTGTGATGAAAACTCATAACGGTCCTGGCTTCTATAGCCACAGATGTTGCATTCCAGTGGGTCCCGGTAGCCATGGCAACCCATGTGAATGGTGTACATGACATGGTCTAGAAAAAGGACTCGGCAGTGCTCACACTTGAAGGCCCTAATCTGTTCTCCTTCTCCATTGAAGACCTTATAGATGTCCTTCAGGGAGCCCTTAGGAACTTTGGTGGTATCCAAAGCTTTGAGATCCTCCTTCATGTAAGCTGGGCTTTGTTTCCTCTTGGGATTTAAGGCAGGATTTCCTTGGTAGGACTGGTGGTCATCATGGCTGCTTTCTGAGTCAGAAGAATCCAAGCAGCTATTGCTGGGAGAAGCCTCTCTTTCCTGGGGTCGACTCTTTGGTCTGATGAGAGAGATAGGGCCATCCATGTTGTTTTCATGACTATCAGAGGTTTCCCTGCTAATGGGCCTTTCTATCCTATTTGGATGATAGACCTGAGAGTAAGCTGAGCTTATAACTGGGGCCACCTCAGCGATTGTGCTTGGTGGGTGCTGCATCAGAGGGTGGAGGGCCTCAGCTCCAAGGTAGGTGATTGCATTGTTGATGGCTTGGTCCATCATATGAGACTGCATCAGCTCAGCCTCCTTCTCATATGTTAAGTTCATATCAAAGTGAATATCTGGGTAGCTGAATCGCATGAGCTTCTCCCCTGAAAGGGAGAGGTGAGAAAAAAAGAAAAGAAAAAAAAAAGGAATACAACAAAATTAATAACAGGATGAAAATATAAAAAGGTGCAAATTAATGACCTCCATTTTCCATAATATGGGATAAATTATTTAGGCACTTTAATTCTGCTGAGAAATACAAATATTCTTAACATGCAAAGAGGATTAGACAAAAAAATTTCACAAGCCATTTGTACTTTTCCTAATGCCATCGTGAGACTGTATCTAGCCTGAAAGGTATGGTTTGAGTATGTTATCATCTTATTTCTATTTTCAATTAAAATTCTTACTTGTCTAGGATTCAGGGTCTATGGAAAAAAGAGAAGAACTGCCAGGGAAAAATAAGTCGTGGACTATGCTTGTTTTTGCATATTTTAAAAATCAGTGACCAAATTATAAAGGGCATAAACTTGTGAATGATCTGGTTAAAATATCCGTCACCTAGCTATTTTGTAGGGTTTAATTTGATTGATTTAGCTATTGTATAAGAAAAAAAGATTATAGAGTCAATATATGTCATTCTGGAAAATTTAAAAAGTGTCATTATTAAGATATGTTAAAATATTGTAGCACCTGGAAATTGAATGAAATTTAGGGCTATTAAAATGAAATTAGAAATTATTTCCAAAAGTGTTTGCTCATCATCCCTTTCTTATTCAGTCACATGTGCAATGGTGCCTGTATGTGCATCCATTGTTAGTTGGCCATTTTTTTCCTTGATTGAAGGGTATTTGTAGTGCCTCCTTAATATTTACTTGAAATTTAATTTTACTTCAACATAAATGTCTGAACATTAAATAGAAAATATTTTTTGGTGCTTAATACAGGAGAAGTAATTTTAATTTTTATCCTTCAAATACTGCCAGTTTTGAACAGAATACTTCATCTTTTTAAAGTTCTGCCACTAAAACACTGTGGTCTCCAACTAGTTACCTAGTGACTTTTGTAGATAAACCTCACAGATAAATGTTTCTTAAAAGTATATGTGGGCTTCTCATAAATTTTTAGTATATTGTTTTGTAAGGATGCCTGAACTATAATGTTGATACAAAGTGTTGACCCACAGAAATACATTCTAGAAGAGCAGTTTCAGATAGTTTATTATTTAAAATTTGAAGAAAGGTCCCCAAAGTGGGATCAGGATAATGATAATGGGTAATGAAAATGGAAGAAAGAAATGATGAGAAATTATTTCATGGCATCCAAGTTAAGATACCTCAATGTCAAGCGTTTCAAAATTAAACAAGATAAAGCTGATCTATGTTCTTAAAGAGCTTCAGTTAAGAGGGAGAGACAGCAATTTAATGTTCATTTATAACACAGTGTGATGTATTACTTATACTAGGGGAATGAAGGAAAACTTCTTGAAGTAAGTGGTATGAATTTGATGGTAAATGTCATCAACCAGGCAAAAGGAATGTGGGGGTGAAGCAGCTGGTAAGAAGGCTCATGGGCAGGAGGGCATTGCATGTTCAAGGAATTATTTATACTTCATTGTAGTCGAGTGGAAACAGATGAGAAAGAAGGAGGTAAAATAATACTGGCCTTCATTCAATAGCTAAGGAATTTTAATTTTATCCTGAGAGCAATAAGTATTGAAGGATTTAAAACAGGAAATTACCTGATTAGATATAGATTTAATGAGAGGGTTTAGGAAAGTTGTTCCAATAGAGATTCTGGGGGCCTGAAGTAGTATAGTGGCAGTGGGGATAGAATCAATGAAATGAAGAGAAATTTAGAAAATAGAATTGCTAGGATTTGGTGACTATCTGACCATAGAGAATGAGGAAGAGAAAGTAGGTGTGGCATTTTGATATTATTTATGAATTCCAAAAAGGAGATATTGATTATGTTTGTAAACTGGTCTATTCCTTTGGGCATGATGCCCTTTGATTGTATTAGATTCAGCTGAGATGTCTTTGATTAAATTATGTTAAGATTAGGGCTCTGATCCAACTACATCATTAGAATATGACACAGAGTCAAGTCCCAGCTCTCTTGGGGATAAAACAGATGCTTACATGGAAGTAAACACACAGGGAAAAAGAACACAGAGGAAGAGAGACGGCTCATTAGACATGGCAGAGGCCCTGGGAAGAGAGATGAGCCTGATAGTCTATAGCTGACCTTGTGAAGAGAACTGAGCAGCTGAACCCAGAAAGAAATGAGCCCCAGGGAGAGAGACTAGCCCTATGCCAGCCTACAGCTGAGATTGGAAGAAACTGGGACCACAGAGCCTTAAGAAGAAGGAGGAAGGCTGAACCCTCGCAGACATAGCCTGACAGCTTGTGTCAACACGTGGCAACAGAATTTATGGTACCTTGAGCTGAACTCTTTAGGGCCTGGTAACAGTAAGCTTTTACTCCACCCTTTATAAAGGCTAACAGAATTCTGGTTCTTTGCATCAGCACCCCTTTTGACTGACTAATGCAGTTAGGTAAGCATGAAATCTGGGTTTCTGGCCTTGGAAACTGAGTGGATAGCAATAAGAAAGAAAGGATAATGAAAACAATTTGGGGAAGACTATGAGTAATAATCATGTCCAGTAAGTACTGAGACACAGCCTCAAACTCAGGAGAGAAATCTGGGCACAAGGTGTAAATATGAGAGTCATTAGTTGATGAAAAGTAACTTCTGAGGTCATGGGAATGTATATCACCAACACATAGATGGAAGTGTGAAGAAAAGAGAGCCAAAAACTGAACCTAAAGAAAACCTATAAAACATGGCAAGAGGCCTATGTTTAGAGAGCATTGGACCTTGCTTCCCATGGAATGAGGAGAGTCTGTGGGGCCAATGATTGTGCCGATGTGGAGCTCACATCCCGGACCACATATTGGATACCCAGAATTCTAGAATTTCTTGTCCAAATGGCTCTGAGCCTTCTTCCAGAGCTTGTACAGACCTCTTCATAGGATCCATCCTCCTGAGTAGCAACTGTGCTGCTGGTCTGTGTACACTTACACCTGAGGAGTGGCCAAGGTATAGCTGTTGATTGTGTTGTCTGGGGTACAGTGTGAAAAGAACTTGGATGTGCAGGCTGTGGTGTTTCCACATGTGTGCATGAAGTTTGCATAGCTGTTAGGGGAAGTCCATAAAGAACACTGAGATGGAGGAAGCAGAGAAGCTACAGGAAATGCAAAAGAGATCAATGTCATAGAAATCAAGGAAAGAGAATGTTTCAAAAGGAAAGGACTACTCTACAGTGGTAAATGATGACTTGGTAAGATACAGTCTACAAAATGTCCACAGGATTTGGCAATATGGAAGCCAGCGGTGACCTCAATAATAATAATTTCAGTGGAGCATGGGGAATAAGTAGAAAGAAAGAAACTGTGGAAAGTAAGCATAGAGAAGCCTTTCAACAACTCAATCTTTGAAAAGAAGGATAAAGTACGTGGTAGCTAGAAGGAGACTTGGGCTTAATGGAGGCATTTTTTTAATGATGAGAGTTTATCACACTAAATATTGATGGAAAATGCCAATAGAGGGGAAAGGATGAAAGAATAAGTGAGAAAGAGAAAAATAATAAAGTGTGAGGTATTTGAGGGCCAAAAGAGGATAGATCCAGAGCACAAGAAGAGGAATTAACCTTAATCAGAATGAGAAATATCTTTTTCAATGAAACAAAGAGAAAAGAAAGTATTTATACAGGTGCACATAATCCTATAGGATTGGTGATAGTATAATAAAATCATTTTCAACTATCTTTATTTCTATGAATCTAGATGTTATATCATTATGGAACTAGAGACCATGTTTGCAGACAGAAGAGAAAATTTGAAATGACCACAGAGGAAAGGAGAGAAGAATGTGCTGCTATATTGCATGGATGGGCCAATCGATATTTGAA
The DNA here is from genome assembly GCA_026826555.1 of Tolypeutes matacus. NCBI lineage: Eukaryota > Metazoa > Chordata > Mammalia > Cingulata > Chlamyphoridae > Tolypeutes > Tolypeutes matacus. Next base: position 24,085,506 of record JAKSZT010053929.1, on the reverse strand, counting down.
ACCATTTATTCACTTATTTATAGTGCTATCATTTGGTAAGGCTGTAGGATTTTCTCCAAAAGTACTCAGCAGCTGAGATGCAGATGTAGTTAAGATGTTCAGTGTAATTCACTAGAGAGTGGGGTTTCTTCAAGAGAAAGTGAGAGAAGATAACAAGTCAAGAGAGTCGAGAATATTGGCAAGTAAGTGGTAAAAGTGATGAACCACAGAATCTATGTTGGATAGAAAAAAAAATAAGAAGATAAATAAATTATTACAGAAAGTTCAGGGATCAGTGGCCTGGAGAAATTGATGAGGAAAAGAACAGTATTTAAGTAAGGGACATGACAAAAAAGGAAATTTAAGATAAGTGTGGAATGATGAAATTTTTTATTTCAAAAGCCATCATAGAAAGAGTTCCCATCACTCTTATTTGTTATATATTACTCTTAGGAAAGAATCCAAATAAAGGAAAAATATTCTCAAATTCTTATGAAAATGTCATGTCATTATTTTCAAATCATACTGTAAGTTTTAAAAATCTGTCACTCTTTTCCAACGCATGTAATCAAATCAAACTGAAATTATCATCTCTATGTCATAGGAAACATGACAAAAATGTTACAAAGAGCAAACTATATAAATTTAGAAGACAGAAAGAATAATGATAATAAATTTCATATTTTTCCAAATACTGTATTGTCTAGTTGAAAGATAGGCATTTAATGTACATCAATTAAATAAATCAGTTTAAAAATAAATGAAGTGGCTTTTTAAAACAAGTTACCTTTAAAAAGAAAGGAAGGAAGGAAGGAAAATTAACTAGGGTCCAAGGCAGGCCTTTGAGTACAATCTCAGGGGGTCTTATGGACTGACCTAATATCAATCAGACCCTTAGGGTCACCCTTCTTTCAATGATCTGTGTCAGTAAATACCTATAGGTAGTCCTAAAAGGATATTTTGGTGATTTGTTGGTTCTTCACTTTTACATTGAAAGGAACCTTCTCTAGGTGTTTATTGGGCTGAGAGAATTTTATTATCCTTTCCTCCCTGAAATAACCTAAGAAAAGATTTTCTCCCAATCACTATTCAACCCATGGCAGAATGTGTTGCAATACTCTTTTGAATATTTTTTATCTCTTCTTAATTTTTTACTACATACAGTCTAGTCTAAAAGAAAAGATATTCAAATACACAGAATGAACAATAGATAATTCTTTATATTGCCTCTATTAATTCATACATTCTTTTAAAAAGTAGATGCTTTTTGTAACCTCTAAGATGCTTCATGACTTACAGCATGCACTCAGAGTGATGCTAAGTCTGACTGGATCAGAGGATAGCTACATTTATTTATTTAAGGGCTTGGAAATGAAAAATGGAGGTCTAAATATTTAATTTTTAATATTTTCAGTTCAAAATCATATGCTGGATAAAAACAAAGTAGAACCGATAGATCCAAATATGAAACATCTTGAATAGGGATTGCTGTATTATATTCCTAATGCAGAGTATTGGAAAAAAAAAAAGGATTATTTCTTTTAACTCTAGATCAAATACTAAAAACATTAAGATCATATAAAGACAACAGTTACAAATCTGATGCTAATGCAAATGTAAAAACAGACTGCAAAACTTGCCAAGAGGTTATAGCATTTTCCTTAAGTATTATTATTTTTTATAAACTAACATTTTATTTTTACATGCCATTTCATTTACATACCAGCTCATTTTGAGATAGTGACTTACTACTCTCAAGTCTTCCCTTTAATTCTCTTTCCTATGCCCATGCTCCCATACCCCTAAGTGTGTGCATGTGTTTAAGCGTGGTGCAAATGAATTGGAAAAGAATAATGGAGAGGGAGACAGGTACTTATTTAATGAACTGAAATACACCCTACATTTTTCTAAGGCGTGGGAACATGGCTTTGCTCATTAAAATCACCTTTTAAAGAAATAAAAGCATTTATAATGCTTACCCACAAACTTTTGTGGAGTGGAGCTTTTACGTTTTCCCATATTCCCTGTGAGCTTCTCTATGACAGCAGGTCTCTCAAAAGGCACCAGAGAAATATTGTTGTCCATAATAGGCTCTTGTTCCTTACAATCTTCCATAGGAGGTACTATATAAAACCATACAAAAAATGCAATCTGATAATTTCTTCCACATTTTGAAAGACACAGAGCTGAATTTGCCATCTCAATATGTGTTAATACAAATGCAAGTTAGTATGCTTGAATAAAAGCAAGTAGAAATAATAACCTCTAGTGTGAAAGAATATTCTTAATTTTACTCATACAAACACACACACACACACACGCATACAAAGGATTTGTTTTTATTTGAGTCTCTCTCAGATCAATGACATAAATTGTTGCTTTAATTGGCTGCAAACATTTTCATCTAGTTTCTCATCTTATTCCTCTGAAATTGTTTTTAACATTGATTAGAATGAATACTACTTTCGAACTGCACTATTCTCAAGGCTTTTGGAATTTACTTTTAAAAAACAATTTAAGTAAGTCATCTTGTTTTGTTGGAAAGCTTAAACAGACACACAGAGTAACAGCACAATATTTAATCAGATTTTTCACCCAGATATTTTCCTGCAACAGATTTTCTATTTAATTAGCTGAGTGAGCTGTTAGCCCAATTGTTACAACTGCTACCTGCACAAAGCAGGCTTTGTGAAGGGGATCCAATTCTGAATATGTCTACGCATAGTAAACTGTGGCAGCTTTATGGTTGTAATTTATTTTAAAAAAGAGCTCTTCAGCAGGGTAAAATAATCCATTTCCAAATTAGCACATTGACTCACTAAACTACTGCTCTTATTCTTTTGACATAAACTCTCCAGTGTTGTTCCCTTTTCATTCCATTTGTCTACATTGCTATGGGCTAATATATTAGCCCATAGATATTGATATTAGATATTGACCTTCGTAGCATTGAAAAAGAACTTACAAAAAGTTGTTTTTGAATGGAAATACTGTAAAAGGATGCTTAACAAAGGATAGAGTGACATCCGAGACAGATCAGAGCAAATCAGTTGATTAAAACGAGAGTCTCAGGAAAGATCATAATACATTACTGCTTGATTATGGTTGCTTTCTTCAACTGTACCTGTGCTAGTACTGTTTAGAAACCTAAGGGTTTCATATCTTAAAATGATTTACACTGCTCCTTTCATTTGAACAGGACAGCCCCACTGCATAAAGCACAATGGATTTTCAATTATAAGGGGATCCTAAAAGTAAATATTTAACATTGGCTGATACTGAAATAAAGTGAAAAAGCAAGAGACCAAAGTTAAGAAAATCCAGGGTACAACTCAAGTGTGATCTATATTTAATAACCAATATAGGCTACTGATTTTGAAGAAATGAAAAGTGGCATTGGAAAAATGTTTTCTTAATTTGGACATGATTAAAGAAATCCACATAAGTCTAAATTTTGGTTAACCTAGTGTGCTCTGATGGATAGGCTGAAAACAATTCACTGTTTTTCTACATTTTATAAGCATTCCTCTGACTATGAGTGGTAAGGGATCTGCAATTACTGAATGTTATTTTGGAAATAAATATTTTAAGATGAGATTCAGAAACAAGGAAACACTTAAGTCATTTTGTACATTGATATAATTAACGATTTTATTAAGTGGCAAACGTAAGTCCTGAGACATTACATAAAACATTATACTTCTCTTTTAGCAAGAGTTAAAATAAGAAAATGTATAATTAAAAATACAGTGCAGTAAAACCATATATATTAAAATAAAAGCAAAGAAAGGATGATGATAGATTTCGGATAAGGAGGCCAGGAGGATGGAATGGTGATGGTTGGTGATGTGGGGAACCATGTAATTAGATATAGATTGTTGTCAAATCTTTTGTTTGAGTGGTAGATTCACAGACATGTGCTACATTATTAAAAATAAAAAGCAGTCCATTATGGACCAAAGATGAAAATATGACATGAACTAAGTATCCAAAATGAAAGAAGGAAAGAAAAAGGTTCTTGGTGTAAATTTTGCTAAAAAACAGCAAAATTGGTTACTAGGGTTTGCCCCCAAATTGAATATACTAATTAGTTTTGAAATGAGTAATGTAACACTTTGCAGTTTTGCTCTAAGTCTCACCCTCAATTTTCATATTTGCACACATTTAACACTCAAAATGAAACCTGGGTGTGGGAACTGCCCCACACCACATCCACTCAATTCAGATTTGGCCCAAGTTCAATGAAGCTCATGTGAACTGAAAACACTGACTTCTGCAAAGCTCTGGTTTAACTTGTACTAACAGACCTTAGACATAAAAAATTGATGCTGTTTCTACCACATTAGCAATCATCATCATCATCATCATCATCATCATCATCTGACATTTACTATGTGCTAAACACAGTATATATATGCTTAAGTACTATTTAAGACTTCGTATTTAATAATTTACTTAATCCATTCAGCAGGAACTATCATCAACTCCGTTTTACAAATGAGGAAACCAAAACTCAAAGACATTAGTGATTTCCTCAGGATTTCTACCTAGTTAGCTGGGAATATAGAAGTTGAGCCTAGGTGGTCTGGCCATAGGGCCTGGGCTTTAAACCACTATGCTATACTGTTCTTCGTTGATATGATTCGAGTTTTGACTTTTTATGAACTAGCTTACATTTTTTTAAAGTTTGCCATTGAGAAAAGACCAAATTTTTGCTTTCATATATCTGGGTGCAACCCATCAAAAATATTTCTGGATAGATATTGCTTAAAACAAAACAAGTTCTCTAGTTAACTCAATAATGCATTAATCACACAGTGAAGCATTTCTCTAGGCTAAAAATATACCAGTATGCCAGCTTCACTTGTTTGAGCAAACTTTATAAACAAATATCTTCTTTGACCTCATTTTTAAAGTTATAACCAGGATACAAATATATTAATACTTTAATTATATCATTATCTCTTCACTTTGATAAACCATGTAAACGGTACCATAAGAGTGTTCCCAATAAAGCTATTTTCCCCCATCAATCTATGCAAAATACAAATTCTAAGAAGAAACAGTCTGATGACCTAGATTGGGTCACATATCTACCCCCTGGCCAAGAGAGGGAAGGGTATATGGACTATAGTTCCATCATGACTGTATACAATGGAGAAAGGCTCTTCTCTAAAGGAAAATGGAAGTCTCATTACCAAGAGAAGGGAAAAGGGAAATCCAGCAAGCAAAAACAACAGATGTATTTTATATTGTCATAAATGTTGTCCATGATGCTGAATCTAAAGAAATCTTTTCAGTTATCTTTGCTATCTTCTTGGTAGCATTTGACAGTGTTGATACTTGCTCTTGCTTCTGTGCAGTTGGTTCTGTTTTCCCACACTGCCCTTACTTACCTTCATGACTCTTCTTTTTTTCTTTCTGGAGTCACCGTGACTATCTAGATGTCTCACTCTGTACTCACCTATATAACGTTATTAAAATGTATTATTTCAGGTTACTACCTATATAATGATGGCTCCCAAATCTATTTTCTACCTAGGCTTCTTTCAAGAGCTCAAGATCTATATACTCAACTTCTTCCTAGACAGTTACACTTGGTTATATCACAGGAAGGAAAAACATAATGGAGAAGCAGATGTGGCTCAAGCGATTGGTCTCCCATCTACCATACATGAGATCCAGGGTTCGATTCCTGGGGCCCCCTGGTGTAAGGCAAGCTGGCCCCCCTGGTAAGCTGACCCAAGTGGAGAGCTGGCCCATGCGGAGTGCTGGCCCATGTAGGAGTGCTAGCCCACATGGAGTGCTGGCCCATGAGGACAGCTGGCGCAGCATGATGATGCAACAAAAAGAGACACAGAGGAGAGACAATGAGAGACTCAACAGACCAGGGAGCTGAGGTGGCACAAGATATTGAGTGCCTCTTTCCCATGAGAAGGTCACAGGATTGGTTCCTGGTGCTGCCTAAAGAGAAGACAAGCAGACACATAGAAGAACACAGAGAGCAGACAGCAAGTGCAAAAACAATGAAGGGGGTGGGGAAGAAATAAATAAATAAATCTTTAAAAAAAAACACATGAAAACATAATGTGTTCAATACCTAAACTATTTTCTCTCCAAACTTTCTATTGTTTTCCTAATTCCTATCACAGTGAACGGCACTAATATCTACCCAGTCACTCAAGTTAGATACCTGTGGCAAATCTTATATTTGTTCCTTTTACTCAGTCTCCTGCCCTTCCTCCTCCCTACCACTTCTCCCTACATAGTCACATAAAGTTACCAAGGGTTTTTATATTCTATACCTGCAGTTACTCTCAATTTCACAAATCATATGCATATTCCAGGCTATTAGGCCCACCTCAATTGTTGTAACAATCCCCTGACTGGTCTACTTGCCTTTCACGCCCCCTCTAATCCATCTCCCACATTTCTACCAACAAAATGTAAATGCAAACATGTTTTTCATGTTAAAGTGCAAAATTCTTTGCTTAGCACAACAGGCCCTTCAAACTCTGTTCACAGACCATTTCTCTAGCCTAATTACCTTCCAGTTTTTCTTACTCTCACAAACTGAGCTCCAACTACATGAAGCTAGTTGTAGGTTCTCAACCCACCATGCTCTTTTACATTTCTAATTTTTCACATGTGCTGTTCTCTCTATATGCAATACCCTTCTCCACTTATTCTTTCCCTGGCAATTCCTCTTGGACATCCAGTCTAATTCAGAAGTCTTCCCTCTATGTTCCCATAATGCTTAACAAATGGTCTCTAATTGTTGATTTACTTTTCTATTCTTCCAATAGTTGGTGTGATCTTAGGACAGGGACTGCATTTTAACTTGACTTTGGGTCTAGAACCCTTTATCGTTTTCTTTACTAGTACCATTTTGTTTACTGAATGATTTAATCATGGAAATTATATCATCCTATGGAAATAAGTAAAAGAAGCTAAAGAGGAATTTTGTCAGTTCCCAATTATGCCTTCATATTTAGGATAAAGAGCTTCCCTTTCAAAAAAATAATCCAAAGCATAAACCTAAGAAGATATAGCCTTGCTTTAAAGTTGACTATCTTTCTGGTTCATACTTTCATTTTATCTTTGGGCAAGGAGGGAAAAGATAATTATGTAGTTTGATTTTTAAAGCTTTTTCTTCAAGCTGAACAAACTTGAAATATCAGCATAGAGATAACTTTCAAATAATATAAATAATCTGCCATAAAACCCAATTCATTATTTTATTTCCAAAATTATGAGTCATGAAATTTCTTCTCTTCCCTCAAAACACCCATTGATATTAACTAAGAACTTTTTACTCTATCTACTAAATATCACTTCAGTGTTTGTTTTTTTGTCCTGCTACTCTTTTTTCATCTTTTCTTGGCATTCTCACTTCCAGTCTCTCCTCAAAACCCACCCATTGCCCCAAGAAGGCATCTATCTTATATTCAACACTGGTGGCAGTTTTCTTTAGAAGACACAAATTTATTTGCCCCAATGGCTTTTTTGTTAGTTACACTAACAAATTCAAACACTGAATTGACATAAATTTTACATCACAACCTACTACTACAGTCTTGTTTCCTACTATTCCTTTAACTCTAACTATGCTCAGTGTCCAGGAACCATGAAAGTTCTTTCATACCTCCAAGCTTTTGCCTATGACAGTTTCTCTCCTGGAAAGCACATTTCTCTGTGTCCTGTTCCCATCTATGTGATTTTCACTCATCCTTCATGCTCATTTTAAACACTGCTGTATCTTAGAAGTTTTCCTTGATTTCTCCAGACAGAGGTAGTCACTTCTACATCTGTGCTCCTGGAGAACTGTATACAAACCTTTATTAGAGCATTGGCTTAAGTTTTTTTATTTTTTAAAAATAAGTATATATTTCCTAATATTATGTGTTTTAAAAATAAATTGGATCTATTCATCTTTACATCCCCTTAACATTCCACAGAACTTGGCACATATGAAGCTCTTGAAAAATGTTTCTTGAATGAAGTAAAAGAATGACTCTCATTACAAATGTTTCCTCACTAGAAGAGTCACCATGAAGAAGAACATGTTTTGGGAAAGAGAACCTAATTATGCCAGGTGTGGAAAAAAATATCATAGTAATTAGGCTCAAAAAGCTAATGGCAACCACAGTGATGGTAACCCCCAAACCCACTGCTAAAGTAAAATAATTAGACAAGATGTAGCAGGATAGAAAAAGAGGGAAGTGAGGAAAAGCTGAATTTCATTGTGACTGTTTAGAAGACACATGCCAAGCTATGTATGTGAAGGTTAATGATGAACCTCAGTAGCATTTTACCTAAACATTTCTTTCTATAGCAATTGTCAATTCCTACTTCATATAGTCAATTCCCATTAAGCATGTTAACAAATGAAAAAAGCAATTAAGGATAATCTCAAAATGTTATTACAACACATCTAGAAAATATACAGTATGAAATGGCATTAATATAAATTTATGTGGTTAAAACTATATCCAATATGTAAGAATAAATTTTGGGGTCTACAAATGATATTAAAACCTTCCTTCAACCTCCACTCCTCCTTGGTTTTGTCTTGTGCTCTATCCAGTGCCCCAGTCTCTTTTCCACACTTTCCCCCACTCTGTTCCAGCATCAGGGCCACCTGTAAAGGGCTTAAGCTTTGTCAAGGGCTAAGGAATCTGGGAAACAGGATTCATTCTGAGGCCTCAACAGTTGAGAAGACATGTTACCCCTCTAACCCTCCAAATACAGAACTGTTTTAATTTTTTGTGAGCATTAATTCTCTGATTAATCTGCCATCAGAAAATTAAATGTTGATTATAATTATTTATATATACCTTTCCTCCCCTATAAACAATATAGGTTCTTTTAGGAGAGACTCTATTTCTTATGCATGTGTGTATGCACCAGAGTTCCATAAACAACTGAATGCAAAATGAATTAATCAATGAATCTGCACACATATAATCCAATCAAATGTTAGAACTGCAGTGGTAGAGCAATAATGGAAAAACTAATAGCATTGCCATAAGGTATCTTTGAGAAGGTCTGGCATGCCCTCAAGCCTCCATGAGCTCCCTGCCTCAAACCACCTCTAAAATCAACAATTTAAACAAAAACAATGTGCTTCATAGGCAAAAGAAACCTCACTATATGGTCATTAAATCTTCTACAGAAACAGAGACAGGTTGGACTGATTTTTGACAAAAATATTTAGTTTTAATATATCATTTCATCAATTTTACATTTAGTCAAATTCTAATTTTTCCATGTTAAAAGAATTTTTAAAGGAGTCTTCTGTAAACTTTAGAAAATCTTCATTGAAGATGACTAGCATTTCAAAGGTATCTAAGTAAGTGTAAGAGAAGTAAAGGAAGCCAAATAATTTGCAGGACCAGAATTTCTCTAATGCCTAAGTTAATTCTGATAAGTAACATAACTTTCCAATTTTAACCTCTATGCTCTAACCCTCATAAGCCCAGGTAATGCATGCTTACAATAACTAATTTACTAAGACTTGAAACACAGACAGGTTTTCAAAAATGTTATCTAATAATGATAACAATACCAAAATAAACAGACTCAATTATGGTAAATAGAATTCAATTTGTTTCTTTAGATTATATAAACTATCCTTAATACAAGGGAAAGCTTCGATTATTCAGTACAGTTTTAAATTAAAAAAAAAATTCCAAATTAACAACAAATTATCTCCAGCTGCCCAATAAACATTGTTCTATAGTATGTACAATACAAAAAAAAAAAAAAAAAAAAAAACCTTGAAAAAAATCCTTGAACTCTCTGTAAGTCACTAAATGAATATGTATACTTTAAAAGTGCCCACCGTGATCCCCAAATACGCCATTTCATATCGATCAAACCTTTACTGTCTTGTATGAAAAAATATATAAATGTACCAATATGTTAATATTTTTGCATGTATTTGTATGAATAATAAAATCAATCAGTGTAAAAATATAATTAGTAGGACAAGAAGACAGACTCTCCAAATCTAAAGAATTGAAATTCATGACTTTCCCTTTGTAAGGTTGATTTACTAACATTAATTTTTCTTGAATAGAGATTATCAATCAATAACCTTAGGGGCTGCCTTCCTGCCTGTCACTGTGTACTGTGAGGATTAAGATATTTTACTTGGGTTTTAATTTTTGTGGAGGGAGGTAGTGTTGATATCTAATTTTGGTTAAATTGTTTCCACACATGTAGAAAGCAACATAAGTAATTTCACAGATAAATTACAAGACAGATTGGAGAAATTTTAACTTGCATCACCAAGCACTTACCCTAAGAGAGATGCAAAAGTATGCAAATAACCAATTCATTCTTTCTGGAAACCTTTAGATTTATGTGGAACCATCTCTAACAGTTTGGTGCAGCCAAACAAAATTATAAAAGCCTAGTATGTAGTAACACTGTGATGATACTGAAAAGAAGAAAATAAATAGTACCACCTTCCTTTGGTATATTTAAGGTCGGTTGCCATTACTTATGTAAATTTCAAACACATGTTATCAGAAATAATTTGAAAATGTTACAAAAACTCAACATAGCTTTGCATCCCAAAGCTCAATTCATTTCAAGTCCAGAAGAAGATAATCCCATAGAAAGTTAATGTGATCTAAAATTGTTTTAAATAGAATACAATTTTATCTTCAGATTGAAGGGTGAAGGGAACTATTATCCATTTAAAAAAAAAAGTAGCATAGAGTGAATGAAAATTGTGAATGCCATTTCTACCCACCATGGTGACTCATGACCTGCCCAGCAGCCTCCATGCTGACATTCTGGAGATAGTTGTGGCAGCGTTCCTTGTGCTCCTCCAGTGAACTGCGCTGCTTGTAGCTTCGTCCACAGTAGTTGCACTTGTGAGGTTTACCCACTGCGAAGAGAACTCAAGGTTAGTGTGCTGTCAATCTCAGCCTAAGCAAAATTAATAGCCAATTTTCAGAGTCTGGAGGAAGCATTCCTATGCTTTTCAGACTTAATCTCTTCCTCCTCCAAACTTTGAGTTAGGTAAGAAAGACAATAAATTTCTACCAAATCTAAAATACAGCAAGAAGATAGGCAGATCATACCTCTGGCAATAGAGAAAATACTGAATCAAATTCATGCTCTGACTGTATCCCAAACTATTAGGGACTGATGATTGATCTTCAAATTATATGGCTTGTAACACATTTACTCTACTTCACAGCTATGACTCATTGAAGACACAAATCAGGAGTGTCCTAGATACATGATAAAAATGCCTTTTTTTTTTTTTTTTTTTTTTTTTTGGTAAGGGCAGGGAATTTTACTGAAGAAAACTAAAATGTAATAACTGGAAATGTCATTGTTTAATATAAAGAAATCATTCATGGGTACCAAGAAATTTAAAAAGCATTCAAGTGACGAGACAAAGTACAGATAAAAGTAGAGAGTTTCTCTTTTCTTTCCATCTTGGTAATAACACACATGCAAAAATTTTGAGGAAGCTTAAGTAGATTCTCCCTCATCAGCACTGCTCTTCTAATACCAAGAATTAGCCCACTAGGTGCTTTGACTCAGGATTATTAACACTAAAGACAGAAGTCTTAAATATTTAGTTTCACAATGATGGTGATATTTTCCAACACATCTCATTTTCAGAAAATGAATTATTCTCTAATAGCCAGAAAGCCATTATCTCAGCAGATCTGATAAATACTATGATGCCCATACACACCCTTAAAATTTTTGATTAAAAAGAAAAAAAAAAGTTACCTGTATGGAAAGAGGCATTAATTTAAAGTATGACTATTATAAGAATATCACAGAGTGTTTTGATTCTTGGTTTTGAATTGGTATAGAAAAACATAAAACACAGGGTGGTCTGTGCTAAAACTCTCAGTAGTAAAGCAAGATGAGAATCAGGCCAATGTTTCTTATTGGGTTCCCATAGGAATCATTTAGTTTTGCTCAGAAAACAGACAACTCTTTCTTCTGGCATCCCTAGTGTTAGAGATAGCATCCTAACTCTAGTCACCTTACAAACCCGTGCTGTGCCACTGCTTATAAGAGGAACAGAAACACTGTAATAGGGCAAGGTATTCATAGCTGCCTAAAAGTTTCACTACATTGATTAAACACTTTTTTTATATTGTACTTGAGTTTTACATAAACTAAAATTGATTAATCTTTTTTTTTTAAATTATCTTAAAAAACAAAAGCTCTTTAAGGCATGATTAGTCATTTTTGAAAATACTAGGCAAAATTGTTTCTCTCTAGTTTTCAGAACCAAAATTCTGGGAAGTAGAAACCAGGTAGCTTTGTATATTGCGTAGAGTATAAATCACTATGTGAGATCATAGAAAAGTACAAGAAAACATTTTTAGCCAAAAACATTTAGTGTAAATAATATATTTACACATACTTGCAATCTGAGACATGTATTAAAATAAACCCTTGTTATTAGGCTTTTTCCACTACTGAATTTTGGGTTATTTGTGCTATTTCTCTAGAAATAGTGATGAATTTTCACTGAACAAGTCAACTAACCAATTAATATGTATTAAGCACTTACATTGTAGTTACTAGCCCATTTGCAAAATAGCGTAATCATCTTCCATCTTCCCCTGGATTAATCTTTTGCATTGTGTCCTACACTTTTGTTTTACTGTGAACATATGTTCCTATACTTTCTTCTACTTATTTCTGTAAGCAATCTTTATATCTTCTCAATTTAATTGAAACATGGTTTCCTTCGAGCCTCCATGGCTCACAACCCTCTATAAACTCCCGACTCACCTGATAAGGAAAGACAGTATATTTTTACTGCTTTCAGCTCATTATTTTACAACTTTCATTTTTGAAGTCTATCCTATATGCTTTATGTCAGCTCCTCCCACTTTGTCATCTATTTATTTTAAAACATCACTCCTTCCTCTTCATCCCATACTTCTCGGTGAATTCAATAGAAATTTCAATAATTTTTCTAAAAGCATAACCTCAATTTTTCCAAATTTGCATCTCCATAATCCATATACTTGGTAACATGTTGGATTTTGATATCTCTTATAACTTCTATCTCCAAGAAATTTTCTCTAGGAATGCCCCACCTTATCCTTCTACCTTTCTTATTTGCTCAATACACATTTTAAAAAGCCTACTATGTACTAATACTGTGATGAGTCTAGAATGTAAAGTGGAAAACAAATTCTCATGGCTCTTGTACTCATGCAATTGACAGTTTGGTGAGGAAGATAGACATTTAACTAATGTACAAGCAATATATTACAAATTGTGTTAAGTTCTACAAAGCAAAATAATGGTATGCTAATATAATAACATGGAGAACATAATTTAGTTTGCCAAATGTAGACCAGAAGGTTTGAAGTAGGAACATTTAGGCTGATGACTAAAGGAGAAATAGAAGTTAGCCAGACAATGGCAGAGTGTGTATGTGTTATTTAAGGACTTCTAGGAACTACCGGCATCTCTATTTGCTCTCTCATAGGTTAGCTCCTTCAAAGTCTGCCTTACTAATCTTTTAGATATTGTTTTCAAAGATCACCAACACTGTCTGCCAAACCTAATGGCTCTACTATACCCACAAGAACATTTCCTATCAAATCTTTGGTATTATTTCTTAAAAATCAAGTTCATGAAAATATTGTCTATATTTACTGCCTATACACGATGAGTTGATCTATGTGTGTATATATATATAAATTAGGAGCTAATATACATATTCATAGAAAAAGACCTAAGTATATTTTGCTACTTTTATTTTTATAATGGTCATTATTTTCATTATTATTGTACAATTTACCATCTGATATACCCTTTGTTCTAATATTATTGAAACTTTTTTGTGTGCAAATTATCTATAGTCTCAGAATCACTAAATCAAGTGGACTTTCTCAATTCTATTTCTTCCTAATTTCTTGGTCACTACAAAATCTTCTGTTTCTTTAATCTCCTCTTTTAGCTTCTAGGTTACCAGATTCTGTTTCCAATCTTCACTGATATCTCAACCTCTTCCTACTTATAAACATATTCATTCCACCAGATTTTGTTACAACATTATTCTCCCTAATTTTTCTCTAGATTAAGATCTCATTTCTATGAAACATCCACATAATGCCTGGAATAATTTCCTGTGCTTATAAGCTCCTACTCATCATTTAAACCTTTTAAAAATCATGGTGAGGGAAGTGGCTGTGGCTCAATCAGTGGGGCTCCCGTCTACCATATGGGAGGCCCCGGGTTCGGTTCCCGGGGCCTCCTGGTGAAGGCAAGCCCGCCCGCACGGCGTGGTTGGCTGACCCAGCGAACACAAGCAGCAAGGGGGGGATAAATGAATAAATAAATAAAATCTTAAAAAAAAAAAAAAAAATCATGGTGAAGTCTTTCCACATAACTGAGACAAAGAGCATTAGGATGCACCCTTCTCCTTTGGGATGTGATGGCACTCTGTTCATACCTGTTGATATATTACTTAGGATAATTCCATTGTAATTACTTGAAATCTATTTCCCAACTCCAGATAAAGCTCCCTAAGGCCAAAGATCATGTTTTACTCATTATTATTGAATTAATAATGCTTATGGTAGTTATAGGAGACACTCAATATATATTTGCTGAACGAATGCACTTTAACCCATACTTCCAAGTGCCCACTGAGTACTACCTCAGGAATATCACCCTGAAATCCAACATTCAGGATATCCAAAACGATCTTCTTCCACAAAACTACCTCTTTATTCTGACTACCATTTTGTGCTAGTTTTAACGCTGTTCTAATAATCAGACTTATAGCAATGCAGTCTTCCCTTAGAAATGGGAAGGTTTTGTTCCATTGAAATATTGCTATAGTTGATTTTTAAGTCTGATGCAAGTACAGTTTTATATGTGACTTGTTTAGCTGAAAACTCTTACCAACTTCTGTTTGTTCCCAGTGTTGTGAAATTTCTGAAATCTGTGTTGTATGTCTCTGGTCTAGCACCTCTAATTTAGGTACTTGCCCTTCAGTTTTTGAGAAGTGTGTGTGTATGTGTGTGTGTAATGCTTAAAAATATTATCCTCTTAATAAATAATGTCTGTTTCCTATAATTTATTTTTTCTTATTTTTCTTGCTCTCTGTATTGGACGGTTTCCTCAACTGTCTGATGACTGAATATTTGGTGGTCATTCACACTTAAGAGTGAGGCACCAAAAAGCTGATTAGAAGCTCCAGAAGTATGGGTAATGTCTGTGAATTATTGGGCACTATAGGGTGGCTAGATAATGAACCAACTTTTTTGTTGTCCGACTCCCAAATATTAGTATCCATAGGTCTTTTCTCTGAGTCTTTTGATTTCTTCAGAGAAGATGCCTCCGATTTCCAGCCTCAAGGGGAATATGAGCCTGGACATTATTATTCTGGAAGTAAGGCAAGGATGGGGCCAGGGATCCACATTTTCAAACACAGTCTTTTATATAATCTTCCTGCTTTAAATCCTTTGTTTTATCCCCACCCTCTACTTTGCCTGGAATCTCTAAACCAGAACCTTTCCAATTCAATTTCTCTAAGGAATAAGTGTTTTATTCCTATAAGGTGGGGTAGGATTAGCTGGTTGCCCATAAAAGGTGGGAAAGTGCCTCTGTAGGTCCAACTGTTTTGCATATAGATTTTTTTTTAACCAATTTCTTTATTTGGTTCAGAACTTCAACCCTGCCTTCAATAGTCCTGTTTACTCCGAAATCCAAAGACTTTTCAGGATTCTGTGGTATAAATTAGCTTACTACTCATCCTTTCTTGCCTTCTGTGGTTTCAAAAGTCTCCAGATTTCTCTGTTTTATTAAGTCTATCACCATGCTATCTGCTTTCCATCTTCCTCTTGGATGCTAGTCTTCCTTTCCCATTCTCTTTGATCTTACAGGCTTATACTTATGTAGACATAGGGGCATGGAGAAAAAACAGAAAGCCTAGCTACCAAAAAAAAAAAAAAAAAAAATTTAAATAATTTTAAGCCAATGGAATTTGTAGAAATGTAAAATTATACATCTCTTTTCTATTCTGTATATAATTGGTTATGGTAATACAAAATTCCCTACCTAGAGTTACCAAATATATTTTAGCATAACTTTTTGCAACATTTCTAAAAATGTGGACTGCCAACTACGCACCTTAGAATTCCCTGGGGCATTTGTTAAAATGCAGATTCTCAGGAACCATGTTGAACCTATAATTTCGCGGGGTGGTAACCTGAAGTCTTCATATTTAGTAACTTGTTAGGGGACTTAGCTCTACAGAAAATCATAAATTACTATGGTCTCTAAGACTGTAATCAAGTTAAAATTTCTTTTTAAGATGAATAATATTTGTCACCGAACCCTACTATAATGGTCTTAATTTTAATATCCAAGGAGTTTAACTTTGTTTTGTAATTTTTGGATTGAAACCTGAAAAGCCCTTGGATGAAATAATGACATTTAAATTTACTATTGCTAATAATTCAAAAAAGTAATATTTATTTTGGTATTCAAGTTTATTATTATAATGATGATTATTTATTTTGAGAGCGATCCAGTTTCAACCAAATTTTGCATCAATTCTACTTCAAACTGACCTGTGTATCTAAATTCTAAAATTCAAGTGGAAAAAGTTACATTGACCAATTTCTCTTAGACTGCAAGTTGTGTTGCTGCTGTTTTTTGAGAGAGCTATATTATTATTTCATATTAGAAATAACAGCATGGGAACTAATCATTTCCACTAGTAAAAGATAAATGTTTTGCCAGGGTGTTCATTGTGGGATTTGACTCTCTTTCCCACTTCCCACACCATGTTAAGTGCCAACTGGAATATGTTGTCAGAAGGCAGCTAAATCCATTGGTTCATCTTTTCTCAGTTATAACTCGGAGAACTTGGAAAAATGAAAAAGAGAAAGGCTGGAAAGGGAAAACAGTTGCTTTAGAGTTGTCATTTCCTGACTTATTAAGATTCAAATAGGGGTCAATCACATATTTTACACTGTCACTTCCAACCACCCATCTTCCTTATAAATATTCTCTGTCCCTGCATTCCTTAGGGTTATAATATATGTAGATTTTTATTTTTCATAAAGCTCTACTGGAAATTAAAATAAAATAGTTTTACTCAAACAGCTTTATTGAGATAAAATTTACAGAAAATAAAATTCATTGATTTTAAGTGTACAATTTAAGGAGTCTGAAACATATACAATTGTGTAACTATTACCACATTAAGAAATAGAACATTTCTATCACTCCAAAAAGTTTCCTTATGACCCTTTGCAGTCAATTCCCTTCCCCTACACCTGTCCATTTCAACCACTGATCTGCTTTCTATCACTACAGTTTTGGCTTTTCTAGAATTTCATATAAACAATTATACAGTATATAGTCTTTTGTATATGGCTTCTTTCACGCAGTGTGATTTTGAAAATCTTGTTGCATGTATTGGTAGTTTGTGTGGACATATATTTTCATTTTTTCTAGGATAAATACCTAGAAATATAGTTTTACTTCTTCCTTTCCACAATGTACATCTTTCATTTCTTTCTTTCGGTTTATTCCATTGATTAAACCCTCCAGCACAATGCTGAATAGAAATGTTAAGAGCAGACATTCTTCCCTTGTTCCTGATGTTAAGGAGAAACTTTCATTCTTTTCCATTAATATATAACCTGAAGGTTTTTCATAGAGGGCTTTATCACGGTGAAGAAGTTTCTTTCTATTCTAGTTTGCTGAGAATTTTTATTATGACTGAATGTTGAATTTTGTTAAAATTTTTTTTTTTTTTTTTTTTTTTGCATCTATGGAGATGATGATGGGTTTTACTTTTTCAGTTTGTTAATATGGAGAATTACATTGATAAATTTTGTCAATTGTTAAACAAACTTTGCATTCCTGGGATGAACCCCACTTAGTCATGATATATTATCTTTTTTATATATGTCTGGATTCAATTAGCTAAAATTTTGTTAGGAATTTTTGCATCTATGTTCATGAGGGGTATTGATAGTTTTCTTCTTTTTTTTGGTAATATCTTTAGCTTTGATATCGGGGTAATGCTGGACACACAGAATTCATAGGGAACTATTCTTCCCCCTCCTAGTTTCTGGAAGAATTTGTATTATTTCTTTCTTAAATGTTCGACAGAGTTCACCAGTGAAGCTGTCTTGAGTTTTCTATGTGGGAAGATTTTTAACTACATTACATTCCTGGAATAGAGGGTTCTTATGAGTATCTATTTTTTTCTTGGCAAGTTTTGATAATTTCTTTTTTTTTAAGGAACTTGTCCATTTCATCTAAGTTGTTGAATTTACTCTTCATAATATTGCGGTACTATGCTTTCATTGGCTATATCTACATGATTTTCAGAGATTGTCCATTTTCATTCATGGTATTGGTACAATGTGTGTTCTTTTTATACTGATCAGTCTGGCTAGAGGCTTATCTGTTTGATTGATCTTTTCACAGAATTAGCTTTTTATTTCATTGATTATTCTCTATTATTTTCTGTTGTCTTTTTCATTAGGCTCCAGTTTTCATCATTATTTTCTTCCTTTTGCCTGCATCAGATTTAATTTGCTCTACTTTTATAATTTCTTTAAAAACAAGCTTAAATCATTGGTTTGAGACCTTTATTCTTTTCTAATATAAGAACTTAATGCTATAAAATTTCCTATAGGCACTACTTCTATTCCCATCATGTTCAAGTTTTCCTCTATATTCTATAACATATGGAGCATATCATCATTCTTCTCTGCAAACTCCATCATTTAATCACTTCTGGATCTGTTTCTATTGATTGATTTTTCTCCTGATTATGGATAATACTTTATTTCTTCTTTGCATAACTGTTATTTTTTTTTAATGGGATGCTGAATATTATGAAGTTTGCATTAGGTTTTGCTGTATTACTTTAAACTGTAGATATTTGTCTGGTATACAGTTATATCACTTGAGATCAGTTTGATCCTTTTGAAGTTTGTTTTTATTTTTTGTTAAGGGAGGCCCAGAGTAGGCTTTAGCTTAGGACTAATTTAGGCAATATCCTTCTTGGAGATTACTAAATGCCCCAAACAGTACAAGGTCTTTCTGCTTTGGCTGGTAAAAATGAACTATTCTCAGCCCTGTTTGAGCTCCAGGAGTTGTTTGGTCCTCTGCTTTCTGGTGTTTTCTTTCCTGGTTTAAGGTAGTTTCCTTTCAAATATAAGTAGATAAGTATTTAGCCAAAGAGTAAAGGGGACCCTCTGTAAATCTCCAAAGCTTTTTCTTGCAGCTCCCTTCTCTCTGATATTCTGCCCTGCAACTACTTTGTTCTTTCTGGAGTCTGAGGTCTGACTCCTTAATTCAGCAAGACTGCTCAGCTGTTTGGGCTTGCTGTCCCTGAGGTATGGCCTGGAAATTGACTCCAGGAAATAAACTGGGTCAATCATAGGACTCGGCACTTTTGTTTTCCTTCTCTCAGGGATGATAATCCTGAACTGCCTAAATCATTTAATATATTTTGTCTGGCCTTCTTATTGTTTAAAGCAGGAGAGTAAATCTCGTCCCTGATACTTCATCATGTTTGGAAGCAAAATTTCACTTATATCTTTTAATGGATTTTAATATCAAGAAAGTTACATTAGCTTCATAAGTTTTATTATCAACACAATTCAACCAACAGAAATAAAGTTCCTTATAAATACGATTCTTAGAAGATAAGCTAAAATATGAAGGATTCTGAGACACAGAGAATAATAGGGTAAGAATAACCAACTATTTAAAATTTAACATATAGTCTTTTCTTTGACATGTTGTTCCTCACAAAGATCCTACACTAACAAGAAAGGAAAAATTATGGCTATATCTATCAAAGATGTAGATATACATTACTGATGTGAGCAATGAATTACAAATTGAAGATCCAGGAAAGAAAAGTTGACAATCCTCCCAACTAATCCATTAGAAAAAAATCTTGCTGGCATTTACTGGTATTTTTTTCATCTATCTTTAAGAAGAATTAGAAATGAGAAATACCTGTCCTTATATTGCTAAATACCTTATATGTGTACTCAAAAGGTAGAGCAAATAGAAGAGCTACAAAGAATTTTGAAATTGGAAAGTTTACCATAATGCAGAGGGTGTTATGAAGGTATATAGCACAACCAAATCTTGGTCACTTATATTTTCTTGAAATATGTCACTTCAAGAGTTTTCTTAAACCGATAAAACAAATTACAACAGCACTAATATACAGGGCAAATGTATTATCCTTTATATAGATGCGTGTATGTTTACACATACAGAAACATAAAATGACACACATATCTATATAGAGAAAATACATTTACCATTTCTCATAACATATAAAATCAGCAAGAGAATATTATGCATATATCACATTAATTTTCCTTTTTTAAAATCAAATGCACCTACTTTTTCTATAAATATTTATTGGGCAAAAAATGGAATCTGATATCTGATTTTACGGGCAATTATTGTAGAATTATAAATTAATCTGAAGATAAGCACTGACATACAGTGTAACAGACACATTTTTTTTCAATCTGTTTGTACCCATAAGGTATACTTTGTCTGAATTAGCAGTCTTTTTATTGTATGAACTCAGGATGAACTATTTTAAGCTTCTTGATCCTTATTGCTATACTGATGCCTCCCCAAAAAAATATTTTTGCTAATTTATAGTCTTAGAGTAGTGCATGAGAGAGCTATCTCACCATACTCACATCAACAATAAGTAGTCTCATTAAAATAAAATTTTCTGCTAATATGTTAGGCCTGTGGTCTTCAAACTATACCTAGAAACACTAGGGCAATGAAGCAAACTCTGAGGGACACCACAGGGTATTTTAAAGTTTTGAGTGAAACATTGATATTTGACAATTATCAGAAAACCATGCAAAGTACTTGCTCAAAGTTTCAAAATTAGATCACTCTACATTGCTTTCAATGACATTTCTTTGTGAAGCTGGGCTATAGCAGGTTACTGGGATACAGGGCGAGTACTGTGTGAAAATCAATATGGAGCAGGAAATGAAGGTGGTGATATTCAATCTGATTCCAACATTTGGGAAGTTGTGCAGTGCCTGGCAAGGTGTAGAATCCCATTAATAAATAATTGTGGCTATTTAAGAATGAAATAAAATCATTATTTTCCTTTCAATTTATGAGTAACATTTTAAATGACTACTAAATTGTTAGGACAGAAATACTTAAGTTGGTTAGGCCTAACTACTTAATAAACAAAACCATTAGGTATTTGCTTTTGGCCAAAAGGCATTATGAAAAATTACTGGAACACTAAGGGGACTGTGAAACAAGAAAGCTTGGGAACCTCAGTGTTAGGCAATATAATATAATTTGTATTTATTTTAAATTTGCATTAGTGAAATATCATTAAACAAAAACAAAAAACTATTTATTAATCATTTGAATGCCATCCTTTAAAATTATTTCATTCAATACCTTTACCTACTTATCAATTATGATTATTGCTGCTTTCTCAATTTCTTCAATCTCTCTATATATTAATGCTAATAATCCTTTGTCTGGCTTATTTCATGTACATATTAAATTTCTTTTGCTTTCTTGATGTTTGGAGATTTTAAATTTTTAAATGGTCAAAACTGTTGATGTTGTTTCCCTTTGTGATTTATTTTACTGTTCTAATTTTTAAAATTCTTCCTGATAAGGATATTTTTGAGAAATATCCACATCTATTTTCTTCAAAATCTTTATGGCGAGATTCTTAAAAACTCTAGAACTCTTCTGATAAAATATTTAAGTGAGAAGAAAACATTTTAGAAAAGAATCAGGTCCCTACCAGCAAAGTGAGTTATTTTTCAAAGACTCTCTGTTATACTCAGTTTAGTATCATTACATGTCTATCAAAACTCTTACGGTAAAATAACTTTTATCTCACTAGGCAGAGTTTATCAACAGCAGTGGGGGTAGGGCTGAGGACAAATATTAAATGTTCAAATAAGTCTGTGAAACAGTACACTTAAGGTGGATTTCTTAGAGATTCACAATGTATAAGAGCATATAAAAGGTTCTTTTTGGTCTTTAGAGTAATTAACTAAACAAGCAAACAAACAAACCTGTTCAACCCAAGGTTTCCCCATATTCAATAGAGAACTAATTTTCCATTTTAATAAATATTAATTTCCCAGGTAAATATTTTCTCTGTGGACACACTGCACTATTAAAAAAATAGGCCCAAACTGCCAGCATTAATGCACTGTCTTCTTCTTTTATAGAATTTGACATGTGTTAAGCAAGGACATGTAATCCCCTTAACATTCATTTAACAAACATTTATTGAACACCTGCAGTGTTCAAATTACCAGGTTCTAGGTGCTACGCATGCAGCAGTGAACAAGGCAGACATTATACCTGTGTTCACAGAACTTACATTACTTAAGCATTCAATCATTTCCATGTGTTTTATAACATTAAAGCATGAATTTTAAAATTAAATAAAATTTTTTAATAAATAGGATAGCCTTTAAATAAAAAAATATCAAAGGCATTTGAAAGCAAAATAATGTACTTTCTATTTTCAGTTCACTGTGAAAATAATAGGCACAATTCAAGAAAGAAGTCTCACATAAGATTATTTTCACAAGAGAGTAAACTGTTAGCATCTAATTTTCTATCCCATTGTATAAGTCACAGATTTTCAACCAAATTTCTTGACCTGAAAATGTGAAATAAGGAAGCCAAAATAAAAATGGAATTAAACAAAATACACATTTTGCAATATTTTGATAACATAACAGTTATGCTTTCAAAGTTCTTCATCACATAAAATGCCATAATTAATAGCTATTTTTATATTTGCTTATAAAATAACTTCTTATAAAATGCTTAAATCCCACAGAATTTTCTCAATTGTGTTAAAAAGATACAATGTCAATCATTTATTCATACCACAGAGATTTACTAATTGCCTACAATGTAATAGGTACAACCATAATAATAAACATAATTTTCATAAACTATTGAACTCACTAGGGATGCCAACTTCTCTCATGACAAATATAACATTATTTAACTAATTGATTGATAAGTATAAAAAAAAGGAGCTGTAGAAAATAAAAAGAGGTAAAAAGTTATAAAGAAACAAAGACATGGTGCAGTAGAAATCTAAGAAGACAAAAATATACTTTTTCAATATTACCGATGAGTAAAACATTCATCATAGGGAGTAAATAGTAGATAGAAAATAAGAAATAAAAATTTAAGCATATAGAATAAATAAGTGAAAAATCCATTCCTAAAAAACTTTCCCGTTTTGATAGGATTTCTATTCTTTCCTTAAAATATTTTTCTTCATCTAACTTTCCCAACATTATAGCAACC
Source organism: Tolypeutes matacus (assembly GCA_026826555.1). NCBI lineage: Eukaryota > Metazoa > Chordata > Mammalia > Cingulata > Chlamyphoridae > Tolypeutes > Tolypeutes matacus. The sequence goes on along the minus strand of JAKSZT010053929.1, from coordinate 24,062,163 downwards.
CAGGCTACAAGTAGGCAAGAAATTTGGATACCAGAAATGGACCAGATAACTTTCTCTAATATATGGAGTATTCACATATAGTAAAGAATATACTCCACATAGGTAAGATTTTTTTTCTTTACTGCTCTGTCTCAAATGCCTAGAAAAAATGCCTGACACATAGATAGATACAAAAGAAAAATTTGTTGAGTGAATAAATGTCATTCATGACGAGCTTTTTTCAGGTTTCTCCACATAGTACTAAGATTTACAACAGAGAGGCCATCACTCATTTCTGCTATGTCTATTGTCCATGAAGGAGTGAAAAGAGCAATCTTGTGCTACATCTAGTTTTGTAAGAAAAATTATCTAAATGTATATTTGTTTTTGTGATTCATAAACTTAAAAAATATAGAATAGTTCACTTTTTCCCCCTTTCCTTTGCTATGAATTTTAGAAGAAATACATTATACCTCAAGGCCCTCTCCACTTGATTATTCAACAAATAATGTTTGATTATCTATTATGTGCCAGAAACTGTTCCAGGAGCAGCTGGGGACATTTTAATAAATAAGACGGAGAAGGCCCAGGACCTTACAGAACTTACATTTGAGATAACCACAGATTCTGATTCAAGCTTTGTAAAACATTAAGGTAAAGATAGCAAGACTGACAGTAACCAAGAGGATGTTTTAAGTAGGGTGCTTGTGGATGGCTACTATCTCCAAGAAGATGGCATTTAAGTTAATATCTGAAAGATAATGAGGCGGCCATGCCAAGAATTGGGGAAAAGGTTTAAAGACTTCCAGGAACACCATAGCAAAAGCCCAGGGACTAGCAAAGGACAAAGGAACCTAAGGGTAACAAAGAAGACAGAGAATGAAGGGTAGGATGGTGTAAGATTAGACTGGAACAGTGGGCAGGAAATAATAATGAAGTACTTGCATAGGCCATGGTTAAGTACTTGATTCTATTATGAGTAATGTAAAATTATTTTAAAAATTTAGGCAGAGAGTAATATGATTTAAATTGGTTTCTTTTGTTGTTGTTATTTGTTTGTTTTTAAAATAACACTGACTGTTACATGGAAAATGGACTGGAAAGCAAGAGTTTAGTGAGTGTGAGCATGGGCTTTGGAGCCAAGCAGACCTAAGCTTATACCCCAGCTTTTCCTCAGGATATTGGAAGTTACATAAAATGTGCACATGTGGATAAAATTGTAAGACTTTACTATATCCAGAGCATAATTTTTAAAAAGTACTATCAAAAAATAATTTATAGTATTCTTAGCATTATGGAACACATCTTTTATTATTATTATTATCATTATCATTATTATTATTATTATTATTATTATTATTATTAGAGCAGGGTACAATTCTCTAGTTTTAGCACCTTTCTGTGTGTGTATATCTAATCCAAAATAATGCAAATTAGAAAAAAAAAAAGTATAAAGCTTAAAGCTTTACCTAAAGATCATATGAAAAACTACATATTTCAAGTCAGGTGGATTGGTTCAAAACCCAGTTTTACTCTATGCTGGGTATGGGAATATTAGATATCATCAATTTCTTTAAACTTGACTTTCCTTATCTGTAAAATAAGGTCCTTTAAAATAGCGTTTGGCACAAAATTATATAATAGCCCATTATATAATAGCCATTATTTTAACTTTTTATAATGGACTGATACTTATCTACTAGGACACATAACCACACTAGTCTCTCTTAATCTCAAAAAACTAACTTTCTGGTTAATGTAAGAATTTTCAACCTAAAGCATCTATTCTTTTATTCACTCATTCAATATATTAGTAAGGGATAGAGATGTAAAATAGAACATATGAGATGCTGAATTTAGTATCTTTCATATCTATTAGCTTATCACCATATTTCTATACAATTTAAAAGAATACTTTCCTGATAGATGACTTATGATACTTTAAATAAAAATGTAATTATATTCTAAATATATTTGACATAAGAAAGGTAGGGCAAAGAGATTCCAACAGTAAACTGATCTAATATCTGTTTTTTCTTCAAAGTGAAAAGAGCAATATCAAATAACTTTGAGGTACAGAAGAAAGGCTTCCCTTCAATAATTCCTTTTAGAAATAAGTGTCTAAAGTTTAAAGAAGTATGGCTGTTGCTATTTATAAAAGATGAGATTGTATATGCTATTAGATTTTTAAAAAATATTTTAAAAGGACCATATAATAAGATAGATTATTTGCCTGAAAAAAAGTAGTAGTTTCTCTGGGGTGGAAATCACATGGATGGTTTTATCAGCTGGTCTCACTGAAAGTGGTTTTTCCCTGCTGGTCAAATTTCAATGGGCAGGGCCTTAAATGTGTGTTTAAGAGTCAGGAGTGAAGATACTAATCCTGTCCCTCTCTTCAGTGTTTAGTGCAAAGAATACAGAGAGGCACCAAGGGCATCAGTATAGGACTTGATGGGTGAAATCAGCACAGCACAGTTATGCAAAGCATGTGTACAACTGACACTGCTTGTGAAATTATCAGTGTAATCCACCTCTATCAACCCCCTCCGGGAAGGAAAGAAGGGGTTGAAGGTGGGGAAAGTTCACACTTGGGAGATCACACAGAAGTGGGCCAAATGACAGGACTACAATCAGTTGATAACAGCTCCTTCTTATGGGAAGCCTCCAGGACAAATTATACTACATTTAATACAACATTACTATTAAGAATGAGCTGCACCAGATTTAATTTCTTAACCAGTATAATTTAATCCAATGGCCCATTATACTGGTCCATGGATTAGTATTTTTTTAATTATAAAATTAAATTAGAACTTAATTTTAAAAGATTTTCTAATTGATCTTTTTGGCAAATCAGGTAGAAGAGTCATGGTGATCTGGTTTTAACGTACTGTTACTATGAAAATATTTTATTTAAAAATCATTTGGCCAATTTCCAAATCTTTTTGCTCTTTATGCATTTCATAAAATAATCGGTACTGTTATTATTCAAAGGATTATAACCTGCAGCAATCCTATGTTGTATACATTGTTGTATGTTATATAAACAGAAGAAACTTACTTATGTATTTTTTTCATCACCACATACAAAAAAGTGAAGAAAAACTGAAGTAAATTGTTGAATAATTCAGGAAACAAGGTTAAGAGAAGGGCAAAGAAAGCAGAGAAGAAGGCAAAGCAAGAGAAAGGAAAGGAAGATTTTTTTTTTTTTAAAGATGGCTATCAGGTGTATTGGGAAAGAAAATAATTACAAATGCTACATGCAGTTTAAGAACGCATTTTAATGTATGGAATTCATGATTGGCTAGCAATTTAAGGTAAAGGGGATTTATGTCAAAATTCCTTAGTAAGAAATGAAAACATGTTTGAGGGCTTATTACTCTTATGATAGACTGTTTCATGTGAAATTAAGTTATTAATTTCAAAGATTAGTCCTATCTCAATCCAAACCAGATATTACTTTTGAACTTTATTTTCAAGAAATATGAAGATGAGGAGAAAGTTATCTCTTTTTACCTATTTTTCTGAGGACATGTAGCTTAAACCTTAAAGATCACTGTTGGGTGGTTTAACATTCTACTAAAGGTGAATGTCTAAATATATTCACAAGTAGGATGGGTCATAATATTTTACTTTACAGGTATTTTCTCGTAATAAATAAAAGTATAACTGGGAAAAAAAAAAAAAAAAAAACAGGGCAGGGAAAAAAAAAAAAAAAACCAGAAAGCTTTTAAATGAGTAATCAGCCGAATACTAAATTAACTGTTATACTAAAAACAACATGCAAAACAAACAAACAAACAAAAAAACAATATTGGGAAGTAATGGGAACATTCAAAATTTCTGAGTTCTACCTGTGCATAAAATACAATCATTGGAATTATAAGGATTTGAAAAGTACAGTCCTTATAAGAAATAAAAAACATAAAAATGTACAAGGAAGAAGGTTGTTTTTGTTTGTGGTGGTGGTGTAACAGATGGACATTTATATGGTACATCTGGTTTAGTTCCTTTTTATAGGATAAAACAGCTTTAAGCTGACATTTAGACATAAGAACAAACTTCTTAAACTGAAAACTGTCAAACACTGAAAAGGTTAAAAACAAGTGTTGTAAAAATCAACATTCCTATGGTGTTTGGAAATAAATTAGATATGTGTTCAGTATAATGTAGACTTATTGACCCTAAGTCAAAAGAAGAACTTTATGGCATTGGAAGGTTCCACAAATCTCTATTATGCCAGCATTATATGATACAGATGTACCATATAAACTAACTTTACAAAGCACTTATTTTTAATTGATGAATACAAAAAAATATATCATATACTAAATACTGGTCTAATTGAAAGCTAAGGTTTTACTTAGAATTTTATAGCATGTGTTATTAGAAACATGTAGTAATTCTTGTTTTCTTAAAATAAGGATGAACAAAAAATCAGAAACAGGTCTTACACTGAACTGCTTTCTCAAGGGTATTTTATTATATATCTTTGAAAAATAATTTAGTGTTAGAAGTAACATGCATTTTAAAAATATGCAACTAATAAGGAATATTTAGCTTTTTTAGAATTCAAGAGACAATGAATAAACTTCCTTGGGGCATTAGTACTTTATTTTCAAACATTTAAAAATGATTCCATTTTTGAGAAATGAATAATTTTCCACAGGAATCTGAATCCAGTACAATCCTATGGCCAAAATTTAATTTTCAATATGTCATAACAACATTCAAGACTATGTGAGTACTTATTTTTTAAATCTTCACAGTTTATGAAAAGATATGTATAGCATATATATTATGTAAGTTTTGCTTATATTAAAAATATATTCCATTCTATTCTGTTTTAATCTTTCATCTGGGCACAGCTTAAAGTATTTGAGAAGTATAGCAGAAATGCTAATTAGAAAAAAATGCGATTCTAGTTTCTTCTAGAATTTTTTTTTAAGTAAAAAGTATACTAAGAATTATTTTGATTAATAGGGGTTCAGGGCTTAATTAAAAATACTATTTCTCCAGAGAATTGGGTATAATAAAGAGAATTAAAAGAAGTAATGAATAACATATAAAACATCCTAATCACATTTCTAGGAATAAAAGGAATATAACCACTTATTTAACTGAAAATCTGACAAAACTAATAAAGATTGTTTTTGTAGCAGAAGCCCTGATTCAATGATATGCCATTAAAAAGTCACTTAAATACTATGTTATGTTATAAATTCATGCAAAGCAAATTGGATGATTTATGTGGTAAATCTCAAGGTTACCAAATAAGATGAGTTGTATAGACCAGTCACTTTTAATACCTACAACCTTAAATTAATGTATGTCTGGGACATAATTTTAAAGTGTAGTTTATTTTCTTATTTTTTGGCTAAAACTTGACTGTGATCTTCAGCTGGTCTGTTGCTGATGACACATTCCAATTCTTTATTTCTCTCACTGTCTTCCCCTATCCCCTTAAAATGTCTTTTAAATTTCACATATAAAAAAATGATCTGTTTCTTTCATTTTGTTTTGAGTCTTATAAAGAGACAAAAGTAGAAAAAAAGGGCTGCAATTGCTATATATGTTTAAAATTCAGCCAAGAAAGCATACTTCTATAAAATAAAGTGATTCAAATGAAATATCCAGACTCAAAACAAATAGACTAACTCTGAATAACCCATAATAAATGGAAATACTTTTATTAAATTAAAAAAAAAAAAGATATTGACCACTGTTGTATATCTAAACAAAATTTAGGTATCATTTCACTTTGAATTTTTTTTTTCTGAATGAACAATATTTCAGAATTAATAAATGAACTACTTGGTTTTGCTCATATCTGATAAAAGGGTTTTAACTGTAGAGCCCACCTTCTGCTTTGTACAGTTGCCTGGTGTCTAAAGAGAGTTCAGGAAATACCAAATATTACCTGTAAATTACCTAACTATTGGGACTACACAACCAAACAAGGCACTACCTAGTTTCTGTTAGAGTATGCATGTAGAGTTTGCAAGCAGAGATCCAAATAGAAAATTATCAGCCTGTATAGGGACCATACAGAAAAAGTAGTTGGCACTTATTGAATGGATACTGTATTACAGATATTTTTTCCTAAGTGTTTTGCATTCTTAAACTGTAAAATATAAATATAAATATAAATATAAATATAAATATAAATATAAATAAATATAATCACATACAAAAGAAACATAAATGCTTAGCAATGCTGGGTTAATTTTATCAAGTCTAGGTCAACCCTCCTCTCTGTCATAATATAGTCCAGAGAGCTGAGCAAGGAGCGTCTGCACTTCCAGAGTTATAAACAGACTAGATGCTCCTGTCCAGTAAAACTTCATCACGTGGACCCTAAAAGGCCCCATCGCCAAGATTTGTGTGGGAGGTGCAAAGGCAAACGCCTTTCCTGTGACAGCGCTTTCAGCTTCAAATACATCATTTAAATGAATTTAACAACAGTTCTGCTGAATCTGAGCTATCGGAAAAGACATGTCTATGCCCTACATCCTTTCCACCTCCCTCTTCTCAAGATGCTTCATGAAAGGGCTGTGCATTTTTACAAAGCCTTTCAATAAATATATGGCAAAAAAAAAAAAAGCTTACCACAAAACATCAAGTTGGATCATTACCTTGATGACATTATACTGACTAGACCTTAGTGAGGAGGATGTAATAAACACCCAAGATGCCTCAGTAATATGTATGCACACTAGAGAGGATAGGAGATAAACTCCATGAAAGTTCAGGGACTTGAAGTGATGATAAAGTTTGTAGTGGCCCAGTGGTCTGGGGCATGTTGAAATCGACTCTCTATAGTAAGAGATAAATTGATACACCTTGCACCTTCCACCATGAAGAAGGAGGCACAAAACCTGGTAGTCCTTTGGATTTTGGAAGCAACATACAATCACATCTGTATATGCTACTCTGAGTATATCCTTAATAACCTACAAATCTGCAATGTTCAGAGGGGTGTAGGGCAAGAAAAGGTTCTGCAGCATGTCCCCACTGTGATGAGCCCCCTCTCCTGCTTTATATTTGACAGTAAGACCCAGCAGGTACAGTGATTTTTGGAAATGTCTATGGCAGACAAAAATGCTGGACCGCATATCCATCAAAAGAAGCATCAGAGTGCAGACACCTAAGGGTTTTTGGAGTAAGGGCACACTATTGTCTACTAGTAACTATTCTTCCTTTGAAAAGCAGCTGCTGACTTGCTATGTACCCTGTTTATATCTATGGACCATGGGACTCCAAAAGACTATGTGTTCCAAACTGTGCATCAAACTAGGTGTTACCTGATTCACCCTATCATAAAATAAGATATACACAACAGCATTTCATTTATAAATTAAACTGGGACCAAGCAAGTTGAGAAGGCAAAAAATACTGTATGAGCAAGTAGCTTAGATGTCCTTGATATCTGCTCCTACTGCTTTACAATCTTTCCTTCAACCCATACTTCTAACCTCATAGGGAGTTCTCAATGACCAGTTAATAGAGGATGAAAACGTGTAGACCTACTTTATCAATGGAATTACTTGGTATCTGGTACCAGCTGTGATTGCTGTGTTACAATCCCATTTAAGGTGTCTGGCTCTGTAAGACAAAGCTGAAAGGATATCCTTCCCCTCAGCAGATAGAACTTCAGATAATACATTTGATTGTACACTTTGCATGGAAGGAAAGATAGCTAAGGTAATGAAACATGACATGGCCACATGGTCAGTGACTTGGAATATCAAGACTGGAAGATTGGTGATGAGAAGGTCTGAGAGAGAAATGTGGCTGTTCCTCTCAGAACTGGTACAAAGTGTGATAATATGGGATCCTATGAAAACACCTTCTAGAGGGCATCTACTACGGAAAAGACTCAGTAATTTGGACAAGGTTATCTATCTTGTGGATGTCAGATTCCTTACCTGGCTGTCCTGGTGCTTGCTCAATAGGTCAATGTACAAAGTGACTATGGAAGCAGGGATGGAGACTGTGTATTAAGTGACACAATCTTCCTTCTCTTCATGACTGATTTAACTACCATCGCTTGAGTTCCCAACTTTCCAATGTTGAGACCCTAAGATGACACCATTCCCCAGGGAGATCAACCAGCCAATTGATGGCAGGTAGGTTACACAGGACTCCTTTAACATGAAAGAGACAGTAATTTCTTTTCATAAGAACAGATAGATATTCACAATATGGGTTTGCCTTTCCTTCCTTCAATGCTTTTGTGAGCTCCACCATGCATGGATTTAATAGAATGCCTTGTCAATTACCATGGTATTCCATACAATATTGCCTTCAACCAGGGAACTCATTTCATGGCAAAGGAAATACAACAGTGGGCTCAAACCCATAGAACTCATTAGTTATAACTCATTCCTTGTCATTCAGAATCAGCTGACTAAATGGAGTAATGAAATAGTCTACCAGTGGAGTAGTTCATGTTTGGTAGCCAGCTGGGAGAAGTTTGGATGAGTCCTATAGGATATGATATGTGCCTACAGCTATCTCCTCCATAGCCAGAATGCATGAGTCTGAGAATGAAGAGGTGAAGGTAAGAGTAACCCCTCTAACTACTACATCAAATATCCCACTTAAATGACTTTTCCTTCTTGTTTTTCTAACTTTGAAATTGGTGGTTTTAAAGATCTCAGTGCCCAGGGGAAGAATGTTTCCACCAGGGATGAGAGATGTGATTTTATTGTACTGGAATAGCCTCCTTGGCTATTGTGGGCTCCTCAATCTCCCTGATGAACTAACAGGGAGAGAAGTGGGCTACTGGCTTGTAAGTGATACAGATGACCAAATGATTTTGGGTTATAACTATAATAATGGAAGCAAGGGAAATGATGTTTGGACTGGTATACCTCTTGAAACAAATTTATCCAGTAATTCTGGGTCATTGAAAAACTGCAGTAAATCAGGAAAGTCAGGACTTCCAAAGACTCAGAACTTGTTGGAATTAAAGCCTGGGCCACCTATCAGTAAGAGAGTAAGGGGAAGACGGACTCTGAAGTGGAAGAATAAGAAAGCTATAATGAACATCTTGGGCTTTCTGACCAACTAGAGAAGCACAGACTTTGGCAGCTGTTCTTTGTTTCTTTTTCTCCCCCAATTTACTATGAAGAGTATTCGTGGTGGCTAATATTTTAGATTCCAGTTGAAAGTATGACTGAATCAACATCACCCTTGGTGATACAGTAGCTGGATGGGATTTTGTGTGTCCCCCATGCAGGAAACACAAACGTTTTACCTGGACAAAGGACAAAAATGGATGCAGAAGGACAAAGGGGACTGGCTAGATATTCTCCATTTTTTCCTCTAGATCCGCTCTCTATGCTTCTCCATTTTTCTCTATGTCCTTAAGAAGCTGCCCTTTATGGACTGTATAAAAAACTCTCTTTTCTTCTGGCTTCTGGTTAGTTTCAGCCAATAGGAGGCCTAGCAAGAGATTGCAGAGTGGAAAGAGAGTGAAATCAGGAATTTATTTCTCTAGTTCCCCGCCTGCAAAATCCTAGGTTCATAGTAGTTGCATTCCTCTACTTAAGGACAGAGTTCCTATTTGGCAGTCTCTCTTATACCCATGGTTTTCTTTCTCTCTGGGTTCCAGCTACTGTTCTGTGCCTTTCCTCATCAGGCCAGGGGCTGGTAAAGCTCCACAGTGTTGCTAGCTATGACAACCACATCCCTTTGGTTTCCTTTAATACCCACAATCTTATAAATAGTCACTCAGCTAAACTCCCTCTAATTACCTAATTTGAATATGCCATCTGTTTATATATTTGCAAAAATCATGAATTAATATACTAAATTGCAAAATCAGCATGACAGCAGTTCTAAGGACCATGTCTTTATGATCACAAAAGTAATATAACTACGTCCACTAAACCGTGATATTAAAAGCAATACAGAGTGTAAAGAATGAAATAGGAGATTTTATGCCTCAACTTGAGGCAACAGATCTGTTCATGAAAAGCTATGTGTTATGTAATCCTTGGTCAACTAAATAATACTTAAATAAATCAGAGAATATGGCTAGCTAAAGGAAATATTTGTCATGTCTCAAAAACCTTTTAATGAAAAAATACTTTTTATAATTAAACCAATTACATTAATCTGATATACTTTTTATACCATAATTTCAAAATAAAAAGAAAAATGTCACAGTTGCAATTAACTGAAATATTTTAAGGCAGTAAGGAAAATAAAATATATACTTAAATATTTTGTTTTAATGTTTGCATTAATTTAATTTTTGTATAACTGCCTGAAATTTAAGAGTTAATGTTTAAAATAGTTTTACATATGTCCCATTTGTTTTAGAAGACTAAGCACAGCCTTGAGAATTAACAGGAAAAAGTAAAGAAAGATAATACAAGCATTACCTAACAATCTGCAGCACTCTCTAATCCAATTTGTAAATGTAGATGAAAATATCACTTCCATCATATCTTCATATTAAATTTAAATTTTAATATGTCATTATGTACAGAGGGAGCATATAAAAGTGGCTTGAGAGTGTTCTATATTAATTTTCCACATTTAACTTCTTGGTTATGGCAATTCATGTTAAAAGTCAAATGAGATTCATTCAAATTTCTAATCATTCTTTATGTGCTATATTGTCTTCATTTTTATTTTTTTGTGAATCAAACTTATTCTAGATTTTTTTAATGATGATTTAAGAAGCAGAGATGGCTTCAGATAACATCCAATGGCTATAGTTTGAGAGCTAAAGAAACAAGGAGAGTTAAAATGGAATATAAACTACTCTAACACCCAATTTTCTAGTAAGCATTATTTTTCAAGTTTATAAATAGCAATATTTGATTTCCCACTGAGGATGCCAGCCTAGACACTATATCAATCAAAAAATAGCACAGCTTTCATCTCCTCTATGGTAACTAGAGCATGTAACTTGATATTTCACTAGCTTTTTTTTTTATTATCCTGGATTAATCAAAATTACTGTATTAATAATTGTGATAAAAGTTTTAAAAATCAGAAAATTAATATAGCTGCTGTTTTTTTAACCCCAGTGACTTGAAATAAGAGACTCTTCAGTTATAGTGGTCCTTTTTTTTTAAGACTACAAGACTAGGGAGGCGGCTGTGGCTCAATCAGTGGGGCTCCCGTTTGCCATGTGGGGGGCCCCGGGTTCGGTTCCCAGGGCCTCCTGGTGAAGGCGGGCCCGCCCGCGCGGCGTGGTTGGCTGACCCAGCGAGCGCAGGCAGCAAGGGGGGGATAAATGAATAAATAAATAAAATCTTTAAAAAAAAAAAAGACTACAAGACTAAAAAAGGGGCCATATGCATTTTGCAAGATTTACTAGTTATTAAATATACAAAAATAAAAATATAGTTTGTTCCTTGCTACATTTCAAAGTTACAAGTTACTTAGTAGTAAACTATAACACTGTCCTCTATTCTCACATTTTAGCTTTCCTCTCAAAGAGTTGGTGACACTTACCAGAGTGGGTCCTGAGGTGTCCTGTGAGGGCGTCCCTTCTTCTACAGGCGTAACTGCAGAAAGGACATTTGAACGGCTTCTCTCCAGAGTGTAACTTTATGTGCCTCAGAAGATTGCCCTTCTGAGTAAAAGAAGCTCCACACTGGTTACAATGGAAGGGACGTTCACCTGTGGAAAAGAAAGAAGTGGGAAAATAAAGTAGGTTATGTGCAAGTGACTAATTTGTCACACATTGTTAACTAGAGCCAGTACTCTGTGCTAGAAGAATGAAGCAGGTTTTAACTCCCTTGTAAGTCTATAATAATATATATCTTCCTAGAATTTGATTTGCTAATTCCAAATTCTGAAGCTTTAGGTCAAAGTGACCATTTACCATCCTCACATAAATTTGACAGGATACCTGTCACTGACTGAAAAGAATAACAATAATAGGATTTACCATTAGTAGAACAACTAGTTGCCATCACTTTACTGACTTTGCTGGTTGCTTTACATACATTATTTTGAGCCTCACAATAACATTACTAATTAGGTATTATTACTTTCAATTAACAACTGAAGAAATTGAAGTTCAAAAGTATCAATTTACTGGACTAATGTCACAGAGCTAAGTACTAGAGCTGAGAATTGAGTCTTGGACAGTTTGACTAAAAATCTTGCTCTCTTTATTTTACCATGCTATTTCTTTACAAATCATATACATTTTGAGTTAAAAGGGACCTTAAAGATTATTTAGTCCTACTCCCTCATTTTGCTGATAAGAAAAGGGGGCCAAAGAAGTTAAATGAATGACCAAGGTCAAAATGCTTACTACCGTAAGATCTCCAAATATGAACCAGGTCTCTTGATTCTCCTGGTCACTGACAGTGAAACTTTGGGCACATTTTCCTCATATATCAGGAGAAAGAAAATTATTCATCCACACTTTTCCTGTATAGTCTTTTTGTTGTGAAAAACATTTGTTGATGGAATCTCTCTCCTGTTAATTGCATTGCTAAAAAATTGTTTAAGCCTGGATTATCATTTCAGTCTGTTGTCATCAACTGACTGTCACCAGTGTTATCAAACATAAAGACATACAGATAATGAAGCAGTAAAATTGGCAAGTACGATCAACCTGCTATTATTAAACCATGAAAAAGTACTATTCTTAAGTTTATCTACCTTTATAGATAGACCTGAAATAAATTATGAATTTATATATAAATAGTATAAATGCATCAGAGTAAAGCTCTAAGTTTAGAATAAAAATAAAATTAAGAAACAATTCCAATTTGGTTGAACTGGATCATTTCTGTACTTGAGTTAAGAGGATTATAATAAAAATTTTTTTTCAAAAATTTTATACTCCATTGATTGTACACTTTAGATGAATTGTATGGTTTTTGAATGTTTCAATAAAATTGATTAAAAATTTTATACTGAATTGTCATATTTCACATATCTTTAATTGAAACATTCATAATAACAGTGAGTAATGAAAGCCCAATATATTTTTTTTAGCTCTTTGCTATAAATGCAAAGCTCAATGTTTCTTTTTGTTAAAGAAAACTAGGAGGCATAAAGAAGATAAACTGCCATCACTTTCTGGCTGCAAGGCACTGAAATTCTAGCATCTGGATTTGTTATAAAACCTAAAGAGATCGAAAATTTGCTATATCAAGTCTATCTAAAATCCCATAATACTTTCTCATTTTTTAACATAATAAGGTACATACCAAATATGTGTAATCTGTGTATGTGTGTATATGTGGTGGGGTTCAGACTTTTTCTTAAGCAATCTGGAGATCTATTGAGCTAAGTCTACAAAAGGTACTATACTGATGTTTTACTTTGTAAAAAATGATCCGTCATATTAAAGTTACCTTAAATTTAATCTTATTTAACTTGTTGGATTCAGTGGTAAAAAGAAAATCCATTTCAGCCCTAAATACAGCTTAAAAGAGAAATACTTTGCCTAAAGCCTCTCATATAAAGTCTTACAAAACCAGTTTGTGGGAGGTGGCTGTGGCTCAGTTGGTTGGGCTCCCGTTTACCATATGGGAGGCCTAGGGTTCGATTCCCGGGGCCTCCTGGTAAGGGCAAGCCGGCCCACGCAGTGCAGTGAGCTGGTGTAGCAAGATGACCCAGCAGAGGGAGAGAAGCAGACACAGCAAAATGGACACAGTGAGCATGGGCAGCAAGGGGGTGATAAATAAATATAAAAAAAAAAAAACAACAACAGTTTATTAAAAAAAAAATCCAATTTAGCAGAGCTTTTTCATTATAAACACACATATACACATATACAATTGAACTGGATTATTTTTTTAATGGACTTTCAGTCTATAACTTTTTTAAATCAGAATTTTCTACTCCTCACCTCTGTCATGGAATCAGTAATAAAAAGGAAGAATAAGTCACTTCTTTAAATGAACTTTTAAAAAATAGTAGGAAATAGCAAATGTAAAGTATAGTTTATCCTCCAAATATTTGATTTTATTTTTGGAATCTATGTAGGGTTTCCCAGGCAAGTAAAAAATTAGTATGCAATAACTTTAAAAATGAAGTAATTAATTTAGTGAGGCAAACAAAAAAAAGTGAAATCATATTTGCCTTTGGAAAATACTCCATGAGCATGCTAACTTAATTTTTTAAACCTCCCATAATCTTGAGTTCAAATATTTAAAAACCCCTTAGTTAGAGTAGCTAATTTATATTTAGCAGCATTATTTATAGTAATACTAATGTAAAAGAGAAAAAATAATAAGGCTAACCCTTGTTTTAAAAGAATTTTTAAATTCACAAGATGGCCACTTAATTGATTTTTATGAGACTAATGATGGGACACTTTAATTTTTACCTTTAAAAATACTCCAGAAGTCTTCAAATATTTTAAATAAGAAATTACTTCTAAATTTCTATGATTATCCTCAATGGAAGTAGATGAAATGAAAAAGGGGTCTAGGTCTATCTGGAAATGTTGCTGTGTTCCTGAGTGCATAAGTCTTTATGTGAAGCCATTCATTATGTTCCCATGCCCATGGGAAGAAAGAGGCATGATGAAGGCCAAAGTCACACTCCCTTTTTTGATAAGAAGAAAAGGGCATTGACATCAGCAATGCACTGTGATTTTTATCACATAAGTCTTTGAAAAGTATTGATGGGCTTTATAAATAAATTTTGATCAATTCTTTTTACTTCTGGAAACTAATTCTCTGGTTTTCCTTATTTTAGTTTGAAATCAGCTTAACTACTCTTAATGTCCTAATTATAGAAAATGATAATTATTATTTCTACAACCCTCTGTCACTTTTTGTATTCCACATTAAATTTAGTTGGAATTACAGTGAAACCTTCAATAACATTCCTGTTGAAGACAAGTATAAAAACTGGTGAATTTAGGAGATTATATTTTGGTATACATGCTTATATTACAGAAATTAACCTATCCAAATACAAGAGTCATATCCAAATTTTTAAAATAACAAATAAAAAATAAGTGAATCCACTAAATTTTTGAAAATGCCATCCTTGTAAAACATCAGCAATCCTTTTAACTAACATTGTGGGATACTCCCTGGCCTGTGCATTACAGATATATACCTGATAGTTAAGGAAAATATTCAGGTAAGTACCTAATTGTCTATGCAACTTCAAATAATACTTCTTAATTATTTCTTTTTAATAAATTGCTTTTTATTTCAGCTGAATGGATTGAATCATTTGGTTCTTTTGGAGTCAATTTAGACCTTGTCTGAAAAAAAACTTGTGCTTCTTCATATATAAATCAAAGTAAATTTCAGGAAAACTCCACAAATTTATTAAATACATTAATGACATTACAGCATAATCCAATTCAAACAATCAAGTAGATTATTGTTTCTGTGATAGCTAATCCTTCCATGGAGGGGTACAACACCTAGACTAAAAACTCTGGATCCAGGAAAACAATTAAATGTGGTCACCAGCTATCCTTCACTTCCATTCTCAATCTATTTTGTTTTTACTTTTTAACCAAATCTATCAATTTACTCAGTGATCATCTTCTAGTTATTCATGGCATGAGGTAATCTATTATTTTATTATGGAATAAATATTTCTTGATGCTTTAAATATTCAATTGGAATGCAACTATATATGTATTTGCTGTGGTGAATCAAAGACAGAGTGTGTTCCTGTATTGAAAGGAACAACCTACAAATATACAAAATCCCAAGCACCTGTAGAGAAGGTCATGGAGCAAGAGAATAGCTCCACAAAGCAGAAATATTCAAAATATGGTGCTGAAAACTAAGTTACAAAGATGGGCGAACACTACACCAAAGACAGGCAAAAATAAAGATATTCTATAGTCATAATGTTCCCATTACGTTTGTGTATGAACTGATTTACTGCCCCTACTTATTTTCTTCTTTCTATATTCCCAGTGAAGAGTGCCTGGAGTATCCGATGACAATATTACCTGATTACCTACTAAAGTAGCAATACCAAAGAAACAACATCTAGTCATTAAATAAGACTCTGGAATTGACACTTTAGTAGAATATGAAAGAGAAAGAAGAAGAAGTAAACTAGATTTGATACTCCATGTTGTAATGAATTGGGTGGTTGTGTATCATTTTTCACTACTAATTGTATATTAGATATTCTATGAGCTAAAAACACACAAAAATGTTTCCCAAAGGCTTATAAGGACTTAAGACAATGGTTTTTATACTATAAATAATTGGAGGTGGCAGTTCTAAAATGAAATGTGTATTTGGTTAATGACTGAATTCTGAACATATTTTTTCAAGTTAATTTAAAGAAACATAAATAGACCTTTTATTCTCAAATAGTAGTAAAATGGAGTTGAAAATGGTATGACACACTCAGAGGTATAAACTGGGTCTTCATAAATACTTTTTAATTAACTATATTAATGTATATCATTTCCAAAAGGTCAACACTATATGGCATGTATTCCAAGTTTCTATATGAACAACTATTGACTTTAACAAAAATCTCCCAGATGCGAGGAAAGTGGAATAATTTTCACAATCTTCCCATAAACATTTATATACCCTGTCCCAAATGCGCATAGTGTTACAAGGTTATTTTAAATGGTTGTTTAGTCCATTCTTGTCTTTAGTAGTTGAGTGAATCCTGCATGCATAGGACTTATGGAAATCTGTATAACTATTTAGAAACATATCCTATGTCAAGATCATTTTCAGAATTAAAATAATTCAATTCGACCACAGCAGTAAATGTGGCAAGGCAGGTATTTAATGCTATTGTGTTTACAAACCAATAATCTTTATGAAAGTCATTGTACGTATAGTGAAACATTGATTAACCTAAATTTTCAAGAAAGTACACTGGTTCTTTGAATTTTCTTAACTCAGTACTTAAAAGGTTTATCTTAAATTTTCCAAAAATGCTTTAGTACACTTTTTTAGCTTTAATATTTACAGTGTATATTAACGATTTTCAACTGAAAAGTCATTAGACTGATTTTGTTTAATTTCTGTTTTACTATATGGAAGAATTTACACACTTGAATGAAAATCTTCCTCAATAAAATCACACTGAGACAATGAATATATTAAAATTTTCTGGAACTCTTCTTTTAGAAGTGCAATTAGAATTACTTCATGAGTATAGGAGAAAAGTAGACTCATGATTATGTAGTCTTTTCCTTTTTTTCTTCTCAAATATCATACTAGAAAGGTTGATCTTTCAACTTTTCAATAAGGTATTTTTAAAATTCAAGAAAAACAATTTTTCCATTAGTAAATATAAATATTTTAAAAACATGATACTCTTTACAAAGGAAATTCAAAACAAAACAACAATGTAAGAGACTATATGGCTGGAATAAGTACATATGCTCTAAAGCTGATGATTTTGATTATAACACTGATTTTAATGTGTAATTTCCCACTATAATTTTTAAAATATCAGCCTTATTTTATAGTCATGTCTCATAATAAATTGTTCGTGTATTTAAATAAAACCAGCCTGGACATCAGTAAACCTTGGTTCTAGCTTCAGCAAAGTCCTTAACTACATAAGGGATAATGGACAAGTCACTTGACTTTTTAGGCCTCCATTTCCTCATGTATAAAATGAGAGGTTTGGACTAAAAAAGACCTAAATGTACTTTTTATCTCTCATGTTCTAAGTATGATGATTATTGAGAAGTAAATCTTATAAATAACTTTCTTTATTGTGATTTATCTCTCTTTCAAAGGATTGTTGCATTTTAAAACTCTGAGGCTATTAGTAATATTTTGTTCCATAGTATTATTTGCATTATACTTAAATCTATCATTTCCTTTAAACCAATTTTCATATGAATTTGAAACTTTTTTTTAAAGAGTCAACAATCCTCCTATCTTACCACAATCTCATTTCTGTTGCTTTTTTTAAAAAAACTTTTTTTTAAATAAAGGATTTGAAGAGATTTAAATAAGGCCTTCCATTCATTTGGTTTTCATGAAGGACTTTCTATAACTCAAATGTCTAAAAGTATATAATTTTAAAAATCTGAGGGCTTTTTTCCACCCCATTCAATGATTACATATCCCTACCTGCATAACGGCTACCCTATGTCATGTTCTACCTTACACATCTCCTTGTAGGAGTTATAATAAAAAATTATCAGAAGATAGTAAATCCCCAAACAAGGGAAAGTTCCCTCCTACTAGAATGGTAGGCAAAGATTGACTGGGAAATTTATTCTAAGGAGTTAACTAAAGTAAAAATGATTCACCCCTATATAAATGTATGAGTACCATTTTATAGTATAAACTTTAAGCTAACAAGCAAACTATATTACCTGCCCATGGGTATGGTAAAATATGAATAGAAATACAAAAAGATTAAGTTACACAATGAAATTCTCCTATACCTTTTGAACCCTTATCATATTATTGCTATATTAAGAAATGTGGAAACTGAATCCCAAACTTCTTTTCTGATATGCTATTCAGATTTGAAGGCTGGAAGTCAAGACCCAGGCTACTCTCTGCTTTTCAGCAATCCAATACTAGTAGAATTCTGAAAAGGTAGTTTCACCATTGCCACCCCTGAATGAAAAGGAAAGAGAATAGATGTCAGGTAATATCAACATCAGATGTCACAGGCAGTCATCAGGTTATTCTTTCAGCTGCTTACCAGTGTGACTCCTTTTATGTACCATAAGCACATTGGGCCCAATGCAAACCATGCCACAGACGTCACATTTCAGTTTACCATTCGGAAGCCGGATTCCTCCCTCGCCTTGAAGCTCCTGGACTTTCCTGTTGTCAGCCACCTCGCTGTTCTCAATTAAGGGCTCTTCTAGGCTGCTACCCTCATCAAGGCCCCTGATCTCGTCTTCACGGCTCAGGGGTTTCCTGTCACACTCTTCATCACTCTGCATTTCTAGCTTTACTGAATTTGCTGTAATTTAAAAAGAAGAAAGCAAGAAATTTTAAATATATGATATGTATTCTAATATACATTTGTTTTCCACCTATTGCTATTCTATTAATATAGGTGGAAATGATATATTAAGTAGAATACAGTATATTGCTAAATGCAATATTAAAACATATTTTGCTAGATAACATTTTAGTGAGGCTTTAGCAAGAATATGAAGCTATGTCAGGAAAGCTCTAGGTAAACAGAATGGCCCTTTCTTTTTGCACATAGGTATTTCTTTAATCATTCATTTACTCCTAAAGGAAGTCTTTAAATAATTCTGGTATTGGCTCCTCGGTTTGCCAATGAGGCCACTGAGAATGAGATAGATTTATGGAAGAGACTATTAGATATTGCTTAACTCATGGAACCAAGCCTCCTCTTAATTTAACAATCATATTTACTTCATATTCTCTGTTTCACATTATAGTAACTTGTGTAAACCTGCTTCTGAACAGTGTTAAGAGAAACAACTAGGGATCTTAATCCTGCAAATATTTTAGATATATGAAGAAACATTAACAAGGCAAACGCATATATTCAGTTTACAGCTGTATAAATGTAGGGTAAGGTACATAGACTTTGCATGCTTTTAAGTTATTCTGCCTTTTTCTATATTAAAAAAACTACTTTATGGAACATATTAGTTTGCAAATCAAAGTATTCCATCTCTAATCTATGCACACCATAAAGCAGTGAATGACAGAAACTGCTTAGCATGCATGCACACAGTTGCGACTATTAAGAAATTTAACACTGTTTGCTGTTTTTGGATCACCCTTCAGAAAAGTTGGAATTTTGTTACCATAGCCCTCATTCTGGATTGCTGTCGCAAAGCAGAAGCAAGCTTCAAATGAATACCACTTTTTTTTTCTTTTTATCCAGTGATCTTGAATATTTCTTAAGAAATCATATCAGTTACTGAGCAAAACATAAATTATTTGGTACTACTTGAATATAGAGGAAATATTTTCACAAAAAGGAAGTAAGTTCTTTTCACTGCAACTGCCTTCTTAGAGAAACCACACTCTGTGATTTGTCATTAGTACTTAACACTGCAAGTAGTGCTAGCAAAACGGCCCTTCTCCTGCTCCCCAGATCTCTGCCTTGTTAACTAAAGGCAGTATTCTACAATGAGATCACTGGATATAGTAAGGAGACCTTTGCTCCAGGACTGACTTTGACTATAATATTTAAGAAAATTATTTAAAATTTGAATCTTATGCCTTTCATTTACAAATTGAAGATGAATTCAATTACTGAATAAAGTTTGAGCAGAATAGTTTAGCATTAAGAGCAGAGATCCTCTCACCAAATTGCTTGGATTTGAATACTAGCTCTGGCATTTACTATAAGCAAAATCACCTTCAGAAAGATACTTAAGTTCTCTATGACTTCTATAAAATGGGGATGATGATGGTACCTACTTCATAGGGTTGATGTGAGCATTAAATGAATATATATATTTATATATATGAAATATGAAATATGCTTAGAACATTAACTAGAACATAGTAAACACTCAAAAAGGAATAGCTTTTATTTTTCTGTGGATATATTGTGTTCTATTTATTCCATAAGGTATTTGCAAAGATCAATTAATTTACAGTATGTAAACTCTTCTGAGATCTATAAAAGAGATTTGTCCTCCTTGGCAGACTGACCATTCTGTATCTCTAATAGAGTATCTACTACATTAAGTTTTACCCTATTTACTAGTCAGTACTGCCTTACAGGTATTTGCGAAGAGTAGAGACAACACAAAACACTATTGGTTACTTTACGTAGTCTCCTAGTTCGTTCATAATTCTCATTTTAATGGAACACTAAGAAGAAAAAAAGCAAACAAAAATAATGTCAACCTGTGAGCAAATTATCCATTCATTTATTTTAAATGATGTCCTAAAGACTAGAAACTTCATAGCAATGCCATCATTTATTTTCATGAACTAGTCAACATTTAATAAGCTACATTTGATGAGCCTAAAGTCTACCAGAATTCTATTTTAGTAACTGAAGAAATGTATACCTAAAAAAGGAGATTTTAGCTGAAGGTGAAATTATGAGCCTGTTTAAATTGCAAAATACCACAGCATTATGAAGAACATGACTTGATGCTGATCTTTTCCCTAGTGAGAAAATTAGAATTGGGACATCAAAACATATTATCACACATGGGTAAAAAATAATTTTAAATATTATTAGCCATTACAAATATAGTTAGAACTCTCTATCCCCAGAAGCAAATACTTGAAATGAATTTTTAAAATTGTATACATTTGACAAAACTGAAAAATAGATGAAATGTTAAAGCTGCAGTAATATTTTCTCTAGCAATACTATACTCTAAGGAATTACATGTTTATCATGAAACAATTGTCCCAACTATCACTGTACTAATATAGTAAATCAATAAAATGCAACACATTTTCATACACACAAATTATAGATTAAAATTTTCATATTTATTGTGGCCTATATACAAATATAATCCCATTTTAATTAATTTAAATTTTTAACCCATTTCACTAAAATTAGGTTGAAATTATTAGGATTAAAAAGCAATTAAACAAAACAGTCTTTGAATTTTAACTGCTAAATAGAAAACTTTTCCCTATTCAAAGAATATAAAATAAGTTCTCCCATGATTTATTTTCATTATTTAAGATATTTCCAATTAATGCAGAACATCTAATCATTTAAAACTCATTAATGATTAAATTCAAGTGTTTAGTAAACTTAAAGTGTACTCTAAATTACAATTTTACATATTAATAAGAGTATATTATGATTATTTATAGCACTAATAAATAAAACTGTTATAACTATTAATCATTGTTCAGTGATATTCATAGTGCTTTAGTTTTCAACTATTTGAAATTAGTTTTTTCTGAATTGTATTGAATTTATTTCATAATTTGATAACAGGAAGACACTCATAAATGGGCTAATTTTTATAAAGATGAGAATTTGTTAGTTTGAATGTAGATCTTACTATTACATATTTCAACATCACAATTATTTATCAAACTTGTTTATTTGCTACAAGATGGAGGATGTAAAATTCAGGCAAATCTGTGGGAATTTACACACATTATTATATACAGACAAAAAAAAATGGTTCATTGAAAACAATACTTTGCCAGAATAAATTATTAGAAATGAAAAGGAGAGGTTAAATAAGATTTTAATTCATCAATTTGTTCTTTGTTCTCCAATATTGCAGGCCCTGATAACTACATTATATAGATATTTGAATATTTTAAATGGTCAAAATGAAGATGTTCAGTGTATGTATTTATGCATTTATAAGTTTAATACAATTATAGGTGATATAATTGTGTTCTTAACTGATTTACATTTTAAAACAAAGAAAAAGTCAAGTTTTGAAGACTTAATGATCAAAAAAAGTTATTTTGTACATAGCCAATCAGTAATTGGTGGTAAAGATGTTTCTTGTTCTTAAGAAAGTTTGTAATGGAACTTCTATTTAGAACTTATATTTATGATTAATTATTAAAGGTTTTTTTTGGAGACTCAGGTTTATGAACACATTAAAAAGATAGTAATAGTAGGAAAGATGTTTATCATCAATTTTATATAGAAGAAGCTTTGAATATAACTTAGGTATAAAAGTTTCATATATATATATATATATAAAACTTTCTCTTCAAATTGCAAACATGCTTATGAATTCAAGCTTTTCCCTTATTTATTGTTTCAAAATATTGATCATGAATATTAGAATTTAAGCTTATAGACTATAAAACCTGTACTTTAAGCATCTCCATTTACAAGTGATCATCACACCAATGCCTTTAGAAGGAAAGAGACCTATGCAGAACTTCTCATTTTAAATACTCCCAGACCAATCCATTTTCAATTATAAAAGTTTCTTCAGTAACCATCCTGGGCTTTCTATACTCAAAGGCTTTCATGATTATCATTGTTTCAGGATACATAACAGCAAATGGTTGAAGTTACACTAATCTTGCCTTTAATACTAATATGACATTAAATAAAGGAATAACTGAATAATGGTGTCTACACAGGTCAACAGGTATAGAATACTGTAAATAAAATGATAGAACCTAAAACTGGATAGGGCAAAATTATGGTATTTTATGAAGCTGTTAAGAACAAATTATTTTAACTCAGTCTATGTCATAACAGAAATTTTCTATGCCAACTCTTATACTTTCGAATTAAAAAAAAAAAAGATAATTTAAAACTCAAATGTATACTCTTTTAAAATGTAATGGAAAATAAAATACACAATGTTGTTACATACATTCATAGACCTCACACTCAAACACCTCATATAATTCAACCAATACTAACAATGACAAAAACGGAATTCTCTTTTAAAACCATTGAAACAGCAAACATTTATTAAGTACCTGCTCTTTGCCTAACTGCTAAAAATGATTGCAAAGGTTTAAGACTAAAAGATGAAGAATATTATTATTGATTTAAATAAGAAACCCATATGTACTCAGAAATCAGTTAGGAAAGAGTTCACGAGTGTTTTAAGTGTCCATTAAATAATTTACTTATGTATAGATAAAATATAGCTACACAATAAATTTGTTGAACTGAACAATAAATTATGTAGAGAGGGTTTTTGGGGGAAAATTGGTCATTTTAATTTACTATTTTTTTACTCAGTAACTCCAACAAGTCACTCACCTTTTCATAAAAGAAAGCATATGATTTGCAATGTCTGGCAATTTAGTATTTGGAATGATATGAAATTCTCAATACATAGTTTTGGGGGAGAAGATTGTTTTATACCTAGACTGTGAAATATATTCAGATAATTTTGAAATGTCAAATTAAAGAAATAAATTCTACTGTCATTGTTAGATTCACAAATAACACACTTTTTAAATGTCAAGTTTTGGAAATAATGTAATGTCATTATTAATGTCATGTCATTGTTAACGTATTTTGAACATCTAAATTAAACTTTCTATATCTTAAAGCTTTACCATCAGTATGACCCAATTCTACCAATCCATAAATTAACTGAGCATTCAAGTTTCCTAGCCAGGAAGATAATGCAAGGGGTTCATGATTTACTTGCTCCATTTAAAATGATACAATATGTATTGATCCTATGAAGTATAAGACAGGCTTTCTAGATTAATTACTATCAAATTATTAATTTATTTCTGTTTAATTTCCAAATTTTATGTTTTAATTTTTGAAGGAAGTAAATACTATGGGAGTTAAAGCAATATTTGTTTCATAGTGCTGAATAAAAGCTAGCCTAAAATACCATTCTTTACTTACCAAATTGGCAAAAAAAATTTTTCACATGTGATGAGTAAATGGACTTTTATATGCTTGGTTTCTGTTGTGTGAGAATTCAAGAGGACAATTAAGGGTTGTTTTAACATAAAAGCATCAATTTCTCCCAGGCTATGTCAGATACTTGAAATGGTGTGATATAAACTAATTGAATCAATATGTCTATCTAATAATCTGTTGAAGTTGCTTAACACTAATATAACTCTCTCATTTAAACATTCGAAACAGAAACACCAAACATGATTACGTCTGTGTTAACATCCCAGCAGTTGTTTAAATAATGTGTTAATAAAACACAGTCTTCAAAACTGTGATGTTAAACACATTTACTTTCTAAGAACTTACCATCAGTCTAAACAGTTAAAGTAAAATCATCACAACAAAATTATTTTAATATATATGCAATCACTTTTTTATTTCATCAACAAAATTTCACCCAATATAAAATCTTTGATCTATTAACTATGAATAAGTAAATGGATAAGTCTTGCAAAACCACTCCCTCACAGCAACCTTAAAGTATTTCATTATAAACAGTAGGACAAGTCCAGACACTGGTGTCATTGAACTGCAAATGAGCCAATAGTGGGTAGCATTCTAAGTCTGTACATCACATCACCTCATTTTCTTATTTTTCCCCCCATTCTCTCTTCCCCCTCTCCAATATAGCTAGATTATGCATTTCTTAAACCCTCTGGAATAACTCCAGACCAAGACAGCACTGATTTCTGAAATACCACTATTACTCTAAGACTAGTGTAGTAGAAAGACAGGAAACCAGGTCCTTTACCTCCCCCTCTGCCACTCACCTAGTTGTGGGTCCTTGGGAAATTCGTGTATCCTGACTCAGCGAGGTGCATAGTTTGAAATTTGAGGGAAATACACTTGATGTTCCTGAAGACAGCAGGCTAGATAAGATAATCTTTTGAGGACTCAAGCGTTTCTAAGATTTAGGATCGTTTTTACAGAACTTTATGATTTATAAAACTCTCAGATATCCTTTTTCATTTGATGCTCAAAACAATTGTGACTTGTAGGGAGGGCAGACACAGATAAACAAACTGAGGCACCTTAATGACTTTCCCAAGGATACAAAGTTAGTAAATGTGAGCCTGATCTCAAATCAACATATTCTACCTCTCAGCCCAGTCTTTTTTTTTCCCAATGACATGATACTGGCTTTCCAGTTAAACAATAGCTGATGTTAGTATTATAATTAGGACATAAATCAGTCATGGGCAAATGAATCTTTCATTCAGTTGCTCTGAAACTATGTCCAGTTGAAGAGGACACTGGGAATTCAAGTCCGGAAAGTTCAGATAAGATAAATATAACAAGTCTCCATAAAGTGAACTTACTGAATTCATAATTCTTTCAAGTCTGAATTGTATATACTCACTCAAAAGAACTACCTCCTAATTTTTAAATTTGCTTTGGTCTTAAGGCAAAGGGAGATCCAAGTAAAACACCTAGTTTCTGAAGGATCTGTCAATATTCAACCCTTTCATTCTTTCCCTTTTCCATTTAACTCCTATATTCTGTATCATACTATGATTATCAGTGGTAGGCAAGGGGCAGTAAGTCAGAGAGTAAGTCAAAATGAATAATTTTCCTCTCTAAACCAACAGTTTATAGAAGATCGCATTTTAGGACTTCTTTGCTAGTCATGTTTTGACAACATTCTGTCAGTTATTGATACAAGATAAATCATATCTTTGTAAATGTAAAATAAAAGAGGACAAAACACCTGACTCCTTAAGCATCTCTTACAATGTATGAACTCTTACATAGCATGCCCATCATCAAACCATATATCTTTATTACCCACCATTGTAGGATAAGGATGAAGCTTCTATTTTGTGGCAGAAAACTAGTTCATGAGAACTGTACAATATAGAGAAAATAAGCTTAGTTTAAATAGAAATGCCAAAGGCAAACAACAATTTACCCGGTTATCCATGTTTTAAATAAAGGATTTCATTTGCCAAGTCCTACAGATTCTAAGACTTCCATGTCTTGCATATCCAATTCCTTTTTTGCACCTTTGTGGGCAACTGAGTTCTTTAAGTTCTCCATGGCCTCTCATCAGGAACAATTTCAAAAGCTTTCTAACTGGTCTCTTTTCTCTACATACCCCACTTTTCTGCTATATTCTAACTCCTCCAATTCATCCAATATTGAGTGTTAGATTAAGCTCCTTAAACCATAGCTCACATTACTCTTCTAAAATTCTTTATGACTCCCCACTGCCTACAAATTAAATATGAAGGCATCAGTATAGTATTTAAGGACCGCCACAGCACAGTTCCATCATTGGTCATATACCCTACTATATTCCCTTAGTAATTCATTCTCTTTCCAGTCAAACCGCTCTTCTCACTCTTACTGCAACACATCCTACACTTCTCTACTTTTTTGTCTTGGCTCTTGTTATGAATTTCTGGAATTCTTACCCTATCTCTATTAAAATTTGCAGATCCTTCAATGCTCAGTTATCTGCTACCTTTGTTTATGACGTGTTCCCTGAGCACATAGTTTTTACTTCTATGAATTTTATATCACCTTACAACACAGTGATTACATTTATATATGTGCCTTAATTCTAAACTGCCTATATTGTAAGATCTTTGAAGAGAAACACTGTCTTTATTCATGGTTGCAAAATATACATCCTATCCTTTCATAAAATATTCAAAATATATTTGTTGAACTGTCTTTGTTGATACCTATTATACTTTGCCTTTAAAATTACTCAGACTATGCACAAATTAACCACAGTTAACAAATAAATATAACTATAATAGTTAGGTTTTAATACAAAATATCTTCATCAACACTAACATAGAATTTAATAAAGGACTACTGTGTGACAGGATGTTAGGTGTATCAACTGATTTACTCATGACAACCAACTTGTGAAGTACATATTATTATTCCCATTTTACAGAAGAAGAATCTTAAACTTAGAACAGGTGAAGTAACATGTCCAAGCTCACACAGCTATTCAGAGTCAGAGCTAAGCCTGGAGCCCAGAACTAAATGATTATCAAATTCTTGCTATTTCTACTATGTCACCAAAAGCAAAGGAGTTATCAGTAAAAAAAAAAAGGGAGGTCTGTATATTAAAGGATAACTTTGAATCAATGTGTACCATCTGACATGTTTTTTACTGACTGTATAAATCAGGTGTAGTGGTTTGCCAGTTTTGGGTAAAGAGAAATTTGTCTGAGAGTCAGTTTTGGAAGAAGACCAGTTTCCACTGCCAGATTTTCTGAGCATGGATTTTATTTCCTATAAGAGCAATCTACTTTGAACTGGTGTTTGGCAACCATCTGCTTAACATAACTGTGGGAGGTTTGTGAAGCAAATTACATTGTAAAAATATCTCTTTAATAAGGGGAGTAGAGAACTATTAACCAAACTTCTGTAAGAAATAAAATAATTCCTATGTAATATAGCTGAGTGGCTATGTTCCTGAAGAACCCCTGCCTCCAATCATAGGATTGCCAGAGATCACCGAGGACACTTAAACCAGGTCAGAAGGCAGTGCTGCTGGCATGCTAAAGAGAGAGAGAGAGAGAAGGATTTTTCTTACAGGGGCACCAGCAACAGAGGGAAGGGCCAAAGACATGCAGCTTTACTGAGTCTCTGAAGTATAGTGACAGGAAACTCAATAGCTTCCCATCTCCTGGATTCAAACATCCGTGGTTGCTGAAATCTGGGTCATACATCCTGAGATCAAGGTGACAGGAGCTCTTTCCCTAGTGTTCTTCCATAAATACTTTGCTGTGTGCCTGAGTTAAGTAACTACTCCAGTTGGCCCTGAGATGCAGGATTGGTAAATTAGAAAATGTATAACCAATAAAATGTATCATGTAGTAACAAAGAAGAGAGAACTTATAGTGG
Organism: Tolypeutes matacus; assembly: GCA_026826555.1. Lineage (NCBI taxonomy): Eukaryota > Metazoa > Chordata > Mammalia > Cingulata > Chlamyphoridae > Tolypeutes > Tolypeutes matacus. The sequence continues at coordinate 24,034,056 of JAKSZT010053929.1, read as the reverse complement.
TGGTTAAGATGAGTGCCAGATATTTATTTTTCCCAATGTAGCAGAAGCAAATATTAATTTTTACAATGTTCATTCCTAGTTTCTTACCCCTAATTAATGGTCATTTTAATTAGACATATAGACTGCATACATTAAAAAAGGCATGAATGCATGTTGGGTTTGAGTGACCCCAAGCACACTATTTTTTTCTGAAACACATACTTTTAACAGGTAACATATAAATAGAAAACATTTTAAAATCAAAGAGAGTTTAAAATAGAATAAGACATAAGAGAATTTAATGCCTGAGTGGCGGTAATTTCAAAAGACAAGTGCTGTCAAATTGTTAGCTAACATGTTTCAACAACCACAGTGTAAAGGATGGAACTCCCAAGAATTCATTCATTCATCCATTCAACAATATGAACTGAGCAACCTGCTTTATGCCAGGCACTGTAATGCAGCAGTGAGCAAGGCAGATATGGTCCCTGCTTTCATGGCACTTGTGATGTATCAGCACCATAGCAAATGTCACTGTTTAGACAACTTGATTATGACAAAATACATTGTGGTGATAGCTCTTACAATCTTGATAATATACATCTCTTCTCCTAAACCTATTCAGATGAAGCCATTTATGAATGCTTTCTTGGAAAAATTAATAGCTGACCACTACCCTGTGTCACTATTTAGTAAAAGCCTACCTTACAAAGGCAGTTAAGGGTGTACTGAAAGACTACTGGAGTAGGAATTAGAAGACTAAGATTTGAGTTTGAATTGTAATATTGTGGGCAAGCAAATTTCTTCATTGATAAACTTCAGAAAATATCATCTAACAAAAGATCAGATCGGTAGAGATTTAAATTGAACACTGCATATGAGGGAGATTTATAAACTACAATGAACCATAAACTATGAGAAATCAAACTATTTCAAACTCTTAGAAACAAAATAAGCCCTGCCTAATCTTAGGTTTTATATTTAGTTGAAAGAATGGAGATTAAGTCAACTTAAAAAAGGAAACCATAGTGAAAAGGTGAAAAGTAGTCATTTTATTAATGGCTCAAGTAATCTGATTATTCAGATCCAAGAAGGAAGGCAGAAATTACTTTTACTAAACAGGTATCTTCAGCCTTTGGGCCAAAGCTTTAAGCAGTAAAATATGCATTTAGAGAAAAAATAATATGCTTGCCCAAGAAGAAAGGTTAAAAACCAAGCAATTAAGCCAAAGGAATGAACACATTAGGGGTTGCTTAGCTATTTAAAATACACGTAAAGGACAAATTTATGAGCAAATACTTCATGGCTATTTCAGAATCCCTATCATTCTTGAAAACATTAGAAAAAAATTGGATATTGATACTTTACTTAGAGCCTTAAATAAGCCAAGTGGAATTACTAAAACATATATGTGCATAGATAGTACACGTTAAGAAAATATTTCCAAGTTTTTATTTTTAATATTGTCAAGTTCAAAAGAAAACCAAGTAGTTTCATAAGTTGCTTTAAAAAGAGATAATACATGGGAAGCAGCTGTGGCTCAATCAGTGGGGCTCCCGTTTACCATATGGGAGGCCCTGGGTTCGGGTCCCGGGGCCTCCTGGTGAAGGCAAGCCCACCCGCACGGCGTGGTTAGCTGACCCAGCGAGCACAAGCAGCAAGAGGGGGATAAATGAATAAATAAATAAATAAAAATCTTTAAAAAAAAAAAAAAAAAAAAAGAGATAATACAAAAAAGATAAAATGGAAGAGCTATTAATTTTCTCTGCTAATTATATAAAAATTCATACCAAATAAATGTTTTTACTGGTGATCTTTATACACAATTGCTCATATCAGAGCAACATTTTGAGGCATACATCTAAAACTAAAACAAAGTTTTTGGAAATAAGATATATACTGAAGCAAAAAAAAAAAATTTAATCATTTAAACAAGCAAAGAGAACACTCCATCAACAAAAACATATTAACCACAGCCCAAAAAAGCTTCTGTAAAAGAGTTTATTTTGTACTTATCAATAAGGTAATATTTATACTAAAGTGAGATTTATGTATATAAATATATAATTTTTTACTTTTATATATAGGCAAATATGTTCTGTAAAATATTGTGATGAGAAAGAAAATGACTCAGTGATGGTCACCCAAAATATGCAAATACTATAAAATGTCAGTGTAACATGTAGAATACAAATAATCAAGAAATATTCTCCTAAGATCACTATTTCCAAAAGATTACTTCTGATCTGTAAGTAGTTACTTTAAGCATGTCATCCATCTATTTGTGAACTGAAGTTTCAATTATTCAATGAATTATGTCTCCATTTCCAGATCATTCTTTAGCCAACATGCCTAGATTGATGACATGGTTCTATTTATCATAGAAGGCAAATTAAATTGACATGTTCAATATATTTAAAAGGCATAAAAATGGCTTTAAAAAAAAAGTTTGTAAAGGTAAGTAATTACAGTTATCAGAAGTAAGAGTTCCTTATCCATTTAACAAATATTTCCTTAGAAAATATTTGATGTTTTCTGGACAGATCATTAAGTAGACTAAAAGTCATAAGAAGTGGGTTTTATTTTTTCTATCAATTTCTGATTTAGTTCTGAGGATCTCATCTGTGTCCATTGTAATTGGGCAAATTACCTTCCAAGAGACTTGGCTTCCTTATCTGTGAACTGGAGGTTATACTACTTAACTGTGCATAAAAAAATAATTATAATCCTACCTGCCTGAGGTGAAGGGTCCTGAGGTCCCTGAAGTCTGTGGTATCTATGATTCAAGGACACAACCAGATTATGCTTGAAATTTTATGTAAGTAACATTGTGTAATTGGTAATTATTTTTAGCCATTTGTTATCTTGCTATCAATTTCTTTACACAAAATCTTTTCCTAGGTTTGGGGTTCAGGTAAAGATCTAACTTTTAGATCATTTATTTAAAAACTGGCTTAAAAACAGCATTCCTAAATCTGCCTTAATGAATTTCTGGAGGTCACAGGTAAGAGCATGTTTAAATGTGAACATTTATACATAAGCATAGTGTATGTGAAACCTAGGTGGTATATGCACAAGATGTTCTTTATTAGCAATAAATATTAGCTACTTCAGCAGAAGATACTGAAATCTGATTAGTGTGCCATCCCCACCATGTGTTTCCTTCAGTTGAATACTGGCTGGTATCCAGAAGGGAAAAAGCCCGAAAACAAATGCAACATACTCAAAACTTTAAAAAGAAAAAGAAAATAACAGTGCTACAACCTTCAAAAAAAATCATAAAATCCTCGACTTAAATAATCTTATGCAGGCTCTTTTGAATTTTCCCCTTTTCTCCATCCTCTCTGTCAGGATGTGAACCCTACCATTATGTATGGCTTGCGGCTGTTTGCAAGTTTCCTCCCCATCTGGGACTAAGAAGCAAATTGCAGGTTTCCAGGGAGGGGAATGCTGTTACAGTTGGGATCACCTTGGCACTTCACATGGATTGTGCCAGGCTCAATGATAAGACCTACCATGCACCCAGCCACCAGGTCTTGTATTTTACTTTCTGAAAATACACAAAGTGTCCATTTCAGAAGCCTAGACTCTTTCTTTGCTTAACGACCATAAACACACAAACAGCCATTAAAAAGTCTTTTCACCTCTTTTCCACCATCAAAATGAATGAAATTATTTCAAGGACATAAGCATGCCCAAGCCTGCATTTGTGCCACTCTCATCTTACAAAGCTCACTATCTCCTTCAACCATCCTACAAGGTTGCCTTTTTTCCAAGGTAGTATGTGTAACTAAAAGTGCCTCTTATTCCACGGAAACTGTCAGCAATTATTGCAATAAACTTTAAATCTTTTCCCCCTAACTACCGTAGTCTTCTAGAAATAATGACACAACATCTCACTGCTCTAAAATGTCAAGCTGACTACTCAGATATTCAAGCTAGGTTTCCCCAGAAAAAACAAATGATAAGACATTTTATGAGCCTTCCATTTTATCTCCTATTCCATTACTATATTGCTTAACACCTTCACAGTTATAACACCTTCTGGGTCAAGCTGAAATGAAAACAAACCACAAAAACTTCCACCTGAACAAAGTTAACAGTATGTGGGGGGCAAGAGTAAGCTACTTTTTTTTTTCTCCTCAATCTGACACTGTCGTTTGAATTAATTTTATTTTCTTCCTCATAGTGCTATTTCTAAGTAGTTTAAACCTGTGGCATGACTGTATTTAACCTAGTGGCAAGACAGCTTTCCTTTAGCAGCACAATAAAATTTTAAAAATACATGTCCATCAAACTACTATTGTCATGCATTTCAGGATTAAATTTATTTTCAAATGTTTGGTTCAACTTTTATACTCAGAAAAAATTAATTCTCCAAAATTTTAATTAACTTCCTAAACTTCTGAGGCTTTAAACTTCCAGCTGACACCAGAATTATGGATTTACAAGGTTAATGGGAATAAAATAAAATCCTTTTGTAAGTTTTTCAAAGCTTTATGGAAAGCATCCAACTTAACTATGGAAAGAGAGTTACATTAAGAAAAAGATGTGCAAAAATCAAGTAAGGTTTAAATGGTATGTCTTTAACCATACGAAAAACAAATCAAGACCCAGGATCCTGACAAATATGGACAGACAACTTAGGTCGTCTCTTCATATATTAAAACTTTTGATATTGCTTAAATCTAATAAATAGGTTGTACACCTGGGGTGAACTTTACTGTCCTGGGAAGATGTTTGGTTGTACTCCAGGATGAGGGCATTTACTAGCTTTCTTGATGCCTATTCACATCATCCCTTTCACATAATAAAATAAATGCATTCATTCATTGAAAAATTATTTTGAGAGTACAACCTATAATTCAGACACTGTGCTAAGTGTTAGAGATAAAGCGGTAAACAAGACAGGCATGCTTACAGTCCAATTGGGGATGCAGACTATTCCTGCAATGTTGGTAGTTCTCTGACAGGGACAGTACAGCATGCCAGGGGAGCACAGGTTTCAGTGACAAAATATACAGAGTTTTTAAGAGAGGAAAAAGAAGGCGACAGGAGAGCCAATATTTATAGTTGAAATTATACATACAGCAGTTGGCAGTTCTCACTAATAATTCCTAGATTGTCTCCACCATAAATATAAACAAAAAGACCTAATTTATTTTTTTTACCATGAAGGTAGAAAAACAATGTGAGTAAAACCTTTAAAAAGTCACAAAATTTCGACAAAAACCTAAAATGAAACCTTTCCAAGCCACGATACTCACCATCACTAGATACAAGATCACTATGACAAGTACTAGAACAACTGTTATAAAAGTAATAGCTTGGTTAAAATTTCAATGTGCTGATACTAGTTGCAAGCTTTCACTGTACTGTCATTTTACTAGGCTTAATAAAATTTACTTGTCAGATCCATTTTGAAACAGTGAATTCTCACCCAAAAAGAGAAGTTTAGGAGTCTTACCTGCATGACAAGGGTAAAATTAAAGTCTCTTCTCTTTTCCAAATCAAATCAGCTAACAATGAAAAGTAAGAAAAAAGGAGTAACTCAGAAATTTCTGTCACTAATTGGTCAAGAAAAGATTAGTTTTCAGATTCCTTTCCTTTGCTCTTTTGTTTGCACTAATGATTTCCCAAATGTTACCAGTGAGCTACTTCTTTTCTTTCAACTCTGTCACCAGCAAGTATATACAGTAAAACTACCAGAAAATATGTAGTACTATAAACAATGGTAAGGAATAATGAAGTAGATAATCTACAATTTCTTTGTTTCCCCACTGCAGATTTTATCATTATCATTTACTGGGTATTAAACCCATTCTGTAGTGAAAATTTTCATTGAGCAGCTCATTCTAAAATAGAGAAGACAAAGATATCTGAAAACATATCTTGACTTTACTTATGAACTTCTATAAACCTTAGTGAATTTCAATATTCTTGAAAGGAAGCTTGATAAGAGAAGGGGCCATAGTTAAATTTTTATCTCCATTTATAAGGCACCTTTTCAAGCCCAGTATAATATGTCTAATGTATATTAAATACATTAGGCTTTACATTTTCTAGTGTTCTTATTTTAAGCTTCAACTGAGAACTGTTAAACATGGCAAACTAATAAAAATTAAGTGTGGACTTGAAGAAGATATGAATAGTAAACGCAAATGACACATAAATATTATAAAGTCCAGGGCACTGAAACTCTGCTTAATGTTGTTCTATACACTGAAACGATGTCTAATGTTTCATTTATTCCTTCATTTAATAATGCATAGATTCAACAAATATCAAAATAGAATATGTATCACTTAATAAAAGTACAGTATTTTCCTGCATGCAAATAAGCAAAAGGTTGAAGGGAAAAGATGTAAATATTTTCCTTAAAAACCTTAAAATCTACTCAATAATAATATCCCATAAGTTCACACTCTATGATTTGGGGGAAAGAGGGAAAGGAAGACATTTTTTTCCATTCCTTGAAGAACATCATGAATAAAGGTTAATAAAGGAAACTAATGTTAATACGGTACTAGGAACTAAAATACAATAAACTCGGCTACAGAACTAGATTCTAGTGCTGTTTAATGATGGACTTCAGTGAGTAAAAATGGGGTTAAACAATATGTATCTCGGTTTCCCAATGAGTAAATGGAAATTAACTAGCTTTGTATTTACCACAGAATAACTTATAAAAGTTAAACAGAAAACACTTCCAGAGAAGTATTTTACAAATGAAAGTTATTCATTAGTGGCATTATCTGTTTCTCATAATCACAATAACATTTTACAGTTATGGCAAAATTATTCAAATCCTATCAATTGCCCATTAGTGGGCAATTGATAGCAAGCATATTGCACTCTTGAAGTGTTTACCTTATCTTATACCATAAGAAAAGCAGCAAAAAATCAACATACGCTTTTACCTTTTAAAAATGTAAGCTCATACTCAACATATAAAATGCAAATCAGAGACGTGAAAGTCATGTCAAATTCCAAAGAATCACATGTTTATACAAACTCATGAAAACTTAAATTAAAGAAATCCAGAATGAGATGAAAAACTGTCCCTAAAATAAAATCCAGGAAGTTGAGAAAACCTGAATTTCAATTTCACTGATAATCCCAGGGTTTCAGAACATTACCCATTTGACGCAGCTTCTACAATTACATTTCTCCAGTTCCTTGGATATATTCTAGTATCCCCTCAAACTTACAAAAGTAGTAATATTTTTCATTATTTTGTTGCAAACTGCCAGTACATTGATCTAAATATCAGACCAATGTATGGTATTGAAAAATAACAAAAAGTAAGGGAAAAATAATTTTGAAGACACGTATCCATCTCCAACTAAAAGCATGAATACCACAGTAGTATTGTCATGCTGTCCCTTCACTGGTAATCCAATATAAAACCAAATAGAAGAAAATAATTTATTCTGACATGTTTGTATTCTATAAAAATATTTATACCAAAGATTAAAATCCAGACTGAACATTCTCAGATTTACAAAAGTACAATAAAATTCTTAAATTGTTTAATCTAATCTGTTTATTTTGTTTTTTTTTTTAAAGATTGGCATGTATTAGTTACCACCTAGAACCTATGATTTTAATTTCACTTGTGCCAAGCTGTATTCTGTGCTGCATTTCAATGTCTACCAAGTTTAACTAGAGTAATAGTATACCAGACTTTCTGGAACCATGCAAATTAAAAAAAAAAAAAAAAAAAAAACTCCCTGTATATATCCTGAAAAATCTCCTTCATTAAGCTTTTTAGCAAATTAATATGGTGATATTGGATATTATTACAAATTTATTTAAAGGCTTACTAACCGTAAGCCTAACCTATTCAAGTCAGAGAATAGCATGGATCCTGATCATAAAGCAGCAGTTTGTTTTCTTAAAACTAACTTTCAGTGGTTTCAGATATGACCTATGTGTGTATTATTCTAAGAAACAATTCTAAAATGGCATATAAATCAATTGTTCCTCAGCAAAAATAAGCATCCATAGATATCTACCAAACTACACCCTGTTATTAACCTGATTGAGACTGTCTCACCTGAAGAAAAATGCTGAACTCTATATATTTTTGTTCAGTTAAAACAATATTATGTACTGCTTGCTTAATAAGGCCTTATCAGTATTTGAACAAATGTCTCATCCAACTCATTAACATTAAACTTAAAATAGTCAATCTTACTGGAAAAAGTTTTCTAAATGTGATGCCATGCTTTAGCAAAACATTCTCTTGGCACATGCTGGGTATGTTTATGTACATTAGCAAAATGATCATTAGGGATCAGCTGGAAAAAAAAATAGTCAAGAAGTAGGTGAAAATGCCAAGTAACTTTTTTATTTACACTTAAAAAAAATACATATACTTCATGTCATCTGGGAGTTCAAAGGTGGATGTTATTGTGATGTCATTAGTAGTTTATTTTTTTAAGTGATACATGATTTGCTCCACATGCCATTAAAATATATGTTACTATTGATCCTCTCTCACTTGAGAATTCTAGTATAAATATTTGCTTTTCTGCAGTAGGTATAGAAGTCTTTAAAAATGAAACTAGTACCCTCAAAATTTTTGGATTAATTTTTTCATTAACTGAAACATACTAGCATAATAACCATTAAGCAATTTATATTAAACACTTATCTTCAACATATTTTAATCATCCTCATTTGGGTGAAAACATTTTCATGTGACCTCTATTTTGATATAATTCAAACACTGATTTACAATCTGAAGAATATGAAAAGATTTTTTACTTTTCTTCACCAGAGAAGAAAATTATCAAAGGGCTCGTGGACATAAAATGATCACAAACACACCACCAAGGCAGTGGACTTTATCAAATTTTGCTTAATGGCACACAGCAAAGAGCATAGCATATGTGGTTGTTTTAATGACTTCAGTGGTGCTTTAATTCTCCATTTTCTAGAATTCTAACATCAAATGCACATCATAATGGAGGACAAATATGTGTACTAATTTATTAGTTGTTTTATTAGCACAAGTTTTCCGTAAGCTAAACTATTCTATATCTAAAGTAAAATAATACTGGATTTTTCCAATCACAGAAAATCAATTTCTAGAACTCCCTAAATTCAAAATTTTTCTAAGAATTTATATTAAACGAATGCCATTGGCTACCTCTCATCCACAGTGAATGCTGGCAAACAACAAAATGAATGAAAATAGCAAATGAATATGAATGACAAAAATGGAAACAGTTTATTAGTTGTTATTTTTTAACTGGTCCTTGGGCTTCTCAGGTGTGATTTATTATATATATATTTATAAAATAATCCAGTTCACAGCTAGTATGAATGATGGAAATATAGTGTTTTTTAAAATGCTTAATCTATAACAGAGGGGCTTGGATTAGGAGATTTTATAATCCTTTCCAGTTTTAAATCTTTATGATTACATTAGGGATCCCACTAATTAATCTAATACTCTTGTATCTTCAAACTTTCAACCCTAAACAGATTATCTACATATCCTTAAAAAAAAAAAAACAATAACAAAAAAACCATGAATATCTGAATGTTTGACCATGTGAATTTTAGAAGAGTAGAAACAATTGGCTGAAATTGTTAAGGAAACTTGAAAATGTGGAAAGCAATAACTTACCTTTTGTTGAAACATTTAATGTTACATTAGTTCTTCAATTATGATGTTCTTTTCAGAAGCAAAATTTGTCTCAGAAAGATTATGAGAAACACTCTATTTTGTCTATGAGTTTTTATCGTAATGTAACTCATTCTTAGTACTCTTTAGTTCAGAAAATATTTTCAAATCTACCACCTCATTAGAACTTTACATTACAATATGTGGTAGGTGGTGTTATTATCCCCAATACACATATAAGGAAACCAAATCCCAGAAAACTCAATTGCCTTGAGCAAAATCACATAGCTATAAATCAAAGAACAAGGGTTTAGACTTTGGTTTCCTTGCTCTAAATACTGTGCTTTTTCCTCCCTTTGAAAAGAGAAGTGAAAAAAGGGAATTTTACATTTTGGTGAAATAAAGTGAGTGGCTAACAGATTTTAATCATTCAGTTGTCAATTATTGGTCCCAAGACCATTGGCTAGATGAATGACCCACCAACCAGAATGGAACTTTGTTGACATTTCTTGCTACAACAAGGTCATTTTTCTCTTCCAAGTCAACTTCACATCCAAACTGTTCCTATAAGAGTTTTCTGTTCCCAAATGTATAAAGAACAACAGCTACAGGGTGGGCGAAAACTTCTGAAAAACCAAGATGTGAAAAGACTAGCCCATCATTGTGAGATTACATTTCCTGAAGAACTCCAGTAATTGCAAATGTTTTTGTTGCTCTTTTTTGTTTTGTTTTATTTAGAATGGGAGTGGGAAATGGGGGGATGAGAGCTATTGATACCAGTTTATTATTCATAATTTCTTGTGCACCACCAAGAGAGGAAGGCCATATTTTCTCACCACGAAACAGGCAGGTATGTTTGTCGGTCCCAAGGAAAACTTGTGCAATATATGAATAAAATAGACAAAGTATGCACCTCCTGTTTTTTCCTTTGATTTTTTTTTTTTTTTTTTTACAGTCACTTCCATTTTCCTAAAATGTTAGCCCTCTTAAGGCATCTAATTAATGCCTACATATTTTTTCACTTTCCACTTTGATGTCAAGCTTGTCCATTCCAGGAAATATCCTAAATGAAAAACACTTTTTACATCTTTTCTTAACATCTGCCCCAATCAAAATTCACCTATCCTTTCTCCTATTCCCTTGAAACCTACCAAAAGCTTTTCAAGAAACCAATTATTTAATTAGATAAACTGATGACCTATTTCTAGCAAAGAACTTAACACTTAAAACCAAGTGCTCTCAAACTCCATTTACCATAACTTAAAACTAGAAAATTAAAAGGAACAAAAGGAATTTAAAAATTCTCTAAGCGGGAAAAGAAATAAACACCAAGTTTAAACTACTATGGACCCTGAACTATACTTAAAAAAAAAAAAAAAAATTCTGGTATGATCTGATGTGATAAAAGGAAATAGACAATCTTTTTTGCTCAAACAGTAATTTGTAAAAACAATGAATTAGTTAATTCCAATGAAGTTACGATATAATCAAAACAGGTTCAAAATAATCTTGAGAGGAGAAGGGGAATATGGAAGATGGCAGAGTAAGAAGCTCTTTGACTCAGTCCTTCCACCAAATCAACTACTAAACAGGCAGTAACTATCTGAATAAACTATTTTGAAACTCTGGAGTCCATAGAACAGTGTACAGTATCCAAGAAAGAAAGGAGAAAGAGGCTAATAAATTAGTATTAATAAATAACAGTAAATTGCTCATGGCCTGGCTCTGAGAGTAGTCATTGTTCTACCAACCTTGGACAAAGGTAGTGGAGGCAACTTAAGGATAAAGGAGAATCAGTGCTGCAGAGGGTAGTTGAAGGGCTACATTTGCTGGGCAGGTCAAGAAACTGCAGCTTTGGGGAACTATGGAAGAAGCATCTTGTCCCTTCCTAGTCTTTCCCTCATCCTTGTCCAGGACAGTTTTGAACAAGCCTATTCTCCCTTTGTGAATTCCTGGCCTTGATCCAGCTAAGAAACCCCTCTCCAGAATGCACCCCCTCCCAGAATTTTCCTTAAAAGATATCAGGAAAACAATGAATGAAAAATATGAGAATCCCAATAAAGAGAAAGAAAATTTAAAAAGGAACCAAACAGAACTACTGGAGTTGAAGACCACAATAATATCTGAAATGAAAAATTCCCAGGAGGATTTCAACAGCAGATTGGGGCTGGCAGAAGAAAGAATCAGCAAACTTGAAGACAAGACAATGGAAATGAGTCAGGATGAGAGGCAAAGCAATTATAAAAAAAGAAAAATAGTCTAAAAGACCTCTGGAACACCCTTACATATACCATACCAACATATACATTATGGGAGTCTCATAAGGGGAAGAAAGAGAGAAAGGGCAGAAGGAACACTCAAAGAAATAATGAGAGAAAAACTTCCCAAACTTAGCAAAAGGCATGAATATACACATCCACGAAACCAAGAGCCAAACAGGATAAACTTGAAAAAAAAAAAATATATATATATACATATATATATATACACACAAACACACTCTGTCACATATTGATAAAACTGTAGAATGCAAAGGATAAGGAGAGAGTTCTGAAAACTGCAAGAGAAAAAAGCAATGTTTACTATATAAGGGAGTCCAATTACAATGAGTACCAATTTCTCATCAGAATCTATGGAGGCAAGAAAGCAGTGGGTTGAAATACTTAAAAGTGCTGAAAGAAAGAAATTGCCAGCCAAGAATTTTATATCTGATGACTCTTTCTACCAAAAATAAGAAAGCAGTTAAGATATTTCCAGATAAAGAAAAGCTGATGGAGTTCATCACCATTAGACCTGCCTTACGTTCAATGCTAAAGGGAATTCATAAGATTGAAAGGAAAAGACACTACACATAAATAAATAAAGACCTTTGGTAAAGTTAACATTTGGGTAATTATAAATGCCAGTAAAACTGTATTTTATTTTTTGGTATGTAACTCTACTTATTACTTGCTACACCTGCTAAAATGCAAATGCATAAAAAGTAATGCTAACTTTATGGTTTGGACATACAATGTACAAGATATAACTGGTAACAAGAGCAAATAAAGGTGAGGGGATGGAGGGAATACAGGAACAGTATATGCGTATGCCATTGAAGTCAAGTTGGTATCAAACCAAATATGATACTTACAAATTTAGGATGTTAAATTTTAATTCCATGGTAACCACAAGGAAAATATATGAAAAATAAATCAAGATAGAAATGAAAAAGCATTCACTATTGTTCAAAACAAAAAATCAAATAAATATAAAAGTAGGCATAAACAGAAGAATTGAGGGACAAAAAAGATATGTCTTACAAAGACTAAATAGCAAAATGTCAAAAGAAAGTCCTGCATTATCAGTAGTGACTTTAAATATAAATGGACTAAATTCTCCAGTCATAAGGCAGAGACTAGCAGAATGGATAAAAAAGCATGACCAAAGTGTATGGTGTCTGCAATAGGCTCACCTTAAATTCAAAGGCATAAGTAGGTTAAAAGTGAAAGGAGGGAAAAAATAGACCATGCAAGTAAGAATTACAAAAGAGCTGGGGTGGCTACAAAATAGACTTTAAGTCAGTAACACTTATGAGGGATAAAGATGGTCATGATAATGCTAAAGGGCCAATTCAACAAGAAGATGTATCAATTATATCTAACTGCAGAGCCCCAAAATATATGAAGCAAATACATATTTCACAGAACAAATTGAGGGGTCTATATTAATAGTAGGAGATTTTAATATACCCCTTTCAAGAAGGGATAGAACATCTACACAGATGATCAATAAAGAAATACAAGACATGAACGATACACTAAATCAATTAGACTTAACAGACATAAATAGAACACTTCATACAACAACAAAAACAACAAAATACTCATTTCTTCGCAAATGCACATGGATCATTCTCCAGGATAGAACATATCTTAGGTTACAAAACAAGTCTCAATAAATTTAGAAAATACTGAAATTATATAATGCATTTTCTCCGACCATGATGGAATGAAACTGGACATCAATAATACATGGAGAAATTGAAAATTCACAAATACGTGGAAAGTAACACATTCTTAAAAAACAATTGGGTTAAGGAGGAAATCACAAGAGAAATTAGGAAATATCTTGAGGTGAATGAAAATGAGAATACAACATACAAAGACTTATGGGATGCAGGAAAGCAATACTGAGAGGGAAATTATAGTTCTAAATGCCTACATTAAAAAAGAAGAAATGTAAAATCAGAGACCTAACCTCAAAACTGGAAGACCTAGAAAAAGAAGAGCAAACTAAACCCAAAGCTAGCAGAAGGAAGGAAATAACAAAGATTAGAGCAGAGATAAATGAAATTGAGAATAAAAAAAAAATAGACAAAAATCAAAGGCTGTTTCTTTGAAAAGATCAGTAGAATTGACAAAACGTTAGCTAGATTGACAAAGTAAAAAAGAATAAGGACACAAAGGACCATAAGCAGATACTATGAAAAACTGTACACCAAGAAATTAGATTCCTGAAGGATATGGACAAATTTTTAGAAACAGAAACTATCTATACTTACTCAAGAAATAAGAGAAGATCTCAACTAACAAGGAAAGAGATTGACTCAGTAATAAAAAAACCTTCCAACAAAGAAAGGCCCAGGACCAGATGGCTTCACTGGTAAATTTTACCAAACATTCCAAGAAGAATTAAAACAAATCCTGCTGAACTCTTCCAAAAAAATTGAAGAGGAGGGAATAGTCCATAATTCATTCTACGGTCCAACATCACCTTCACACCAAAGTCGGATTAAAATACCACAAGAAAAGAAAATTACAGACCAATATATCTTATTAAATATAGATGCAAAAATTCTCAACAAAATACTGGCAAACCAAACCCACCAGAAGTTAAAAGAATTATATAAGTGGCCTTTATCTCACATATGCAAGGGTAGGTCGACATTTAAAAAGCAATTAATTCAATATACCACATTAACAAAATGAAGGAAAAAACTACATGGTCATCTCAATTGATGAGAAAAAGTATTTGACAATAACTACCACCCCTTCCTTATAAAAACACTTAGAAAACTAGGAATAGTAGGAAATTTCCTCAATATGATAGTCGGTATATATGAAAAAAAAACATAGCTAACATCATACTTAAGGATGAAAGACGAGAAGCTTTCCTTCTAAGATCAGGAAGAAGACAAGGATGCCCACAATCACTACTGTTATTCAACATTGTTTTAGAAGGTCTAGCCAGCACAGTTAGACAAGAAAAATAAATAAAAGGCATTCAAATTATAAAGGAAGAAGTAAAACTTTCTCTATTTGAAGATGGCATGATTCTATATATAGAAAATCCCAAAACTTCCACAACAAAGCTACTGGAGCTAAAAAATTAATTCAACAAAGTGGTGGAGTACAAGATCAGAACCCAGAAATCAATAGTGTTCCTATACAACAGCAATGAACAATCAGAAGAAGAAATGAAGAAAAAAAATTCCATTTACAATAGCAACTGAAAGAATCAAATATCTAGGAATGAACCTAATTAAGTATGTAAAGGACTTATAGACAGAAACCTACAATGAATTTCTAATAAAAATCAAACAAGACCTAAATAAATGGAAGGATATTCCATATTCATGGATTGGAAGACTAAATATAGTTAAGATGTCATTTCTACCAAAAGTGATTTACAGATTCAATATAATCCCAACCAAAATTCCAACAGCCTTGTTTGCAAAGATGGAAAAGCTAATCTTCAAATTTATGTGGAAAGGTAAAGGGTCCCAAATAGTCAAATCCACCTTGAAAAAGAACAAAGTTGGAGGACTTCCCAGTCTTAAAACTTACTACAAAGCCACATAATCAAAACAGCATGGTACTGGCACAAGGGCAGGCATAGAGATCAATCGAATCAAATTGAGAGCTCAGAAATCAATCCTCACATTTATGGCCAACTGATTTTTGACAAGGGGACAAAGACCACTCAATAGGAAAGAATAGTCTCTTCAACAAATGGTGCTGTGAAAACTGGATCTCTATTTGCAAAGTAATGAAAGTGGACCCCTTTCTCACACCATGTAGAAAAATCAACTCAAAATGGATCACAGATCTAAATATAAGAGTCAGAACTATCAAACTCCTAGAAGAAAATACAGGGAAGCATCTTCAGGACCTTTTGTTGGACAGTGTTTCTTAGACTTTACAGTCAAAGCACAAGCAACAAAAGAAAAAACAGTTTAATGGGACCGCATCAAAATGAAAAACTTTTCTGCCTCAAAGGACTTTATTATGAAAGTAAAAAGAAAACCTATACAATGGGAGAAAATATTTGGAAACAACATATTTGATAAGAGTTTAAAATTAGAATATTTAAAGAAATCTTTCAACCCAACAACAAAAAAATAAACAACCTAATTTTAAAATGGGCAAAAGACTTGAATAGACATTTCTCCAAAGAAGATATTAAAATGGCAAAAAAAAGGACATGAAAAGTGTGCAACATCTTTAGCCATTAGAGAAATACAAATCAAAACCAAAATAAGGTATCATATCACACCCACTAGAATGGCTACTATTTAAAAAACAGACAATTACAAGTGTTGGAGAGGATGTGGAGCAATAGGAACCCTCATTCATTGCTGGTGAGAATGTAAACTGGTGCAGCCACTGTGGAAGAGAGTTTGGCAGTTCCTCAGAATGTTAAATATAGAATTACCATATTACCTTTGAATACTACTTCTAGGTATTATATGCCCAAAAGAATTGAAAGTAGGGACTTGAACAGATATTTGCACACCAATGTTCATCACGGCATTATTCACAACCACCAAAAGATGGAAGCAAACCAAGTTTCTACCAACTGATGAGTGGATAAACAAAATGTGGTATGCATACACAATGGAATATCATTCAGCCGTAAAAAGGAATGGATATCTGATATATGTGACTTCCATGGATGAACCTGGAAGACATCATGTTGAATGAAATAAGCCAGACACCAAACAACAAATACTGTATGATCTCCTTGATATGAAATATTTAGAATTAGCAAACTCACAGTCAGAAACTAGAATACAGGTTACCAGGCAATGGAGTAGGGATAGGCAACAGGGAGTTAATACTTAAAATGTACAGTTTCTGTTTGCAACAATGGAAATGTTTTGGTAGTAGATGGTGGGGATGGTAGCACAACATTGTGATCATAATGAAAAGCACTGAAATATATATCTGAATGTGGTTAAACGGGGAAATGTTAGGTTGTACTTATGGTCCTAGAATAAAGTTTGGTTTTTAATCCATGGAACTGCACAATATGAACAGTGAACCCTAAGTTAAACCATGGACTATAGTTAATAGTACAATTATAAAAATGTGATTTCATCAAGTTTAACAAATGTACCATATCAATGCAAGGTGTTAAAAATAGGGTGGTATACGGGAATTCTGTGTTTTAAACATGCACGATTGTTCTGTAAACCCACAACTTCTCTAATAAAAAATAAAGAAGTATATGACTATCTTTTAGGTTTTAAGCCTACTGAAAAGCTTTACATATTTTGTTAGGTTTTTAGATCATACTGGTTACTCAGTTTAAAGCAATAAACATTTATTATGCACTACTATCTACCTAATAATTAAATACATGTAACAAAATAAAATTTTCAAAAATTGAAAAAAAAAAAAAAGTTTTGGAAGGAAAACAGCTTGGGTACAGCTAAAAAAACAAAAAAAAACCCTAAGTTGATAACTATTGAAGCTGAGTTATGGATATATAGATGTTTATTACACATCTCTCTACTTCTGTTTATATTCAAATTTTCCATATTAAAAGGAAAAAGGAAAAAAGAAGAGAAAATCAATCAATTCAGGAGCAATAGCTAAGAAAATACAAGTATAATTTATGAAGAACTTTAAAAATGGAACAGAAAATAAGTAATCAAAAGGAAAAAAAAATCTAACAGCTTTACAATGATTAGAAATATGGGTAAAATGCATGTGATTAAGAATATGTGTAAAACAAATTATAAGATCTAAAAGTTTAGAAATCACCTTCAAAAAATTTCTTAAATTTGTTAATTTTCATATAATCATGACTCCTTTTAAAGAAACAACATTAATTTTAAGAATATAAGGAATTTAAGAATTAGTACATAGGTCAGCCATGATAAAGAGTCTGATTGTACTTAAACTATATTTTTTCCAAACATATAATTGACTCAAAATCCTAACCTAATTCTAAAAGACATGATAATTCCAACACACCTGGGAAAAAAAAGGCCACTAACTAAGTTCTTACCAGAATCTGTTTAAATTAGTCCTAATCACTAAAAATTCTTTATGTATTTTTTTGTTTTGTTTTTATTGTTAGGCAGGGTATTTTTTAGTATAAGTCTATTAAACCCGATAAAAAGCAATTATAGTTTTTATTCACTTATTCAACATTTATTAAGCCAGACAGAGTCATAAGCCTTGAGGCTAGAAAGATGAGTAAAAGGATCCTCCAAGTGAGACATATGTGGCCTGAAAAGAGCACAAGGGGTAGTCCAGGAAGACTCACAGCGTGTAGAGTTGGCCTGCAGTTAGCCTAGCACTTAATAGACTGGAACACAAAGTTACACTGAAATCCGATATTAGCTAGTTATAGAAGAAGATGAAGAAGAAAAAAGAACAGGTATACAACAATGTCATTAGTAGATTCAAGTCCAGTATTCTCAAAGCAGATACAGGACAGGTGATTGGCAATGATCCAAAATGAAGCAGCAGAAGTTATTCATTCTTTAAAATATTTATTGAGTTCCAAATAGCTCAAAGTCTAGCAGAGGCAGAAAGTCAACAAATAATGAGAATATGGTATAAGTACACTAATTAATGTATGGATTTAGATACAGGAGCTATAAAGAAGAGGATGACCAAAATAGTTTGGGTGGTTAAGAAGACTTCTCCGAGATGACTAAATTCCATTTTAAAATATGAGGAGGAATTTGCAAGGCAAACTAGGTTGGAGGGTATCCAGGCAGAGGGAATAACATGTACAAATGCAATGAAGTGTCAAACAATGGGGTGCAAACAGTCAGTGGTCAGGAACTAGTCATGGAAAATATGGGATTTAAGGGGAAGAAACTCAAAACCCTGGGAACAAACCACAAATTCAAGACTTGAGGAACTGAAGTTCTAAGATTAGACCAGGACTAAAATCAAATGTAACTACATACTAAATAAATGAGCCACCAGTTAGTGCCTAATCTCCTCCTTGGTAAAGGTTCAGACTCAGTCCATTGAAGATATTCAACTGTTAAGGTCAAAGGTCCGGTTGCAAAGCCAGGCAAATCATTAAATATATGTTAATAAGAACTAAACTAGAACTAAACTATAAGAAAGATCTATAAAGAACTAGTGGGACATTAGTTAACACAAGTTAATACATGGTCAAGTTAAAGGCAAGCATTGCTGACTATAGTTACCCAATAATTATGAGAGATCTAGGATGTTTGGTAACATGTCAAATGGGGATTTGTTTTTCTAGTTTTTTTCACAACTCAGTGTAGTTAAAACAATTTGTCACCAAATCCAGCAGCAATAAATACATACTGAAAGCATGCTATATAAAAAGTATTGTGTTAGGTTCTAGGTTCAGAGAATGAAAGAAATGATAAAGAATGATCTTTGCTTTCAAGAAGTTTTAACAGTCAAATTAAGGAAATAAAACAGATACCTAGAAATATGACAAACACAGAGTAAGAAAAGTATCAAGAAAGTGCTTCCTCTTATTTACCAATATGCTTTTTCACTAGCTTATCCAGTGATGTTATATTCATGCTGGAAGTGATGAGATTTAAAATAATAAGATCCCTAATAATAATAAGAAAAGCCCATTGTGGAATCAGTGTTAGTGGTGGCCACAAAGCAAATCCTCTGACGGTGTCAATTCTAAAATTCCAAGGGTTTGGATCTTAACATATTCACAAGCAATATGCCATGTCATTCAAATTACTTCAAAGCCTTCAGAATATGAGATGTGAAGGAATATTTAGATCACCTGAATTTACTTATTATGAAGCAAGAGTTAAGTTTGGTGAGTATGTGAATAAGCAATACCTACTGTCTATTAATTATTAAACCTATAGCAAAGAAATATTAATATAGGCAAGAAATATTAAAATTAAGTACTAGCTTAAGGAATGAAAACACTCAGGTTTTACAATTATTTGAAGTTCAAATGACTTGAATAAGCTTTAGTGGAAAGAACACAGATTTTGAAGTACATCAGGCCTTAGTTTAAATCTCCAATTTGACACTTATCACTTACCAATTATTCAAGTACATTTTTCAAAGCTACAGTAAATGAACACATCTGTGGAATTCAACCAACTTGATTTTGAATCCCAAGGCTGCCACTGAGCAGCTGTATATCATAGGGCAAGGTAATCAGCCTTGGTTTCCCTCTTCTAGAATATTTTCCTGATTTTAAAAATTAACATAATAAAAGCTATTTCCCAAAGATACTTTAAGGATTATATGGCATAGAGTATATGAAATTACCTTACACGGTGCCTAGCACATAGGGGGTACTCAATAAATGCTAGTTCCATTACTCACTGCTTCTCCAAAGAATCGTCCTAAAGTTTGTTCACAGCAATATGAATTTAGTTCTTATAAGCCAGCGTTTGAAAGTGCTTAGTTATCATTTGTATTATAACTGGGGGAAAGAAATGAACATGCACGAGATCTTGTAGAAGTAACAAAGTCTACACAAAATATTTTTAAAGAATCATAAAATGATAAAATAAATGAATGAAAAAGTCATCTATGTCACTCCAAGATAGGCATATACTTGAGAAAACTCACTAATAATGATGACAGCAGTACTTTCAGGTCAATTAATTTTGTTGTATGCATGAACAAATGAGCGAATGATGGTGCAAATGAAATAATAATCCACTTTTCTCATGAAAGGGGCTTCAATCTCAGGAAATCCTGTTTGTCATTTATTTGAAAACCTCTGCAGTTTAAATCATTTAGATGTTATCCTGAGTTGCTGCATAGTCCCATGATGTTGTACCGGGCAGTGGTGGAAAGCTTTTCACACATGAAAAAAATATTATCATGACTTTTCTTCTCTAATCTGAAAAACAGCAATATCATTTACCTTGGATGAAGTTCATACCTTGCCACCTCTGCAGCTTTTCACTGTTTCCCTACCACACAGTATTATAACAATCTCTTTGCTCATGTGGTATCCCTTTCCGTTGGAGGTCCTTGTTTACCCTCATTTTCCAGCCCTCAACATTCAAGGTTCAGCCCTAATTTTATTTCCTGAGAGAATATCCCTTTCTGACCAATTGTGGCAAAATCAATGGCTTCTATCAGAATATTAAATCCACACCCTAATTGTAAGCAGAGTGATGTAATGTCTCTCTCTTCTATTAAATTGTGCACTGTGACCTAAAAAAGTCTCATTTATCCCATCTCTGTATTCCGGAGACTTAACACTTAGCACATAGTAATACTCAGAGAGTGCTTACCAAATCAAACAGAATTCTTTCCCATGTTATCTTTTTTTTTTTTTGGTTATAAAAATACAGAAACAGGTGCTGTTAAACGCAATTTTTAGTAAGCCTTTTTAAAATAAAAGGGAGAGCTCGATGTTTTATTAAAAGGTACTAAGTAGCAACTACATATTTTCTGGATTGTGTATTTTATCAAATAAAAAAGCTTTTGGACACATGCTAGTGTTATCAGCCAAATTTGCCAGTAATTAAGGTAAGAGAAGGTAAATATGGTAAGACTGATATTTTAGTGTATGAATGGTATATTAATATTAAATACTAACATAATTAAATGTGATCCCATTTAAAAGGGGCTTTGTTAAAAAGAATTGCTTTAGGACTTTATTCACCATATTCTTATTCCAAGAACTATTTTTAAGGCTTATTTATAAAAGCAGGTAAAACTGGACTTTATTCATCAACTCATGCAAGTTAGCAGGGCTGGTTTCACTGTGGTGTAATAAAAGAATGAGAGAAAGATATCTACTCGGCAAAGGTGTTGCAGCATTAATGATAGGGAAACTGACCTGAGAAAAACACCTGAAACCCACAACACAATCTGCAGAATGAGGGCAATGACATAATGATGGGTCAGACTGCTAGCCAATACAATGCACTCTAAGAATGATCTTATCCTGGTGCATAACCTCTGTACGTTTTGTTATGTATACAGAAGAACAGATCTCCATTCTTGATTATCCTTAAGGAGGTGGCAGCCCTGTTAATGAAAGTGTCAAGATCTCCAAAAGAGATGGACTTTACTTACTGGAAAATGTTGAGACTTTCCGGGATCACTCTGTCCTATGTCTTAAACTTGAGAAGATGGTGATTAAAAGTTAGCAAGTGGCTCTGTAATGGTGAGATATGGGGTAAAGAATAATTGCTAATCCAAACTACAGGTAACATCACATGTTAACGTCACCAAATAATAGAACACACGGCTGCTTAATATAGGAATTATTACTCCACTAAGAAAAGGAATTACTTGGACTTAGAAAAAAATTGAATTTTCACCTAAAAACTATACTTAAGCTCCTCAGGAATTAAATATAACTCTGAATGTAAGCAAATAGAATCCAGGGAAAGAATCTCTGGAATGCTGTAGCTGTTTGAATAGTTCCCATCCTGCAAATACCTGCATCCAAAAAAATAAAAGAAAACAAACAACAAAAAAGCTGGAAATAAAAGCTGCAAATGTTACTGATTTATCAGTACTAGACCCTGAAAACATCGTTTTAATAAGGCAAAATAATATAGAACATAAGGTATGATTCATGCCATGTCCTTTACTAGTCAAATAAAAAATCCACTATTTAAAATAGTTATAAAATTATGGGAACAAAAATGTCACATGGGGCTGACGGGAAGCAGAAGAAGTGATCTTGACGATGTGGTATTAAGTCAGTTCAGGTGAGTGACGGGAGTAGGGTTATTTTTCACACATAAACACTAAGCACAGCAGGGAAGCTCACCTTTCTTCCATATCCCTAAGGATGTCTGGAGATTGCTGGGCTTCCTCAGCAGTAACTACAGCGACTAACAACACTTGGAGAACCTCCTCTCCCCCCACATTATACAGTCAGGCACCAGTCCAAGAGCCCCTGGCTGTGCTCAAGCAAAGAATTTTAGGAATGGGGAAAGGAATGGCATATTCCCTAGAGAGGTTAGTGAGGAATGGGGTGTTGGGGGGAGGAAAAGAGGGCACCCTTCATATCCTTGTCAATCAACTATTATTAACTATTATGCTGATGGAATGGAATCTAACTTTATACTGGCCATATCCGGCTTTCCTCCAGGTTCAACACTATTGCTGAAGAAGAGCTTGTGGTTTTATTAAATGATCTAGCCTTTGCTCCTTAAAGATCTCTCTGTTAATGCAATAGGGAGAGAATCAACGGTCTCAGTTTTGAAAAAAAAAAAAACTTCCATAACACCAGTACACTTGAAATATTAATCTTAGGTTTAAAAAAATAAAGGATGGGGAAGTCAAATCATCAGAAAACCTGAGCAAATTAAAGTTCTTATAGGCAATACATGGTAAGATTCATCCTCGTAGAGCAGATAAATCAATATGATCCAAGTACTGCCCCGTTTGCTGCATTTTGACATTCTGTGGGGATTTCAAGTTGCATAAAGGAATGGAGGACCTTATGAGGTAACAAACACTAACTCATATCACTAATTATATTTAAAATTCAGTAAACCTCTCAATATGTGTTTATAAAATTTAAAATATTAATTTTAGTACTTTGTCATTCTTTCTGAGTGCAAAAATGCAACCTATTTAAATAAGAAAAAAATCGCCTGCCATATATATCTACCCATTATTATTTATTTATGCCCAATATAATTCCAAAAAATTTAAAATCAGCTTTAAAAATAATACAATTCTTTCAAAAATAATAACAATAACTGAAGATATTTATTATGTGCTAATTGTCAGGCACTGTGTTAAAAGTTTCACAAATACAACCTACTATAATCCTCAAAGCAACCCAGTGAAATAAGTAATATCCCCATTTTAGAGATGAAGACACAAAGTCTTAAAAAAAATGAAGTAACTTAGCTAATCTTATATTTAGTAAGTAGTAAAAGTCTTGAAGAGTAAAGATTTGGAAAGAGGAAACAAGAAAAAATAAGAGGGTAACACACATAAAAGATCTGCTATACAATGTCAGGAGGAAAGTCATGCATAACTTTCAAAGGTCTGGAAGCTTTGGAACTTGTTTGCTCTGTAGGGGTTTCATAACTGTACTGCCCTGCAAGAGCATTCTGGCTCTCCAACTCTCTGGTTAAGACCCTTTGATTAAGACTCAACATCTGCATCTACATGTCCTATAGAAAAGAATCTCAAATTTCATGCATTCAAAACAGAGCTCCTCACTTCATTCCCCGAGTCCACTCCTCCCCTAATCCTCCCCATATCAGTAAATGACATCACTAGTCACCTATTCATTCACTTGCTTAAGGGAAAAACTATTCGTCATTCTTTTTGAAAAATATTTTATGATTGATGATTAGTCATTCTTGATACCTTTTTCCCTCACATGCCACATTCAACCCATCAGCAAGTTCAATAGACTATACTTATAAAATATATTTGACCACTTATCATCTCCACTGTTACTGCTCTAGATCAATCTATCACCATCTTTCATGTAGACCATTTTCACTCAGACCTTCAAACATGTCACCTTGCTTGCACTATTGCTTCTTTCATCTACTTTCTGCAGAGTATCCAGAGTACTCTTTTTGAAATATCACCCTCCCCCTAATTCACACCACTCAAACCACACTGGTCTTGCTGATGCTCAAATACACTGAATATGCACAGTTTTACAATTCCCAGGAATGATCCTAATATATCTTGATTTAGTAAATCTAATACTTTATGTAACAGGACATTTTTGGCTGACAGATCTGGGGCCCAAAAATTAATCTCTACTCTCTTGCCCCCAATTCTGTTTGTAAGAAATCATATGCATGACATCTTTTATCATGGAAATAGAAGAGGAATAAAGTGGAACACAGTAACAGATGAGTCAAAAGAGTTGAAAGTACAGCCTAGCATTGGTTCTCCATTGGACTCCTTGCCTGAAGATAAATGATTATAGTACGGGAATGAGAGCCAAAAATTGATGGAACTGTGTTTCATTAGAAATGAAAACCTGGAAAGAAGATTATAGCCAGAAAGATCAAGAGGAACTTCCTGATGTTCTGGGTACTAGGAGAGCTTAAGTTTTCTAGTGCAGAATAAACAAATACGGTCTCGTGTGTCACTAGCTCCAGGATCTTTTACTTTGGGTAAACTTATATTTGATGCTTTGGCCATACACAAGCCAAAGAGAATGACACAATGAAATGGTTTTAGATCATACTTCATTTATCAAGAAATAGGTCAATTTTTAAATCAAAGTTTTAAAATGTATATATTCTGTCCCTTTTAATATGTAACATAAAAAAACCCTAAAGATTCTAGAAAAATATTTTACATCCAAGAAAAATCAATGCTACTTTTTTTCTTCACAGAGTATTCTAATGTGTCATTGCTCAAATGAAGGAAATTAAGTGATGTCAAAAGTAGAAATATCATCAAGAGCCAGTTTCACACAAATAAGAAAACAATTCTAGGATTTCAATATTGACCTTGCTGACAAGGTACATACAACAGTTACCATACAATAAATTTCAAGAAAGTATGTTCTTTAAGTGTGTTCGTTTTCATTTTCAAGCCAATCTTCCCAAAAAAGGATAATGAATGACAGTGTAAAAGCTACTAGATTAGGTTTTTAAAAACACACAAACACCTTCAATACATGTGCACGCATATATATAGGGCCTTGTTTTATAAGAATCTCTAGTTTATCTGGAAATGAAAAGGTAAAATGACCAAATATTCCATAAAACTTAGCAGGGAGGATATGATATAGGATACGTGAAGTCACAGGTGAGGGAGGAGGACAAAAAAGAACAGAATACTAGAAGGAAAGCCCTCAAAGGTCAGGAAGGGCTAAGGAAGGGATGGAAGTGGAGATCAGTTAGTAGTAGGGAAGATCAAACTAAAAATAACCTAGCCCCAGACACTAAATATGGTCCTACTCTTGGGATACTTAAAATCTAGCTATATAAAACAAGACAATCAAAGAGAGGAAGAGAAAGAGAATGAATAATAAAGTAAGAACTGATGGCTACATTACTTTAAGAAGGTATACAAGTGTATGGAAATCAACAGATGAGGTTTTAAGTATCATGAAGATGTTATTAATTATAAAAGGGAAAATTAGACAATTCAGTCACAAAAAGAATATGGATAATGATTTCAAGTCCAGCTTAAAAAGTGGCCCAACAGTAATAAATAGTGACCAGTGGAGCTTTCAGTTGTATGAAAGTCTCATTATGTTACAGATGACTTAAACAGTTGACTTGCCTTGTTGAGAACTTTTCTACTTAAACATACAAAATAAGAAAATGGCTAACTTGGCAAATCATGCTTTCTATCAAAGAAAAGTATCAGATTTTATATTGTTAACACAAAGTTTGAGAGAAAAGTGACTAAAACATCTAGGAATTTTAAGAAATTAAAGAAATTATTTCACATCTTGGTACTTAAAAAAAAAGATTTCAAATTCTATTGAGATAAAAGAAGACATGATTCACTAGACAAAGAGTTTAAAAGATGTTAGGACTTAGCTGGGATGGGAGGTTCCATAACCAAAAATTCTGATTGGACTGACTAAATAAAATAACCATAATGTATGAAAGAGAAGAACTATCTCAAGAAATTTATGTTGTTATACTAGTAGTTCAATGATAAGCTCAGATTTAAATGTCTTGTAAAAAAGATAATGGCAGTGGCTCATAACTAAAGTTGAATGAAAAAATAATAATAAATGTCAATAGTAATAACATAATGAAGATTAAAGCTAAAAATGAACTGAGTTTGCAAATAATTGGGAATATTTGATAGGTTTTATAATTTGTTTTATGCTTGCTCAGTTGGGTAATATTAAGAAAAGAGAAAAAGGAGATCTATTGTACTTATCTCCAATTTTGCTTCCATTTTCTCTAATAGCAATCACAGAAGCATAAACTAAAGATCATCAATATGGAGTATAAAATCAAGTTAGGAAAGAAGATAATAAAAGAGCACCAGGCTATTTAAAATGAGTTCAAACATTTAGGTTCAGATGAGATATATTCCAGAGACCTCAAAGATGATGCAGATGTGATCAAGAAACTACTGTAAGAACATTTTGAAATATCTCAGAAGACAAAAAAGATGTTGGAGGTGGGAAAATTTTATAATTTTTGGAGGCAAAGAATATGAATTATATAAGTCTCAGATAAGTAGGTTATAGCAATCCTCTGAAAAATTAATAGGCAAATGTTTATGTAACAATTTTTAAAAAGGTATGATCCAATATGGGTTCAATAAGAATAATTTTAAAAATTTTTTGATGGAATTATTAGACTGATAGATAAGAAAAATGTGGACTTTGTTAATCCTGAACTTAATTACACATTTGTATAAACCTCTCATAATATTCTTGAGATCAAAATGGAGAAATACGCAGTAAATAATATGAGTTAAATAGATTCATAACAGTTTGAACAATCACAGTCAAAGGGTATTGATTAATGAAAAGACATTAACTTGAAGAGAGGTCTCAAGTTGTAATGTCATAAGTAATGCTACTTAAACAGATTAGAAAGACATATGCCAGTCATGCTTATCAAATTTGTGGATGACACAGACCTGACAAGGACACCAGTCCTCTGAATGGCTGAGTTTGGATTCCAGATATCATGCTGAGGAATCATTGAAGGAATTGGAGTTTTTGGGAAAAAGAATAAAGAGAAGGTTGATATGAAAGCTCAAAGCTAGATATATGGAAGATGGAAGTCAAAGTAGCTCTTGCAGGAAAGATTTAAGCATAATAAAAGAAAAACAATTTCACTTCCTCTACCACTATCACCCTACTTCAAATTACCATGGCCTCTTCCCTGAACTATTGCTGGTCTCCCCATATCTAGTAGTTCCTGATATCCTCTCTTGCATTTTCAAATCCATTCTCCAAAAAATAGCTAAAGCCATCTTTTATACACTATAACCATAATGACCTGTACTATCATTTTAAGGTACAGTTATAGTAGTATTTACATTCTTACATTCATTCTAACTGGCTTGAGCTCTCAGTTGCCCAGGAGTGCAGTGTAACATACCCCCAAGGAGGGGTGGTAAGCACTGATTAGTCTACTGCTCCCAAGGCTACTGGTTTTTAATCACCTGAAAATGCTGGTCCCCTCTTTGATGGTACCTTCCAGGCTCTCTGTTCAAACCACAGTAGTTTGATGAACCTGTTTCCCTTGGTGCCCAGCTCAGCCAAAGGTGCTTTACACTTGGGCTTCCTCTATGGTTTACGCTACCGTTACCAGCTGCTATTCTTCAGGGCCTAAACTACAATGAGGACAGCATCTATATAACTTTCCAGCATCAGACCCATAAGTTCTAGAGTGTTGATTCCCAGCCTGGGTTCCCCCTTTCTGTCCTCAAATAAATTTTTCCTAAAGGTGTTTTCATTTCAGGAGTCTTACTGCCCTTTACTGAAACTGGGTTTTGGTCAGAGCCACATAGCTCCATCCCACCACATACCATGTGTTAGTTTTTTCTCTCCCAGAAACCCTAGGTATCTTATGCATATTGATGCTCTCCTCCCCAGGAACCAGCTTTACAGGGCAGAACACAACTATATTTTCAGGGACTAGCAGCCTCTTATTAATGAAGTCAGAAAACTTTATGCTTGAAGACTAGAGCTGTATACTTGCTCTACATTTGCTTAACTAAAAAAGTCATTTAAGTAACAAAGAAAATCAGTCTTTCTAGATTTAAAAACCTGCTCCTTGCCCCCCCCCCCAAAAAAAAAAACCCACATAAATCAAATTCTGCCAAGACAGAGTTCAAATCAACAGCTGTTCTTTGTAGTTAGGATAAAAATCCATACTTCTTCCCCTGGTCTACCGAAAAATGAATATGCTATGGCTCCCTTCTTCTCCAGCCATATAATGTGCCACCCTTCATGTTGCTCGTAATAGACTAAGCCCACTTGCCTTCTTTTACTTCTTTGATGAACAAAATAAATAAAAAACCAACGTTCTCCTACCTTAGGGCCTTTGCACTGTACACTGGTTGCCTGGACACCACTGCTCTCTGAGTATGCCCTGCCTTACCCACTCCAGCTTAAATTTTCCCCTCCTCTAAATTTTACACTAAGGCCCTGAAGCTCTTTGTTCATTATACACCTGTTCTTTTTCCTTCACAGCACCATCATAAATCATTATTATACATTTATGTATGTGCTTACATTTTTAATGTCTTTGCCCACAGTAGACTGCAAGGTCTGTAAGGACAAGGCCATGTCTGTTTTGTTCATTACCGTATAGCCAGCACAGTGCCTGGAACACAGTAAGCACTCAGGAAATGTTTTATTAAATAAATGCAGAAGTAACTAGAAGTGTGCAACAATAAAATCATCAGCTTTATAGTCTTGCAAAAAAAAAAAAAATGCATTGTACCTCAGTGGTTTGGCAGAAAGGATTCCTGAGTAAGGAAGAAACATCAACTATATGACCTCTAACTTTCTAGTTCTTGAAGTAATGCTTTGTAAGATATGGGCTGCATATATATGGATTCTAAGAAGAGGTGGTCATTATAATCTGAGAAGTTAGTAAACTTTCAAGGTGGAATTATCTGGTATATAAATGAAAACAAACTTAGAGAAAATGTTTCAATTGAAATGGCACAAGACTAGAATTTCAGAGGCATGAACATGAACTTAGAGAACTATAAAAAGGAAAATGAGAACATCTTGTGTGAGGAGAACAACCTGACTTTATATGAAAGAGGCATAGAATAACAGGTTAAGCAGACATGGTAAGGTCAAGTGATAATAGGTTTGACCTGAGTTCTAATTTCCATCTCTTAGTCAGGGGATTGATGAAATTAGGGAGGCATCTGGCTATGCTGAATATATTAGGGGGAAAAGTGCTAGAGGTTAATGGCGAGTAAGGGGCTACCAACCTAACATAATAATTATGGTGATATTTTGAAGTAAAGACAGGTGATAGTTTATAAAACAATTACATAAATTGGTAACACTGCAAAGAGGCTGCAGTTCCCACACACAAAAATAAAAGAAAGTTTGGCAAGGGGTGCCATAGCTTCTGGGGCAACTCAGCATCTGCTTGAGATGCCAGCACTGTCCTCAAGGGCACCACCTTCCTGGGTCACCCCAGGCTTGGGAGAGGAGCTCTATGGAAAGGTAGAGGCTGCTGTGCAAGAGCTGGTATAGGCTAGCTAGCCAGTTGATGGTGTAGTAGGCACCAGGGAGGGGACCTGGGGAAAGGGCCATTTCTCTAACCTGTACAAAAGCATTTTAATATTTTAGGTATAAAATATTATACCTAGAGATATAATTGTACCTTCAGTAAAGAAAGCCTAGATGAGAGAAGCAGCAATAGGAAGGAAGAAAGAGGACAGGATAAAATTGAGAGAAAACTTAAAGGCAATAAAAGAATGATTTCAAGATTTGAGCCTGAAGAACCATATAGGGAAGGGGAGTTATTAATGACAAAGATAAGGCATTTTGGAAAGATAGTACATATGAGTTGTTGTATATGAGAATTCTGAGATTTTAATCTGTTGAATTTAAAATGTTACTTATAGTTATTTCTAGACATCCTAAAGGCAGCTGAAAATATAAATTTTAGGTTCAGATTTGAACTAAAATTTGCAGACTTTGGGAAAAACTAAGGAAAACTGGTATAAATGTGATAATTATAGATAAGCTCTTTTGGTAAATATAATAAATGTTGCAAAGAAGATGAAACAATGATAAGTAGATATCTAGATAGAGATTGACAGATTGATTTTAGGAAAAATAAAACAAAATTGACCAAAATAAGACATTTAGTTAAAAATTAGGATATTAAATAAAATTGCACTGAACAAAACCATTCTACAAGCCCCAGATTCATTTTAAAACATGATCCTCAATCCTGGGTACATACTAGGATCATTTGGGAAACTTTTAAAAAATATACTGATGCTTGACCAATTAAATGAGAACCACTGAATTAAAATATATTCTATATTGCACAAAGTACACTAAAACTATTTCTAATTTAGTTACCCAACTAATTTAATTTATTTTATCAGAAAAATCTGTAACCTAAGAAAAAGGTATCTAGCACACAGAAAGCACTCTGATTAAATGTATGAATGAATGAGAAATTCATGCATGTATGCATGATTGAATAAACTGATCCTATATGAAGACATATATAAAGTCAAATCTCATAAGTTGAAAAAATGAAAAAACTTGAATAATCTTCAATGAAGGGGTATACAACAATGAAGTTTTAGCAAGACAATGCAAACAGTTTAAATATTAAGAGTCAAAATTTTTAAATCACGCATATATTACTTATTTCAATTTATAATGAACTCTGTTCAGTGGTATACAATAATCATTTTAAAGAATAACTTCTTAAAATGTTTTCATGGAAATTCACATAACTTTGAGATTTCTATATTTATCTAGTTTTGCTGAAGTCTATTAATGAAAGGTTGAAGAAAAATTGACATTTCAGTTTATGTTAAGGGATGGATATACTTTGCTATTTCATTAGATCTACCTAGAAATAAGTTATGTATGTATTTCAGCAGAAGCAAAACTCAAGAAAAATTCCAAACTTAGTATTTCTTGCTCATCTAAGAATATGATTTCCATTTACTAAAGAGAGAATTATAGATATTTGAAATAAAATTCAAATATGAGTTTGGAATAAAGACTCCCTTTGGAGTTTGCTTACTAGCTAATGATATTCATAAGAACCCATCTCTGGGTTACAGTGACCATTAAGTCTCAAAGCCTGTGAGAATGTAACCTGGAAGATAGGCCAAGAAGAGCCTAGGAGAGGTACTAGAGAATAGCTTAAATCTCAAGAAGCAGCAATCATTCATTGAGGAGATTTTGCTTGATTAAGAGAGCCTCATACTCTAAACTTGATGTGAATTTCACATGACAGAAATTTAATAGCCAAAAGATTGATACAAAAGATTGGCTTTAAAAATGTCCCTTCCATTCTGGGAAATCGGGCCTACCCACCGCAACCCCCCCACCCCATCCCAGTCCCTGTCCCTCCCCCCACCCTCCCCAAAGCCACTGATAAACATATGTAAAGTTTGTTTGATTTTTTTCTTTTTTTCTGATTATCAAAGCAACAGTTTCTCATTATATAAAATGAGAAAATACAGAGAAATATAACACCCACAAACCTCCTCCTACTTTTACCATTTTAGCATGACTCATTCTAGTGTGTATTTTCTTTTCAAGGAGAGTTGAGGCCATATACATATAAATAAATACATTGAATATATTATTGTTCTCAAGCTTAGTTGAGACTATATACAATAATAAATAAATTATATATATATATACATGATATATATTATTTATCTTATAGTAGTCTAAGCAATTCCAATGTCATTAAGAAATGCCTCATCAACATAATTTTTTAATGCTAAAAAATACTTCATCTTATTGAATAACCATAATTTCTTAAGAACTGTTTCCAAAATATAATTTCCAATAATACTGTTTCAGTGAGCATATTTATGACTAAATCACTGTCTATATTTCTTCATTAAAGTTTTAAGAGACACTATCAGTTAAATGTTATACACATTATAAGGGTCTTGATATATACTATAAAGCATTATAAAGATGACTTTGTTATCCTGAGATTTTTTTAAAAACTGAAAAATGCCAAGTTACTACAAGTTACTGCAAGACTAAACCACCGTCTTTACATTTTAAGACCAAGAGTCAATACATTGAATATTGCTGATGGCATGCTTTATAATAAGATCCTTTCACATATAATTACATGGTGTATTGTTCTAATTAATAGAACTGGGAAATTGTTTTAGATGTTCAAGTTAACTATGGTTGTTATAAAAATGATGTAGCAATTGGAAATAATCAAATAACCAGATTACAATGTAAATTGATACACAATATTTTAAAACATTTTATCAGTGAATATTCATTTCTAGAGAATTTAAAGTAAAATTCCATCTCTGCTATAATTACCAAATAGATAAAATAAAAATAAAACTATGAATGTTTAAGCAAATAGTTATACAGCACAATCTGTATAAAATATTACCAAATATTTCTCTCTGGATTTTTTTTTTTTTTTTACTTTGTGTACTTTGTGCCTACAGATAATGTTTTAAATATCAAGGTTTATTCCTGATTTCACATGTTTAAAGTACCCAAAAACCTCCACAATTAGTGCAGATGAGTTATATCAGTTGACATTTTTAACAAATCAATTTTATTGATGGATATAAATAAAGCATAAACCCATCCAAAATGTACAATCAATGGTATTTGGTGTCATCATATAGTTGTACATTCATAACTTTAATCATTATTAGGATATTTTGATTATTACAATAACACTAAAAAACAAAACACAAACAAAAAACTTATCACCATTCAATCTCTCTATGCTTCCCCTACCATACACAGCAGCTATTCTCCTCTATCTCTCTAGTTTATTTGTATTTATATTTTGTAAAAAGTCTTATATATGCAAGATTACCCATACTCGTATTTCACATGAAGTTTCACTACGCTGTACAGTCCCACGTTACATTCTTTATCTTTCTCTCCAGCAGTATACGTGTCCTTAGACTTTCCCTTTCAACCATTATCATACGCATATAATAGCTGTTAGGTACAAACACTATGATGTGCTCTCACCATTTCTATTCATTTCCAAAGATTTACAAACAACCTTTTTACAAATTCTGCACAGAATTGAACCTCAGCTTTCCATTCTCTACCCTCATTTTATTTTCTGGTGACCTATATTCTAATTATTAACTCCATGAGTTTACACAATATATTTAGTTCATAATACCACAATCATACAGTATTTGTCCTTTTGTGTCTGACTTGCTTCATTTAAAATAATGCCCTCCAGGTTCATCACGTTGTCATATGCTTCACGACTTCATTTCTTTTTACAACTGCATAATATCCATCATGTGTATACACCACAATTTGTTTATCCATTCATTGGTTGAGGGGCACCTGAGTTGTTTCCATCTTTTGGCAATTGTGAATAATGCCACTATGAACATGGGTGTGCAGATGTCTGTTGGTATCACTGCTCTCAGTTCTTCTGGGTATATAACTAGTAATGGTATTGCCAGGTCACATGGCAAAACTATAACTTCCTTAGAAACTGCCAAACAGTCCACCAGAATGGCTGTACCATTTTACATTCCCACCAACAGTG
The DNA here is from genome assembly GCA_026826555.1 of Tolypeutes matacus. Lineage (NCBI taxonomy): Eukaryota > Metazoa > Chordata > Mammalia > Cingulata > Chlamyphoridae > Tolypeutes > Tolypeutes matacus. The sequence goes on along the minus strand of JAKSZT010053929.1, from coordinate 24,000,040 downwards.
AATAAGCATTCCTATCTCTCCACATCCTCTCCAACACTTGTAGTTTTCCAACTTTTTAATAGTGGCCATTCTGATAGGTGTAAAATGATATCTCATTGTAGTTTTGATTTGCATTTCCCTAACTGCTAATGATGTTAAACATATTTTGTGTTTTTTCACCATTTCTATTTCTTCTTTGGACAATTGTCTTTTCAAAAGTCTTTTGCCCATTTTTAATTGAGTAATTTTTCTTTTTATTGGTGAGTTGTATTTCTTTATTTCATGAATATTAAACCCTTATCAGATATGTGATTCCAAAATAATTTTTCTCATTGAATAAGCTGCTTTTTCACCCTTTTGACAAAATCCTTTGAGGTGCCAAAGTGTTTAATTTTGAAGTCTCCAACTATTATATTATAGAGATGTCTATTTCTCCCTTCAGTTTTGCCAATGAGTGCCTAATGTATCTTGGAGCACCCAGGTAAGGTGCATAAATATTTATTATAATTATTTCTTCCTGGTGAATTGCCCCTTTTATTAATATATAATGACCTTCTTCATCTCTTATAACAATTTTCCATTTAAAAATCTATTTTGTCTGATATTAGTATTGCTACTTCAGCTCTTTTTTGGTTACTATTTACATAGAATATCTTTTACCAACCTTTCACTTTCAGCCTGGTTGTGTCTTTACATCTGAGGTGAGTCTCCTGTAGACAGTATATAGATGGCTCATATTTTTTTTATGCATTCTATTATTCTATGTCTTTTGGTTGTGGAGTCCAAGCTATTAACATTCAAGGTTATTATTCTAAAGGTTTTACTTACTTTGTCCATTTTATCCTTTGACTTTCCATTGTCCTATCTTACGAGAGTTTGTCTTTTTACTCTCTTAGCTACCTTTACTAATAATCTTCATTTCTACAGTCTTCTCCAAGTTTTTCATCCTTGTTTTTTCCCTTTTAAGGCTGTAGCCCTCCCTTTAGTATTTCTTGTAAATCTGATCTTTTGGTAACATACTCTCAGTTTTTGTTTGTCTGTGAAAACTTTAAACTCACTCTCATTTTCAAAGGACAGTTTTGCTGGATACAGAATTCATGGCTGGTAGGTTTTCTATTTCAGTACCTCGAATATATCATATCACTTTCTTCTCACTCCATGGTTTCTGATGAGAGGTTGGCACTTAATATTATTGAGGTTCCTTTGTATGTGATGCTTTGCTTTTCTCTTGCTGCTTTCAGAATCTTCTCTTTATATCTGATATTTGTCACTATAAATAGTACGTGTCTTGGAGTAAATCTAGTAAGATTAATTCTGTTTAGGGGGTGTTGTCCTTCTTGGATATTGATATTTACGTCTTTCAGAAGGTTTGGGAAGTTTTCAGTCATTATTTCCTCAAATATTCCTTCTGTTCCATTTCCATTCTTTTCTCCTTCTGGGACACCAATAATGCTTATGTGTGTGCGTTTCATGCTGTCATTCAATTCCCTGAATGACAGTATGCATTTTTTCCATTCATTTCTCTTTCAGTTCTCTTGTCTTTTCCTGTTAGATATTCTGTCCTCAAAATCATTAATCCTGTCTTTGAGCAATTAAAATCTGCTGCTATGTGTTTGTAATGTATTTCTACTCTCATCCATGTGTCTTTCATTCTCATAAACTCTGTTACTTTTCTTTGCAGGCTTTCAATTTGCTCATTATGCTCACCCAGTGTCTTCTTAATATCCTTTATCTCTTTAGTCATATTTTCATTCAGTTATTTGAATTGATTTAGAAGATCTGTATGATTATTATTGATGAATTGTCTTAAATCCTGTACGTCATCAGTATATTTGGTTTGTTCCCTTGGCTGGGCCATCTCTTCTTATTTCCTACTATGGCTTGTAATTTTTTGCTGATGTCAATGAGCAATCTGATGGTCAATTTCTCTCTGTTGCTGTTGTTGTTTTATTTTTTCCCCCACAGCTTTTCTTTGATTTTTGGTGCAGCTTATTCTAAGTCTTTAACATTTCCCAACTTAAGTTATAAACATTGGAATGTGGGGCGCAGATTTTCTTCAAGGAATTGGGGCTAAAGGGAGACCTAAAAGCAGTTTTTCTCCTTGCAATTTCCTGGCTGGCCAGCAGATGGCCCTCTTCAGCGAACCTTTCCAGGGAGCCTTTTCAACCTCTGCTTTCCCATGTTTCTGGTCTGGGCAGAGCTGAGATTCAAAGCAGGCTCTGATGGCCAAATTCACTGAAGAGAAACCACTCTTTGCCCTCTGATGCCCCTACGTCTTTCTTTGTAATAGTTGACAGGGAGGAAGACATTGTTCCCCTATCAGTTGGCTGCAGTGATTCAGGAGTTTTATCCAGGGTTAATGTCTTGAGGGTGGGGGGTGGGGCCCTTCCCAACAGCCCCAGGGGTCTGGTAACTCATGTTTGTTGTTTAGGGTCCTTCGTCTCTCTGGCCCTTGTCCTCCTGTGGGTTGCACAGCACTGTCCTGGTCTGCTGACCCCCAAAGCAGGTTCCTCAGACAACTTTTGGCCCTTTCTCCATTGTTTTTGTGAGAGAGTTGAGCCCTGCCTGTCTACTCTAACACCATCTTCCACATCAGATGACATTTAAGATCAATCATACACATGAGATACCCAACTTAATTAACAAACTATTTAAACACTGACTTCTTCATCTCTGAGGGGGAATAGAGATTCCTAAAGTAGGGGTTATTAAGAGTATTACAGAACCTGGTACATAGCACACAGGTGTTCAATAAATATTATTTTTGTTCCCTTTACTCCCCTCCCTGATCCTTCTTTTTATCAGTATATTGTTGTTGACAAATTATTTGTTTGAAACATTTTTGCATTTTATTAATGGTTGAAAGCAATCTGCCAAAGTACAGGATCACATCAAAGGACCCCATGAAATTCAATAATGAAAAACAAAGACAGTATAAATTACAGAGTATGTTTTGTAAGGGAGATTAAAATAGTATGTCTTAATTATCCTCAGAAAGCCCTAGAAGTTAGGCCATCTATATTATTCTATATACGTGGTTCAAGACCTTCACTGTGCATGAGAATTACCTGGGGAAATTTAAAAATAATTATAGATACCTGAGCCCCACTCCCAAAGATTTTGATTGAAATGGTCTGTATTAATTTGGTCAGTATTTTTAAAACATCCCCAGATGATTCTAATGTGCAGCCACAGTTGAGAACCACTGATCTATATATTACTTAAGAAGAAATAAGTTACAGAGGAATAGAGCCTTGCAAAAATTTACAAAAGAAACCAATGAAGAAGCTGAGACCAGAATCCAAGTCACCTCTTTTAGGATTATAAGAAAACCTCACTCTTAGAGTTAAAAAAAAAAAATTGAGTAATATTATTTAGTCTGGAAATATTTATTATTCAGGCAGGCATTACATTTAATTTGTTAATTTGTATTTAGCCTAGCAGAAAATGCTGATAGTTAACAAATGCTCACTGCCACAAATGGTCCTTCCATCACACTCCCATAATTGCACAACTATTTCCTTTGCTTCTTACCCTAAAGAAAACAAAAAACCTCAAAGCCTAATAAAAAATATTAGCATTTCCATTTTTGCCATATAAGAGATATGTCTTCCTAACTAATCTATTCTATAGAAAAATGAACAGACATCACCGCCTTAGGTGATGGGCAGTTCCAAAGCAAAAGCACTCTAGCACTGTCCTGGTTAAAACCAGTTTGTCTGGGGATAGGCTTAGCTGCTCCAGTTCCAGCTTTCCCAGCCTTCCAAAGTGCTGACGTGAACTCAGTCGTATCTATGGTGGAGCTGGATCCAACTAACAAAATCCAACACACGTAGGCACTTGTTTCTCCATTATCTAGTGCCTTCAAAGAGCAGAGAATCAGGGAGTCCGTCATCTGTTCCAGTCTTGCACCCTTGCTGTTTTTTATTCTCAATCCTTAAGAACCGTCCAAGGTTTTCAGACAGCTGTACATCATTGATCAGCAGTCAGATTGACCAAATTAAAATAAAATATAAACCCAAATAAACATAAGCTAGTTGAATTACAGAAGTTTAGAGAAAAAAAGCATCAAGTATACCAACAGAGCTTGCTAGTCTACTGATGAAGATCAAAAGACTTATTCGGTTGTAGACCTTACATGAGAAAAGCCATCTACCTGCCTGCCTGACTTCTTTTCTTCCTTCCTTCCTCTTATTTGCAAAGATAAAAAGAAATTAGATAAGTGAAGAAATTGGAGGAGAAAAAGGAATATCTTAAATATTACTTTACCAGGTACAAATATTTATATGCATGCTTCTAGAGAGTCAAGTAACTGATATATCTACTTGGAGACTAGGGATGTCCACTCAAACAATACATCTCATCTACTCTCTAGGAAAGGGATTCACCTTCTGAGCAGTATCAACTATAACTTGGAAATGTTATCCTTAAAATTTGGCATTTATCAATAATTTATAGTAACAGACTCTGATACCACAATCACCATTTGTGATGAAACTGCATCTTATTTTCCTGTACCAATTTACCACTGAAGATCTGTAAATATTTGAGCTTTCCTCCTCTAACTAGTTTTTTATTTTAGAGCATGATACACATAAAAATATTAAAATCTACAGAGACTAAAATGTGACAATCTATTTCCTTCTATCACTACAAAAGGAAGTTCTAAATATCTAGGATATAAATTAGATACTACCATCTCCAATTCTGACATATTATATTTACACCTTCTAATAATTCCCTTTTCACCTCTGCTAAACATACATGCCAAAGTTTACAAAGTGTACAATTCTGTACAACGTATTTTGTACAGTTTACATTTTGGCTCCAATCGTTTAGTAGCTTAATAACTGTTTGAACTTTGGTATTCCATTCAAAAACAGGGAGATGATAATGGTAACTACCCTAAAAACTATAATGAGAAAATGCAGAAAATGAATGCAGAGAAGTTACCGAGAATTTGGTGCATATTAAGCACATGGAAGTGGATATGATTACTATTATATAACCATTATACTGATGCTATAATCTGTATTTATTGGAAAACTGTCAATAGGAAACATGAAACATTAAAGTTAGTAGGTATGTTAAATCCCCTTTTGGTAAAATCTAAATACATTTGTTATTAAATCTGGAAAGATATATTAGTAAATACTAATGGTAGCTATCTCTAAGAGGTCAGAATATAGATGCATTTTACTTTCTTTTCAATATTTTTACCAATGACTAATTTTTTTGTTTTTAAAAAAAAATTCAAAATAAAAATGTCTGCAAAAGTGCTTATACTGTGTTATAGAAATTTTACCTCCTGAAAAAGTTAAATGATCATTTGGAATATTTGAGATGAATTTGTAAAATGTTCACTAGGACTTGTTACTACGAATTATGTAATCACTTTACAAATTTAACCTACTGCTAATTATGTAATACAACCTATGTAAAATAACTTAAAAATATCTCCTACTTAAAATAAACTAAGAATACATAATAACAGAATTTATGTAGGTAAGTAAATTACAGCAATAAATTTTAAAGAAGATTATTGTTTCTTTTAATTAAAATAGGAAAGATTTTACCTACAAACACAAAAACAATGTTCTTTCCCAGTACATGTTATCACCTCCTCTTTGAAAAGAAAAGAAAGAGAAAAAAATAATATGTGACATACAGGGGGTAAAATTATATTATGAAGAAAGAAAAGCCTGTTTTAATGTTTGCTATTTAACTAAGTGACCATCAACTTGTTTTTTTAACCTCTTTGACACGGAGTTCCACATCTTTAAATTGAGGGTAACAGGGAACCAACCTCATTGAGCTTTAATAGGATTAAGTGAAATAAAGCAAATTTGTTTTACCTGGAACATTGTAAACACTTACTAGATGTTACTTATTATTAGGTACTTGAGTAGAAGCTCTGCTGCTTTAGATTCAGTAAAGTGTTGGCTTTCATTTTCACTTTTGTTTCCTTTATAAAAATGATATGGCTACCTATACAAATAGGTTAGTAATATAACTTCATTTTGGATAAGTTTAAATTTAAATGTATAGCATTTAAGCTAATTGATACTGAGCATATAGATGACTCCTAAGTCTTCTTAAAGCAGTGCTTCTCAAACTATCTATGGAGAGGGACATTTTTTTAAATTTCCAATTTTTTCACAGACAAAAATACCTTTGTGTTATGCCATAAAAATAAAATTTGAAAAAGACAAAATACAAGCCTCAAATTTATATTACTCAGTCAAATTTCTATAAAACTTTTAAATACTTACTCAATTTCTATATTTATATCGAGGTAGATTGGTTAACAAACAAATATGTATCAGAAAATAGAACCACTGTTCTAAGAATACATGATTTTAGGAATGATGGATACAGACTATTTTGTAATAAATCAAACTAAAATTAAAAACTAGAAATCTTTTTCCTATTGATGATGTTTCAACTAAACAGATCTCAATTCAAATTGGATGTCAATGAAAAATTAGTAAAATAGCCAATATACAACGTTGGCCCCCTTCATAAAAATCACATACATGGTCTTTAATCAAACAACTGGATTTTAACTTAGTACTAATTTAATATGGAGCAGTATAGAATTACTTCCAAGTCGCTAAATAAACTGAAAAATAATAAGAGTAACCTTCTAGGCTTACATTTAAACTATTAAATTAAATTCTTCACCCTAATGTAGTTACAGTATATTCTGACACACTTGGCAACTTTAAAAGAGCATGTTGCTACTTCAGGTAATGTTAAAAAAAAAAAAAAAAAAAAAAAAAGGTGCTAGGTATCTGTATAGATTTAAAGAGCAGTCCAAATAGTTTAAAACCAAGAAAGACAAACCAAATTTCTTACTTATTCATACCAAACAACAATCCTAGCTTAAAATAGGCAGAATAATAATAATGACAATATTTTAAAATCTCTTAAAATGTTTGGTTTTTCTTATAAAATATAAATTGCTCATTATATATGTTCTTTTCTCCTGTTTCATTGTTTCAACGCAACGTCTTATCAGTTTGGCATTAATGCAAACAATATGGACCCTACCTACACAGTTGAACCCTATTAGGGTAGACTGTAAACCTAGAGACATATCCCTTTAAAAATAAAACAAAACCTATATTCCCTATCCCTAAGAAGAGAAAACTAATACAATGAAACAAAGTGAGATGGAGAGAAAACATTCCAGTGTCTATAATAATAAAGTTTGGTTTATCAGTTAGTAAATCATGTCATATCTTTCAAGTCTGCATTTAAAAAAAAAAAAAAATCTCGGGAAGCGGCTGTGGCTCAATCAGTAGGGCTCCCGTTTACCATATGGGAGGCCCCGGGTTCGGTTCCCGGGGCCTCCTGGTGAAGGCAAGCCCGCCCACATGGCGTGGTTAGCTGACCCAGCGAGCACAAGCAGCAAGGGGGGGATAAATGAATAAATAAATAAAATCTTTAAAAAAAAAAAAAATCTCTTTCAGAAACCATGAAAATGCTTTCATTGGTTGTTTAAAACACTATATAGTTATTGGGGCTAGAGAGGAAGATAAGAGCAGTACTCATTATTTCTCCATTCTGGAAGAATTTTTCTTCTTTCTGATGTCAAAATAAAAATATCTTTATTTAAGTTAGTCCAGAAAAGGCACCAGAGCCGAAATGGAATAGATATCTTCACTCTAATCTGATTTAAGAATGCCCTGAAAAAAACGACTGCACTTCCCACTGAGTTTTTTGTAGCAATTCACATTACCTACTCTTAGGATGTTTCTGAAATTATATAAACAAATTAGTTTAAAATTGACAAAATCCTTCCCAAGGCCCAAATTAAATTTATACTTCATTTTTTTCCATCTTTGATTTTATTTTAATTTAAAATTTTTTTTTTATTTTTAAAGAAGCTTTAGATTACATAAATGTTACATCAAAAATATAGGGGATTCCCATATACCCTACCTCCTCCCCCTTCCACACTTTCCCACATTAACATCTTTCATTAGTGTGGCACATTTGTTACAACTGATGAATACATATTGAAGTATTGCTACTAACCATGGACTATAGTTTACATTATAGTTTATACTTTGCCCCACACAATTTTATGGGTTTTAACAAAAATGTTTAAGGGCCTATATCTGTTATTGCAATGACTTCATTTAAAAAGCAATGATTAAAAATGTATAACCTCCACCAAGGAAAATAACTTTAAGATCCCAACTTATAAGGCCATAATAAGCTGTCAAAATGAATGATCCAGCTCCCATCAGAGTACTTTTAATCAGTCTCTGTATTTGATCATACATGGAATACAGTACATATTGTTCCATGTTTAGTCCAAGATGCTAATGATAGTAGCTGTGGCAATGAAATTAGTAGTTCAAGTGATAGTACATTTACACCTAAAGTGCAAAGGAGCATTTTTCATACCACTCTATTCTCAATTAAACTCTGTCTAAAAGATTGGGGAAAAAATGTCATTCCTTTCTTAACAAATAAACCTACCATTTCAGATAATTGATCCATTACTATTACTAGTATTCAAAACTGGCACTTAGAACAGTGTCACTATGCAAGCAAACAATGAAGCGATTTCTAGGCTGTAGACCTGAATCTGCTTCACAGATTTTTTTTTTTATCAGTTTTTCAATTGCAATATGCTATAGTAGTTGGAATTTATGATTGGATCTTTCAGATGGGACAGATGTGTAACCCCAGAAATAACTGACTACTTTCTGTACCCAGGAATGCTAATGCATGGTACTGTTGGTATTTGTCAAGGTATCTGTCCAACTTTTAACCAGCTAGAGCAAAGGTAATAAGCTCTTTTGAAACAAAAAGAAAAAGTGAAAAAAGACAATTTTCAGATTGAATTTTCAATACTAAGTCAAAATGCATAGAGCAGTACAGTTCTTGACCGTTACATGCAATACAAAAAAAAATAAACCAAAGGAGTTACCAATTCACCAAGATAAGTTTGGTGTTGTGTTTCTATCGCTTCTTTGTTTGTTTCCGATACACAAATACTATTAAATTTTAAAAAGGGATAAGATAGCAATTTCATAATATTTCAATAACCCCTCATCAGAAACTAACACAAAGCATGCAAAAGAATTCACAGCATACAGCAAAGTATAAGACTAAATAAAATATTTAAAGGAAGGGGGTCTTAGTAATATTGAATCTACAGAAAAATATGCTGTACATTTAATTAATAATCAAATATTCTCTCCTCTTTTTCTGGCCAATTTCCAACTGCAACAGGGGAAGGGGAAGGGGAAGGGGAAGGGGAAGGGGAAGGGAAGGGAAGGAAAAGAAAGGGAAGGAAAAGAAAGGAAGAAAGAAAAAAGGAGTGCTTCCTCAGCATTTCCTGCTGAGGTACAACAGGATCCTAAGCAAAAGAACGGCATGCTTGAAGGCATCTAAAGGGAAGCAAGTGGGACAAATGGGCCAGCTAAGAACAGTTTCTTTTTTTTTTTTCACTCCATGATGTTATGGGGTAGGCAGTAATGGAAAAACAAGAGAAGTAATATGACATAGAGCAAGAAAACAACTGGAGACTCAAGTCCATATAGTGGTCATGGTAATTGTAATATATATAATACCAATAAGTAACTTAGCTCCTATAATGTTCCAGATATCATATAAGGAGCTCAAATATATAACTAATTTTATTGCAGCAGTCCTAGAAAATAAAAGTATTATCACATCTTTAAATAGGTGTGTCAGTTGAGGCTCAGTAATATTAATTTATTCACACCAGGCCACTTAGTAGCTAGTTATTCTTTTGGGTGAACAATAACAGATTGTAATAAATGATGAGAAACAGACAAGACAAACAGACATGTACACATGCATATCACAGCTAATGCCAAAGCTTGAGTTTGAACCTAGGGCTGACTTTCTCCAAAGTGTGGACTAACAGCATAATCATAAAAATAATCATAAAAGGCTAATCCAAAAATATTTTATTAGTGCTTACAAAAGATAATCTTCTGATTTATCAAATCAACATACTGAAAAGGAAAGGCTTAACATAAGTTTAGGGGGTACTTCATGTATGTACCTTGGATGAATGAGTGAAGGAATGAGTACAAGGTGATAAGCTATATATGAATAGGCTTTTTTTTTTTTTAAGGGAAAGAATGGGAAGTCTCTTTAACCTTTTTTATTATCACCATTCCTTAAAAGAAAATGTCTTTTTACCATAACACTGAACATTTGATCTTCAGTAAATGTTTGTTTTTTAAACTGGATAATTAGGGAAAATAAGAATGTAAAAACAATATTTGAAGGTGGTTTAAATGAAGGATAAACTATTTTTAAGATGTGTATAAATTTGCTAAGGATGTTAATTGTTAGAACAATTATCATAGAACTACACAAAGTTCAGAGTCTCATTGTGAAGTCTTCTAGTAATTAAAAATACAGCAATCAGATTTTTAAGGAAAATGTTAAAACTTATTTTGAATCTGCTGAAAAGAAGAGTATATATCAAAATGTACTAGATAAAAGCAACATTAATTATGGTATATATAAATGGTACAATCAGAAGACTTAGTACACAGAAATATATATTTTTCTGGATTAAAATTGTGTTTTGTTTCCCTTTTTTTTTTTTTTTTTTTTTAATGCTCACAAACCACAGATTTTATTCTCTATATAGATAAAGTGGAAAGGGAAAAAAAACAACAGTTAACTAGTCTATGCCTAGAGATATTGTAAACTCTCAGAAAAATCAGTATTAGTACAGTTAAAAGAGAAGCAGTTAACATGTCTTCTTAGGCTACGCAAAAATGTTTTACAAATTTTGTTTTGCTGTGGTTTTAAAGTTTAGTGTAATCTTTCTACCACTGCTGCCAACAGATAAAAAACAAAGAGTTAAAACTGAAATGCAACAGTAACCACAGGGCAGAGACAGGACTCTCTCAGCCCATTCCTTAACAAAACTTGTTGCTAGTCCTGTCTGCACCATCCTAACTCTCCTAGGTTTCCCTGGCCTTGAGCCAAGAGTATCGTTTTACTCTGAGTGGAGAAAAAGAGTTTCATTCTTCCAATCTTGTACTACTTTCACCCCAACGTTGTAATCTTGTTTTTCCTCATTTTTTGACTATTCAAATAAAATCCTTCCCCCAAAAAACTCATGAAGGATAGCGAAAAGGAGAGAATGGGAAGGGCCATTCTCTTTATAGATAGTACACATAGTACTGGGTCACTATTTAAAACACCGATAAGAACATGCTTGGAAGCAGGGACTCTACTTGTACTCAATGAGTTCAGGTAATGTATCCATTGTTCCACATTGCTAAGGTCTGGTGACAGAAACCCCAACTAGAACAAGCTTGTCCTGCATTTTCCTTTGCATTTAGATGCCAACTTTGATAAGGTCACGCCTTAAAAGAGCCACATAGCATGCAATACACAGATAGCAATAAAGCTGCCAGCCATTCCTACACTCAGATCAGGCCATGAAAAAGAAGAAATCAGAACTCATTCACATATACAAATAGATTTGTTCAGCCAAACCATTTGTAACTACAGCTACCTAGTTCATTCTTCACACCAGGGACCTTAGTGGAGCATAGATCCAGTGGATACATCAGATATAGTTGAGAGAATTCCCTCCTGATTCTATTCCAGAGTTTTCTCAAAGTCACCCTCATTGGTCTCCTTTGAAGAGTATCCAAAAGAATTCCCTATTGTTTTAACTGCTTGTTTTCAATTCCAATGACTCCCTGAAATGTACAATTCCTGACCCTTTATTTCCCTGAACCTCCCAAAGGTTTGACTCCTCTCCTACTGCAAAGCTGCTCCCATGAGCTACCCATAGAAACCAATTCCCTTGACTACCTTCCCTCCCAATCATTCCCCAAAGATCCACTCCACTTCTCCCTCACTGTTTTCCTTTCCAACTGCTCCCAAAAGAACCTGACATCACAGTGAAAATACACTAGAGGTTTGGGGGAAAAATACCACCAGAGCAAAGGAAAAAAATGTATGTGTCTATATATAAATTTGACAAAGGAATGATATTTTCATTCCTTTGGTTTTCTCTTACCTAAACATTTCACTTATACACAGCATAACAGGGGTTCTTAACCAGGGGTCCACGGACCTCCAGGGATTTGTGGAAAGATTTCAGGGGGTCCGTGAGCTTGAACTGAAAATTCAAAAAATAGTATTCTTGTGGGGATGTGTTTGTGTGTGTGTGATATAGTGATTAAATAATACACAGTATAGTATGGACTTAGTATGATTTTTCTTTTGATGTAGCATGTTCTGAATGCAGTGGATAAATGCCTGCAAAAAGGTTGGGTAAGGATGGCGGAGATGGTTTTATGATGCCATGGGAAATTCAAATTTCTAAATGTTTGCCAAAAATGACCGTTTGAACAGATGTTGAACCATGTTAGGTTATCATGTATTGAAATTATGGAAAGCTGTAAAACGTAATTTTGAATAATTAAAGACACGCCAATGTTGAGTGTCATAAAACTATCTGCCGCTACATTCTGAGAAGGGGTCCATGTTTTTCACCTGACTGGCAAAGGGGTCCGTGGAACAGAAAAGGTGAGAACCCCTGCAGTATAGCATATCACCTCTGATACACTCAAATGTTCCCAAATAGCTTGATGAAATGATTTTATCCAGAATATTTAAAGAAGCGCAGTATATGTATTCCCCCCCAACACAAATAACAAAATTTATAAAGAGCTTACCAATTTATAAAATTGTGGCAAAATTAGAAGACTGAAGTAAAAAGATCCTTTTTTTCTTCCAGAATTTTGGTTTAAAAAAAAAAAAAAAACCTTCTTCAGCCAAAACTATTGATGGGTTGACATCTTGCTCAAACCTCTGTTGTAAGAATGCTTTGCTTTAGCTCACTGCTTAACCAAACTCTATCAGAAAATTCTGTTATTTTATTGTAATGTTTGCACTAAGGTTTGATTGTTTTGAAACAATTTTTTTACACCATTTCATTTTTACCTACTTTAGATAATAAAAACATCCTTTGGGAAAAACAAGAATGTCCAATCTATTCAAGAACATTTTTTTCAAACTATATATTTTTTATAACCAGAAATATTACAACAATGATTAAATGATTCCACTTTATGGTTTGAGATATAAATTCCCCTTAAACAGACTTTAAATTATTAAACTTCATAATTGGCTAGTTCTTTAAAAATAATAATAATAAATAAAAATAATTAGCATTTAAATATTTTAACATTAATTCTATTTTTTATTTCGCTTTTGTTTTTCACATAAATAAGGTATGAAAAGAGGGGGATCAAACTACTTTCCACTTTAAGAGATTGTTGTTTTTTGAAAAATGAGTATATGATCTAAATTCTTTTAAGAGAAAATACTTGTTTTCAGACTCTTTTTCATTTCTGATACCAAATATCAGAAAGCCCTTTGCCACTTGAAAAATATAAAATTGAAATATCTCAAGTCTCATTTTCATATCTCTGGGGTTTCATATATAGTACTGTGATAAACATATTAAATAATACACATATTTAAGATGTGGTTAATATTTAAAACCAGGACAAAGGCATTAAAAAGCATCTCTCCAATTTTAAAATGTTAGTGCTAGAAGAAACAAAAATAAAAATTTAATGTAGTTTTCATTCAAAGGATCAGTATAATTTCAGCCATCAAGGAATAAGTGGCAAAGAACAGGCATGCCATGTTGTTGATTAATTATATTGGGGGGGGGGGGGAATCATGGATTTAGAAATGTGAAGAGAATGACCCCATTTGTCAATATGTCCATTTGTCTATTATGATCGAATTAGCCATAATTTGGATTCACAAACACTTAGGGTTCTCTCAGACCAAAAAGTATTCTCTCAGAACAAAAAGCATAGACACACATTGAAAGAGGGCCATCACAAAGCACATGAACTGTTAGCAACAGACAGTCAAAAATGGTGTTCAGAAGATACTTTCTAATCCTTTACTCTAGAAAACTTTAAAGCTTAGTGAGGCAGAAAAAATGAGAAGCTATTTCCTACTAGGCCAAATTTTATTACATTTATTTCAAGAAAGAGATAATAATTATAATGTCATGGCTTCAAGTTTGTAATTTTTGAAAGGGGGCATCTTTAAACTCTATTCAATTGTATGCCTCATTTTAAGTATGTATATACATACATGCATTCTTCCAGTTTTCATTAGAATCTCAAAATTCTAATTCTGTAATTATAGAATTGTCCCTAAATGTTTTTCTTACTATAGAAAGGAGCAGATTTGTAATGAAAACTTGACTAGGACTTAATAGGAAAGTTATATGAATAGTGGTTCACTTCTGTCATTGTTAGGAATGTGTTTCTTTTTTCATGTGTCCAAGTTTTCAGTGATAATTTAGATCATTTGCCCTGATACACGTATCTTTCTCAAGAATACTTAGGAGAGCAAAAAAACAATTACACAAGCACACATCACCCATACATATTTCTAAAGTCCTTGGAGAGATTATCAGAAAAATCCTAGACATTTTAGAGATTTGTCAAGAATATTGACAGACATTGCTGAATTGGAAATCAAAAGAATTGAAATTTATCCATTTGCTAATAGGTTTGGACAATTTACTAACTTTTCTGGTTCTCAGTTATCATATTTCTAAACTGAAGGGGGTTGAGATACATCTCAAAAATGATGATTCTATGAAACATAAAGAATCAAGGGGCATGATACTAAACTCAGCAAAAAGCAAAAAACAACAGTGACACCAAAGTGAATTGTCAGGAGGATGTACTGAATATAATTTGGGGGAAAATAAACAAAATTACTATATAAAAACCCACAAGACATTATTCTTTTCAGTATTTAGTGGAATTTCCCCAAAGAATTCAAATGGGTGTTATGCCTGATGTCAACTCAGATAAAACCAACTACTAAGAAACGAAATAATGAGGAATATATGAGATATAGAATTATTTGATCAAAAGTAGGTGATTTCTTTTAATTGAACAGATTTTCCTTTAAATTTCTCCTGGATTTATATAATAATGCAAAATAACTTTGTTTACATTAGCTTAATGTACTACTTTTGCCATCCTCAATGCCCTGTGAGCTATACTTGGTCCTCATAAGCAGATTTGCATGAGTGAAAAGACGTAGGGATTACATTCTAAAAAATCCTTAGCGTGGCCCACAATTTCAGAGCTGAACCACTTGCTGAGCTACTGAACTGATGTGACCTGAGATCTGATCCTACTGCAGAAGCCATCGGGCTATAGTGGTAGTGTTATTTTACAAAAATAAACCCCTCCTCAATACAAAACATGCCAAGAGTGATCCAGGTGCCAACTTCTACTCTCCTGGAACAATATTCCACTAACAATGTTACTATAGCTTTGAGATAGTTTTCTTTAAAAGGAGGTACGTATATTTAGATTCTACTAATCCTGAAACCCAATCTCATAAAGAATATTATTTAAAAACACACTGCTTTTTTCCTGATATAAAAGCAATACATATTCATTATAGAAAATGGGGAAAATCTAGAAAGGAATATACACAAAAACAAAAATCACAAAGAATTTGAACACTTAAAGATGACCACTATTAATATTTGGCATATATTTTCCCCATCTTTTCTCTATGAAATACACATATATTTATATTTGGTGTGGCTTTATTTATAAATTTGAGATCATACTATATAGACTAGGGCAAACTTTTAAATTTATATATATTGAAAATTTCTTATGCCATAATTATTTTTATAGCAAATAGTAATTTTATTCTATCCAGTGGATATGCAAGTTTTTTAAACACTTCAGTGTTTTTTTTTTTAATATTTCAATAAATAAATCTAACAGTTAATTCTGTGTATTAAATACTCAATTTGGTGTGATTATTTTAAAAGTGATTAACAGTTGATCCTATCAAATGCTCAGTAACTGAAAAATGCAAGTAGACACAAACTTAATAGTGAAAATTTTATAATCATCCCCCTTCATTTCATTCAAATAAATCAAATTATAGATATTGACAAACTGTGCATATTGCCTTGCTAACCTTCGTCTTGGAATTTTAGGACAGCATGTCATAATTAACATAACCACAGGAATAATCAATGCCTGTATTCAGTATCTATTGTGTCCAACACACTATGCTAGGTGGTTTACAGTCACTCCAATTTTGTCCACACACAACCCCATGTGGTAAGTATTAGTATCCCTCCTTTTTTTTTTTTTTTTTTTTTTTTTAAAAAAAATTTATTTTTTTTTTTTTTTTTTTTTTAAAGATTTTATTTTATTTATTCATTTATCACCCCCCTGCTGCCTGCGCTCACTGGGTCAGCCAACCACGCCGTGCGGGCGGGCCTGCCCTCACCAGGAGGCCCCGGGAACCGAACCCGGGGCCTCCCAGTTAAATAACTCACAGTTAGTAAATGAATCCAATGAATCCTACCAAAACTTAAGATGTAGCTCTTGAACCTCATATTTGAACACAAATTCAAAGTTTTCATTTTAAAATTATATCTATGCCTCATTTCATTGAAGATTTTCTATTAACTGTACTTTAAAAATAAACACCTAACACCACCACTTTTGCCATCATGTTACAGCATGGCAACTTACCAATGCTATAATGCAAGGAGATAATAACGAGTGAGGTAAAATATATACAAATATTTTAAATAATATTATAGTTTTTGGAGTTGCATTTGGTAGAAAATGTCCATTATATTTTAAAAGAATATTGGTCCATTTCTTACTTACAACCTACTGTTTTAAATTGCCACTTATACTCATTTTAGGATAAGAATTGTTTGATGATTATCCTGATGTTGAGTATGACATATGGATCGATTTTTACCTTTTTCCTATTTGTGGCTATACCTTTGTGCCCACACCATTTGTAGAAGAATCATTCTTGGCACCATCTATCTAAGATACCAATTTAATCATATACTATACTTCTATTTGTATTTGGGCCTATTTTTAAACTTTCATCTCTCTATTTACACTCAATGCTACATTTTTAATTGCTAAAGCCTTATAATGTAGTTACCATCTGGAACTGCTAGTGTCTTCTCACTGCTCTTATTCAGAATTTTTCAAGCTATTCTTATTTATAAATTTTTTTATATAAACTCTAGAAATCAGCCTATCTAGTTCAAAAAAAAATGGTATTTTTCTTTGAATTATATTATATTTATAAATTAACAGGGAGAATTGACATTTACATTTTTTGACACTGCATCTATCAATCAAATAATAATAATATTCCTCTTCATTTTAAATTAATTTTGCAAATTCTTTAATACAAATATTAAGCAATTAAATAAAATCTATATGTTAATTTTGAACTTTTCTAGTACTGAATTATTTTATTGCTTGTGGTAATACTTCAACTGATTCTCTGTGGTTTATGGGCATAAAATTATATCATCTGCAAATAGTGATTGTTTTACCTCTAACTTTTTAATTAATATACCTCTATTTTCTTTCTTTTCTCTAACTACATCAGCCATTTCATCCGTGCAATATTAAATAACAGTGAAAAGACTGAACATATTTGTCTTCTTTATGACTTTAGTGAGCATGTCTCAGGTGTTTTCCCATCAACCACAATGGCTTTTAGGCTGATATAAACATATTTAATCACACTGAAAAAAAAACACCCTTTATCCCTATTTTATTGAGTGTTTTTGTTGAGAAAAGTTGTGTTTTTTGTTTTATGTTTTTTCAGGGCTTATAGAGACAATAATGTGATTTTTCCCCTTGGTTTAATATGATAAATATAGCTTTAAAATTGGATCAGGGTTGTGTCTTCCCTTCCAAGGCTTTGTGGATAATCAATAAATATTTGTTGAATTAAGTATTAATGTCCCTTTTATGCCCCATTTATATGTAGATGCATTTAAATCCTTTTAAGGCCTTTATAAAACTACTAGCATGCTAAGAAATTATAATTTACCTAGTATATCCTAAAGAAGTTATCATACATTATAACTCTTAATTATATATTTTTAAAGTATTCCACAGTAACACATAAATATCACTGGTACAATTAATCCTATCTTCCAGATTTTCCTATCTGTAAACTTGATTAAAAACACTTCAATACTAACTTTCTTGAAGATAACTTTATGAAAACCTTTTGGCATATTGCCTATCTTCTACTTACTACTGATCCTGATTAATCAGAGAAAGAGGTAACAATACCTAGAATATAAGCACAGGTATGTTATAAAGAACCCAGTATCCAAGTTCCTGGAATCCATGTGTTCAATGTCCCTTACCCAGAATTTATATCAGAGAGGTTGATGGCACTAAGAGAGTTAGTTTAAACAAATATCCTCTTAGGGAGCGGAAAAGAATTTTCCCTCTCCAAATTTATAAGTTAATTCTTAGGGGATTCTAACTGGCGTGGAGACAGATATGTAATAAACACCTGAAAAGGGTTCAAGTATACAAATGACAGAAAAATGAGTCTTTTTGTTTTATCCACCAAGACTAATGCACACCACACTGGCTCTTGGGGTGTGCCAGGAGCTAGCCAGGAGGGACTAGCCAGGAGAGCGATGCTTTCTCTGAAATATTAGCCAGAGAGTACCTTGATATTTCTGGTGTTTAGGGGTCAAAACACCTTAATCCAGCTTAGAGGAAAAAGTGCTCTTATTTCCTCGTCAATTCCCAGTACTCCTGAGCCTCTCCAAAGTGAACTATGGACCCAATGGAGAATAGGTTTTTTACTAGACATAATTTCACTGTTCAGTCAACTTACCAGGCTTTATACATTATACATATCAAATGGTATTAATAGTCAGGCTATCTCTGTGAATATTTTATATTAATTTAAAAAAATCCCCTAACTATGCAAGTATCAATTTCTACAAAAAAAAAAAAAAAAAAAAAAAAGAGAGAGGGAGAGAGAATGAACCATGTTTGAAAGGTAAAAAGTTTTTTTTTCCCCCTTTTTCTTTTTTTTTTCAACTATATATTGATATTTGGAGCCTTTTTAAAAAAATTCTAATTGTGGTGGGAGATGGAGGGGAGGTATTTGTTTTGCTTTGTTTTTATCTGTTCCTAAATTTTACTGGAATTGTTTTTAAAGTTGACATCGATTCACCAAAGACAGACAAAAGTATGTAAGTTTACAGAAAAGGGGAAATGGATATTTTTATACTTTTCACAAGAGGGTGAGTGCTGCAGCCTGGCAGACCACCTGTTTTCCACTGCAACTGTAAAGCTACCCTCTTCCTAATAGGCCTATAATAATCAATCTTGCCTAATGTATCTGCTTTGAGCCTTGTTCTCTGTCCTTAAACATCTTCCTGAATTCCTTCATCACTGATGTTCAATTCTTAATTTTTTATTTAAATAATTGACTGAAGTTTTCAGATATTTTCAGTGTTATCTGCTAACAATGATAATAGGGTTTCTTGGGAAAATGTTATCTTTCTCAGAGGATTCTAAAACTTATTTTTCCTCTAAATAAAAAGGTACAAGTGTGTGCATATGTGTGCATATGGGGGCAACAGGTTTTTTACTGTGACAAGTATTCTTATAGTTTACTTTGATAGATCCTAAATAGAAATTATTACAGAAAAAAATCTAAAAGGACATTTTAATTAAATTTTGATTAAATTAGGTAATACTGGAGAATAGATGTTGTGCAAAGCTGAATAATAAATATATATAAACACATAAATTATAACAAAGCATATTTCTTTTTTTTTTTTTTTTTAGGAGGTACTGGGGGCTGAACCCAGGACCTCATACGTGGGAAGCAGGCGCTCAACCATTGAGCTACGTCCACTGCCCAATGACAGTTGGTTTTTTCGTTTGCTTGTTTGTTTTGTTTTTAGGAGGTATCAGGGATCGAACCTAGGACCTTGTACATGGGAAACAGGTTCTCACCCACTTGAACTACATCCACTCCCTGGGGTACCATAGATTGAACCCAGGACCTCATAATGGGAAGCAGGCGCTCAACCACTGAGCTACATCTGCTCCTCGATGAGAGTTGTTTTTCTCATTTGTCTGTCTGTTGGTTTATTTGTTTTTAGGAGGTACTGGGGACCAAACCTGGGACCTTGTACATGGGAAGTACATGCTCAACCACTTGAGCTACATCCTCTCCCCACAAAGCATATTTCATGTTGCTAAATAGGTCTTAATCTAATTTCACTCACTCATTATTCAATAAATTTATTGAACTTTTAGTTTATACAAGACACTGGTCTAGAAAATAAAATTATACATTTTAATGCCTTTATTAGATAAGAAATGGTCCTAATATGAGGCAGAAAGAAAGGGAATGATGACTGGAGAAGAAATTCCCCTCCTGATCAGTCCCTGGATAAACACGCTATACTATTAATAAGATGAAATTCTAAAGTCTTGAAACAATGGAAGACTAAACTCTCATATGAGATTATTTCCTTTTATTTATCTAGCAACATAGGAAAGTGGCTGTTTTCCTAGTGAAGTCTCTCAAAGTGATAGCAGACTAATCAGTACAAGTTCTTGAGATAATAGAAGCTCGGCTGTCTAACCAGGCAGTATGCCAGTCAACTTCAGATCCACATATCTCCCAAATTATAATGAGAGACTGGTGTCACACCCTGAAACCAAGACAGCACTCTGATCTCCCATTTTAAAATAAGAATAAGCTTAAAAATAAGCTAAAGGGACAGGTAAAATACCACGAGTCAAACTAGGTAGATCTCAACAAATATGTCATTTTTACTATCATGGAATTGTCATAATTGGTATTAGACCATGTTTTCCCCATCAAAACCCAAAGACAACAGAAACACTATATACGAAATGTCAGTGAACCAAGACAGACTAACTATTTATAAGGCATAAAAAAACACCTAGGTCTTATTTTACATTAAAACATTTTAACAAAGAAATGGCTGTCTCATTATCATATTTTATGGAGTATAAAGGAAAAAATAGCTGATATGAGAATTTTGTAGAGCAGGTACTCAAAAACAAAGCAAAACTCTTAGACATACCAAAGCACTGCATGAACCTCTTCTAAATATGAAGGAATAACAGATTAAAGTTCCCTGACTCTCTGGTTAATAACACTATTTGTGGGAAAAACAAAATTATCATCAACCTCTTAAGTACTAAACTCTCTCTTGATATGGAAGCACAAAAAAATGATGTACCTATAGGTTCCTTACCACAAAATCAAATATTCTGTAGCTGTTAAAAATCATAATGTATATAAATACTTAGTATTATGAAACAATGCTTAGGATGTATACTGTTAAGGGGGAAATAATCACATCACAAATAGTTTTTATTATATGATCCTGTCCATTTCTGTGTTTATATGGGCATAGAAAATAATCTGGATAGATACATTCACACTGTTAAATGAACTATATGCAAAGCACTTGGACTAGTGCATGGAACATAGTGAGTGATGTATAAGAATTTCTGTTATTATTTTTAATAATAATTGACTCTGGTTGTGGGATTATGGATGCTTTATCCCCCCCCCCCTTTTTTTTTTTACTTATGCACATTTTGTTTTTTTCCTTTAATTAGCAATTATATTAGAATAAATAGCATTAAAATATTTGTATTAAAATCATCTTTTTCACATCCAATAATCACAATCCAAGAAAATTAGCCCATATTATAAATCCTTCAAATAACTGGTGTACCTAATAATTTTTATTCATTAATCTCATTTAAGGTAAAATTCAGTAGAAAAATCAGCTCAGAATTAAAAATGTTTGGGAGAAAAAAGAATCAAATATTAAAATTTTAGACATTTGAATTTTCTGTGCTGTACTGTGAAATACATTAATTTCATAAAAGCTCCTTATTCCAATAGATGAAGCAACACATGAATGAACAACTATCTTTCAACAATGTTTCCTCAACATAGCAAGCCACAGGAGCTACTGCCATTCATCCAAGAGTCATTAATATCATTTCACATTTAGGGGAACACTTACTATGTGCCCCATACTATGCTAATAGCTTTAAGTGGTTCATCTCATTTAATTCTCCTAACGACCTTATGAGAGACGTGTTCTTCACACTCTTTATAGCTAACAGAGGTAAGACACAGAGAGGTAAAGTAACTTAGCTGGTAAGAGGAGCCAGGATTTGAATCTAGGTAGAAGCTAGGATATGGCTTCTAGTCACTAATTATTGAGCAGTACAAGTACAGGGAATACTGATAAACTGATGATTGGCCAAAACTCAAGACCCTTTTGCCCTACTAAGACCAGGGTCTCTAACAGTTACTCTCTGTCTATCCTCTTTCAACTCTGTTTCTGAGCACCTACATCTAGCATTGCATTCATTGAGACTGCATGTATCACCATAACCACCAAAATTGTAACTTCAGAAGAGGTTACCTCCCTGCCCTGCCACTGACTTGTCATAGATATAGCCCTTTTCCCCTCTCTTTACTGTGGATGGAAAGAAATGTATTCCAAAGTTATTTGTGATTTAAAAAACATTTCCTCATAAATGATGTTAGATTGTATAATAGTACAGATTAGATACATGTCACATTAACTAGGGTTTTCATTGGCTACTCTGGGAATTTAACCACATTTTTACTGTTTCAAAGAAAACTTTTCAAAAGAAAAGTGCATTTAAAAAATTCAATTCCATTATTTTATTTTTAAAATAAACATGCAGAAAAATAGAGCTTATTTTCTTTTTGGTGAACAGTTCTGCACATATATAGATTTGAGTAACACCTCCATAATCAGGAAAGAGAATAAAAATGTGTTAATAAAAAAAGAAAAATAGCTTTTAAAGACTATCTTTGCTATATTAAGGTCTTCTTTGTCCTGTGTCTTCCAATTGACCAGGTTTTCCCTCCAAGCTGAGACAAATACATGGAAAACCACAGTAAAATATATTGCAAATGTATATTTTTTTTACCTGTGTAATTTTCATCTTTAAGGGATTTTTTAAAAATTTATTTTATTTATCCTCCCACTCCATCCCCTTGCTGCTTGTGCTTGCTGTGTCCATTTGCTTTGTGTTTTTTTGTGTGTCTGCTTGACTCCCTTTGTTGCACCATCTTGCTGTGCCAGCTCACTGTGCCTCACGGGCCATCAGCTCACTGTGCTGCGCGGGCCGTCACCAGGAGGCCCTGGGAATCGAACCCGGGGCCTCCCATATGGTAAAGGGAAGCCCAACCAATTGAGCCACAGCCGCTTCTCTAAGGGATTTTAGAATATGTTTTTGTAGGAGCCTTAAAAAAGAGTTGAAATTCTTTTCCATGGCAGAGTTTTAACAACTGTGGAAATGATCAAATGAGCACACCTTTTCATCCCTACACATGGCAACACTGTTTATCCATAAGAGAAGGGAGGTTCCAGGTCTCCAGTCTGAGGTTATCAAATACATACCTATGCAGTATTCGAAAACATTTGTAAATTTATTTTGTATTTATGAAACTATACCTAGAAATTCCTCATATTAAAGCAAAACAAAACAAAAGTAAAACACGCTAAGCCAAACAAACTGAAAAGGGTAGTGTCAAATATTATTAGCTCAAGCCTTGTTTGCCTCAAACTCAGATGCCATCAGAAACTTTTTTCCCAACATTATTTGGCACAGGGTCAAAGAATGGCCAAAAAGTCACTTCCAGATCCTGCTACTCTCTGACACTTTTTCTAACCATAAAGTTGGTCTTTTGTTTTTTTAGTGCTGATATTCTGTACTCAGGAAAAAATTTATCTCCACTCAGGTCTGGTACCACCTTTGTGCTCTAAAGACAGTTATTTTAATGTTATTATTTGATATAAAGCAAAAGAATAATACTCATGACTCCAAACTTCTCTTCCATCCCCCTACCATGTTGTGGTGCCTGAAATTCCATTACAGATTTACTATTATAACTTAAGACCTAATTTCTGGAGAAACCTCTATTAAAGAATATATGCTACTATAAGAAAACAGTGATTTTTAAAACTATGTCAATCTTTAAAACCTCAGCTTGAACTAGTTTACGTGAATTGTTCTATGATAGGGCAATAAGCTGAGTGAAGGGTTCCTAGTGCCCATAGACAGGTTTTGATTTGGATAAGGAAGAATTTTGAAGACATAACAGAATCATGCAACCTTGAAAGGAAGGGCAGGACTGAATGTGACAGTGAAGCTACAAGAATGTACCCACAAGGGAAGTGGGTTTCTAAAAGGGGGTGCAAAGAAATAAGAAAGAATAGCAAAAGGGACCCAAAGACAATTCATATACTTCTCTCAAGTCAGCCCTATCTACATAACCTCTGCTGGGGCACTCATCGTGGCATGCCCCTTCCTGCATTCTAAGTACTGGTCCCACCACAACCTCATTTTTAAAATGAAATAGGTCAGCTTGACAAAGGGCAAATGACTGAGCTGAAACAAATTTCCCTAAGTTTAGCCAAGGGACATTTCATTAGAAGTCTAAAATCATGAGCCAGCACAAACAGGATAGATGAAAGGGTGGGAGAGAAGAAATATGAGAAGGACAGAAAAAAGGGTGTGCCACTATTATTATTCTGTTACAGATGACACATATAAGGAAGTCCCTAAGAATTTTGCTTATTAGTTCCCTAGCCTACTATGAGAAAGAGCTATAGACATTAGCCATCTTGGTCAGCTTCAAATTATAGGAATAAGCACTATGCAAGGCCTGATTGGCCTGAGTACTATAGACCATCTCTACAGATAAGAGTCTGGGGGTCACCATCTCTTATGGGTCTCTACTGCATAACCTAAAGTTGCATCCTGTTCAGACAAAGACAGGTGAAATCAGATCAAAATTGGCCTTCACTAGCATCCTGAGAAGGAAAAAAAAAATCCATTAATTAATCAATAAGTACCATGTGTAGAGAGGAAAGTACATTGTGAAGGGTCAGTCTCATTTGTTTGACCTCAGTGAGATGGCAGCTATTTGTTTGGAGAAAAAGATTTGTAATTGAAAGTAGACAAAATGTTCTATGAGCCTGGGTCTCTCTCTCCCTTTCTTTCTCTTTTTTCCCCCAGCTATAGAAGCCACTACCATTTTTTTCTTCAAGGGCAGCCCCCACCATTCTCGCCTACTTCTGAAAGCCCTTTCACACTCTAGATATTTGTTCATAAAACATACTACGGAGGGGTATACCTACTCTGTGCCAGGTACAGTGGCAAGAATGCAAATACAAAGTTGAACAAAACACAACCCCTGCCCTGGAAAATCTTAAGTCTAGGGTGGGAGGCAAAGACAGAAAACAATAGAAATAAAAGGTAGTAAGTAATATAATGGAGATATGTACATACTCAGTGCTACATATACTGGGAATAACTAAAGCTTCCAAGAAGCAGCAACATTTAGGTTACTCTTGAAGAAGGATTGAGAGTATGCCTGGTTGAGAAAAGGGGACAGAAATTCAAGGAAAAGGGAAGGGTTTATGCAAAGGTAAGGCAATATGAAAGAACATGTTATGTTCAAGGCAGGAAAGTGTCCCTGGCTGAAGAACAGAGTATGTGGAAGGAAAGTTCAGAAGAAGATAAAAAGATAGATAGGGCTGGTTAACCAAGGGTAGAGGATAAAATACAAAGAAGCTTATTAGACTTCATTCTGTAGGTAAGGAGAATCACGAAGGTTTCTAGGAAGAGGAATGACACACAGATTTGAATTAAAGAAATAAGTGACAAGATTACAAAAAGAAAAAAAAATTAACTTAATGAATCTAACTAGAGGCAAACTACCTCCAATTCTTCCTAAGCAAACATTCTATCTTCTGCTTTAATTCTATGGATATAACTGAAACTCCATTATATTTGCCTGAATGTCTCCAACTCACATCTAAAATATTCTACTGGTCTATATTTATTTATGATTTCTCTCTGCTAAATTACATTTAAAGGAGGACTGCATTCTTCTCTGTCCTATAGATAATATTTTTCATAAAGTAAGTATTCAATAAATACTTGTTATTGATTAAGATGCTTAAAAATTATCCTATAGAATCTATTCTAGAAATCAGTTTTGCACCTCCTGATTCTATTTCTATCTATTCTATTCTACCAATTATGCTATGTTTGATGATTCTATTTCTAGTTTATTCCTGCAGAGTACTGGAGAAATATAAGGTCAACCAGGTAAGTGTTTGTGCAAGTGCATTTAAAGCGTGTATCTCTTCTTTCTATTTGGCTCCAGATCATGGAGATATGGCTTCCTATCTGGGGCAAATCAGTACTTGGGTGCCACACTGACACCATTAGCTATATTTCTTACATTCCGTAGTAATTCAATGTGGAAGTTGGAGTCTCTGTGAAACTGTTGAACAGATCATGTAGGATATTCCTGGAATTCTATCAATATTCCTTCTAGCTTTCAAAGAGTCACTATAAATGAAAGGGCCCTAATGAAATTTTTGTGATTACTTGTAGAATATTACTCTTGGCAGATTGGTCACTAAGTGTTTTGATGGCTTCTTTGAGGTAAAGAAAAACACTAACTACAGCAAAGGCTTTCATAACCACAGCACTGGTTTAAAACGCCTATTGGTTATTACATTTTTATACAGAAAATTAGGCAGAATAATCTCTGTTCCCACTCTTGAAATCTCCTTCTCAGTTTGGTTAGAACATAGCACTAATCAGCTGTTGAAATCTAAACTGATTATTTCTGAAGTGTCAACAGATGCACAAGTTCCCTGGCCGAAATAGGAACAAGCGTCTATTTTGCGTAAACAGCCTGAAGGAATACAATTGAGAAAGAACTAGTGAGAAAAAATACTTAGCCTCATAAAATGCAGTGCTAAACTATTACACATATTTTTATGAAGTGTCCCAAACAAAATGATGTGGAAGATCGAGGAAGAAAATGACCTAAGGCAGGTACAGAAAAAGAAAAAAAGAGTGTAAAGGACTGTACGTACTACAATAAAACTATGGTTTAATTCTTTATATTTTGCTTTTTTCTTGAAATGAGCTAGAACTACCCCCCCCCCCAAGCCCTACAGGTATAGTCATATTTTTCTACCACCCACTGAAAATCAGGCAAGGGACAAGTTAGAGTTGGAAGATGGTAACAGGCAGTAGTGCTCAAGCTCCTTAGAGCAATTATTACCTTCTTTCCTAATGCAGATTTTCCCCACTCCCTGCATATATACTAGTTATTATGGTCATCTGAATTAGAATTCTGATTCTGGTCATCAGAATCAGAGTTACAGGTCCCCTGCCTTAAAGATTCTGATTCAGTACATCTGGGGAATCTTTATTCTTATAAACATCCCAAATAATTCTTATGATTGAGCAAGTTTGGGACATGGTGCTACAGGACAACTACGTTTAAAATAAGTTGGTTGCAGGAATTATTCTTTCCTGAGAATTGTATAATGTCCCTTTGCCATGATGGAAGAACCATGGGGTTCACAGTAATGTGAACTTGCTGATACAGCCTTATCAAATCTTCAGTGATTAACAAAATGGGCTAACAAATTGCTTATACTTACATCTAATCATTTCTCAACTAGTGAATTTCCTCATTAGATAATTCTCAAAACTGAAGCAAAGATGCCTGACAAAATCTAGCCAAACTAGAGGTTTTGCCACAAGTGAGCTGGAGCACTGGTACAAATACAGTCAGCTCCTCCCTAAATGTTCACACAAAGAAGAAGCCTGCCAATTTTCCTGTTAAATGTGAGTGAGTCATCATCCTAATGATTCAGATTGCTAAGGTGCGCATATTGAAATATATGCTTCCCGGCAGAATTCCATATCCAATTACAATGGTAAATCCAATAAAAGCACAGTAAAACTGCCACTCAGGCAAAGGAGAAATAAGAAGTTGTACAGCAATCCAAATATTGCTAATATTGTCAGAGGAACAAATGTGGATGCCTTGAACCCCTCTGAAGGGACCTCATATTATCTATTTCACCAAGGAAGCACTCACAAGAAATGTCAGCTGAAAAATTTTTTCACATCCTAAGATAACTGAATCCCTGAAAGATGATCCTGTTTCCTTTGAGTTAGACAATATCTCTTTATATCCCTCTTTACTTTTACTTCCCAAAGTAACCAACTCAAAAGCATCAGGTTTTAGAGTAACATAGTAACTTCCCAAACTTGTATGTACAAAGTCAAAATTTTGTGTTACATTTGAAATGGAAAGATAGCTAATGAATTTCTCTCTTTAAAACATGCATAGTTTTCAGACAAAATATCATTTTAGGTATAATTTAATCTGAGTTGCCAAATTAAAGACTTAAAAGTTATGTAAGAGTGAAATACCTAAAAATAACCTTAATACGATGTTTTCTATTGAAAAAAAAATCAGGATTTTTAAAATTTTGCTTTATTTTTAGTTTTTACATAACCATACTTACTTGGCTTACTTGTAGCTGTTTGGGAAAGATGGAAAGAGACAGAACATACAGGCTGAAGTATTATGCCCATTATATTACTGCCCAGAGGACATTATGAAAGTCTTTCCAACAAAAGGACCAATGCAACACTATCTAAAAATGAGTATCAAAACCTAATCCCAAGCACTAATATGTAACAGCACATCTTAAATGCCTCTGGATATTTAGTTTGTGTCTTAGTAAAAGGTAGAGACATTTCAGAGAGGCAGATGAGGGCTCAATAAAAGGAAGAATTTTCTAAGAATTAGAGCTATCAACTATGTAACAGTGAGCTTCCTTCCTCTACCACTGGAAACAAGCAAAATCCCAGAGACCACCTGTCATATGTGCTGTCAAGGATATTCTTACTTTCTTTAGGAAATTGTTCATTTAGACCTCTAGAGTCACTTCCAAGAAGTGTTTGATTCATCAGGGTTATTCTCAGTTGTGAGATGAATGACATGGGTACACTAAAAATTTAAATTAAAAAAAAAAAATTTTTTTTAAATGACAAATGTTAGCCCCAGAAGAGAACTAGGAAGCCTGACATTTTTTCATGTGATTCCACAGGTAAAACAAAAAGGAGACTGTCTCAGCCATGTCCCTAAATCATCATTCTGGAGAAGGAGGAAAGGGAATGAAGTACAAATTTATTCTATCCCAGGATCTTCTTGGGGTCATAGAACAAGCCCAGGTCCATGGGTCTATACCTTCCAGCATATTCTTTAACAGTCTAAAAGCAACCTAGTACTTGGGTCAGACTGGGAACTATCATTAGCAAGAGCTACAATAACACACAACATAATTGGCTGCACATTTGTTCATGTAAAAGCATGTATGTCACACAATGAACCTTCTCTACTCTTAAGTATATTCTAATTTCTCACAGGGTAGCAAAAGCATAGGGTGAGTCCAAACCTGGGGATTCCCTGGTTTGGACTCAAGCTGTGAGCAGGTTTAGACAACGAGGTCGAACACAATTCAACTTGCTTATCAATTGAGGAGCTCAGAGATATCCGTCAGTCTTGCAATAGAAAAGAGGGAGAAATCTGGTCCTCTCCTGCCTGCACAGGAGGCTCCCTTATTCCCAAGCCTCATCTAGCAACTTAAATGTAATTCATCAAATAATTTTTAAGTAGCGCTTTATTTTTCTTTCTCTTTTATTTGTGTGCTGCATCTACTATTTAGATATACACTCTTTTCTCCTAAAAGAGCTGCTACATGGGTAACCAGGTTTCATAGCATAACAATTAAGATTTTGCTAACCTTGAAGTTTATTGAAATGCTATGCTAAATACCTTGAGAGGGTTCCTTATGTGACTTACCAAGATGAAACAGTAAAATAGAAGCAGAGCCAGGAATAAAAGCTACATCTTCTGTTCTAATGTATGTAACATTTGGAAGTTTTTATTTAATATCATACAATCAGTATCCTCTCATTAACCTTTAATAAATCTGCCTCAAGACAATGTCCCCAAATAATTTTTTTCTCCTAGTTTTTACTAGAGTTTTTATTATTATTATAATTTCTTTTCAACACTGAAACAGAAAATTTCTTCTGGGACATATAAACAAAGATTTTCCCACCATCAAACATATGGAAAGATGTTTAAGTACCCATAATTAAGAAATGCAAAATATATTTGGATACCATGTTCTCCCTATCAGAATAACCAAAACTGATACCATGCGGAGCTGTCAAGGGTGACAAAACAGGGACTCACACACTACTGTAATACGCATTTAAATGATCAATGCACAAAGATTTCTTGATGCAGTGAAACCACAGATACATTATCCTAAAGATGTATGCAAAGATAAATGCATGGGCAAGGATGTTCACTATAACACTGTTTACATAGTAGCAAAAACCTTAAAAAAAACGAAATGTACATTAGTGAAGGACTAGTTAACTAAGCCATACAATGAAATTATATGCTGTCATGAACAAAGAATGAGGTAAACTGTGTTTTAAAAAAAAATCCCTAAATGAAAAATCAAGCTAGAAAATAATATGTGGAGTGTAATCCTATTTGTGTTAATAGAAAATGGAAGGAAAAAAAAAAAAAAAAACTTGTAGAGAGAGAGAGATAGAGACAAAGAGACACAGAGAGACAAAGACAGAGACAGAAAGACCTAAACATTTAGTACGATACTTTAAAAATTCTGCAAGGATACTTAAGAAGTTGGTAACACAAGAAACAGGATTGGGGTTACTGGGATTAGCTGGGCAGTAGGGCTTTTACCTTTCATTTTATAATTATCTCCTCTGTCTTAACTTTATACTATATTCCTATGGCACTTTATTTAGAATCTCTGTTTAGACTTCTCTTCAGTCCCAGACCATGGGAGAATTTTGTAACACTGGCCACATCCCCTGTGGGATGGAACTCACCACCCACACCCCATCCCCAGCAGTATCATGCCATAACACTGATGTTCCAGTTCGGAACTTACGTAATGGATGGTTTCAGAGTTGACATTTCCCCCACCACTTTCCTCCTTTCTTCACATCCTTCTGTTATTTGTGTTGATTTCTACCCACCTCTCTCTCTAAAATATAAGTTCTTTTGAGAGCAAGGTCAGTGTGGTAGTAATCTTTGCTTCCCCCAATGGCACCCAGCACACTGCTTAACAGGTGCGGCTGATTCGTGTTAGATCTATTTTATATGAGATGATGACAGCTTTACGGTTATTTTTTTTTTTTTAAAGGAAGAGTCGACCACTACTTTCCCAGTCATGTAGATTAGTAATCATTCACCTCCATATTACAGAAAGAAAAACTGAGGTACTTTAAACTTATATATAATTTGCCATTGTCAAACAAGTAAGTAAAAGATGGAAAAAAGGAGACGCGACTACTGCGTCTTTGCATCATGCCACTATCTTTCTCTGGTTCTACTATCTACATTAAAAAGAGGCCTAAAAGGGGGGTGCGGTGTTAGTATACAGCCCTTCAGTAGGTATGCTATGTGAGGCAAGAGAGTAAAGGCACAGAAAAAGGAATCTGACTGAAGAAAAATATATCATCATAATCCCATCCTTTCCAATAGTGTTAACTACAATTTAAAAAAAAAAGGCATTGGTTTCGGCTCTGGGTACACATTTATAACAGTGAATAGGAACTACGTATCAGATTGGAGTGACTATTGATTTCTTAATGGATTACTGCTGCACAAATTTACACTCACCAAAAAACTATCAATCTTTGGGTAATAATTATAAACCTATGACAGTATATATAGCATTCTGACTGAATTGAAACTTACTGTTATCTGCCGGGAAATGACCAATTTTCTATTTCTCCATTTCCAACCACAATACAGAATGGTGAGCAGCTACTTACATCAAATGCTATTAAAGGACATGGTTTGTAACATCCACAGTATACAACAACTGTATATTGCTAGTAGAGAGGTAAACAATCAGATCCAGGTGGACGTTTTCTTATTATTCATTAGCTATGAAAACTGTAAATAAAATGCATAAAAGGCAGTTACTCTTGTCAAAGACTTATCATTACTGGTAGGTTGTGGGGAAGGGGTCAAAGATAGATAGTACATTAGCTGAAGTCATGCTGTTCTAACACTACATCTTATTTTAACGCTCCTTCCCAATTCTGCGTCAGAAGCTCTGAAACCACTAAGCTATAAAGGTTAGGTCTTTTTCTAAACCCTAAGTATGTTCTTAGTGAATTGTGTTTTTACTAAATACCAAGTAGAACACCATTACAATTAAGATATTATTTTCCAAAAACAAAAACAATATATCATTTCCACTTAGCAGTCCTTACTCACTGGACAATGATGTGGTCTAGTATTAATCAATTAAGTTTTTAATTCCCATTTTTTCCAGCTGTAGGGTTTAGATAATACTACTTCCTTCCAGTTACTCAATCCAATTCTGAACATTTTATTTGATCCATACTATGCACATAGAGTTAGAAAGGAAGACAGTTCATTTGACCCAATAAATCTAATTTGTAAGCAACAGTATACTTGTCTCCATTTTCTCTTTAGGTCATAAACTATTATTTAAAAAAATTTATTAGATACATTAATTTCCTTTTGGAAAATTTATAATATACAATTTTTCCACCAAATGAACTAACTTTTTTAAAAAAGGATATATTTTCAAAGCATACTAAGAATTAAAGAAATGTTATTTCCTAAGAAGATTTGATTGTTTTTATACAGCATCCCCTTTCCTAAATAAAAGAGACTATTAAATTACCATGATACTCAACATAAGAAAATAATATTAAGTATGGTAAAAAAACAAATAGAAAAGCTAAATAAAGTTATCATTATAGAGTAAAAGAGTTTTGAAACTGAAATGTGAAGAATGGCAAGCTTGTTATTTGTTTGTTTGTTTAATGGAAAAAGATATTCTAAAAATGTTGTAACCAACCAAGTCAGAAAAATAAACATATTCTCTAGAAGGCAAGGGGTAACTTTAGACTGAGTTTGTGTTACTTAATTTTCAAATAAGTATAAGAAACATATGAAATCACAGTCTACAAACAATAACAACAAATTGTGCTAAACACAATTCTTTCAACCTTATGACAGAGGTATTATTATTATACCCATTTTACAACTGAGGTAACCAAATATAGAAAATCCAAGAAACTTCCCAGGTCATGCAGCTATTAGGTTAAAAAACACCCACATATGAACAATTTCCTATGGTTTTACTTAAAAGTAAGGAGCTGAACCAAAATTTCAACTCAGATCTTGTAATTTGAAAGTCGGTATTCTTAACTCTTTGGCTTCCACAGGGCTTCACCAAAAAACATGAGAACAGTTACATGCCCAGGGACTGCCATGATCCACAGCATAAATAAGTATCCGATATTTGTTGTAAATGGAGTAAATATATGAATAAAACTGAGGAATGAGCATATCACATAAAGGAGGGAACACTAGGTCAAGAGCCAGAAGACGAGGTTTTTAATCATTGATCTACCACTATCTCCCCATGTGACCTTGGGGTGAGATGTACTCATCCCTAAAAATACAAGCTTTGAAATGAACATTACATCCTAAAATGCTGTGATTGCTATACTGGCATGCAAGTTCACGTAAAATTCTAGTCACGGAATGGAAAAGAAAGGAAGGCAGTTGGTCCGTGAACCCACATTTATTGTCTACCATGTTCCTTGCCCTATTGCAGGTGTTGGGACTACATCAGTAACCAAAACAAAGGCCCTTCCTCAAGTGTGTGTGTGTGTGTGTGTGTGTGTGTGTGTAGAGAGGAGACAAATGAATACATTAGATAATTATTCAGAAATTAGATAATTTCAGATACTGGAAAGTACACCAAAGAAAATATAATAAGGTTATGGCATAGAATGCCTGGCGAGGAGCTTATTTACGTAGGACATTCAGGGAGGAGGCAATAGTGGAGTTGAGATCAGAAAAGCAGGAGGCTTCCAGACAAAGTTATGTTCCTCACAGAAAGAACCGCAAGTACAATGGCCCTAAAGAGAATGAACTTGTAGTGTCTAAGGAAAGGAAAGATGGAAAATGTACTGGTATTTAGTGAATAAAGGGAAGAATGGAGGAAAAGGAGGTCAGAGATGGAGGGAGAAGCCATCTCCGTTAGGCTCTTGTAGACTTTGGAAAGGAATTTTAATTTTATTCTAGTTTCAATGGAAGGCTTTTGTGTTTAAAGCAGCAGATTGTTATAATCTGACTTAGGCTTTACAGAGTCCAACTCTACCTATTGTGTGGTTTATGGGCCACAGGGGAATAAGAGGGATCTGGAAGGCCAGTTATAAACTCTTATAACATTGTAGGCTAAGGGAACTAGGAAATGATTGTAGTTCAGACTAAAGTTGCAGCAGTGAACATGGTGAAAATTGCTCAAAATCAGGATGTATTGCAGAAGTGGAGCCAATGATTGCTGATGGACTGGAGGGGGGCGGGGTTGAAGAATCAGTGAAGACTCCGATCTTTTCGAACTGGAGCAACTTGATAGATGATGGTGCCATTTACTGAGATGGGAAAGGTTTGTAAGGAAACAGGTTAGGGTAGAAATAGGGGGGGAATGTGCATTGGGACTAAGCTGGCAGTTAAGGATACCTTATTCTAAAGGGAGAATATATTAACAAATACAGATCTGAAAGTCATCAAAGCATGGGTGGTATCTAAAGAAATAAACTGAAAAAGAGGAAAACCTGCAGATGGAGACATAAGGGCTGCTAATAGATGAAGGTGAGTACCAGATGTTTTTGTTCAGTGAATAATTGGCAGCCATTGATTATGACACTTCTAATGGGGCTACTCATTCTCTAGATTTTTCTCTTAGAAAGCAGTAGTAAATGTTTCTCACTGTTCTGGAAAAAAAAAAAAAAAAAAAAAAAAAGCTTCTAGCTTGCTGATGCCAACTAAATGTATTATTTCCTTTATCTCAATAGTCAGTAATCTAGAAAATCAAAACATTTTTTAAAAGTACCAAACCCAGTATCTCTCATAGGCAGAAAAGACGTAAAAATACCAAATCCAAAACATGAGAACCTTTTAAATTAGTAAGATACTGTACCATAAAGTGATAAACACAATTAATAACCATCAATCACCAGAGTTGTGTCCATCCAGACATATGATCCTGAAAACACATTAGAATCAAAATATCTATGAACTGCCCATTTGGAAACCAAGCATTTTGCTGCAAGTCAAAGTGCCCCATAATACCAAAAAGCCACCCAAATTAGGTAAAAATGTAGTTTAATTATGATTAAAAACAACCTTGCTAGCAGCTGAAGGTTTTTATAGCAATTCATCTCCAAACACACACAACAGGAAAAAAATGTCAAACAGAAAATTACAGGATTATTGCCACAAAAGGGTCAGCATAAATATGTATATGACCCATTATCATTAAATTGCTACTACAGATATAGAGATATCAGTACTTTCAGTTCAGTTATGATTAAGTATATTGCCTTCCTATATGCCAGTTAAATAGTATGAGCTTAATCCACAGAGCCTCATACCCAGCAAATAACATTTCATGAGCTTCCAAATAATGTACAATTTTGTTGTAACTTTAACAGAAAAAAGTAGGAAAAGCAGGAATAGAGGAGCAATAAAAAGATTTCTTCAGAAGACAATCTGTTACAATGTAAACAATGGCCATTAAATACCCTGCTTATTTCATATAGCAACAGGAAAATCTGTAAAGCTATATAACAAATGCTATCTAACAAACTGCTTGAACACATTTAAACAATATTTCAAGAAAGGGTTCAGAGAAAAAAAACACTTTGGTAAAGGTTTTATATCTGATTCAGGTACTGTTATAATAACATTCAGGGATGAATGTGATAATGGTCACAATTGCTCTAAAAATATTAAGGTCTGGCTTCTCAATATGGCATAAGCAGAACTATTTGATTCTCAAGGAAGAATCATTTGATTTCTAAAGGATTTGGGGGTTTTAGCTACTGGTTAAAAGTTGACTAAAAACAACAGTGGTATTATATCCCATTTTTATTTATGTCTACTAAATAGCCAACTTTTGACTTGGGAGATCTTGACTCATGGGGATTAGAAATCTTCATTTGTCAAAATAGCAATAGTAATAACAATAATAATAATTTTGAAACTGCAACTTCAGTTTCCCAACCATAACTCTTGCCTCTTACAAACAAACCAACAAAATACCTGGGGGTGAATTTAATTGGTGTATATACACCAATTTAAATTATATATATTGTATCAAGATTCTTTAGATCTCTGAAAGTCTTTTGAAAAATCCATCTCTGTATCTGGCACAGTCCTGAAAAGATATTTTTTATAAAGTCATGTGAAGCTTCTAAGTCCTAAATACCTGAAGCTTTTAATCCAACGTAGTATTCCACTTGAATGAGTACTGAGAAGAGAGTTAAGAAAAGAGTCCAAGCTATAGACAACTTTAGAACATTAATTTTAAAACTGCCTTGTCAGTTAAAGGACTAGTTGAGTAATTTGGTCTCTGGCATTCTCAACAAGGATAGCATAATTGAAGTGACCAACCTGTGGGGGTAATCTGACTAATAACATCCCAGGATAACGGAGATGTCTCCAATGCATTCAGTCAGATAATCAATAAATATTAACTCATAATAATATTAAAATAATCACAGGCAGCCTTTATAAATCAAGTGACTACTATGTATATGGAACTGTGCTAACTAGCTGCTGTGGGAAAGGGAAACAAATGTTTCTTCAATGATCTCTTGAAATGTGTTAGGCACCGTGATAGGCGCTCTACTAAAGTTGTTTTATTAATCCTTGTAACAATCTCAAGAAATAAGCACCAACTCTTTGTATTTTCTGTAAGGAAATTAAGACTAATGCACAGCACAGTCAAGATTCTAATTCAAGTCTGTTCAGCACTCAGGTTGTGCTCTGTTGGCTACCCTCAGGCTGCAACGATTACAAAGTCATTTGCCCTAGCCTCAAGGAGTTTCCAGTCAGATAGGAGAAATAAGATGGACCTAAGCAATCAAGTCCTGGTAAAACAAGATAGGAAGTGATAAAGGCTTCCAAGCTT
This sequence comes from Tolypeutes matacus, assembly GCA_026826555.1. Classification (NCBI taxonomy): domain Eukaryota; kingdom Metazoa; phylum Chordata; class Mammalia; order Cingulata; family Chlamyphoridae; genus Tolypeutes; species Tolypeutes matacus. The sequence continues at coordinate 23,963,187 of JAKSZT010053929.1, read as the reverse complement.
TTAGAGAAGAAACTATTCCTGCAAGAAAAGGATCAGTAGGTTTCAGGGATTGACTGCACTGGTGACTATGCTAATAGTTACCCCAACCCAAGAAAAGTTAAACCTCAGACATGAAAAGCAAAATGTGTATCTTTAAAAGATCTCATCGAGAGTCACAAAGATTTCTGCACCTATGACTTGTGCATAGCATATTCTGCTTTTATGTACTCTGCTGAAAAATCTTTTAAAAAGTATATCCAGTATTCGCTTTGATTGTTCACAGGATAAGACAAAACAGGGACATTGCCTGGATGTGATACATAGCCCTAAGAATTCCAGATATGCAACAGACAGATAAGTTATGAAGTAGGACATACAGCACCACACGTATGGAAATTCATAAGATTTCAGAACCAACTGGGGAATTCACTCACCTATGCCTCTAGTAAACAAGTTCCTGCTAAAAGATCACTCAAGGCAAGGTCAGGTAGAGAGGCATACTACACAACCAAGTCCTGCCACAAACAGATCTTCTGAATTGCCATCCTCAAATGAAATGCATTATCACTGCATAATTACCATTTCAATTATAACCCTCACAAACAGAGCAGGTTTATTTGTGATTCACTTTAATTAGGTAATTTTCATTTCATTTCTTTAGTAATTGATTTGAATACAACAGAATTAATAATCGCCTCATATCTACATACACATTTCTGTTCAAACAAGGACTTTTACTTTGTCTATCTGAAAGGACTCAGACAGATGAAAACTAAAAACATTGAGTCAGTGATCCAGATATCTTGTGTTTTATAGGCAATGCTTTAGACTACTTTGTTGTTGCTAGTATTGACTAAAGGCATGTCCCTTCTAGGAGACTATTGGCAATAACATATGATTGTGGGATCTGTTTCTAGTTATTTGATCCAACTTTTTTCTAATACTCTTTTTATCTAACAATAAAATAATACCTTGCTAGTTAACTTACCAAGTGCCAGTCACCACTCTGGAAGCTTTATATTTTATTTCCAATACTCACTACTTCTCTATCAAGGCAGATATTAATGCTCCCATTTTACAAAAAAAAAGCTGAGGCTCCAAGAGATTAACTATTTCTTCAGGGATCACATATTTGATAAATATCAGGGCCCACTTCTTTATACTACAGAAGGTGAGGGAGAGGAAAACTCATTCAAGCCTATAATTAGTATTTTTAATATACCTTTACTATTTTCTGGTAACAAATAAAATACTAACAAAATATGCCACAAAGGGTAGATGGCTCTGAGACTGCTTCCATGAATACTGAGCTCAAGTTTTATTCAGCATGTTGTATATTAGATGTGAAAGTATTCTGAATAGTGTAAAGTATCTTACAAATAAAGTATGTCACTCATAAAAGGCTTTAAAAAGCTTGTCTTCTTAAGCAAGTTAAATATATACTTTGATCTTGTTTTTATTATTTATGGGCTAAGCAAAGAATAATACAAGTAGTAAACTTCATCTCATGTCTGATAAATTTTCACTGCAGTGTTATCACAAGGTTAATTTTAGAAGAGTGTTCCAATGGGTAAAAGCCAACCAAGGGATTCTAAATCTCTAACAGCATATGATCTCAGGTAAAGTCTTCAGATACTCAGTGCCTTAACACTTCAGGAAGAAAATGGAAAAGCAACAGATCAGGGAACAAAAAACTGGATGCAAAACTCCATCTCAACTGCTCAATGATATCAAGTTCCTTAGTCATTGCCACCTCCCAAGAGGAAAAAAAGCAGAGAAACTTCTTACCTTTGCTGGCAGGCCTATGGTCTCCTGAACTCCCCAACCCCCTTTCTCACTGAAGTGAAGTTAAAAGGCAGGTGAGGGACAAGACCAAATATTAGTGCATAAATGATAATTTAAGAATACAACCAGTTAGGTTGTTTCTTAAACACAGTATATGTATTCAGTTACCTTTGCAAAAGATAAAAGCAATAGATTAACCTAAGGCAGACATCTGTAACAGCAATGGTTTATAAAGGCAACCAGTGTAGTCTAGGTGTTACTGACTTTATACTGCTTCAATCTGCCAATCTTTTAGGCTCAAATCTTAGTACTCTGTTTCTTTTAATGAATCTGCCCCCTCTTCAGTTCCTTGGCTTTCAGATATCTCAAGAAGTATGCTTCTCCCTATTGAAGCCCAATATTTTTATTCATATAGCTTCTTCCAAAAACCACTCTAATCTTACTGCCACATCCCTCATCATTCAAGCAGTGAGCATCCCTGATTAATATATAAATTCTGATTTGTCTTTATTTATGCTGGAAGGGAAAGAAAGGAAGGAGGGAGGGCGAGACAGAGGGAGAGAGAATTCTATTTTTCATTTTGCCCTATTCCATCTCTAGTAGATCTACATAACTCTAGTGGATTTGTGGCTTGCCCCTAGTTCTGGAGTCACCATTTTTATTCTCTCTGTTTCTTCTCGAGCTAGCTCTGTCTATATTCTCTATACTTCACACTTTTACTCTTTTATATGCCTCAAGTTATTTTCACAGACCCTATCTCCATTAGTAACACACCACAGTTGTCTTGCTAAAATGTCCTCTTTAAAATTTTTAATTTAAAAAATTAGAAACGCTCAATGGTTTAAAATTGATGAACATGAAAAAGGGACTATAGCTCTTGACAAAAACTAAACTAGATGGTCAGATACAAAGGAAAACAGAAAACCTAAATATAAATTTTATCTCATTCTACTCACATTTCTTTTGCCATCATATGCTACAATGTCTGCTAACAACAACCAGAAGTCTTTTTATCATTTATATGTGCATTATTTAGTTTACAGCACCTCCTGCTATGAATGAATATCATTCATAAAACAATTCAGTGTATGTAACTTATCTGGAAGTCCCATTGCATTATAGCAATTAAGAAAATACCCTATATTTGAACTAAACCTTAAAAAAAGTATACAGTAAGTCTAAAGATAGTGCTTATATATGAAAATATTCCAGACTTCAGTATTTGGTGGTTGCCCATTTTCATGAGTCTATAATATCACTGAAATTTCAAGGTTAAACCTATTGATCACAGCTATAATTGGCTATCTTGTGGAACAGCTCCTTGCTTTTAATACTTTGAGACAGTGAATTACTGAATCTGTTTTTTAATTATGTAAGTAATATATGAATTCATTCTTTGTAAAAGATCCAAAGAATACAGGATCATTTAGAATAAAACATAAAAGGCTTAATTTACTCTCAAATACCACAAAATAAACTCTATCAATAGTTTGAAGTTTCTCCTTGCCCTTAATCTTTGCATTGCCATACACACGTGTGCTTTTAAAAATATAAATGGCATCATCTTGCACATAGAGTTCTATGCAAGCAATTAGTTAACTTTAGCTTCTCTGATTTGCTGAAAAAATAATATCTCTGTAATTTTCTAACCAGCTATTGTACTCAAACTGTGGAGCCAACTAAAATTACTTCAAGTTTACCAAAAGTATTTTTATGGAAACATCCCCATAGTGATAGCAATTTATGTAAATATTATTTAATTTTTGTTTTGTTGGAGGGCAGGGGCTACTTCTTTTTTGTTTGTTTTTGTTGCCAAAAAAACAGAATCCAAAGCTGTTTCACATTGGGTCATTAATTTATCTTAGCTCAGACAAATGGCAGTATGTAATTCATACTCTGAGAGTTCATAAACAGTAGCCTCACAGAAAATATCTCGTATTTCTTTTTCTAATTCTCAGGTATGTCCAAATAAAATCTACTACTGTTCTCAAATATTTTATGAACTTTCAGCAAGGTAATAGATTTCATTTTATAGTTCAAAATACCATATTTAGAATTAGTATTTTTAATGTATTCTTATTTTTAAACAGTATCTAAAAATGATATTTCTTAAACAGCCAAGGGAAGCGGCTATGGCTCAATCAGTAGGGCTCCCGTTTACCATATGGGAGGTCCTGGGTTCGGTTCCCGGGGCCTCCTGGCACGGCGTGGTTAGCTGACCCAGCGAGCACAAGCAGCAGGGGGGGGATAAATAAATAAATAAAATCTTTAAAAAAATAAAAAATAAAAAAATAAATAAATAAATAAAATAAACAGCCAAACTCCCAAGCTGTAGGTGATCTAGGGATGACCTAAGCAGTCATTTCTAATAGAATAAAAGGCCCTTTTACAATCAGGAATTAAACATATATCCTCGGTGCTAAACGCTATAGAAATGCTGCTTATCAGCCAAAAAAAAGTAGCAATTATATTTAATATAAAGCAAACGACAGCAGAATATCTGAATAATAAAGATAAAAACATAGTCTGATTAAAAGGCTTAAAAGACATAAGTCTTGTAAAGGAAATACATTTCTATATAAAAATATTACTTGTTAAAATGTGTATGTTTTAAATAAACAACAACAAAAAAACAAGGATCTTTTTGAAAATGACTGTAGCAGAAAAAATTGTATAAAGTCATAGAAGAAATGAAGTCTCTTTATAATTCAACCAGAAATTCTCAATGTTAAACCAACCCCAGAAACAGAACAATGTAGTACCCCAGCATATCAAAATATGACCAAGCCCTGTATACTGATGTCTTAGCAAGGAGGAGGTAGAGTTGATACAGACAGGTGCAAAGAGAACTACAGCTTCCATGATAATAAGAGAGCAATGACAAAATGTCAAAGGTGTAGACACCCAGAATGTTAACTTACTTGAACGTGACTTTACACTGATTAATTATATGGTCCTTAAAATATCTGGCTGCATAAGAAAAGTTAATTGAAGCATTCCATCTTGTACATGGTACTAAAGCAGTTTTAAATAAGTGATAGAGCACTGGTTTTAAAGTTAAAAGAACGTGAAATTCACTATGTAAATGTGCAATATAAACATAGTAGTAGTAATGAAGATGATGATGATGACTATAAAATATTGATGGAAACATTTACATTAATTCGATTCCACTAAACTCATAATTTACAAAGAATCAGAAAACTTAAGAGCTGTTTAGAATCTTTGAGAACATCTTTTTGGTTCTGATTTGAAGATCACAAAATCCTTTTTAGAGTGAGACATGGTCAAAATAAATACATACACAGAGAAAATCACAAGTAAAGTATGATTTCAGAATTATTTCAACATCTAAGAAACCAAGTTTCCATATTCCTTAAATAAGTTAGAAGCATATTATTTAAATTCTCATAAGCAATATGTGAATCATAAATAATTCTTATCTATTCAGTGAAGAGAATTCCTTCATTCAACAAATATTAACTGGGTTCCTATAACGCCCCCAGTAAGACAATGTATTCCGGGAATGAAGAGATAAAGAAGGTATGACCATTGTCTTTAAAGATTCACATCCAGAGAATCAGTTAAATTCTTTGTAATCATGGTGTGGCCCCAAAATAAAACTTTATGCTTTTAAAATGATTTAATTCATATTCAGTAATTAAAATAGCCTTCCTGCATAACTAATCTGAAATAACTGCAAAATATCATTGTGGTCAGACTATTTTAAAGATTTCATGAAATTGGTGTGATGCTTTTTCCTCCTGACTATAAACTGAAAGCTCCTCTAGATCCCCAGCTAACCTATGGTGTCATTCTCAGGTGGCAGTTCTGTTTTCTACCTTCATGTAAAATGGATATTAAGAACTCTTAAACTGCTGACCACATCATCTGTCAACATTTCTGTGAATTTAAGTTTGACTTTATGGCAATAGAAGCCGAGGTATCTTTTATAGGCATTATAAGACTGCTTTCAGAAAGTTAAGCTATAAATCAACATTTAACATATATCACATAAAAGAAAACGAACAGATCTCAGGCCAGCAAGAATTGGTTGTAATCTGATTATATGTATTAATAGAAGTTAAAGACAGAATCTGGGGGGTTTAGCCAAAGAAGATGAGAAAAAATGATGCTGAGAAGTATTTTGGATGAACCCTTATCTTGGGAATCTAAATCCATGTTCATTCAGGAGAGAAGGAATTGGACAAAGGACTTCAACCATAATGATCCAAATGGCAATGCTAACTCTATTGTGATGCTGAATACATTAGGACCTCTCAGTCTGATATCATTAAACATTTGAATTATATAATTAACTCCCTTTGTTGAGATTACCCATATAAGTCAGTTCACAAAATATTTCACACAAAACAGAATGATCTAGTCAAGCTAACTGAAGTGATCCAGATCCTATGTTAGTTGGTTGGGTCTTTTGTTGTTGTTAATATCATCTTTAATCGAGGGAAAGCCATAAATTGGCTTTCTGGTTTTAAATATCAATCTCATTGTTTAATGTGAGTCAATCCTGAGACATGGATCCACTCTTAGTTTGCCGACAAGTCAGTTTTCAGAACTTTAAGGCTGAGGGCCAAATTCTGTATTATAAAAAATTTCCTGGGGGTAATGTTACCCTGAAAGAACCTATCTTAATAGCTGGTTGCCCCTTCTTCTTGTTTCACTGTGCATCTTCAAATTTATACATAGGTGAAAAATGTTGAGAGGTATCAGGAGAGGAAAAAAATGTATTCACCTATAATTTATGTAAATCATGATAAGTACATCACACTTTTAAAATTCTAATGCAATAGGATTATTACCCATTCAAATAAATTAAAAATTTATTTGGAACCTCAAAGATAACATCATTCTCTACAAAATACCAGAACCTTTTTTGTACCCCAGCACTAACAGTATATCACATGAAGTAAGTGTTTAATACATTCTTGCTGGATAAATGATTGAAGGATGAAAAATATCTCTCTGGAGCATTCCAAATCTCCACATACAGGAAACCTGAGATGAAGTATTTCCATCATTAACATTAATTTGTAATTCCATGATGTCTTAGATAATCAGAGCTTACATTTTTAAGATGGAATTCTACCAAGGATATTTTAAGATAATAAATACATTAATTAAGATGTTTACTATATATTACACACTCCCCTGTATGTAATTTTACCCCAAGGAATACAATATAATAAATTCAAAAAAATTAAGAATGTATCAAATTATTTTCAAATAATATATTTTATGTATATATTTATTTATTCATCTCAAAGTTTTCAAAAAGGATCTGAATAAGAGTATTAAATTCCTTGGCTATGAATGTCACAGAACTGAGCAGTAAGTATTGTTAAACCCTTCCTCCATATTTTAAATGATATATTTATTTATAAAGAAATAGACTACTAAATAAAGATTTAAATCATTACAGTAGAGGCTTTGAAGTATATGGCATATATTAGCCTTATGATTTTTTTTAAAAAATCTATAACCATAAAAGTTATGACACTAAATACACCACTAAATTTCAAAGAGAAGGGCTGACATATTTTGTTTAAAAGTCAGTGAGCCAATCACATCAATTAATTCAACTACCGAGACTGGATTAAAAGAACTCAAGCAAAGAGAGTTCATTATAGCCAAAGTTCATACATTTCAATATAGAATTTTTATTTAAATGGGGCAATTGAGGAAATAAGATCTCTGATCCTTCGCAGATAATTACCTAGGGAAGAATTTTTAAGAAATACTAAACTATTGTTAAAGTAATTCAGAAGTAAAATAACCAAACCACAAGTTACACACTAGTTTTCACTAATTAAGAAAATTCACACTTCACTCTAATCTATACACCTGCCTGATTGCTATCCCCTCCCAAAATCTGCAGAGGCTTCAAACTGCATCCAGAACAAAACTAAACTAAATTTTTCCTAGAAACCTGCTCCAGTAGGTCCCATCTTAGCTGATAGAACCTACTACCATCTATCCAGTAACACAGGAAACATCATCCTTAACTCCCTCCTCTCCTTAACCCTATTATCCAAGTCCTATCCATTTTAACCTGTTAAATATTACCCAAATTGTTCTCTTCCTTTTCTTCTCCACCACTTCTAACTCTTGTAACTTCTCACGTGTTGAAAATCCCACTGCCTCCAGCCTGGTCCCCATCCACAATCTTTTCCCCACATTGCAGCCAGTGTGATCCATGTCAATCAAAAGACTAAAGTCACCTGCTTTGTGTAAACCCTTGAAAATGAAATTCAAGTTCCCTTTTTATATGAGATCTTCCATCAATTTGCCCTGATTAATGCTACAGAGTCATCTCTGGCCTCAAATTCCTGGACTCCAGCTTTACACTCTAGTAATACCAAACTGCTTGTATTTCCCAAAACAGTTCATATTATTTCTCACTGCTGCTCATGATGCATGCACCTTTCACTGAGAAAGCCTTCCATTCCACTTCTCCCCTGAGTCCTATGACATTGCCATAGGATAATACACTGTTTCACTGTTAGTCTTTCACATTAGAATGTGAGCTTCTGGAGGGCAAGGGCTGTGTTCTGTTTACCTCTGTATTCACCTTACAGTGCCTGGCACATAAAAGGCAGCCCATAAATATCTGCTCAATTAATCAACTAGAACTATACAGCAAAATGTCAAATGCCCACAAGTAATAATTATATTTTAAGCTTTCTTCAAATTGAAAACACTTAAATTATTACCCCCCAATTACCCCCCAACTATTATCACCAAAATTAGTAACACTCAGGCCTACAACTTGATTAGGTATTATCAAATGAGAATGTATGAAACTATCAGAAGAGTTGACATTAAACTTTGGATGGGGACTCTCTAAGAAAGAATTGATCTAGATATAGACAGGTTAATTTATCAGGAAGACTTTTTTTTTCTTTTTCCATTCTTAAAGACCAAAGTCTTTAAAGCACCAATGTTAAGCAAGTATTTTCCTTACATTCAACCAAAAACACAAACCTATACCCAGGAACATTAAAACTCAATAAAAGGAAGAGGGAAAGAAAAAATACAGTGCTCTTTCTGTTCATTCTTGCATATACTTACTTCCTTTTCTTTCTTTTTTTCCGTATTTGTTTTTATTTTGGTACATAGTTATAACACCTCTGATAGCTACAAAGAAATCAAATCAGGTATTTTTTGTTTTGTTTTGTTTTTCTAATAGGTAAGAACTAAATGTAAAATAGGTTGGGTATATACACAAACCTTAGAACTATGATTCAAAACAAGCAAGATTTTACATCAAGCCCATCTGGTGTTATATTAGGGTGTGTCCTATGGAAATCCAACCAAGGGTGACTGCCAAATTAAGCTATAGAAGACAACTCAGAAAGCTGGTACTCCCATAACATAAGCTATATTTTTAAAAGTGCATTAGAGCACCTTAACAAGATTATCTGATATCACTCCACCCTCATAATAATACTCTTCTATATCCATAATACTGTTTTTGTCACTAAAACTTGGGTGAGTATTGGGCATGGCAGGCACTCTGAGATAATGCACTCAGAAGAGACACCAGTTCAGTGATAACTAACCCACAAGTTAATATCACAGTTTTTATGTCCCAGTCCTCATAATTTCATCCTTGTATTAAGTGACCTAAGAGGTCAACTGATTTCTTCAGGCCTCAATTTCCACATATGAAAAATAGAAATCATAATATACTTCTACTTCACTAGGTTCTAAAAATGGTAACTAGCTAGGAAAAAAATGAATGTGAAGCATTCAAAAGAAAAAAAGTAGATTCCCTGACCCGATTATTGGTCAGAGCCTTGTAAAACTAGAATTACTACTTCTCCCAATTCCATACATGCCACATGCCCATCAAACTGACTGATAAATAGTATTGACTGAGCATTTGACCCATGTAAAGGTTTTTAAAGTAACAGAAATAAATTTTATGTCACAATGTATTTTCATACCATCTAACTACCTGCAAAAATTTTTACTTATTGTTGGTGTAAAAATAGAGTATAAGATAAAAAAGATTAATTACAATTTTTTTTAACCTAAACATTTTTCACAATACTCAGTGGCAGGTGTAGAACAGTTTGAAATTGATACTGAAACAATGATGCAAAAATTGGAAAAGAGCTAACCCAGAAACAGAAGGAATCACAATGCAAGTCTCATCTGATGGGCCAAAATACAATATGGATTATTTTTATACTGTTTTGTCTGAATTGTCTGTCTCAGATTCTAACTTCCAGATTCTATTTTTTTATTTTTTTTTATTATGGGTAAAAATCAAAATTCTCACAATACATACAAACATTTGCAATATGATATATAAATATATATGCATATATGTGTATTTGCTTACAAAAATGTTATTTATATATATATATATACATATATTTTAAGAGGTGCTTAGATTACCCAAAATATTACACGGAACCCACTGGGATTCCCATGTTGCCCACCTCCCACACCTCCCACCACATCCCACACAAACATCTCCCACAGTGTGGCCCACCACCCTCAATGAACTTACACATCCTGGAGCCTTGCCACCAACCATGCCTCCCACCTACCTATGTGCCAGGTGTGCATGAAATCTAGGTGGAGCTGCAACTCCTACCCAGATTCTATTTTTAAAATCACTTAACATTGTGTATTTCCAGTAGCCATGAAGGCATATACTGTGATCCCTGACACCGAAGATTGTCAGCAGACTCAATATATACACTAATGATCGCAGTCAACAATGCCTATCTTCTTATCAAAGAGGTCCTTATTCCAGAAGAAAAGGCCTAAAGTTCTCTAAGAAAATTCATCCTAAAACATAAGTGGTCATTATAAGATTGTTAAGACCACAATACTTCTTACTTCTTTTTAAGATTATCTTACACATGCTGAATTTTAAAACCAAAAAGTGTCAGGCATTATAACATTTTTAGTTCCCTCCCAAGTCATTTGTGCTCTATTCTTGCACTGTCAAATAATGATAGCTGCTGTCATTATTTTTTATACAATGGTTGGCAGCAAGTTGTACAGATACCCTTCATCTTAGAATAGTTGCCAAATAAACTAAACAAATGACTAGGAACTTACAATGATACTGACCAATTTCCTAAAGTCAAATAAGCACACTATCATAGCTTTTTGGCATTTTACAGTTAGAATATTAGTTATTTCATAAAAATCAAAGGTTTTAATTCTTTTATTTTTTCTAAACTATTTTAAAATAACTTTTCCCTCTTTACACATGTACTTCTGTCCTCTCCTTGCTGCTTCTGGAGACTATCATATTCTATTAGAAAAGTTTTCACATTTATTTTTGGCTTCAATACTGTCAATCAAGTATTTTGGAAGCAATAGCCCTCCAGGAAGGATACTTGAAGATATTAAAATGCAGAAAAAAAAATATGTTACTTTCATTTAATAAAGTCAACAATGCACATTTAGGAAAACCAGTGATCTCGGTCGGACACAAGTGATTCACAGGTCACACACACAAATTATTCCAAGTCAAAGAAAAACACCTGAGTGACCAATTCTAGGTCTCTTGTTCTAATTAATAGACAAGAGTCCTTCCCTACCACTATTTGCTTTGGCAATCTAAAATGCTGATATTCTCCTAGATCTAACAGAGAGGGAAAATGGGTATCTTTTCCATCTAACACCTAAATGGGTAATCTAGATACTGTAAATAGAGGCTACATAAAGGATGCAACAGACAGCTCTGAAGTGAGAGCCAAAATATTTAACCTGCAACCCCTTGGAATAGAACCTGAAAACATATGCCACCTAGCCAAAAACTGTACTAACATGGAATTGCCACAGGCTAATAAGTTAAAAAAAAAACAAAACAAAAAAAAACAAAAAAATTCCTTACCAAACACATAGTTTTACTGTTGTTCGGTGAGAAAAGCTAGAATGTCAAAAGTACAGTTCTTAATTTGTTCAAATTAATGATGTCACACTCTGAAATGATTATTTAAAATAGATGGGTTAACTGTCTTTTTGAAGTCAGTACATGTAATACCAAAATCAAAATCACAAATAAAGGAGACTATTAACCAATCAACAAGCATTTTCCTGCTGATATTCTGGTGGTGGCTAGGGAATGACTGTTAAAATTCTCTGATCAACAGTTACTATCTTTCCCATATACTCAAAGTTTCTAAAGCCAATAGCTAAATATTTAACAGAAATTGCATTTAAAATCTATCTTTACACTTTAGGAAATTACATGAAAGCTATTGGAGAAATAAAAACCTACCAAAGTACTAATATCAGTAACTTTTAAAATGTACAAATTGTACTCTTTACATCTCAGTAATATAACTTTTATCAAATCAACAGCCAACTAGCAAAAAAATTAATTAATGCTTCAAGATACCTTATAAGAGATTAGCAATGCACTTTAATTTAGCATAAGCCACTCAATAACTTTGGTTGGTTTTTCTTTCTACATGATAAAGGAATTTCAACAACTGTTTCTAAAATGAAATTTTCTTAGGAAGTGCTTCCCATTAATAAAAAGAAAGAAAATGTTTAAATTAATAAAGTCACAATTGAATCATAATTTCAAGTAAATAGCTAGAATCACTTTAAATTAATGAATTACAAAATATATTAATCAATAGTATACTTTTGCCTATAATTCAGAATTCTTTGCTACTTACAAAGCTTGTAGCTGTATAATAACTAAGTTTTGAGAACTGTAAGAGGGAAGCAGAAAGGAAAAGATATTCTTTCTGGATAATCAGAATTAACTTAAATATATGTTCATACTTCAGTAGATGATACAGTTTTCTTTTGTTATTAAACCCATGTTATAAAAAGAAAAGTAAAAGAAATAAATGCCTTTCCTTCATGTCACTCAGAAAACTTTTCCACTATATATACATAAAAATCAGCGTATCCTTCCTATATAAGAATGTAACACACACCAAAAATAAAAGGAAAACACACAATTTCAGATTTTTGAAAAAGTAACAAAACATTTGTGCTTGATAGCTAAACTGATAAAACTTTACAATTAAGAAAGAAAAAACCATATTCTTAACAAATAAAAGCATTTTGACTTCTGTCACTGACAGCCTGTAAACTGCTCTTTTATTACACAAAAGCAATGCTTACTACTTCAATGAATGAGCCTTTATTAAAAATAGTAGCCAAAACTGTCTATTCCTACAAACTCAAAATATCCTTGCAAATTTTCTCAGTTCTTCTCCAGACAACATAACACAACATGCTTTCACTTTGTTAGAGAAATGGATGTAAATGAGTTTCATAAATTTTCAATTACATTTCATTTCCAATACATTGGAGGAGAAACTTCCACAGGTTAAAAAAAAAAAAAAAAAAAATCAGGTAGTGCTGTAAATTCACTACTGATGGATTAGCTTAATACCAAGGCAATATAAAATTATTTCATTTCTTTTACTGTTAAGAGTCCTTTGGAAATGAGATTCCCATATTTTTTATCCAACAACAACAAATACAGTCATATAAACCTGGCAAGTCAAAACAATAACCAGCAAATCCTAACATTTCTTACCTGGTACAGGTAAGCACCAGCTCCCAAATGCCACCTTAGGATAGTTCAGACTAGTAAGCAGGCTCATGTTTTATACGTAGAATTAATAGGAATAAATCTGTGTTGCTCTTTCTTTAGCAGAATCTATAGCAGTAGCTACACCACAATGTGAAAAGACCCCACAAACCTAACAAATTCAAGTCTGTCACCAGAGAAATGGAAAAAGAAATCATAAAATGAAGACTTACTGCTTGTCATGTGACTTGGTGAGGCATGCTGTCCATTGGGTGTGCTTGAGGTGAGGTCAATTGCCATATTGGAGTGCTCCCTTTCAGGTGAAAGCTCATTGTCACCTGCTTTCACAAAATAAAATCTTTTGGTCTCTGTTCATAGTCACATGAAATTCAATTACTAACTTTTCTTCATTTATGCAGTGGCATCCATAGCCCTGAAATTTTAATGTAGTACTTTTTTCCCTTAAAAGAAGCTATAAAGAATTATCAATTAAAAACAAAGTAACTGAAAGTCATAGCCAACCCACAATTTAAAAATAAACAGAATGCATTATTGCAATACTCTTATCTATAAAACAACGGGAATTAAAGTAGTTGATTTTAAAGTATCTTTTATTTGAAAAAAAAAAAAAAAGTTTTCTTTTAACATTTAATTTGTATAATTGTTTATAATGAACTTTTTCCAAAATGCTGACTGTCATTGTTGGATATTCAAAACAAGTGTTGACTAAGAAAATTTCTTTCACATTATGTGACTGAAAAATTAGGTTACAGAGTAGTAAATATTTAGTACATGCCATTTTTAGTAGACATATTTGTAATCTGTCCTATTCTAAACTTACAGTAAAGGAAAAAATAAGGAGGAAAATGTTGATCTGCTAGGCTACTGTCGATTTAAATACTATCATTATTATAGTAAATAGTAAGTAATATTTCCTTCTTATTTCATTTTATGCTATTATTTTCTCAAACTCATTTAAAGATGAAATTGTGAACAGATAGAAAATAAGGGTCCAGACCTTTTAAAGTACTAATACAAGAATATGAAGGTATTTTATTACCAATAACAAACTAATTAAAATAAATACTTACACGTTATGTAGCCATCAATAGCCTCTGTTTCCATAGTCAAAGTGCAGTGCTGTAAAACAAAAGATCATACCCTTATAACAAAGATTCCTTTCAGTATCTGCCATCAAATGCTTAACTTATTTGAAGCTCCAAGCAGTCAGCCCATGTTGCTGCTGCTGCAACCTGTGCCCAAGAAACATACTACAGTGTACTGTATGTGCTCATTTGCAAGTCACTGAACTCTTTCTGCAAATGATCTGATTCCTGCTGGAGATAGGATAGGAAAGATAAGTGTATTGTGAGATGGGCTGTAGCAAGAAAGGAATGACTCTCTTAATCAGAATTTACTTGGTTTAAAGGGAAAAAAAGGGGGATAGGGTGGGGTGGGAAATTACACCTCAAATGTGAAATAACTGGGATTTAACTATTTTACCATTCACTAGTTCCCACAATCACACTGCAGTTTGAGGACTTCCCCAGTATACAGATAGCTCTATTCACAATTGTTGTAAGTTGGTTCATCATGTTCTAATAGGGATGGGTGGGGGGAAGGACAAACAAACATACAAAAACAAACAAACAAAAAAAAAAACCTTAGTGACCAAGTGTGTCTCGAAGATTTCTGCAGCAGTCACCCAACTTTCTTACTTGTATTGACATTTTAGCCTACCCCAAGTTCTGTGGAAGCACCTGTTCAATGTAACCTTAATTTCCTGCCAGATTCTGGATGAATATGAATGCCAAGCCTACCTAATACATTCTAATTTTGAAGATCTCATAAACTTTTGTCCTGTGTGGTAGAGGGACCACTCTTTTTAAAATTAAAGGGAATTAATGTTTTAGTATACTAATTCCACAAAACAATAACTTAATTCTCAGAAACAAAAGTAAATTGCATGAGGTTACACCCCCTAGCTTTGATTTCACATAATGAAAAGATCAATAATTTAACTGTATTCTTTGAAGGCAAAAGTTTAAAGAATCGGACATGTCCTAGGGAGATTTTTACTTATCCCCCCCCCCTTTGGCCCTGGTCCTTTTTGCCTTTAGTTTCAAAACTCTCACTGCACCAGCAGCTAAATTATTCACAATGAGCCATTTCTGTATTGATCGCCAAGTATATTTAGCCCTGGCTCCTGGAATTTCTCCATTACTTACTGGAAAACAGGCAGCTTCACTTCTTGTCTCCAAAACCACTTCCCTTCTCCCTCCCCTCCCCTTCTTCACCACCACTCTCCTGCCACCCCCCCCCCCAAAAAAAAAAAAAAACTTTTCTTTCTTTCTTTATGGAATAATGAGATCAAATTCCCAACTCAGTCACTACATAGCACTTAAATTTCAACCTGCTGTACTGTTATCACATTCTTTCAAATTATGATTACATAAGACTTTAAAGAAAGGGACCGGTAAAGTTTAAAAGGGGGGCAGTTTCTTCTCATATTTTACAAATGAGTTTATCTCTTTAAAAATGTACACATTTAACACACACATATTAAAAAGAAAGAAACGTCAGGGAGAAGCGAAAGAAGTCTGCCCCATCAATGAAATGGTTATTAACCCTCAGAAAAGGAAAGAAAGAAAAAGTAAAGGAGAAAGAGAAACGAAATGTACATACAAAAGAAATTGTCCTTTGATTAAAAAAGATTCATCACCATTTCCAGCTCTGTCGGGAGATCTCAGCTTCTTCTAACCCCTCAAAGAGGAGGTGACAATGTCGGGCTGAAGATAAACGAAGAAAGAAAGAAAGAAGTTTTTTGTGTTTTCCCCTTCTCTCTTTCCCTCCCTTGCCCCCTCCAAGCCAAGCCCCCCGCAGAGTTCAAGGCGAGGAGAAGGAAAAGCACTTTACAGGTGGGTCATTCGGAGCCCAAATCCAGCCAACAGATCCGCTGATAAACAAAACCAAGAAATGAGAGAGAAGGAACACCCCCCCTCCTCCTCCTTCTACCCCTCCCCCTCGTCCCTTTGGGATGGTCTAGTAGGAAAAGTCACTCAGGAATGGCACCACGTACTTTCAGGAAAGAGGGGAAAAAAAAGAGAGAGAGAGAGAGGTCAGTCAGTGCTACAGCAATGCGATTAACAAGAAGAGAAAAAACTTGATCCACCGGTTCCTTAAGAATCGACCAAAAGCTAAGACAAGAAAACTGAAAGAAAAGGGGGGAGGGGGGTAAGAGAGGAGGGACAGGCAGGCAGAACCCAGCAAGGAACCTAGGCCAACTTCACAGGACAGTTTTTGGCCCTCGGCAAAAAAAAAAAAAAAATCTTAATTCCATCTCTTTCACACATACTAGAACCTGTCAAAGTGATTTAACTGCTGCCTTTTTACACGTCATACCAGTTGTGTTTTTTTGTTTTGTTTTTTGTTTTTTTTTTTTAATTTCGACAGAATCTGGATATCACCTTCTATCTGGGCAATTGCGATTTATTCCAGACTACCCAATCTTCTTGGAATTCAAGTTAAAACGAAGCAAAATAAGCCCAAATCCATGACAGCTATAGAGATGAGAACTGATTAATCGATTAACATCCCAGAAAGAGATTACGAGGAGAAAAGAAATTAAGGCAGAGGTTATCATCTTCACCGATTCCCTAGCGCCCTTTACAGAAATCATTACCCTAATCATTAACCACAATTCATCCCTCCCAGAGAAAAATATCTATATTATTATTATTACTACTGGTTAACAGCAACAAGTCATTTGATCACATCACAGTGCAAAACGAGATGCTATATAATTACACTTAACTTTGAAAACACTCCCCCCCTTTGCAAATCAGATACACATATTTAAATATAATCTATGAATCAGAAGACAAAACAAGAGCTGTTCACCACGCAAAAGCCAAGCGGAGATTTACCTCAGCAGTGCATGCAGTAAAATAATCCCATCACCCTTTTGTTTGTGTTTACTGTTAGTGTGTCCTCTCCCTTTCTTTCTTTCCTGTGACTAACGTGTGTTTGTGCACTGCAGTTGGTGATGGAAACTAAGGCAGTAGATCTGTAGCTAAGGGTAATCCTGTTTTTACTTCCTCCATCTTCAGCGAGGAGCAGGGTTAGCCCGGGACAGCTGGTCAAACCCCGAGAAACCGATCCGGCGCAGCCCGAGCACATCTCCACAGCCAGCGGAGCTCGCGCAGACGCCCGTGGCTCGAGGGCGGGCGGGCTGTGGCGGGCGGCAGGGCCCGGGACGCGGGCGTACGTACGCGCGCGCGCGCGGGCGTGCCTGTGGTGCGGGGCCCGGGGCCTGTGCGTGAGTGCATATGTGTGCGTGTGCGTGTGTGCGCGCGGACGGGAGCGCGTGTGCGCGTGGCTGTGCGCTCGGCCGCTCGGCGCGCTCGGCAATCGATTACAGGACAAGTGCTGCCCAGCGGCCCCGCGACGCGCTCACTCCCTCGCGCCCGGCCGCGTCGCCCCTCGCCAGGGGACCCCCTGATCGCAGGCCCCGCCCCCAAGGGGGGACCAGGTAACCGCTTGTGCGTGTGCCGCGGTGACCCCCTCCCAACTGCTCCCAATCATAATAAATCTCACGTTTGCTGTCAGCCTGGAAGGATTGGAACGGTGAGGGGAGGTGCATTTCGGCCGCGTGAAGTTTTCTTTCCAACTGGGATTTGTGGTGAGGCCAGGCGAAGGGAGCGGGAAGGCAATCCAGGCGCTGGACGCGGAGCTCTGGGATCGGTGTCCCGGCCCCAGTTAGGGTGTGCGCGTGGACCCACCCACTGAGGTTTCACTGGAAACTGTGCGGTCAGTTTCTGAAAACTGCATCCGATAGACGAGGACAAGAATCAGGATAGATGGGCCCTCGGGAATGGACTGAGAAGAAAATTCGGGTCTGATATGAAGCTCAACTGTTAATTACTATTTTGCAAGTGCTTTGCAGGGCACGTTTAAAATTAGAGTGTTTACTTGCTTTTTCTACGCCGAGCATGTGCCACAAACACCAAAATCAAAGGAAAGTATTGTTGTTAAAAAAAAAGGTGAGCTATACACACAGCGCTGCCCATCAATGTCATCAATTAGTTATAGCACAGCTTTTTTGTTTGTGGAAGAACTTTGAGCCATTATGAGTAAAACAAATGAGGTTCTTTCGACAAATAGTATCATTTATTATCTTTCTTGACCACATTTATAAAAATAGGGTATGGAGAGTTCTATAATCAAAGCGAAGAGGAAAATGAAAGGAGCTGAAAATACTGAACTGTGTAGTCTGAGTGGCTTAAGTTTGAAAACACATGAAAATATCAGGACTGCCAAACAGCATTTCTGAGAAACCATATTACAGGTTGTGAAGAAAATCAATGCTAAAAGAGTAGGAGGCACCATACTCCTCCTTTCAAGAATCCCAGAAATAGTTGCTGAAGTCTTTGGGTTTTGTTTTGTTTTCCTCCTGAGAAAAGAGAAGTATATTGGAAGTAAAATCATCATATTTATCTTAGATGCCCCTCTGTGTGTCAGGGAGATTTTCAAGAGTGTCTTTTTTTTTTTAAGATTTTGAAGTAGAGGAGGAATTCATTCACACTGCTAGTCACCAAATAATGGTTACCATATAACTTGTATATATTTAAATTTTATAATAAATTACTTTTTTAAAAGTTTATTCCATACATTGTGTTTATTAAACATCAATTGTACCATTAGGCTCATTTTGTAATTAAGGAAAATGATAGTTGGTGCTGTACTACAAACAAGATTAACCAGTTTTCATTGGAAAGCAAATCATTTGCGCTCAGGCTTCCAACAACTTTATGATAATTTTAAGAAAAATTGTGAGTTATATATTGATAAAGCAGTTTTTAAACCCATCTGCGAGTTATCTAAATGAAAGTGATTTTTCCAAAAATCATAGTTTGCAAAGACCAAACAGAGAAATCCATATATCATTCTAAACATCCCAGTAGACAGCAATGAGTTTAATCTTAAATTATCTCAGAAAAGTAAAAGGGTGTTCCCCTCAATAAACGCCCAATACATAAAGGGTAATACAGCTTCTCTATTAAATTAAATTAAATTGAATGATGAATTAAAATATGTTTAAACCTGAGATGAAATACCTGGGTAGTTTAAGCAATTTAATTCTTTTGTGGAAAAGGACCCATTGTAAAGTTAAGGATTCATCTTCAAGTTTGCCCCAAGCTACCTCTTTGACTTAGTCCTTGCGCCTGGCTGATTAGTGCTTAATTTAGCTTCCTTGAAAACTTATCCTTTTCTGGAGTTTCATTGGCTCCTGGTCACCAGAGGTACGCTTTCTCCCTCTAGTGGCTAAGCATTCAGACACTTTAGATTCTGACTCCCCATCTCCCCAAAAATGGGGGTGTTGGACAGGGGTGATGGAACCCAGATTTTAGAATGGCAAAGATCTCATGACCACATGTGAGAATTGGACCATCTTGGACAACTTTTCCCTCTTTGTAACATCCAATGTCCCTTTCTTATCTACAGATCAAGGTGGTAATATCTACCCCACCCCAAGGAAGTTAAAATTATTTTTATATACTGAGATTGGGGTCTGTATTTCATGCCTCTGGAGTGTGATAATCCTGCTCTGAGACTCACATGAATTCCATGTGAGAAGGAACTCTTGTGTAAACTGTAGTAATTCACTTTATTCAAAATTTTCTTGACAGTATTGTGATAGTGTTTAGTAGAGAATACATTTATTCAGTCTTTTGCTATAACTACAGCATACACATATTTTCCAAGTACATATATAGATATGTAGGAAATGTGCCACCAGGAAGTTGGAGTGCCATACTCTGGTCATTGTATCCAGTTGAAAAGAAAACATGCCCACTCCCACCACTTTTCCCATAAGCTGGTTCTCATCCTTTCTTTCCCTATCATTATCACCCCTAGAGAGGCTTTCTCTGACCATCCTTCCAAAACTGCTCTCTCTGTTCCATAAACAAGTTATTTCATATTAATATCTGGTAATTCATGAATCAGTTTGGCGATCAAGGAATGCAGCAGGTTTAATTTTACAATCACTAAGAGCAATTAGCCAAGGAAAAATTTAAAAGGCCTTTTAACTAAAATGTACATTATGGAGTATTGTTTTTGTTTTCTTTGGATTGTTTGCTTTAGCTTTTAAATTTAAGAGCCTTTAAATGCCCTTTAGAAGAATTTGGACAAAAGCTCATTTTTGTTTGTTTAAGGAATTAAAATCCATGTTTTTATGGTTTTGTTTTGTTTTTGGTGGGGGGGTGGAGGGAACAATTTGGAAAATTGCAATACTTAATACCAAAGAAGAAGAATTTTTTGGAAACTAATTACATATTTATATCTTTTATTTAGATGGCTTTATTATACCCAATAGAGAGCACAATCACCGGAGTCAGTGCCCTAAAATAGTTTGAATCCTGGAAAAGTTAACAAGCACACACACGTACAATGTTTTCAAACTGATTACTTGTTTTATTTTTGTCAGGTGGTATCTTGTCTTTAGAGTGGTGTTCTCTTTTTAAGCAGGGTATGGAACAATAGGCTCACTTTCTCCTGTCGACCTGGATTGGCACTGTACAGAAGCAGGGAAGCCAGAAATGGAACTGTGGTTTCAAAGGAAATATCCTAAGATACCAAATCCAGTTCATATGTAAGGCATATTGATACTT
The DNA here is from genome assembly GCA_026826555.1 of Tolypeutes matacus. NCBI lineage: Eukaryota > Metazoa > Chordata > Mammalia > Cingulata > Chlamyphoridae > Tolypeutes > Tolypeutes matacus. The sequence goes on along the minus strand of JAKSZT010053929.1, from coordinate 23,942,202 downwards.
CCCAACTTTGCCTCCCTGAGTTCATAGATAGTTTGGGGTCTCTTCAGTTGGCATTTAAGTCCCAAATGGTAAGCATCTTCTCATTACATCCTCCTTGTACAGTAGTTTCTTTTAACAATACTTAAGAGTATCTCTTTGTAAATTAGAGATGACTCTTGTACAAATGCCCATGTCCCTGAAAAGGTAACATTGTGACTTAAATTCACACTTTGATAGAATAATATCAGATTTCTTCTAGAGAACACTTTTTGATATAGAGGAGATAAACTATCTCTATCCCAAATGGGAATTATAAATGGTGGGAGTTAAACTTAGACCAAGGATGTGAGGACCAGAGAGGTTTCTGAATAAAAATGAAAGCACATTTTTAAGGTGTCATTAAAACCCATTATAGTTGCTATGAAAATGTGTGTTCTGTATTTAAGGAAATGAATTCCATTAATGAAAAATGAACTTTGAGCTGGGTCAAATGTAGATAGGGGGGCTCAGAAAACAACTCTAAAAAGGCTCTGGGAAGGAGGTTCTTCTAAGAAACCCTAAACCTATAGTACACTATGGCACAAAAATGCAATGAGGGTATTGGAATTCCTAATAAAGTATCGATACAAGAAAAGAAAAAGATATGATCTAACTTTGTGAAAACACAGCCCACTTTTATTATAACAATAAAAGGAAAAGACATTGCCTAGTGAGCATTAATTCAGATACAGGGAAATTACCCTTTGTAATCTGTAATATTTTTCAGCAACTAAATGCAAGAGATTGAAAAGAGCCTTTTTTTGCTGGAATACAGAGAAAAACCAAAAATGATTATCTGGCTTGGGAATTGGGAGGTAAAAATAGGACACAGTGGCCTAAAGATCTATACTACCAAAGGCCTAGTTCTTCTAGAGATCCGTAGTCTGAAGCAGGGTAAGGACAGGGTACATCTCAAGGGAAACATTTGGTAGTTAAACCATTGCCAATAGCAGTATGATCCTGTTTTTAATTGTGTGAAAAACTCATGGAGTTACATGCCCAGAATTTTGTAACCAAAATTCTTTCATAGTACAGCAGAGTCTAATCATGTGCTTGAATAATCCTATGTATGCTGAGCAAAATAGAGAACATATTACCAACAGAGAGTGAAGGAAAGAATCCAGGGACTCAACTTTCCATCTCTTCATAGCCAGATGGCGGCAATGTAGGGAATTAAAGGCCATACAGGGACAGAACTGAGAAGCCATTTCCTGTTTGATAACTCCGGAAGAGGGTGTTTGATCGGAAAGAAAGAAAAGAATCAAAGAAAGACCATTGACACGTAGTGAATTAATTCAAATGTCACCTCCCTCAGTTCTTGTGACTTGTGGTTTAAAGAAAGGTTAGCTTAATATTGAGGTTAGTGTGGCATTCAGAACTGTCTCAAGACATGATATATGAAGAAAAGAATAGAACCATTAGTATCTCTCCCTGCGAGCAGGTATGTTCAGGCTTCAAAAGGGTACTTAAAAATTGACATTGTGGTGAGCTACTAGACACCTTGGAAAGTCCCACTCAGTAGACAAAAAGTATCATCAAAAGTCCTATAAACTATATTCCAGAAACTGCTACATCAGAAGACTGTTTTTGAAGTATACTCTTATGAAGAAATAAATCTACATGCAGAATCTATAGCACTTTAGCTTGATGATATAACTGATTTCAACAAAGATGGAATGTCAACAAAGGGGAGCCTTATATAAACTCATCATTATAGGCATGCATTTTGTGCCAGTCACCATGGTGAGCAAATCACATGCATTATCTCATTTAATCCCATAGTCATCATAACGGAGGTAATATTTTCCCCATTTTCACATGAAGAAATTGAGGCTTGGAGACATTATTAACTTGTCTAGGGTCCCAAGATGTCAGAGCTGGGACTCAAACACGTTTTAAGTTCTAAGAAGTTCATGTGCATAGCCACCATTCTAAACTATCTCCTATGATAAACAAATATCTATCATTCATACAGACCTGTTGCTATAATTAGATCTAGCCCTTAAGGTAACACACTGTCTAATTTTGACCACTTGAAAGGAAAACTACCCAGGACATTCTTAGAAGATTAATCAAATATGGTATCAACACAGAATTCTCTACCAAACCCAATGCCTGTCTATGTGTGAAACATGACCTATCGGACATCTAATATTTTAACACCAACTTTTCTTCAAAACCTACCTTGAACTTTTCTGAACAAGTGAAAGGCATGAGAGAATCATTAAAAGATAATCCTATAAATAAATGAATAACAATAATGACAAAGATGCAGACAAGAACTTTAAATTCTGGGTCACCGAGTATATTTGCATATTTTGTTTCAAAGGGGATCATTTCTGATTCATTGTTCCCAGAAACATATGTATCATACACCTCACTTTTGTAGATGTACTTCACCTATATGTGCAACGAATGAATGAATTAATGTGAAGAATGTGATTTTAAATGGTTATAGCATTTATAACTGGCATTTTGGATTTTTCAGGAGCCACATTTTTTCTAGTGGAGAGCAGCGCTCAAATTGTGGTAAAATTTTAACATTTCCCTAGTACCCATTAAGTGAAGCCTGTGAGAATGGGATATTTCTTTCAGTTTTAACCTACAAATACAATAAATACTAGAGTAGTAAAACACAAATATATTATTTGAATTAGGCTTTTCTGGCTTTCATACTATTCCTTCTACTTAGCTGTGGAAGTTGTGTATTTGCTCTCTCCTAGCAGGTTTTTTTCCCCTAAAAACAACAAATAATGCTTTTATTTGATAACAAGGGACACCATCAAGCAAGCTGATTTTTGAGGTCTTTGGGAGAACTTTGCTTTAAGGCATTTTTGAATAACAGTCCTAATCCAGAATGTCGTAAAACATCAAAAAATAGCCAACAAATAAAATGAACCTGGGTCTGGTATGTTCATAATATAATTTTGTGTTTTTTTAGGAGGTACTGGGTATTGAACCCAGGACCTCATACATGGGAAGCAGGCACTCAACCACTGAGCTACATCCGCTTCCCAATGAGAGTTGTTTTTTTTGTTTGTTTGTTTTGTTTTTAGGAGGTACTGGGGATCGAACCCAGAACCTCATGCATGGGAAGCAGGCATTCAACCACTGAAGCTACATCCACTCCCATAATATAATTTTGAAAATATTTTACTACTTCCTAATATTTTTTGTTAGAGAATGAATGCCTGGCAGATGACTAGTTAAATATTTAAACAGAAATCATCTTTCTTCATATTCTTATATGGCTGACAGAGGCATGCCCCCGTTCTCCCATCCTTACCCTAAGTCTGGTAAATACTGCCTTTAGAGGCCATTCTTGGTGTGGTGGTGGACCCTGCAGGCATTAGACTGTCATATCTTACACAGAGCCCCTTTGATCAGTTCCAAACTCCACATTAGCAACTTTCTGAAAATTTTACCTGTCATTTTCCTATACAGAGAGAATATATTTAACAATTATATTTCTCTTTGTAAATAAATGACATTTTTATAAGTTATGAGTTAGATATTTTGATTGTCCTTTCTAAAAATAATAGTCAACTATGAACTTGGATTTCTGGAGACCCATAAGACTCAAGGCCAGACCCTTTACCCTGGAGCTCACAAAGGCCATGCCATCCCACAACATCTCTTGTCATCTGACCAGACTTCTCTGCTGCCTCTTTGAGAATATCTTGTACTCATCCTTTGCTTTCTTAAGAACTTTGACATATTCCGCCTCATTCCAGCCAGCCTATTTAAGGAGATTCATGAGAAAGGGAAGGATTTTTGATACAGGCTATCTAAATGGAGCCATTCAGAGATCTGAGAGGAAAGCCAGGTGATATGAGAAGGAGAAATGAGAGATTAACAGCCTCATATGCTGCCTGGAGCATTTTAGTTAAGGTGTGGCCAACTGAATCAGTATGGGTATTAATACTATTACTGGGGCCTTATAATGTGGAAGCCAAAGGGGGAGACAGAAGCTGGAAGTCAATGGAACCCAGAAGAGAAAAGAGAGGACATCGCTGTATAATGGGAAAGCCAGCCAGACTGCTAAGAACCTTGAGAGTAAGCAAGCCTTCTAGCCTATGATACCATGAGTCAATAAATTCCCATTCTTAATCCAACCCTTTTTGTAGTATTTGCCATAACTGCCAGGAAACTAAGACAAGGCCTTTATGAAAGTTGACCAGAGTCCAAGTTTCTATAGATCATTGCCATACAGTGGCTCCTAATTGAGATGATAGCCTCCTAATACTTGCTTGCCCTTGCACTTATGTTCTGAATTCTTCTGAACCTTGGCAGATATGGCTTTCTTTCTCCCAACTTAATTCCATTACTTTCTTCAAAATCAGGGTAAGAAAACAAGGCAGCTCAAAGTCTCTGGATCAAATGAGGACTTTAGTTCAGGGGTTCTTAACCTTTTTTGTTCCACGGACCCTTTGCCAGTCAGGTGAAAACCACAGACCTCTTCTCATAATGTAGCAGCAGATAGTTTGACATTCAACTAGTGTCAGGTCTAACAACTACTGTAATTTCCAAGTATGGATGAGCGTAAGCTATTTTTCAAGATATGCAACAACTGTAATGTGGTATGAAATGAATACTACTACAATTTATTGCATACATTCATAAGTGAAGGAAATGCTAGATTTCAGTTAGAGGTAGGAGAAAATAAAGATAAGTTGATTTTTTTCAATTCAAGCTCACGGACCCCCTGAAATCTTGGGGGTCTTTGGACCCCTGGTTAAGAATCCCTGCTTTAGTTTATTCACTGAAGTCACTAGTTTTTGCCAAGCATTGTACACTGAGAGATGATGGTGAAAGGATTAGAATTCTTAAGTCAGATGACAGTGCCAAAAAGTATGTAGAAATCACCGACCTTACTCAAACCAAAATATTCTTAGGTCTCTAGTCACAACCATGGGCTAAAATGCACCCTCAAAGATCAATATAATTATGTTGGAATTGAAGATTATTTTTTTAAAAATATATAAATGATCCCACTTCCACTAAACATAGAAATCCCCAATACATCATCTTCCTAGGCGGCCTTTAAGTCGATGATGCCATTTGTATGTTAGTCTGCAAATAATATGCTAGAATGCAACCGAGACATAAAGTCCATTGCTATAACTTTACAGAAATGTAGGCTATTGGGGATTGAATTGTGTCCTCCACAAAAGGCATGTTCATGTTCTACCCCCTGGTCCTGTGGTGTAAATGCATGAAAATACATCTATTATTAGTTAAGATGTGCTCAAACTGAATGAGGGGGAACCTTAGTCCAGTTTGGCTGAAGTACATATAAGCAAAAGAAATTGGATATGGAAGAAAAAGCCATGGGGAGAATCAAGAAACCTGAAGTCAGTGGAACCCAGAAGTGAGAGGAGAGGATATCACATATGATGGAAAAGCCCAGAAACCCTAAGGACCACTGGAAGCCAGCCCCAGAATGCCAGTCTTTGAAGACAAAGCTTCGCCTCTCTGACTCCTGGATTGTGGACTTCCCCTAACCCCAAAACCATGAGCCAATTAATTCCCATTGTTTAAGTCAACCCGATGAATGCTATTTGTTTTAGCATCTGGGAAACTAAGACACAGTCAAAGCAGTTTCCCTAAGCTATGTGCATTCATCAAATTCCCTGGCAAACAAACATATTTTTAAATGGTGTCCACAGGAATTCTTAAAGTAGTATGTTTGCAGCATCAATTTAAAATATGAATCAGTTTATTTAAAAATCTGTTTATACACAACTTTTCAGAATTACATAGAAATCACTTGGTTCATAAACTTGTTTTCTACCCCTAAACAATCCTCATGTTTAGTAAATTCTTATTTGTTACATTTTTCATTGACTGCAAAAATGCTAAGCTTCTCACCTCATCCTAGAGGAATAAGAGTCTTAGAAGTGAGTAGCAGTTTAAAAAGTACCTCCCTAAAACGGTGTTTTTCAAATGTCCGATTGTAGCTTATTAGTGGGTTGAATGTTTAATTTAGTGAGCCAGAGCTAGCATTTTAAAACATGGAATAGAGTGAAGCACACATAATGAGGATAAATGAAAAGGTGAAGTTTTATCTCAGAGATAAGCATATCTTTGTACTGGGTTACCATGTAAAATGTATTTTATTTCCTATAGATTGTGTGATCAAAAAACATTGAAAGCCACTGTTCAAGAGAATGGAAAAATAAATGAGGTGTATATACTACATATACATATATTAACATGGTTAAATCTCCAAAATAGGGTGCGTGAAACCAACCATGTCTAAAAGGATTCTTACATTAAATGTTAATGTAATTCTTAAAGACATGGAAAATATGATGTGTTGTTTATTTGTATATGTGTACATAGTAAAAATATAAAATTGAAAGGAAAGACAATACTTTCAGAATTGCAGTAACCTCGGGTGAGAGATAGGAAGATGGAATGAATTTGGATACCAAAGAGGCTCAAATGTATTTGCATTGTTTTATTTCTAAATAAACAATATTCTAGAAGTCAGGAGACTTTTGTTCTAATTCTGACTGCCATTAACTGACTGTTTCACTCTTTGGTTCACTTCACCTCTCTGGTCTTAGTTTCTCCATGTGTGAAATGAAGGGATTATACTAGGGAGTGAACGAAGTGTCAAGCTCGAAGGAGAAGTAGAATTGAATAATGAAATTGGATTTTAATCATATGATATTCAGCCCAAAGAATTGAAATGATTCTTCAATATTAACCAGTTAGTTAGTGGCAGAACTCAGGGTAGATAGAGGCAGGTCATCTAGAATCACAGCTTTTCATTCCCTCTACCATATTACTCTGTCTTTGATGAAGATAAAGGGACATGACAGCATTTTATCTAGGATGATCAGGTCAAGAGATTACCATTATTTTCATCTTCACTATATAAAGTGGGCCTCATAACCAATGGTTCTCCTAATGCTACTGAAGGAAAGAATGAAAATTTTGAAAAGGCCAACTTTAATACAGAGACAGTGTGCATGTATTATGAAATATTAAAATAAGTTATGATCACTCGTCTCAGGTGACCTTTTAGTTTAGTCAGGGCTTCTCTTAAATTACTGATAGTAGCCAAGTCTGTCTTCTCTAGTATTCTGATTTATAAATTGTAAAACACGAAGAATTTAACACTGTTCAACACTCATCTTAGACTACTGTTTGAAGGTGATTGATTTATTTATCCCCCAATTCTTCCGAAAAGAATTTGTGTGAACTCATAGTAAATATAAAAAGATGAAAAAATATATATTATTATAGGTCTAGGTTCAAATCCCAGCTTTACCACTTACTGTGTTACTTAACAATTGGATACTTTGTTTAATATCTCTGTGCCTCAGTTTCCTGATCTCTTAAAAGGGGATGGTGATAATTGTACTTACCTAAGTTTTTTGAATTTTTAAAAATAAGGATCAAAGGAATTAATAGTTGTAACTGATCAAATCAAGGCTGAAAACAATGCCTGATCCCTGGTAAGGGTTGTACCATGTTTCTTTAATAAATTAAGCAAACATTCTGAATCGCAGTTTTCAGATGCTTAAATCAGTATGATTGTGCAGTTAGTAGTGTTAATTATTATAGAAACATAAAAGCTGACCATCACTTTGAACTTTATTTTTATACTTATTTCTTTCCCAATATTTTAATCTTTTTCCAAACATCTGATGTGTCATTTTTTAAAGAAAAATCAGAAAAAAACATATTTCTGTCATATGAACATACTTCTGAGACATGCTATCCTCCTAATAAAATATATAAAAATATATCAGATTCAAATTTTTCTATTTAGACCTCAACCAACTGTAAATTAGAGCAACTGTGTCATTGCCTAGAAAACCCTCACACAGCAACAATCAGCTAAAGTAACCCATACTTTTGTTCAAAGTTTAAGGCAATTTGAAAACTAAGTTGCCTCCCCTAATGACTAAAAATATTGCAGTTTTTGTTTGTTTGCCCTCTTTTGAAGGCTTTCAAAATGAAATTTTGGCTTAAGCATTTTTTAATGAAATCAAATCAAAATTACAAAAAAATAACCTAAGCTAGACAAAAAACTTTGAGTATGAAATATATCTGATATATAAGTAGCCTTCATTCTGTTGAGTTACTCAACACTTTGTATTTCTGCCCTGAACTATGCTGATGCCATACATTATAAATACATGCTTTGTAATTCCATTCAACTTTAGTACCTACTATCTGTATCAATAATGTTACCACCTAACTCACAATAAAATATACATTTTATTTTTATCCATGTATATCTCATCTCCCCTACTATATTAGAACAATTTTAGAGAAAAAAAACTGGGGCATTCTCTCTGTATATATATGTTTTGTAATGTTCCTAACTCTTAATACAGTGATTCACACAGATTTGGTACTCTCTTTTTTAATACAAATGGGATACTTCAACAATATATTATGAAATATTCCAATGCTGTCTAGTCATTTTTTCATTAAAAAGGACTTAATGCATTTCCTTTCTCTTTCTCTATATTCAAATATCTATGTTATTATTATTTTTTTTTATTTAGGCTTTTGTACTTTGGCTAAATCAACCACACTATTATGGCCTTCGCAGTTATTAAGCAAACATCTTTTTGGTTTCTTCTAAATCTTTTAAGGATTTATAAAAAAGCCTGTCTCAAGTGTTTTTAACCCTCTTTTTATTTTTATTTTTTTTATTATATGATTCATTTATGTGAAACTTCCGGAACAGGTAAATCCATAAAGACAGAAAGCAGATTAGCAGTTGCCAGAGGCTGGGGAGGGCGGGGAGGGAATAGTGACTGATTGCTTGGTGGGTCAGGGGTTTCCTTTTGGGTGATGAAAGTGGTTAGGCACTAGAGGTGATTTTCAGTGTGCTAAATGTCACTGAATTGTACACTTTAAAACAGTTATAATTAGTTCAATGTGAATTTTACCTCAATTAAGAGAATAGAAGCCTTGGGTGGAACATGTCTGGGAGTTCCAGGCACAGAGAGGAGAACTGAAAGACTCTCAGAAGTTCTATAAAAGAGGGTTACCTTGACCAGTAACCCTCTTTTATAGAACTTCTGAGAGTCTTTCAGCTCTCACTATACAGCTCAAGCATTGATGTGTATTTAGAGACTGTGTTTATATTATGTACTTTTAAAAAAGCAATTTTTATATCTTAAAATAGTATATGACTTCGATATGATCACAGAACTAAAACTAGGATTAAAGTCTAGCTTTCAGAAACACCTGTTCCTTATTCTCACTTTCTCTTAACTCAGGCGATAGAGCACGGTGAGCTTTTACTCTTTTTTTTTTTTTTTCTTTGCTTATGTTTCTTTTTCTAGTATTTTCCATTTTTCTTAATGATAAATGAAAAAATTAATTTGGACATTAATTTGGAAATACAATTAGATTTATCACTAGTAATGCAGAATTCCATCCCAGTGTATTGAATCTTAATCTTTCATGTTTTCCTTTAAAAGATTATCTTCTTTGGTAGATTTCTTTAAGAGAAGTATATCTTAAGAATTGTCAAAATTGTCTAGTGTATCTCCTTTCCATCAGTTCATATCTCTCATTTATTATATAAGAACTTTAAAATTTTTTTTTTCAAATCCACGTTGCAGGTTGAGTGGGGAGGTTTATTGCAGGGAGTGAGAACTTTATTATAATTAATTCATTTTGATTATTTATACTTTGATTAATTCTAAGAAATATTTGAAGTTACTGTGGGAGATATTTGAGAATCTGAAGAATTAGCTAAAGAGGATATCAATGACCATGAAGGTCTAAGATTAAATTCAAAGTGACGTAATGAAAGCATTGTAATATATTCTGACACAATCCATTCGTTTGATATATTGTTTATCGTATCTATGTATTTCAGGAGGTCATAGTCATAAACTTTGAATATCCTTTTTAAAAATCCCTAGTAATTGAAGTGAAATTAATTGTGAAATGAAATAATAAAATTGCAAAAATTACTGTAGCTTGCAGATTATTAATTGTTACTGAGCTTTGATTCTTGACTAAAAGTTGATATGTTGCTACCCATCTCCATGGACAGAATAATGAATGTTTTAGAAAAATTATACAATATGTATTAGAATAAGAGCCAAAGGATCATTTCAATAGAATTAATACATTGTTGTATTAATGTGATTTTTAACAAAGCAATTTTATCAAGACTTATCTAGCTAAGTACAATAACAACAAAAGGGAAAAACAGAATTTATGTCATTACCTGCTTCTATAATTGTACATACATAAAGTATCTTGAAGCCTTTGAAAAGAGAGATTGTACAACCTGAATACTAATTTTGTTAATACTGTAATTTCATGCCTGCTATCCATGTTCAAGCTAGTTGTGCTTTGAGGAGCACCTGAGGCTTTATGGAAAACTTTATAAGACATTCTGTTTAGAAGCAATTCTTTTCCTTTGCATTATGTGCTCTGGTTATTTTTCTTTTGTGTTTTATTTCTAGAACATTTGTATGGAAACAAGAGCTTTGTTTCTTACAAGCACATCTGCTCTTGCTGCTTGCAGATTATAAGCAGTCATCATCCTCTGTGACATCATAATCATTTCCACAGTAACCAGTTTTGGCTTACTTTAAAATATATATAATAAAAAGTTACATAATGTCAGCTGTCACCAAGTGTTTATCTCAAAACAGATACATAATAACTTCCCAGTGTTCTCCACCTAGTACATGTAGCCCATTCATATCAAAGCACCAAAGCTTTATTTAGCCCCTTGCATTTAATTCCCTTAAACCCATGTGACTGTCAATTCACATGGATTTACAGAAAGAATAGAATGCTTGAGGAAACAAATTCTGAAGTGACCAACTTCATTGTACCTCAGTGCCCTGTCACTTGGCTTATCTGGTGTTACTTCAATGAGGGAGGAAATATATGAGACTTTGGTGTTTTATATTCTACAGTAAATAATGATATAGATTTGAATAACAGCTGGGAGGCTCTTGAAGACCTTTACTTAAAATGATTTTATGAATAGCCACTACATTCACTCAGCCACTTCAGTGCTGTCACTAATGTGATGAAATATGGCTATAAGAGACCTCAGAACATAATCATTTGGATGGCAAGTCAAGCCTGCTAAAGAGGACTGGAACAAGGAATAGACTGTAGCATATTCTACTACATCAATATTTGTCAAAATTATGAAGTTTTAGTCACAATAACCAAGCAATCCATAAAGAAATATTTATTGAGTACCTAGTATATGCAAGCACTGTATTGGGAATCACGTGTGATCTAAGATAGTATAAACACAATTCCTGATCTTTTAAACCCTTCTTTGAGGTTAATGTGTCATTATTAGTATCACCCTTTTCTTCAGTAAGCACTAAAGAAATACTTTTGAATTAAATGTTTCTCTTTAATTCAAACTCTTCCCTTTTTTTTTTTTTTTTTTTTTTTGAGAACACATGTCTTATATAAGCCACAGTAGGTTCAAGAGAGTAGGTTAACTGAATCCGAGTAAGCTGTTCAATGTTGAATACTAAGGAAATTTGCATAGAGGGGACTCAGAGGCAGCTACAGAAGACACTTGGGTTCAGAAAGGCAGCAATAAGACATACGGTTCTAGGCATGGGTATGAGGCTAGTGCCATTTATCCTGGTGACAAACACACATAATTGTGAGTCTGAAGATAGGTCAGGAATGAAAGGATGAGCATGAATAACAAGGACAAAGGGGTCAAATCAGGGAAAGAAAGTCTGGAGGTAGAGCAGGCTATAGGCAAGGGTTAAAATGACAAATAAATGATAGAACTCTAAGTAATGGGGTGGGCAGTTTATAGAGGTCTGACTGCATGAATCAAGGACTCAGGCAAGACTGAGTTCAGAATTAGGATATCCATTCACTGTGGTGCCAGGGGACAAGATAGAAAACAATTAAGGAGGATCTAACTATTAAATGCCCAGTAAGTGACCATAGTTTATGTATAAAATCATATTTTTTCATTCGTTCACTCAGTGCCAAGCACTCTACTAGACCTAGAGGTTTATAAAACTGACAGCCTTATGAAACACATTATACTGGGTGAAACAGACAATTAAGAAGTAGAACAGCAAATAATTAAAATGTGTCCTTATGTATTATGAAGGAAATAAACGAGGTGTCATGATAAGGAATAAAAGCAGAAGCTGAAGGTCAAGGGAGCCCTTGGATATAGCCCTTTGAGGTCAGTCTCCCAGGGCCAGAGGCTGGTGAAGAGAGCTGAAGAATGCACCAATGAATAATATTTGGCACACCCATAAAATCATTTAATCACACACATGTGAATTGTAAGAGACTAAACGTGAACAAATGAATGAGGGCACCACTGTCAAGGCTTTCAGATATGGAATTTCTATAGTTGGTTCAAAATCTTATTTATAAATGTGATAAAATGCTTCTGGCATCTTTGATGGGGCCTCTTGTCACTGGGTGCTAGAGAAATTGACAAATGAAACAAAACGCAGCATAAGGCAAATTATTACTTTTCTTCTAGGTTAAAGAATGTAGCTTATTATGAAAGCCAAATGGGCCTACTAACTCAACCCCAGAATTAGCAGATTTACCCATCCACTTCTGGGCCTTTCTCGATAGGAGCAGACCTCACCAACAAAGAAGCTGGCCCAGGTAAGATTGACAGCATAGGAGGTGGAGGTGGGAAGCAGAGAGAATCTTGGAATTTGCCTAGAGAAAGTTCCTTCTAATATTAAAAAAAAAGGTGTTTGAAAACAATATTCCCCTCTATCAAAGATCATTTAAAAAACATCTGTGAGTGTTTCAGGATCAATCCACATATACATATGAGTAAAGTTTTAATTTATTTTTACATAAAAATAAATGTAAGTTCTAATATTTTCCTCCCTTAACTCTAAGGGATTATTTTGCAGAATTTATATATACCACATTGGAAACCACTGGGGTAAAGAATACATTCTTGGACCACTATTGGCAACTTTAGTCCTAGCTCAGTTCCTGGCAAACATCCTGGCCAAAGTCAGGAAGAAATTTATACCTTGAACAAAGACTGTCTAATGCTATTCTAACTCTTCAGGTGTACCAGAATCAGGTTTAGCCCCAGTTCCATATTCAGTCAAGCTTTAGGCCCATCTTCTACTGAACATGTTCTCCTGCTCTTTGTGGATAGCTCAGCACCATCCTGTCTCCAGTGCTCAGCTTCAAGATGAGTGCTATTGACAGTATGTCAGCTTTATGATTATATATGAAGGACAACACATTATGTCAATGCTCTTAAGTCTTTTCTCTATCTGCTATGAAGGTTAGAGTGACTATTGTTTTTTTATCTGATTGACTCTCAGGAAATCAAGCAAGAGGTTTTAAAAAAGAAAAAGAAAGAAGATCTTATAATGCAGTTTATAAATGAATAGGATTTTATGTCCTACATAATGGCTTCTTGGTAAAAGAGGATCTGAAGCAACAGAAAGACTAAAATGGGAGACAACATCTATGCTCTCTTCTGTTTCTTTTTTTCTTTCTTTTTTCTTTACCAAAAACCACTTTCCAAACAACTTTTGATTTTATAATAGTTTTAGATTTACATAAAAGTTGAAAGGATAGCACAAAGAGTGGCCTGTATACTTCACACTCATTGAAAAACCATTTTAAAAATTTTTGTTTGTTTGGCTGATTGGTTTGCTTTGCTTTTTATTTTTTGAAATCATGTGCATTTAATGTCACTTCAGCAGATTGGAACAATGATACCAAAATTTCCTTAAGGAGAAACCACTGTCATATTCCAGAGTTTTAGGGTAATAAAAACACCCTCCTTAGTTAGAATAAGAATCAGAACTATGACCTCTGGCCTCCTTAAATAAATATAGGTGAGTTTAAAACTGCCCCACTGGGGAAATATTTTAGGGGCTGATGATCATCCACTCAGCTTCATTTAAGGTACAGCTTTGTCATCAATATACCCCAGTGACTAACAATTTCTATTTATTGCTTAATGAGAGAGAATATTTTGTCTGCTAGAGTTTCTGTTCAGCCCCAGGACAAGAAAGAAAATACATCTTAATGAACAATCATTAAGACCAGCCTTTGAAGGGCTAAGAAATTTGCCAGAGTTGGCAAGAGTTTTGCACACTTTAGAAGCTTGTCCTATAGCCTAAAGAGGAGAATTAACTCAAAATGAGAGCATGTGATTGCCCCTTTGTCACCCAAACCCTATGCCTTTAGAATGTAGGCTCGTTAGGGGCAGAGGCTCTAATTCTCCACATAGAAACTGCCCCTGGCTCATAGATGGCACTCAATAAATATTTGCTGACTGACTCTGAAGAAGTTTGGTAATTCCTATTCTGTGTAAATAGCAAGAAGAGGCTGATGAGCTGTCAACAGAGGAGAGAAGCCTTGGGTGGGGTGGGGCGGGGGGGGGGGGGAAAGAGAATTTATGGTCTAGCACTCTGTTTTTAACCCTCTGGATTCTACAGAGAAAATACAACCATGGTGAAACAAGCAAACAAAAATCTATCACCCCTACCTAGAACACAGGGGAAACCATTTCTGATTGAAATCTAGGACATCCAAATGATGGGGTGTTCTGTATAGTTGAGAATGGCCATAGTCTAAGGAGAGATTCAAGATAGAAAGTCATGTCAATGGAGGGCAGTGATGCTGATCAGACCTGGAGACAACTGTGAGCAAACATCTTCAATGAGGATGGCTTTGCAGTTACTTGTACTGGGAGATGAACTTTGATGTAAAATGATGCTACACATTGGAGAATTCCCATTGTTAGATATGATGAACCTTTAGGTCTTTACAAGCTATCTTTTGCAAAACAAATCTGTTGATATTTTTATAGTAATATTTTAGATGCTTTGGGGTCATTGTGTACCTGTGGAGAGTATTTTTGAGTTTCTGCATAACTACTTAACTACACAGTAATCCCTTAGGACAATATGTCCCCTTTTATCATGGATGTCTGATAATAATAATAATAATAAATATTTCTTGAGCACTTACTAAACAGCAGAGTGCTAAGTACTTTGTTGTAATCGTTATAGCAACCCCATATTGTTGCTACTATTGTGATCTCCATTTTAAAGATGAGGAACTTAGTCTTTGAGAAAACTGAAGAAATTTGCTAATGGTCAAACATCTAATAAGCTTGGATTCAAACCCAGGTCTTGCTGACTCCAGAGCTTATAAATTCTAATCTATGTACAAGGCATAAGAAGACTAACTTAAGTTCTTTAATTTTATATTGCTCCATTATTCTAAAAGTAAACAAAATAAAATACATATGTAAATAAAATACTAACTTATATGATAGGAAGCCTAAGTTGGGCATCTGCAGCCTTAGAATCAAGCTTTTCTTCACTTACTTCATTTAATAGTTCTGTACTATGACTTTGCCATGTAGTTAGCACTGTGCAGAGGATACAAAGAAGCATAAGACAGAGACTCTGCCCTCAAGAATCTTACATTCTTGATAATGAGAAATTATACTTATGAAAATCAAATAATCATATAACATATATGAAATGTTCCAAGTCAATAGTAGAAACAAGTGCCATGGGAGTTCAGAAGAGAAAGGAACCACTTCGTACTTGTGTGGACAAGGAAAATCTTATGGTATTGGAGGTTGAATTATTCTTTAGAGAATGAGAAGGCTTTGGGTAAATATAGAAGTGGGGGAAAAAAGAATGAGCAAAGATTATAAGGTGAAAAATCACTAGATGTGTCCATGAGGTAGAAATTAAACTGGTTTAAATAAAACATATATAATTCATATAGAGATTAAAGAAAGCCTTAAAGGGCAGTCAAAGGTTGACCTGTGCAGGATAGTGGAAGGGGCCTGGGACTGAACTCCACTCACCCCTTCACTAGATTTGGAATACTAGACAAGCCTTTAAACCTTTCCCTCATTTTGGTTTCCTATATTTACATGGCAGGTAATTATCATTTATATAATATCTATATATTATATAGATATATAATGCTATCTACTGTGTGATTGCTTAGCTTGTATAATTTTCAGTAATGGAAAATCCTTAATTACTTTTGATGAATAAAATATTAAACCAAGTAGTACTGCCAATAAAAGACTTTTCGTAGTAGATAGGTTGAAAATTGAGAAAAATGAGGTGGGAAGAAATACGGTAGAAATGATTTCAAAATAGGAACTGATACTGTGGAAACCTAGAGTTTTAGAGAATTCAGCATGGAGAAAGAGTGATGGAATCTAAGCTTAGAGAAATGAGGGAGGCATTTTTTTTTTTTCCCCTGTGGTACCAGGCTGAGGGTTGAACCCGGGACCTTATATGTGGGAAGCCAGAGCTCAAACACTGAGCCACATCAGCTCCCCATAGGCTTAGAGAGATATAGCAAGAAGAGTAAACTGGACCATGAAGTGTGTGTGTGTGGTGGTGGGAGGGGAACAAATGATTGACACTCTCGGTGGAGAGGAAGAGCAGGTTCAGTGGGAGAGGGACAAGAGGTAGATAAATTTATGGTTAAAGAGGGAAAGGATTAAGACTGAAGTTTTGGTGAGTCTGAATCTTGTGAGGTTGCTATCTTCCAAGAGTTGGTCATGTTGGTGTATGTTAAACATACAGCTTAGTTGATTTGAAGTGAGAAAAATAGTTCTAAATTCTAATGATTGTCATAAGAGTATTCATCAACGAGCTTAAAACTGTGAGGCAGTGTTATGGGTTGAATTGTGGCCCCCAAAAAGATACGTTCAAGTCCTGACACTTGGTCCCATGAATGTGACTTTATTTGGAAATTGGGTCTTTGAAGATGTTGTTAGTTAAGATGAGGCCAAACAGGATTAGGGTGGGCCCTGATCCAACATGACTGGTGTCCTTACAAGAAGGAGAGAATTGGACACAGACAGACAGAGAAAAGACAGCCATGTGATAAAGGCAGAGATTGAGTTTTGCCACAAGTCAAATAATGCTATGGCTTGCTGGCAAGCCACTACCAGAACCCTACAGACTTCAGAGGTAGCATGGCTCTGTTGACACCTTGATTTTGACTTCTAGAATCCAAAAATGTGAGACAATAAATTCCTGTTCTTTTAAGCCACCCAGTTTGTGGGACTTTGCTACAGCAGTACTAGGAAACTAAGACATCCAGATTTTGAAATTCTGAAAATAACAAGGAAGAGTTAGTGCATCTTAGGGAAGGGAGGCAAAGAAGGAGAGATGGAAAAAGGTTAAAAAGTGGTATGTCTGAAATTTGTATACATCAAAGAAAGAAAAATGGGATAATGATGGTGAGTTAAGGATTTGGAGACCAAAGAATCAATTTCCCTTTTCCCACTGAGTAGGTTTAAGAGGGGGCAAGTAAAGTGTAGTCAACATGGGAGACTAATTATGTGCTGTGGTATTTTCTGAAGAAATCTAATCTCACTTAAGGGGAATAAGCAATGAAATAAATCAGAAAATGATGATTCCACTCTAACACTTATTTTGTGACAATTACAAGTAAGGAACTGTGCAAGAGGAGTTTATATACAGTGAAGTAAAAGTTTTATAAGACATAACAGAAAGAACAGATTCACTGAGAAGAAATGGAAACAAAGAAGGGTAGTATCAAATTTGAGAGATGGGAAGTAGCAGCAGGGGACATTTTATCTCTCAAATACCTAGTATGAATAACAGGAATTAGGAGAAGAAGTTGGTTCAGAGGCCTCTAAAGAATATCAAAGACAGTTCCAGGCAGAGGATGTCAGGAGAGGCAAGCTTATCCACACCAGGACCAGTTTCAATATCTAGAATAGAATGTCTTGTGTTCATTAACCACCCACTCTCACCTCTGCAGTTGATCTGGGTTCCAGCTTTGGAACTCTTTACTTTTAGAACTTACTTGTGGGAGTTTGGGGAGGGGAAATCCTTGATAAGATGTAGGAACCAAAATGACTCTATCTCTAGGAACAGCTTTCTCTCTCTGAAACTGTCCATAAAGCACTAAAAGATCTTGAAGTGTCTCCTGAAATCACCAAGATAAGAATGACTAGTGCATTTATTTCCTGTTCTTTAAAGGCCATATCAAAGCCTGCCTCTTCCAAGAAGGTTTTGGTATGGGAAAGAAGGTGTGTATGGATGCATGGAGTGGACTGGAGTATACATGATTGGTTGACCACTGGCCACTGGTATTCTTCTAAACACTCTCACTGTATAGCAGCCACGTTTTTGTAGAATTAAACCAGTCCAGCTCCTCTAAGATTGACCTCTTATTAGCTTACACCAATTCCCTCACGCAGAGACTGGTTCATGGATGGATCATGTGAATCAAGGCCTAAGCCATTTTATTACATGGAATTTCCCTGGTTCAGAAAGATTAGCTGAGGTTCAGCACAGGACTTAAAATGGTCCAGTTAGAAGGAAGCCCAGGACTTTATTTGATTTGGGGGTAAGAAAGTTAATCAACCAATTATTCTTACTTTCTCATTCTCTCTCCTCCATCCTCTTGTTGTGGATATTGATAGTCATTTTGTAACCACAAGAGCAGCTAGCCTTCAGATAAATTTGCCACCCAAAAAAGAAAACTGGAGAGAGAGACAAAATTGCTCCTTGGTGATACCAAGCTCTAAAAGTGATCTTTTGGGTTTTGTGAGCCAATAAAATTCCCTTTATCCAATAAAATTCCATTTGTTGTCAAGGTCAGGTTAGTTTTACAACTGAGATACTTTTCTAATTACATTTCTACTCATCTCCTAAACATATATATATATATATATATATATATATATATATACCATTTATTTGAATCTCAGCACATGCTGCCTTGAACTGAATTTATTTGCCTACATTTCTTATCTTTCCTCACAGATTTTGAGCAACTTGAGGGCAAGGACTGTAATTTACATATTTCCATGTTTCTCCTAGCTTTCAAAATACCATGTTCCACATAGCAGTGCTTAATAAATATTTGTAGAATAAATAAATCAAACTTGTGAACTTCTGCTTTTGATCTCATTAGCACCATGCTGTAATTAATGCATATTAATAATAATAAAACTGTTGAATATGAAAGCATCATTGTTTAATTTTTTGTTTGTTTGCTTGTTTCTCTTCTTGGCTATAAAAAATCCATAACAGTGATTTCTGTCTTTTGGTTTCTCTTTCATGGACCACAGAAATTCCTAAGATGTTCAGGACAGTTCATCAGAACTGTCTGGTTAGCAAGAAATAATCAGCTACCAGTTCTGTTGATATAATTCTAGCCAAAAGCTGAATATCTTGATACTTTAGCTGATATAGCCTTATCTTGAGGAAAAGAGGGATTTATATTACATTGAAGATACTCAAAGACCAAAAGAAATCTGCCTTGGCTTAATTCATCATGACATTTACTAAATATTTGACCCTGGCAGAGTTATTTCATTTCTCTTGGTCTCAGTTTCTCATGCATAAAATGGGGATAATAATAGTAACAATCTTATAAGATTGTTATGAGAATTAAATCAGTTACTAAAAGCAAAGCACTTAGATGATGTTAGATATAGTAAATACTTAAGTGCTAGCTACTTTTCTTGCTCTTATTATTTTCATCCTACATTTACTGCTATAATTACCACCTAAGTTGGAAAACAATTGTAGATTTTTTCCATCTAAGAATTAATTTTTCTACTTTGAGAAGCAACAAGGCATTGCATTTACTACTTCACAAAAAGTAATCTTTCCATGTACCTGCTGTAGATAAAATCTGGCTGGTCTCTTTTTCAGTCATAGGCCCATGCAATAAATATGAAAATTAACAAATGAAACCTGCCCTAGAAGAAAGTATTTTGGAAAAGTATCAAAAATAAAACGATTATATTAATATAAAGTGTTTTTAAATATAAAGTACAAATAGTGGTCTTAAAAATGAATTTAATAAATAATTTTTTTTTCATTTGAAGAAAGTAGTTTTTAAAGGAATTAATTTCATTTTTATTTTATATTGTTTAATGAAGATAATTTAAAGTAATATAATTACTTTTTATTGAAAATTTTATTAAGATAACTATATATTCACATGCAGTTGTAAGAAATAACAGAGATCCCTTGTACACTTTGCTCAGTTTTCCCCAATGGTAACATTTTGCAAAACTGTAGTATATCACAATCAGGATATTGATTTTGAGTCAATGCAACAATCTTACTCAGATTCTCCTTTCTCCCGTTTTACCTTTTACTTGTACTCATTTTTGTATGTGGTGGTGGTGGTGGTGCTGTGGGGATGTGGGGGTATAAATTGCTTACAATTTTATACCCTGTGCTTGTTTGTGTTTCTGCCACTGCAGTTAAGATACTAAACAGCTCCGATACCACACCCACCTCTCTCCTGTCCACCCTATACTTAACGTTTAAAAGTAAAAATAAATATAAAAAAAAATAAATAAATAAAACAAAAAGCTCTTATGATTCAAGCACCCCTACCATATGTTTGTTCCACTACCAGGTTACAAAGGACTGCATTTACTCACAAATGGTCATACATTTAACTCAAAAACTTGTGGTAGATTTCCCTGAGCAACATTGATTAACAGGCGTGTCTGAAAATGTATTTTTATGAATGTACATAATTTCTATAACATCATTAAAACCATTTATCTCTGTCAACAACAAAATTGCAAATACAAGGACTCACTTCTTTACTCCACATTGAATGGTCATTTACTGGAATTATAGGGGTCTATTCATAATAATATTTGGTAACATTAAAATCAAAGCAGTGATTTTGCTATATAGCTTAATCTCTGCCAGCACTAGTTTCACTTTTTGTATATAGCATTTTATCCACACTCAGAGGTAAAGGGCATTAAAATCCATTTATGGAAAATAGTAAAATATAAATATGCATTGTATTTTATTTTTAAATATAAAAGATATTTTAAAAGTAAACTTTTAAAATAAAACATATCATGCTAAAATAAAAAGTATGTCTAGATTACCGATAACTTCTAAAAATAAAAACTAAAGTCAGAAATGCCTATTAGCCAGGAAATGTATTAATCAAGGTATGAGAAATGACAGAAAACTTTAAATTTATGGTAACAAAAGGGAATATAGGAAGAATTCAGTTGTGCTGTTCATCCTTCAAATAATTTCAGTGTAAAGAGAATAAGCATTTAGAAACTTTGTAGAATGCTTGACCTAGCTGTGTTCCTTTCTCAGTCATCAGGTCTGTCAGCTGTGCAGGTCTCAGGAGATTTTCTTACTAGGAAATGGAAATAAGCCCATTATTTGTAAGAGATTAAATATTGATCACAATTTTATATTTATTTCATATTAAAAGCTATATGTAAGTGCTTCATTATTGAGTTGAGTTTCTGTACAATTGTTGAGTTCAAAAAACAGAATTTTCTTCTGTAAACATAAAAAAATTAATGCTGCATCAATAAATGTGAACTACTACTAAAACCAAATTCCCTATAGCAATTTTATCTTGAGTATTGTAATTATGTAAAATTATATTGAAAATATTTGGCATTTACAATTGTTTTTTAAAAGTAATCTGAAGGATCTTGCAGTAATACTCTGAAGCAGTCATTAGAAAATAGCTGATTTTGCCATAGAATTACCACTTCATCATGTTAACTATGAGTGACTGTAAACAATAGAATTACAGTGAATCCTATATCAATTTTGCTAACTAAAATTCTTTCTCACACCTGTTGATAAGGAGCAATCCCCAGAGACTTCCATTTTACAAGTAAATTTTAAGCATAGAGGGAAGTTTGAGGAAGAATATAGGCTGTCAAACTCGATATGATCTTCCATTTCCTTTTCTTTTATTTCTTCCATCATCATTTCTGTACTTGACATTTCCCAGCACCTCGCTATCCATTATTGCTTATTTATCATATACCATATTTAATACCAAGCATGACATTGTATTGATCAACCCATTATGTCTTTTCAGTGTGTCCATCTAATCTTTTCTGATGGTTTTACACATTAGCTCTTTTGAATGATGTTGTAATTTGATTCAGAGTCTCCTGGTGCATACTACTTCTGAGGAATGTATTAGGCACTTCAGTAAGCTGCTTTAGTTCTTTCTCGGCAAAATAAGTTTTACTTCTATCCTCTGACCAATCGTTATTCTCCTTTGTGAGCTTTTCTTTTCCTCCTTGTCTGTTGCATGTTGTTACGCTGTATGATTCAGCCCTAGTTTCTCTTCATTCAATCGCCATGGTCGGCTTGGATGATCTCTTCTTCAATAGCTCCAATTATCATCTAGAGCTACGTAACTCCAGAATCTAAACCCCCAGGCTCCACCTCTTTCATGAGCTTCTACAAGTACATCTAAATAGCCATGGGATAATTCCACATGGATGTTCTACTGATTTCTAAATTCAGCATGTACATCAAACTATGTACCCTCCTACCCCCAAAACTGCTAGTATCTATTACAGATAAAGGCACCCAGAAACCTGTGAATGGTCCTTAACGTGTAGCTCTGCTTACCTCAACAGCCAAAACGTCACCAGTTTTGGTCGAATCCGTCTTACAAGTAACTTCTAATTGTTCCTTTTCTCTCCACCTCTATTGCCACAACCCTATTTAAGGCCACCAGCCTCTCTTTCTTCGATTATTGCAAATCTTCCTAAGGCATTTCCCTCCATCCAAAACATTTTCTATGGTGCTGTCAAAAAATCTTTAAGTGTGAATCTAATAATTTTACTCTTTCATCAAAAAACCTTCAAAAACTTCTTGCCCTGAGAATAGAATTGAAAGTCTTTGTAGTGACTCTATCCCAGGAGCCAGCCAGTTTATTGGTGAAGCATAAGCTTTGAAAGTTTGATGCCTGGATTTAAATATTAGCTCCTTTTCTTTTTTCCTTCCTTCCCTTCTTCCTCTCTTACTCCCTTCCCCCCTCCTTCCTTCTTTCTTTCCTTCCTTCCTTTCTCCTTCCTTCCTTCCTCTCTCCCTCCCTTCCTCCCTCCATCCTTCTCCTTCCCTCTCTCTCCCTCCCTACCTCTGTCTGTCTGTCTGTCTGTCTCTCTCTCTCTCTCTCTCTCTCTTTCTTTGTTTCTCTAACTTTGTGAGCCTGGTATAGATCTTGACTATGTTGCTAAAGCAGTGAAAAATATAGACAAAGCCTCCCTTTCTGAAATGTTCATTCTAGAGGAACTAGATGGACAATTAATAAGAGAACAAGTAAATACATAGTATGTCAAATGATGATAAAATGCACTGGAGCAGGGGTTGTAATGAGATTGATGTACATATATAGTGACATTTTGGCAGATTGGATATAAACGGCAAATCTCCAATATAGAGAAGTATTGAATAGCTTTCTTTCCCGCTGGGATCATCTTGGGGCTGTTTCTGGGGGCATGTTTTTAGAAGTTTATTTTATTATCTAAAAGAATTTCTAGCTCTCTAGAAAAGGGACTGTGAGGAAGCAAGAGTTGAAACAAGGAGATGGGGCTACTATAGTCATGCAGGGCAGAGAGAAACAGGCTCATACTAGAGTTTTAATAGTGAAGATGGAGAGCAGTGGTCTGATTCTGAAATATTTAGAAATATTTAGAAAGTAGAACTCACAGAATTTGCTGATGGATTTGATATGAGACTAGGAAAAAAAAAGAAGAGTCAAAGATAATTTCAAGATTTTTTTAAGGAGTTTTAAACATTTTTCATTCTAGAAATATGTGTCTATCCTAAAATTTTCCCCTCTAACCACATTCAAGTACTATTAATTATATTCACAGTGTTGTGCAACTATCACCATCATCCATTCCCAAAATGTTCCCATCATTCCAAATAGAAACTCTGTACAGTTTATTAATTAACTCCCTATTCCCTACCCCACCCCATCTGCTGATATCCTATAGTCTAGATTCTGACTATGAATTTGCTTATTTTAATTATTTAATATCAGTGAGTGTGATGGTTAGGCTCATGTGTCAATTTGGCCAGGTAATGGTGCCCAGTTGCTTGGTCAAGCAAGCACTAGTCTAATTGTTACTGTGAGGACATTTTGTGGACTTAAATCATGAGTAAGTTGATTGCATCTATGGCTGTTACATCTAATCAACTGAGGATTATTGTGGAAGGAATATAAAGTTGGATTAGGCTGAATTTATTGATATGGGCTCACTAAGCAGAGATTCTGGAATCAATGTTGTAGCTCAAGGGGTTAGAGAAGGCTCTAACAGTTTGTTCAGGTGGCTGGCTGAAACATGGACCAAAAGATGGCCCACACTACCTGAGGTTGAAATGCCAGAATTGCCCTGGTATGATATTGATGAGGGGATCTAAAGGCTTTGAGAGATTGGAATGCTAGAGTCAAATGCTAGATTGGAATTAAGACAAGCCCAGTCACCCCAGGAATGTCCAGAGGACACATTTTTTACCAGGACTGTAGGGAGTAAATTTGTAAAACTAACTCCATCTTCGCTGAAGAGCCCTGTGGTTGCTGTCTCTGTATTCACATATTATCATAGATACTGCTGTCCATGGAACTAGAATCCTTAAGCACTATGAGGATGATTGGATACTGGGCTGTCAGAAACCAAGTGGCAGAAATTAATTGCCAAAGACCAGGTAAGTGTAGCTACAAAAATGTACAGCAGACTCAAATCAGCAATCAGAATAGTCTTGAGTTGCAGAGATCTATGGCACTGGTTAATAGATCATGGGGGGTACCTAGAAGTAAAGTAGATGGACGACAGCCTACTAAATTCATACATAATCTGTATAAGCAGAAGTTTCTAGATCTAGAGAATGAAAGTCTAACTTGAATTACAGAAACAGAGTCACGATCCCTTAATCAATGCCCAGTCTTGAGACAGTTTACAGATCCAGAGCCCCCAAAATGAGGGGAAGGCTGGATACCCTTTGGGAAAGACCCTGATACACTGCCAACATTTTATACTGTTAATCTTCCTCCAAGCCTTCCTTAAAGAGACCTATGACCTTTTACTAGGGTAAGTGTGCATTGGGGAAAAGGGAATGAACAGACATTTTGGAAACTAATAGACAATGGCTCAGAAGTGACAATAATTCCAGGAGACTCAAAACATCACTGTGGTCCACTAGTCAGAATAGGTACTTATGGCAGTCAGGTGATTGATGGAGTTTTAGCTCAGGTCCATCTCACAGTGGGGCCAGTGGGGCCCTGAACCCATTCTGTGGTTATTTCCTCAGTTCTGGATTGCATAATTGGAACAGACATACTCAGTAACTCCCAGAATCCCCAAAATGGTTCCCTGCCCTGTGGGGTGAGGGCTAATATGGTAGGAAATGCCAAGTGGAAGCTATTAGAACTGTCCCTACCTAGCAAATTAGTAAATCAAAAGAAATACTGGGTTCCTGGAGGAATTGAAGAGATCAGTAGAACCATTAAGGTCTTGAAGGATGCAGGGGTGTTGATTCCCACCAGACCTCCATTCAACTCTCTTATTTGGCCTGTGCAGAAAACAGATGGATCTTGGAGGAAGATGTGGATTATCATAAACTTAAGCAGGTGATGACTCCAATTGCAGCTGCTGTTCCAGAAGTGGAATCATTGCTTGAGCAAATCAACACATCCCCTGGCACCTGGTATGCAGCTATTGATATGGCAAATGCTTTTTTCCTCAGTTGATGTTAATAAAGACCACCAGAAACAGTTTGCTTTCAGCTGGCAAGGCCAGCAATATACCTTCATTGTCCCTTTTCACGGATATATCAACTCTCCAGCCACATGTTATAATCTTGTATAGAGTGAACTTCATCATCTCTCCCTCCCTCAAGACATCACACTGGCCCATTATATTGATGATATCATGTTGGTTGGACCTAGTGATCAAGAAATAGCAACTAATCTAGACTTATTGGTAAGGCATTTGCATGTCAGAGGATGAGAGATAAATCCAACAAAAATGCAGGTGGCTTCTACCTCGGTGAAATTTCTAGGGGTCCAGTGGTGTGGGGCATGTCGAGATAGCCCTTCTAAAGTGAAGGATAAGCTGTTGCATCTGGCCCCTCCTACTACCAAAAAAGAAGCACAACACCTAGTTGGCCTCTTTGGATTTTGGAGACAACATTCCTCTTTTGCGTGTGCTACTATAGCCCATTTACTGAGTGACCAGAAAAGCTGCTAGTTTTGAGTGGGGCCAGAACAAGAGGAGTCTTTGCAACAGGTCCAGGCTGCTGTACAAGCAGTTCTGCTACTTGGGCCATATAAGCCAGCAGATCCAATGGTGCTGGAAGTGTCAGTGGCAAATAGAGATACCATCTGGAGCCTTTGGCAGGTCCTATAAGAGAATCACAATGCAGACCCTTAGGATTTTGGAGCAAAACCTTGCCATCCTCTGCAGATAACTACTCTACTTCTGAGAAACACCTTTTGGCCTGCTACTGGGCCTTAGTAGAGACCAAACACTTAACCATGGGCCACCAAATTACCATGAGACCTGAATCGTCTATCATGAACTGGTTGTTTTCTGACCCACCAAACCATAAAGTTGGGCATGCACATTAGCACTCCTTCATAAAATGAAAGTGGTATATACAAGATAGTGCTTGCGTGGGTCCTGAAGGCACAAGTAAGTTACATGAGGAAGTGACCCAAATGCCCATGGCCACCACTCCTGCCACATTACCTTCTCTCTCACAACTATAGCCTCTTGGGGAGTTCCTAACAATCAGTTAACTGAGGCAGAGAAAACTTTAGCCTGGTTTACAGATAGTTCTGCATGATATGAAGTTACCACCTGAAACTGTACAGCTGTGACACTGCAGTCCCTTTCCAGGATGTCTCTGAAGGACAATGATAAGGGGAAGTCCTCCCAATGGGCAGAAGTTCAAGCAGTACATCTGACTATTCATTTTGCTTGGAAAGAGAAATTGCCAGACGTGCATTTGTATACTGATTCATGGGCTGTCACCAATAGTTTGGCTGGATGGTCAGGGTCTTGGAAGGAAGAAGATTGGAAAATTGGTGACAAAGAGGTCAGGGGAAGAGGTATGTAGATAAACCTTTCTGATTGGGCAAAAAACATGAAGGTATTTGTGTCCCACGTGAATGCTCACCAGAGGGTGACTTCAGCAAATGAAAGTTTTAATAAACAAGTGGATTAGAAGACCCGTTCTGTGGACAGCAGTCAGCTTCTTTCCCTAGCCACTCCTTTCATTGCCCAATGGGCTCATGAACAAAGTGGCCATGGTGGTAAGGTTGGAGGTTATGAATGGGCTCAGCAGCATGAACTTCCTCTCACCAAGGCCAACCTTGCTACAGCCACTGCTGAGTGCCTGATATGCCAGCAGCAGAGACCCACACCCAGGCCCTGATATGGCACCATTCCCTGAGGTGATCAACCTGCTATCTGGTGGCTGGTTGATTACATTGGACCACTTTCATCATGGAAGGGACAATGATTTGTTCTAACTGGAATAGACATATACTCTGGATATAGATTTGCTTTCCCTGTGTGCAATGCTTCTGCCAAAACTGCCACCCATGGACTTAAAGAATGCTTTATTCACTATCATGGTATTCCACACAGCATTGCTTCTGACCAAGGAAACCACTTCACAGCAAATGAGGTGCAGGAACGAGCACATGCTCATGGAATCCACTTGTCTTACCATGTCCCCCATCATCCTGAAGCAACTGGATTGATAGAACTGTGGAATGGCCTTTTGCAGCCTGAATTATGGTGCCACCTACATGGCAATACCTTGCAGGCCTTGGGCAATGTTCCATTGAACTGGAAGTTAAGACTGCCACCTAGGTACTCTGGGTTCCTCATGCCTCTGAATCAATAGTCAAAGAAGGGAATTACTGTACTGGCTGCGGTCTTGATCCTGACTATCAAGGGAAAATAGGACTGCAAGTACACAATGGAGGTAAAGAAGAACTTGCCTGGAATAGAGGAGATCCCCTAGGAGCACCTGTTAGTACAACCATGCCCTATGATTAAAGTCAATGGAAAATTGCAACAGCCCAATCCCAGTAGCACGACCAATGACCCAGAAACTTCAGTAATGAAAGTTTGGGTCACCCTACCAGGCAAAGAACCACAGCAATCTGAGGTTTTTGCTGAGGGTAAAGAGAACATGGAATGGGTAGTGGGAAAAGGTAGTGATAAATATGCACTATGACCACATGACCAGTTACAGAATTGAGGACTATAATGGTTATGAATAGTTCTTCCTAGTTTTGTAATGAGTATGTTTGTATATATACATAAAGAAAATACCTTTGTTTTCTTTCCCATCTCATCCCCTTATCATATGACATAAGTTGTATTAGTTTCATGTTGTAACATTTAAGTTATAGGATATCAAGTATAAGAGTGAACATTACCCAAGGACTTGAACCCTATTCTGGAGAGATTTAGTGCATTTCCTGTTGTATGCAGGGCACTTGAGTATTGTTTAGGTGAAAAATATGTTTTTTATTGTTTTTATTTATAGATTAAGTATGGTTTGAGATGACGTGTGTGGCTGCCAAGTTGACAAGGGGTGGACTGTGATGGTTAGGCTTATATGTCAACTTGGCCAGGTAATGGTGCCCAGTTGCTTGGTCAAGCAAGCAGTGGTCTAATTGTTATTGTGAGGACATTATGTGGACTTAAATAATTAGTAAGTTGATTGCAATCTATGGCTGATGACATCTACAATCAACTGTGGAGACTGCCTTCAGCAATGAGAGACATCTCATCCAATCAGTTGAAGGCCTTTAAAGGAGATGTGATGATCTCAGCAGTCAGAAGAGAGAATTTCCATCTCTTCTTCAATAAGATAGCTTCTCCTGAGGAATTCATCAGGGACCTTCACTGGAGTTCCTGGCTTGCAGGCTTCCCTATGGAATTTGGATTTGCCCATCCCCACGGTTGTGTGAGACAATTTTTAAAAATCTCATATTTACCAATATCTCCTGTTTGTTCTGTTTCCATAGAGAACCCTGATTAATACAGCTAGATCATACAATATTTGTCCTTTTGTGTCTGGCTTATTTCACTCAACGTGATGTCTTCGAGGTTCATTCATGTTGTGCTTTTAAGGCTTCATTCCTTTTAAGGCTGAATACTATTCCATTGGGTGTATATACCACATTTTGTTTATCCATTCTTTGGTTAATGGGCACTTGGGTTGCTTCAATTTTTTTGGCAATTGTGATTAATGCTGCTATGAACATCAGTGTGCAAATAACTGAGTCCCTGCTTTAAATTCTTTTGGGTATATACCTGGAAGTAAGATTGCTGGGTCATATGGTAATGTTATAGTTCACTTTCTGAGGAACTGCCAAACTGTCTTCCACAGTGACTGCACTATTATACATTGCCACTAGGAATGAATGAGTGTTCCTATTTCTCCACATCCTCTCCAATACTTATAATTTTTCATTTTTTAAAGCCGCCATTGTAAAGTGTTTGGAATGGTATCTCATTGTGGTTTGGATTTGCATTTTCCTAATGGCTAATGATGCTGAGCATTTATGTGCTTTATGGCCATTTGTGTATCTTCTTTGGAGAGATGTCTATTCAAGTCTTTGGCCCATTTTTAAATTGGGTTGTTTGTCTTTTTTTGTTGTTGTTGAGTCAAAAGATTTCTTTATATATTCTGGATATTAAACCCTTGTCAGATATGCAGTTTCCAAATATTTTCTCCCATTGTGTACTTCGTCGTTTTACTTGCATGATAAAGTCCTGTGTATTGCTTGAGATTTGGGCATAAAGTCTATAAACCATTTCCTAACAAAAGGTCCTGAAGATATTTCCCTATTTTGGGGGGGAGTTTGGTAGTTCTGGTTCTTATATTTATTTCTTTGATCCATTTTAAGTTGACCATAAAGGTGAGGGTTTATTTCTGAGATCTCAGTACTATTCCATTTGTCTGTATGTCTGTCTTTGTGCCAGTAATATGCTGCTTTGTTTGCTGTGGCTTTATAATAAATTTTAATTGGTAAGTGTGACTCCTCAACTTCATTTTCTTCAAGATGGCTTTGACTATTTGGGACCCCTTACCTTCTATATAAATTTGATGATTGGCTATTCCATTTCTGCAAAGAAGACTCTTGAAATTCCAATTTGGATTGTGATAACTCTGTAAATTGCTTTAGGTAGAATCTACACCTTACTATTTAGTCTTCTAATCCAAAAACACAGAATGTCCTTCCATTTATTTAGATCTTCTTTGATTTTTTTAACACTATTTTTTTTTTCATTTTCTGAGTTCAAGTCCTTTACATCTTTACATTTTTATTTTTAGATATTTCATTGTTTTAGGTGCTATTGTAAACAGAATTTTTTCTTGGTTTCTTCTTCTGATTATTCATTGCTAGTGTATAGAAACAGTACTGATTTTGGAGTGTTGAGCTCGTACTCCAATATTTTGCTGAATTCATTCATTAGCTCTAAAAGCTTTGTTTGTGTATTTTCTGTAGTAGGATTATGTCAACTGCAACTGGGGGAAGCTTTATTTCTTCCTTTCCAATTTGGATACTTTTATTTCTTTTTCTTGACTTATTGCTTAGGTAAGAAGAACTTGTTGTACAATGTTGAATAAGAGTGGTGATAGTGGGAATCTTTGTCTTCTTCATGATCTTAGAGGGAAAATTTTTAGTTGTTCACCATTACATTAATGTTAGCTGTGGGATTTTCACATTTGCCCTTTATTTTGTTGAGGATGTTTCCTTTTATTCCTTATTTTCTAAGTGTTTTTACCCATTTGGGGTGCTGGGCTTTGTCAAAAGCCTTTTCTGCATTAATTAGTATGATCTTGAGATTTTTTCCCTTCATTTTGTTAATGTTAAAATTAACTGATTTTCTTATTTTGAACCACCCTTGTATACCTGGGATAGATCCCACTTGATCATGGTATGTAATTTTTTTTTCCATGAAGGTGGTTTAGTTCCCTTGTATTTTGTTGAGGATTTTTGCATCTATATTAATAAGATATATTGGGCTGTAATTTTCTATTCTTGTGGTATAAGGGTGATGGCTTTGGTATAAGAGTGATGTTGGCCTCAAAGAATGAATTAAAGAGTGACCCATTCTTTTCAATTTTTCAGGAAAAAGCTTGAGCAACAATGGTGTTAATTATTCTTGGAATGTTTTGTAAAATTCCCCTTTGAAGCCATCTGATCCTGAGCTATTTTTCTCTCTTATTTTTCTTTTTTTTATTAGAGAAGTTGTGGGTTTACAGAGCAATCATACATAAAATACATGGTTCCTATATACCACTCTATTTTACCCCTCTGGGCTTTTTTTTTGATTACTTATTCAATCTCTTTGCTAGTTGTTAGTTTGTTGAAATCTCCATTTCTTCTTGAGTTAGTATAGGTAGTTTGTATATTTCTAGCTATTTGTCCATTTCACCTAGGTTATTTAATTTGTTGGCATAGTGTTGTTCATAGCATCCTCTTTTAGTCATTTTTATTTCAATGGGGTGATTAGTATTGGTCCCCCTTTTTATTTCAAATTTTAGTCATTTGTGTCCTCTCTCTTTTTTCCATTAGTCTAGCTAAAGGTTTGTCAATTTCATTGATCTTCTCAGAGAACCAACTGTTGGTTTTGCTGATCCTCTGTATTGTTTTTTAAATTCTCTACTTCATTTATCTCCAATCTAATCTTTGTTAATTCCTTTCTTCTGCTTGTTTTGGGTTTAGTTTGCTCTCTCTTTTTTTTTTTTCCTTCTAGTTCTTCCAGTTTTAATGCTAAGTTTCTGATTCAAAATCTTTCTTCTTCTTTAACATAAGCACCTAGAGCCTCACATTATGTTGTAATTTCCCTTTTACCCATTAGTTGTTTAAGAGTACATTGTTTAATTTCCACATATTTGTGAATTTTCCATTTTTTAATGCGCTATTACTTTCTAGCTTTGTTCCAATATGGTTGAATTGATTAAGGCTTGTTTTGTGACCTAAGATATGGAGTGTCTTGGAGAACGATTCATGTGCACTCAGAAAGACTGTGTTGTTGTTGGGTTTAAGTGTTCTACATGTCTGTTAAGTCTAGTTGGTTTCGAGAATCATTTAAGTCTTGTATTTCCCATTGACCTTCTGTCTAGATGTTATATCCAGTCTTGAAAGTGGTGTATTGAAGTCTCCTGCTATTAATGTAGAACTATTTGTCTCTTCAAATCTGTCAGTACATGCTTCATATATTTTAGGGCTCTACTGTTAAATATATATATATTTATATATATATATATTCATTCATAATTGTTACAACTTATTGTTGAGAATTGATATCTTTATCAGTATATAATGACCACATTTATTCCTCATAACAGTTTTTGATTTAAAGCCTATTTTATCTGATATTAGTATTTTTACCCCAGGTGTCTTTTGGTTATTATTTGCAAGTCATAATTTTCCCATCCTTTCACTTTCAACCTACTTATAGCTTTGAATTTAAGATAAGTTTCTTATAAACAGCACTGAGTTGGTTAATACTTTTTTATCTATTCTGCCAATCTCTGTCTTTTGACTGAAGAGTGTAATCCAATTACATTTAAAATCAGTACTGATAATGCAGGACTTTCTTCTGCCATTTTTCCATTTAGTCTTTGTAATTAGTATTCTTTTTTCGGTACCTCAATTCTTCTGTTAATGCCTATTTTCATATTTATTGGACTTTTTGCCTTTTGTATTATACCATATTGAGTCCTTTCTCATATCTATCTTGATATATTTTTTCATATATTTCCCTTGTGGTTACCATGGATTAGAGTTTAACATCTTAAATATATAACAATAGTATTTACTTGATACCAACTTGATTTCAATAGCATACACATACATCATTACTATACTTTTCTGTCCCTCTAGTCTTTTTTGTACTTCTTACCAATTATATCTTTGTATACTGTATGTCTAAAACCATAGATTTATCATTACTTTTTATGCATTTGCATTTTAGCACCTGTAGGAAGTAAGAAGTGGAGTTATATACCAGAAAATGCAATACAATAGTACTGGCATTTATATTTACCCAAATAGTTACCTTTACCAGATGTCTTTATTTCTTTATGTCACTTTGAAGCACTGTCTAGTATCTTTACCTTTCAGTCTGAAGAACCCCCTTTAACATTGGCAGGTCTAGTGGTGGTGAACTACCTCACCTTTATTTTATCTCTTAATCTCTCCCTCATTTTTGAAAGAAAGTCTTACTGGGTAAAAAAAAAAATCTTGTTTGCCAATTGTTTTCTTTCAGCACTTTTATTTTAACCCTCTACCTTTTTGCTTCTATTGTTTCTGGTGAGAAATTGGCACTTAATATTATCGGGACTCCCTTGTACATAAGATGTTGCTTTTCTCTTGCAACTTTCAGGACTCTCTCCTTTTCCTTTGCTTTTAACAGTTTGATCAGTATGTAACAGGTTCATATTTTTC
The DNA here is from genome assembly GCA_026826555.1 of Tolypeutes matacus. Taxonomy (NCBI): domain Eukaryota; kingdom Metazoa; phylum Chordata; class Mammalia; order Cingulata; family Chlamyphoridae; genus Tolypeutes; species Tolypeutes matacus. Next base: position 23,908,899 of record JAKSZT010053929.1, on the reverse strand, counting down.
TTCAACTTTATCCTGTTTGTTGTTCTCTGGGCTTCTTGGATGTGCATATTCACATCTGTCATTATTTCTTTTAATATTGCTTCTTTCCTTTTCTTTCTTTCTTCTTCCTTTTGGAACTCCCATGATGTATATGTTGTTATGCTTGATGGTGTCCCATGGGTCTCCTAGGCTATTTTCACTTTTTATAATTCTTCTTTCTTTCTGCTACTCCTTCTGACTCATTTGAATTGTCTTGTCTTCAAGTTCACTGTTTATTTCTTCTGCCTACTGCTATTCCTGTTGAAGGCCTCCTGGGAATTTATCATTTTAGTCATTGTAGTCTTCAACTTGACTAGTTCTGTTTTTTTCCTTTTTAATATTTCTATCTCTTTATTGAAATTCTCATATTGTTCACTCCTTGTTTTTCTGATATCCTTTTAATTCTTTCCCTGTATTTTACTTCATCTCCTTGAGCATGTTGAAGATCTTTTTTTTTTTTTTTTTTTTTTTTTTTTTTTAAGTCTTTGTACAGTATATCCAAAGTATGGTGTTCTTCATTGCTGTTTTCTGGATTTTTATCCTCTTCCTTTGGATGGGCCATCATTTCTTGTTTCTTTTTCTGTCTTGTAATCTTTTGTTGCATACTGTACATTTTAATATTCTTAAAATGTTAACTCCGAGATTTATTCCCTGAGATGTCTTTCTTGAGTTTGTATCTAGCTAGCGATATGACAGGTTTTCTTGAGGTCAGGCACTAACAAAACAAAACAAAAGAAAAGAGAAATACCTTTCATAGCCTAATTTAAGCCTAGATTGGCTTTGCATTGGCTGTTGCTTTCCTTCAGAGTTTAGCCCTCCTATAAGAATGTCAGCCAAGGTAAATGCAAAGTCCAGGGTATTTTCTGTCTTTTCTGGTCTTGTGTTTTGTCCTGGGTTTATATTTGATAGTGGCCTTTTTACAGGAGCTGAATGTCCCTTGTACTCAGAAAATAGATCTCCCCCTCCTGGGTATTTCACTGCAGGACTTGAAGCAGTTAAGCATTTATCCCCAGGCCATCTGCCTCAATTGTGTCTTATACTGCTTTCATCCTCTCAAAATGCTTTTGTCTGGAGGGAAAATTCTGGAAGGAAGGGCACACCAGAGAGGAGTTTCACAAATCAGTCTTTTCCAGCCAGAGCAAGGCTAGCAACAGCAAAGGGAACTCACACAGGCTCCTTACTGCCCTGGGGAAGAGATGAGGCAGGGACCAGTCAGGGCACCAGAAGCTCCTCCTTCCTTGGCTCCCTAGGGCTGCACTTTCTTGAGTTAGTACCTGCCCAGCAAATGCAGCCCTTCAACTGTCCACCTCAGCTCTGAGGAAGTATACCGTCTCTAAGTCTCCTCTGCCACCTTTCTTCACTACAAGTTAGAACAATGGCTGCCCTCAGGGTTGGGCCTCAGTGATCCGAAGCAACTAATCAAAAGCAATGATCACCTCCTACCCCCTCTTCCTATCTTGGGGAAGTAGATTTTTATGTCCTTCTCTGGCACCAGCATGCTACGCCATGGGCCAGACCCCACTGCTGCCTGCCATAAGAGTGGAAGCTGAGCGATGATAACCACCATGCAGAGAGAGCAATTTACTTGTATTTACCATAATTTACCAGCCTTTCTCTCCCACTCTTCTGTTGAATGCTATACAGTGTTCTATCAGAATCTGGAGTTTCAAAATAGTCAATTAAAACACTTCCTGCCTGTTTAATAGTAGTTCTTGTGGAGGAACTGATTTCTGGAGCTTCCTATTCTGCCACTTTCCCACAATTCCCTATAACTTCAAGATTTTGATCTGATTAACTGCATAATTGGCAGACCCAGTCATTGAGACAGGGAAGAACAAGGGAAAGAATAAAAATTCTGTTATGTTTGAGGTACCAAGGCATCTGAATAGGACAGTATGAAGTTCAGGTGAGTAGTTTGGACTGGGATATAATATTGGCTGTTATTTGCATATGATGACGTTAAAGCCATGGGACTGAAGATTTTTGTGAATGAACGTAGATCAGGAGTGTTCTAGTAAATATTTAATGATCAGCTCTCCATGACAAAAAAATGTGTGTATGTATGCATGTATGCATGTATGTATGTATATATGTATGTATGTGTGTATATATATATATATATATATATATATCAGCAGATTTGTCTACCTCTTTAGACAAACTTGTGCTCTCTAGTTTGTCACAGCCCTCACTACTTACTCAACTATGCATATGAACTTCATGAGCCTGATTCACTCGTCTTTATTACCTGCCTCTCCCTGTTGACATTAGAGTTTGTTAACCAGGAGTAGTCCTTCTTCTGGGTCCTTTCTACTTTTGTTTATTCATTCCTTGCTATATTACATGCTGTTTGTCTCAAATACCATATCCCTGGTGAGAATAATGTATCATTAGTCCCAGCTTCTTTATTCCAGGACAGTGTCAATTGTGGCAGCTGAAGGACAAGCTAGAAATACTTTGCTTTTAAATATTTTTCTCAATGCAGGTAAAGATTTTTCTTCTTCTGCTTGTAATTCTTTATTTTCTTCTGTTTAACTATAAAGATGGCACACTACACGTGTCTGCTAGGGTGTGGCTTGCTCAATAGTTGGGTTTCAAAGAAAATTACCAGGTTGCCTATAATAATATACATGTGTTGGTTATCGTCTTGAAGAGGATATTGTTTGAATATAAGGAATATCAATATATTAGCTTTGGTCAGTCCTTAAAGTTGAAATGCTGGAAGAGATTTTAAAAATCCTTTCCAAAACATGGTAAGAAGACTCATTCTACCTTAATTTTTAAATAAAACAATAATTTCAGATACAATGAAAAAATGTAATGAAAATAGCCACAAAATTTTTTTATAGAAATGATTCAGTGTAGAAAAAATTTATACACTGAATAGCCATGAGCCGGGTTTGTCAGTAGGTAAATATAAGGATTGCAGGGTTACAGCTGGTTGCTGAACACTGTCTGAATTAATTGCCCTCTTGCTGGAGGCATAAGGTTAGCTTTCAACCACATGCCATAATTTTATAAGTGGTATTTTTGACTCTGGGAGATTTATGAAGTATAACTAAAAAGCAATGAAAAATATTTTACATTAAAAGTAGAATCATTACATTATATCCAAATAGCAGTCGTAATTTTGCCTCCTTTTTAATTCTCAGTCCTCTTTATTCTCTCGCTCTCTCTGCTCTCCCTCTCTTTTCTTTCATAGGTGTCATGTCTTGTGATGTTTTTCTTTTCTTCCTGTAGAGCATAGATAAAATTTCCCATGTGGTACTCCATTTCCAAGACCTAAGATGCTCCTTGAGTTATATGGTACTATTTTGAGGTAAGTTATAGCATAAAACTGCCTTAGCAACCTCATTTGTGAAAATTATACCAAACTCCCAGATATGTGGTAAGCAGTTGCTGGTAAAGATGAAATCCTACTGTTTTTTTTTATAATTGATGTTTTCAAAACCAGAAATAATTCTGACCATGTTGCATCTCCCTTATAGGGCCTTAGTGGTGAGAAAAGATTCTGTATTGTTTTATGAGGTTTAGCAGAATCATATTTAGACTTTTATTTTTGCTGCCATATTTCTGTAACAGAAAGAAGACTTGAGAAACTTCTTATACTAGTTTGTTAAATATTAATGAAATATATGTGTGTGTGTTTCTCTTTTTAATAGTAGAACTCCAGGTATGTATTTGTGTGGCAGATGATTCCACCTGGAGTATGAGTAGTTTTCATCTAGTACTTTATGATACCTTTAAAAGAGGATAGCATTGCACCATTCTCTCTGTTTACTTTATTTGACAAAAAGTAAGATTCAATGAGGCATCTCCCAGTTAAGCTTTAAATTATTTGTCCTACCTTGGCATAACTTTTGGGATTATACTTTCTGCAATGTTTATTGGACTACACATTAATTATAAACTGCTTGACCTTAATCAATTTCACTTTCTATCTATTAGTCAAAATTTATGCTTAGTGTTTAAATAACTTAAGGAACATGATCTGACTCATGCAAGACTTCCATTGACTTTTATTGGAGTCAGTGAAATTTTGTCAGACATCCAGAATCTAATTCATTGCTACATCCCAGAATACAAACTACAAACGAGAAACTGGCAAACTTCGTGCCATATAGCTGGGTAATGTTCTTTTAATGTTTTTCCTGGTCTCAATGGGATATTTTTATAATATGTAACATTTATAATGACATTTAGATTCCTGGTAGATAGGTATTAATTTATAATATATATGCTTAATGATTTTATTGTATAAAATATTAACATTTCCATTTATTTTTATAATTATTGTTATTTTTCTTTAAAGTGACTTTTTAGGACCCCTGTTAAATGGAGTCTGTGTACAGAAACAATAAATTCTTGCCAGTTGTTAATTCCTAAAATATTTAGGACATATTTTAATGGTGCTTATTGTGTAGCTGAAAATTTTTCCTCATGTTTTTGGAAATGAATTAAAGATGAACTAAAACAGGATGAATCAGAAGAAAGTTAATTCCAGAATGATGGCAGCATAATGGCACATATTTTATCCCCAACCAAAAAAGGTACCTGGTTGGTCAAAGAAAAGCAACAATGGAGGTGAGGTGGAGTGGGATGGGGGTAGGGGTGGTAATGCTAATTGGGAGTGATACCAAACACAGACCACAGATTTCAAAGAATTTTTTTCAAATTACAGTAGAGGTTAGAAGCAAATAAAAGGAAGATGCCTTTTCTTTAGAGAGTAGCACAGTGCTATGGGAAGTAGAGGAAATTCTGGCAAACTGCTTATGTTGGAGGAACAAAGGTTGGAGTTGAAGGCAGGCTCTGACAAATGATAGGGCTTTGAGCCTCTTTCCCACCTTAGTTCAACAACATTCCAAGGCTGGGCTGGCATCCCTGGAATGTAAAGTGAGCTCCCAACCCTCCTCACTTGATTCCTCTGATCTGGCTCTTTGATAGTTGCTCAGATTGAAGGGATAACAAGGAGAACCCCCTAATATAAAAGAGGGAAGTCTGAAGTGGAGAGCAACAGAAATTAGGGAGAACAGAGGAGATGGAGAAGAAAATATTGAGCCCACTCCAAAAAATTAAAAATAGAGGAAACAGCATTAAATACAGAAAACAAACAAAGATGACAGAGAAAAGCTTGTGTTCTGCAGTCAGTTAGCCCAGGTTCAAATCCTGGTTCACCAATTACTAGCTGTGAACTACTGAGCAAGTTTCTTGGCCTGTTTATGCCTAAGTTTCATCTATAAAATGGGAATAATAAACAACCTACATTGTAGAGTCTTTGTGAAGATTAAATGATAATATGCCATTTTTATAAGAAGGGATTATGACAGCACCTAGCACATATTAAGTGTTCAATAAATGTTAATTGCTCTTTATTAAATGAAATAAATTAAAACTATTAAATAATCACTATTATTAAATCTAAAGATAAATGGAATTAAACAGCCCATTTATTTTTAAAAATGAACCCTCAAAAACAGTCTATATGGTGTGTAAATGAGAGACAACAGAAACAAAGTGACTCAAAATTTTAAAAGCAAAAACACAGTAGACTAGAAACACTCATGGCTGTTGCCCAGCCACATTTGTCCCTTGTAATGTTTATCCCAACCAGGGGAAAAAGGCAATATTCCTTAGCCCCTGACTCGCCTGCGCCTGGCTACAGCTGATTGAGTCAGCGATGAACACCTGACCAAGAACAATCACTCCGTGGTCTGGTCAATGGCCTCTGCTTATTTAGCTGGAAAAAAAAGGGGGGGAGGGGTTTGGAGAGGATTAGTTAGTTTCCTTTTTTAGAAGTCTATAGTTGGGGAACTAAGTAAATGAGCTGAATGGAAGGATGCTGGAATGAATTGGTAACTTTCTGTAGCCTTAAGTGAAGTACAGCCTCTATAAAAAGGATACAGAGAACTAAGCATCTCCTGGAGTGCCAGGTGGGAAACAACTAAGGAAATGCATGGGCATTGTACATCCCTGTTTCAGGAAGCACGTTCTGCCTCTCGTTTCTGCTTTGATACCACAGCAGCTGGGTTTTCTAAGTCATTTTGATATGGTTAAGGCTGGGATCCTGACAGGGAATGAGTTTACCCTATAGGACAGCAGAGTTGGGGATTCCTCGAACCCTGCCTCTCCGAGGCATTTTCCGGCGCAAGCCCCCTCCCGCGGTGATGAGACTCCCCTTTATAAATCCATCCTGTGACCGAGGGTTGGAATGTAGCATGGGCTTTTGGAAGTAAGCAAAGGCAGATTAGGGAAGAAAGGCCTTTTGCTGCTGGTTCTAACCGATGTTTCCTTTCAGGGCCCTGAGGTTTAAGCCTTTATTTCTGGAAGAATGGGGAGGGGAGGAGCTAGTCCCATTTGTTGCTAAGCAACCTAAGCCTTACAGGCGGCTCTCTCAGGTCATGTTGCAGCTGTTGAGAAGCAGTGACAAGGTGGATGTAGCAATGTACAGAGAAGAGTCTCATTTCAGGACCTGGTTCTGTATTTTAAACAAAGGTGTTCTTAAGAACAAAATTGATCGGAAGCCTATCACAGTTCTTCAAGAATGGTGTTTTTAAAAATAAACCAGGCCTGAGAAGGAGGAATGTTTCAGACTCAAACCAACACCACAGGGTATCAAGTCCAGGCCTGAGTACAAAGAATGTTAGGGATAAATTTTTAAATAAATATATTGTTTGTTTGAAGAAAACAAAACACAAACCAACAAAATGAAGAACATAATAGAATATGAGAATAAATGGAGAGATATTGCATGTCCTTGGAAGACAAATATTGTAAAGAGATGAATTTTCTACAAATTTATTTGTAAATATACCACAGGGACACACACCCCCCTTTTTTACATGATAACATAACCATCATTTATTTGGAAGACTAAATATGTGCATGTTGCAGCAGACAAAATTGTAATGACGAGAAAATCGGAGAAGTGGAGGAACGAAGTTTTATTACATGCAGGCTCAGAGGGGTATCTAGTCCCCAAGTTCTGAGCCCTGAGTTTTGACTTTCATAAGTTTATATAGGGACTTTACATGGACAAATTCCTAAGCAAGTGGGCAGGCGGGGTTTACAAAAGCAGGGGTGCCAGTTTAGCTTATCTTCCTAAAGCAGAGGGCCTTAGGGAGGAGAGGAGTCCTTATCTTCCTAAAGTTGTGGATTCCAGGGAAAAGGGAAAGAGGAGTGCTTATCTTCCTGAAGTTGTGGCTCTCTGTTGAGGGGGGAATAGGGCTGCAGCACTTTCTTCATCAGGTATCCGCAAACATTTCGAGCAAGAAGTGTAAAGAGTAGGAAATTACCTATAACATGTTAAGCCACATTGTTAAGATGTAACAACTGAAACAGTGTGATGCTGTGTTGGGTAGGAGCATCAGAATAAACAGGGAGGGCCAATGGAAGAGATCAGAGTCCAGAAGCAAACTCAAGTGTATCTGGAAATTTAGTTAACTACTATAGGTGACATTTCGAATCAGTGTTTTGAATGAATTTTATGAAAAATACTTTGGAACAAATGGCTTAGCATTTGTAAAAATATGAAGTTGTTACTTTACCTCCCACTTACAGCAAAATTGGATCCTAAATTTATTTTGAGATTTAAAACCAAATATTTAAATTGAAAAATAAGATCATAAAGTATGAGAAGAAAATTTAGACTATAGTGTTATAATCTTTAGGTGGGGAAGTATTTTCTAAGTATTACCTCAAAGGCAGAAAACAGTCATTAATTTCACTAGAAAACAAAGGAATTCAAATAAAATAATAAAAATCTTAGTTTTCACTGATTTTATTTTTTAAATTAAATATTTGTTAAGTGCCAGCATGGGTGAGAGTATGGGGATAGAAGTACACATGCACACACACATATACACACTTTTGGTAAGAGAGAAAGCTGATATAAATACTGTGCAGAATGAATGTGCCACACTAATGAAGGATGTTGTTTATGTGGAAGGGTGTGAGAGGTGTGGGGAGAGGGGCATATAGTAATCCCTATATTTTTTGTGTAACATTTATGTAATCTAAGTATCTTTAAAAATTTTTTTTAAATAAAAAAATGAAAAAATAAATACTGTGCAGAGCAATTTGGCAATTTGTAATTTATTAAAATAATGTTTATTGATACCTCTCCATTTCTTAGACTTTATCCAAGGAAATAGTCCAATAAGTGAGAAAAAAGTATGTACAAGAATGTAAGATTGTTTCAGATAATGAAAATAGGGAACTTTAGTAAAAATCAAATTAAGACAAGCCAATTAAGATGCCAGCTTGTCAATGGAATCCTCTTCAGCAGTTAAGAAATATATAGTCGTTCTCTTCTTTAGATATGCACATAGAATCTCTAAGATATAATGTTGTAGTGGTTTGAAGCTATATGTATCCCAGAAAAACTTGTTCTTAAATCAAATCCATTTCTGTGGGTGTAAACCCACTGTAAGGAGGAACTTTTGATAAGGTTACTTCAGATAAGGTGTAACCCACCTCAATCAGGATGTGTCTTAATCCTATTTCTGGAGTTTTTTATAAGTCAGATGAAATTCAGGCATAGGGAGAGAAAGCCACAGAAGCAAGAATCTGAAAATCAACAGAACCTTGGAAGAGAAGGGAGAGACCAAGATACACTGCCATGTCCTTGCCATGTGTCCAAAAGGACCAAGAATCTCTAGCAGCCGGTTCCAGAATGCCAGAGTCTTTGGGAAGAAAGCATCATCTTAATGAGGACCTGATTTGGATTTTTAACCAGCATCAAACCATGAGTGACTAATTTCCCATTTTTTAACCCAACCCATTTCATGGTATTTGCTTGAGTAGCCAAGGAAATGAAAACAAATGTTAAGTGAAAAAAGTAAGTTATATGTTAAGTGAAAAAAGTAGGTTATATGATCATATGTACAATTTCCCATTTATGCAAAGATGCATATTAAAAGTACATTTGATGAAAAGTGGTTATATGTGGTCTGAATTGTTTACATTGGGCATACAATATTTTGGAGAAAAGCAAGCTATTTTCATTTTTAAAAATCAACCATTTATACAAATGATAAAAGGATATTCTACATAGAGAAAAACATTTTTAAAAATGACAGAAAATGAAAGTAGATAAAATAGTCTTGTTTGGTGAAGAGCCTCAGAGAATAGAGGGAAAAAGTCTTATAAGGCCTATGGGTTTAAAAATTTGGGAAACAGTGGTTTAGAGCTTTCCTGCCAACGTTTTACTCTGTAGATGGAATGTGGTAACTGAGAAGGACTCCCTGACACTAATGAAAAAGAGCTTAAGAAACTCAGTTGGTGGCGGGAGGCATTCAGTCACCAACCAAGGGTTTGTCTGCAAAGTCATTTTAAAGTCATTAAGATCATTTAAGAAATTTCTCTCTTCCTTACTAAATGATGTATAATTTGCTTATTACAGTAAGGAGTGCTCACTAAGCAAGTTTTTTGATTATTCTTTTTTTTAATGGACATATCTGATTTAAATCAAATCAAATATGTCCATGCTATATACGGTATAGGTAGTTCTTTGTTAAACTTTATTTTATATGATTTTGCCAATTTTTGTTGTTGTTGTTGCTTCCTAACAAGTAAAAAGTAGACTTTAAAATATGCTATGTTCACAACACGTTTAGTGCAGAATAATGAAGAATATATTTTAATTACTCAAGATGAGCCCATGTAAGTACCAACATGTATGACTTTGGCATTTATTATAGACAAAGAAATCAACAAGAAAGAAATAATTATTAGCTTTTGATCACATGCCATAATGTCCCCTGTTTTCTTTTGTTTTCCTTTACAAAAAAATTATGTATCTGTGCAGACATCTTCAAATTTGCTTTTGTATCTGTTGGCTAAAAGTGTTTGGGCAGTAAGGATGCAGCAAGAAAGGGCCAGGAGCTTTGTACGAGGGAATTAATAAGAAAGAGAACAAAGTGTCTGGAGGTGAATTGCAAACCCTGAGAGCCAGAAAAAGAAAACAAACAAAGAAACAAACAAACAAGGTTTGAGGGTGAAAATTGGTAAGCAATTGAAAGTTAGTATTTGGAAGCTTCTTAAGAACAACCACTGCCCATCTTTTCTCTTAACACACATCCAACATATGTGCTTTCTTTGAAGAATACAATTTTTTTAAAAGCAGTTTTGTTGAGATATATTCACATACCATACAGTCTATCCAAAGTGTACAATCAGTCACAGAGTTGTGCATTCATTACCACAATCAATTTGAGAACATTTTCATTACTGCAAAAAGAAAAACTCCATATCCTTAACAGTCACCTATCAATCTCTCTATCCATCCCTCAGCTCTACATAACCACTAATCTATTTCTGTCTCTATAGATTTATTTACATTTTATGAAAATAGAATCATATAATATGTAGTACTTTGTGTCCAGTTTCTATCACTTTGCATAATGCTTTAAAAATAATTATTATTTTAATTAGAAAAGTTGTGAGCTCAAAAAGCTATCATGCATTATGTACAGGACTCCCATGCATCACCCCACAACCAGCACTTTGCATTGTTGTGGAACATTTGTTATATATCATGAAAGAACAGCATCAAAATATTACTGCTGTCTATAGTCTATAGCTTAACATCTGGTGTATTTTTTTCCCCATAAACCACCCTATTATTAACACCATGTATTAGTATTGTACATTTGGTATATGAAAATGTTCTCACATTTGTACTGCACTATTTTAATTCATGACATTTTGAATCAAGCACAGTACTGAAAAGTTCCATTATATATGTATTTCTTTTAAGAAAGATAAAACTGTTGCTTCAAATACATTATATGTAGATCTAAAATTAGCAAAGGTGTTCAAAAGAAAAATCGCAGCAATGCCAGTTCCTTACTATATTAAGAAATTAAAAAGGAAGCAAAAATATAGGAATGATTTAGGCAATTCAAAAGTAAAATTTAATATGGGAAGAAATATACATTTTAATTTTTTTAGAAGTTGCCAGAGATTGAATCTAGACGCTCATACATGTGGAGCAGGCACTCAACCCCTGAGCTACATCCACTTTGCAAAAGAAATATACCTTTTTAGAACATCATGACTGAAGGAAATCAGAAGTGAGCTTTTGTGAAAATTTTCTGATCATTTTGGATGGATGTTTAATCAATAAATTAAGTATGTGTTAAACAGGTACAGGATTCAGATCATTCCTTCTGTTTCTTAAACTATGTATTAGTGCTAAAGAAATTTTGTTCCCAATAAATTTATCATAACCATGTTGCATTAAAATATCTGTTAAAGAATTTCTAAACAAAATTTATATTAAAACATGCCCATGCAAATATATTATTAAAGAAAAAGATTAAAAAGCTTTCAGCAAAATGGAATGGCCTCTATAGATCAATTTGGTACAGTTCTAACATAAAAACTTGTCTTTAATTTTTTTTTAAGTTTTAGGAGATTATAATCTCTTCTGAATCCATTTATAAATTGCTTTTTAACAGGTAGTATTAAAAACTTTCCGCCGCATACTCTTTTTATGTGAGAAGAATGTCAGCGACTTTAGACTCTATGATTAGTCTTTCTGACATTTACTATATTGATTTAATATACTTAACTTGTTATTTAAAATGCATACTTGCCCTTTAAATACATTCTCAAATAAATTTAGATATCCACAATTTTCAGACTGTAAAATTAAAACTTAAAAATTGTGATTTCTTTTTTTGAAGTAATTGGTGAAACTGCTTTGTGGAAAAAAAAATGGTATAAATATTTTAAACAAAGGAAAGTTTGTTTCCTTTGTTTACACTTGAGAATGTCAGAAAATATAAAAGTTAGATGGAAATAACTGTGAATATACATTAGAACATGTTTGAGTACCAATGAAAAAAATCCCAAATGAAATATTTAAAAACTCAAAATTATTCTTAAGAATCACTGCATTTTAAACAAAATTAAGTATGAAATGGTTACATTTTCTTCTTTAATCTATGTAGTAATAACACCTTTATTCTAATAATTTGGAATATAACTTTATTTCTTTGGTTCCCAACCTGTGTTTTTACACCAACTTATAGTTTTTAAAGCTCTCTCATGTATTTATATAATTTTACCATTACATAAGTTTGTTCAGTTGAAATACTATCCTCATTTTTCAGGTGGGGAATCTGAGAAATATTCATTCCACCAACTATCATATGTTAACTGATTTTATATGCCAGACTGTGCTAGACTCTGGGGACACAGAAGTAATTAGGGCATCATCCTCAACTCCAAAGATTTGGCAACATGGCCATTGAGTGTGAGCTTTGTAAAGATAGGAATATGCACAAAATGTGTTAGGGGTACATAGGAAAGAAAACAAATCCACAACTGGGTCAAGAAAGACATCTTAGAGAAGGTGAGGGCTGAGCTGAGTATCATGAATAGATATTAGACAGGCAAAGATGAGCAGTGAAAGGATGAGACATATTATGTAGATACAATGGCCTGGACAGATGCATCAAGGATAGAGTATATCGCCCATTCTCAAAACAACTACTGGACCACAGTGGCCCTCTTTGGGGTGGGTTGGAAGAGGGGGAAGGAAGTAGTAGTAAATGATGAGGTAAGGATGATATCCAAAGGCTAGATGGTAAAGGGTCTTCCTTGAAGGTTATATTAAAGAGAAAGGACTTTATATTGAAGGATAGGGAGAACCAGGAAAACTCATCAGATTTCATTCTTTGAAGAAAACTCTATTAGAATAGATTGGAAGGGGACAAGATTGTAGGTAGCAAGTGTTTTGGTGAGACTATTGTAGTAAACCAGATACAAAATGATCAGGGTCCAAACTAAGGTAACAGCAGAGGGAATAAAAAGAAGGGAGCCATACTGAGCTGACTGAAGAGATTAAACAGTGCTAAAATTTATAATAAAAATAAACCCAATTGAAAAACACAAGACCACCTAGATCCGATATCCAGAGTCACTTATCAAAATTCAACATATCAATGGGATTTCGGAAAGAATGAATGTATAAGGGGGAAGCGGCTGTGGCTCAATCAGTAGGGCTCCCGTTTACCATATGGGAGGCCCCGGGTTCGGTTCCCGGGGCCTCCTGGTGAAGGCAAGCCCGCCCACACGGCACGGTTAGCTGACCCAGCGAGCACAAGCAGCAAGGGGGGGATAAATGAATAAATAAATAAAATCTTAAAAAAAAAAAAAAAAAAAGAATGAATGTATAAGGATAGCCAGGAAAATCTGAAGAAAATAATGGAGGCTTGTATTAGATAGATATTAAATAGATAGGTAGACAGATATTAAATAAATAGGTAGCTATTAAAATACTACAAAACTGTCCTAATAAAACAATGTGATTCTGAAGGCAGAAAAAGCCAGATTAATGGGATAGACCTCCCAAAACAGCAGCAGCAGCAGCAGCAAAAACACACTTTTCTATGTCCAAAGGCAACATGTGCAAAATAAAAAGTCAAACACCACACTGGAAAAATAAGTTATTCATAAATTTAACCCTTTAGATCTCTTGAAATTACATAAAAATGTATATACCAGTGACAAAGGATATGAACATCTGCAAATGCAAAGTACATGTGGGCAATAAGTGTATGGTTATTGAATAAAGTCCAAATCTATTCTTATATAGAAAAATACAAATTAACACAAGGATATCACATTTTTCCTTATTGAATTTCAAAATAGTAAAAAATGATAACACTAGTTGTTAAGTATGTGTGGAAATGGGCACTTTCATATATTCCTGGTGATAGTGAATGCTGTGAAATATTTCTAGAGAGCTATTTTGGCAATATGCTTTGAAGCCTTAAATATGTGTTTTTACTCAGCAATTCCAACTTTAGAAATTTATCCTAAGGAAAAATAAATATGTGGAAAAAAATCAGTGTTTTAGCTTTTGTCACCCCAAAGTAGACCCTGAAACAAAGCCTTATGGTCAGTCCTTATTGGAATGTGATCTCAGGGAGCAGGAATGAGGCTGGGGAAGCAAAGTAGGGAAGGAGGGAGAGCTAGCATAAAGATGCATTATCGATTTAGTCACCATTATGAACAAAGGGGTGCTTGATATTGCAGGATCATCTGGGAAACCATAAGAAACGTGTCTTAGGCTTTTCATCTGCAAAGGAAGAGGGACAGCATTTATCTAGCAGCTCCCAACTCTTATTAAGTAAAGATTCACCCTACAGGGGGTTAACTCTACCACACTTTCAGGTTGTACATGAACTGGTCTGTTCCAGTCTCAGCTTGAGAGTCATCCTGAATGGGTCTGAGGGAAGGTGCTGTCAGGTTGTACTTGTCTAAAGATGATCAATGCCCTTAGAGTGTCTGAAATTTAAGGCTGAGGGGATATGAAGTGGTGCAGAAGAGATATTAAAAAAAGTCCATCCCTTGCTTAGATCTGCTTGTGTCCAATTATACACATCTTCCTTACTATATTATGGGCCCTCCATTTTTGTTGCAAAAGCAAGTCGCCCTCACTTTTTCCGTAAGAGAGGAGAAGTCCAAGTCAAATTTGCAAGAGACACCTTCAAGATGGAGGACAGCTACAGTTTCTGCAAAGACTTAATATAAGAAGATGAGTGAAAAACAAACCTACTGCCTCTACTTCCGCAGCTGATCCTGGGATTATAATGGCTATTTATCATTTCCCTCCTTTATCACCTAATCAACATTTCTCTCACACTTGGCCAGAAGCTTATCAGGGCTGCTTGCAGACTTTTATTTCTTAACGGTTTGAACTGTGCTTTGGCCTTCTTGGGCCATGTTGTTATAATTTTCCATTCACCATTCACTGGATTTGGAAGCACCAATAGATGATTCCCCAGTGAATGTCCTGGGTTCCAGAGTCATACCTCCCTGTGCCTCATGGTAAGCATAGTTGATCATCCTCACCAGTATAGTAATTTGTATCTTAGCCTGCTATTCTACTGTCATGAAGAATCCAAAGGGACAGGTGGTAGTTGTAGCTTCATATTTAGTGGACCCTTACTGATTCTCAGGTAGAGACATTGCTCCCCTTTAAACCAGGACTTTAATCCAGCAGAGACTAAATTTGCAGGGATGAGAAGCATAAGTTCCACAAGTAGATCACTGAGAATGATGGTGAGAAAGACCATTCATAGCTCTACTTCTTGGCTCTTGAAACAAGGTATTTTTGCTGTGAAGACCAGTGCCAACATTAGCCATTAGTCCTGTAAATGGACATATTCTAGTGGACAGTGCCTCAACCCCATAAGATGTTGGCACCAAGTTGGGCCCTAGTGAGTGTTTACGACCATTTCACAATTCTGTTAGGCCAAATGCTTCTGAATGATGGGGTACATGGTAAAACAAATGGAAACTGTAATCATATGCCCATTGTTGTACCTCCTTTGCTGTAAAATGAGTCCTTGACCTGAGACTATTTATGTAAGATATTATGCCTATAGATAAGGTACTCTGTAAGTCCTTAGATGATGATACTGACAGAGATGCCTAAAGCAGGGAAGGCAAACCCATACATACAACAGATATCAGTTCTGATAAGGACAGATCCTTACCTCCTCCATGAGGGAGGGGCTCCAATGTAATCACCTACCAAAAACCAGCTGGCTTATTTCCTCAAGGAATGATGCTCTTTCACGGGTTGATCTCTGCTGCTGGAAGGTTGGTCATTCAGCAGTTTCAATAGTTAGGTCAGCCTTGATAAGAGGGAGGACATGCTGTTGGATCCATTCATAACCTACACTCTGGCCACCATGGCCACTGCATACCTAGCATTAGTGTGGCCAAGGAGAGACTCAAGTTGATAGCCACTGGAAGAGTCATGCTTTTCTTTGTGGTGGTATTCTGGAGGGCAATGACGTTAGACAACAATCCTTATTCTTTGTACCTAGTGTAATAAGACCAATCACATGCTTCTTTAACAGATTTTATTGGCATCAATTTTCTAACCTTGCTCCTTCCAGGTCCCTGACCCACCAGCAAACCGTTTGCCACTGCAATATGAGACTGAAAGGGATCTGTGTGCATCCTTACCCTAGGCCGTGTTTCCTTCCGTATGAAGAGAACAACTATGTGTACTATTCACAGCTCTGCCTACTGGGAGGATTTCCCTTCACCACTCTCATTTAAGTTACCTGAGTGATGCTATAAGGCAGCACCTGTCCATTTTCAGCAAATACCAAATTATTGCACTGACCCATCTGTGAACCAGGCCCAGTTTCTTTCCTCTAATGTCAGTTGGCCTATAGATAAGATTGCCACTTGAAGCCATAGTTTTGAGTTGATTAAGAGTTATTGGTGCACCAGAGTGCACAGGGAGGCTGGGCCACAAGTTGATTACTTTAAGGCAGTTTCCTTAAATTTGAGCCTCATTGGTAAAATGTGTTATTTTTGCCCTGCCTACAGCAGAATTGTCCTGTGAGTTAAGGTGAGATAGTGAATTATGTGTAGTTTTGTAAACTACAAAGTGTGATATATATGTGTGGGATAACAGTACACAGTTTCCATAGCTCCTGGAGTTCTTGAAGCTATCAGATGAAACAATAGATGGGACAATTCTGTGAAAACTGAAAAGCTTTCTGAACCTCAGAGGCAGTAGTGCTATTGCTCAAGTTTTAGCAACGTGCCTCCCACAGCAGGGAGTAGGAAGGACTTGGTAAAGTGCAGAGGATTTTAATTCTAAGAGAAGTTTCACTCAGAAGAGAAACCACTTAAAATAGAGACCAAAAGTTTATAGTAAATATTGGGGTGAGAGGGGCTGGTTTGATTAGAACTTTATTTTGAGAAACAAAACTAAAAATTAAGAAAAATGCAATTTATGTTATAGTTAATGAAACTTAAGTTATAGATTGCAACTATGCCCAGATTCTTAGTAAAAATGTTGCTTTACTTTTTGTGTAATTATTCTGATAAAATTACTGATAGCTATAAAGGACAACTCTCCTCATTTGACTTCGCAGCAGATTCATAAAGAAGGTCAGTTAGGGAGGGCTTTGTCAGTTTTCCCAAAGTCCTTTTTTAATCTCTTATTATCATTGTAATCCTTCTCTTTCAATGGGCCTATCGTGTCTTCTTCATCCTGGTGGATATTCTCCTAGTCAGTTGCTAACGCTGCTACTCCTTGGGTGTGATTTGGGTAGCTCTTCAATATCATTTTCACCATCTTCATGAAATCCCACATATTTTATAATTTTAGTGATTTCTCTTTTCTATTGAAGGGCATTGTACTTGAATTGATTTGTCAGATGCTAAGATCCAACCAACCTGTAGAGCTATTGACTTGAAATGTTGATTTGATGGGCTGGGCTGAATGCTGATATTAAATGGGGAATATTTGAGTAGGCACTGATTTTATAAGTGCTTAGTTCATCAGCTAAATTTTCAGATTTTGATAACTCTTATATCCCTAAGTAATATAAGTACAGAGATCAAAATAATAATTATCCATTTTTTGAGTTTTCATGATTTACACTGTGGGCTGTGGAGTCAGAATACCTGGGTTTGAATAAAACACACACACAAAAAGAATATATGGGAGAGTAGATATTGGTGTATCCATCTTTGTGAAATATAATCTGTTGCATGCATTCTCTAGACTCACATAATAAATCCATGATTACACTCCAACCTCCATAGACCTTTTGATCCCTTTCTCAGTACAATCCCAAGAAAGTTCTCAATCTACACTCATCTCATTTGCTACAGGCCAAGTTTCAAGGAGCCATTCATATAAGGAGAGTATTAGGACCAGCTCCAGGTATTCTTGACCCTTGAGTATTGATAAGTACCCCCATATCAAAAAATTCTTCCCTACCCAGGCTTTTATGCCAACATCCTCATGTTCCATTCCTATGATACACTCCTATGTGTTCTTCTGAATCCTGCTAATACATATTAGCCTAGTCCTGTAATTCCTTGGTGATTAAGCTATTCCTCTCAAGAGTCACTCAGATTATACTGATAACTTACTCTGGTTATTGGCTTGGAGGTAATGAGGAGTTTCAAGGGCAGGTCTTCCATTATCTTGCAAGGTGCCAGACTCAGGTGAGGTCATTGAAGAATCCCCTTGCAAGGCAATAGTTCTTTCTTCTGCCAAGGAAGTGCTTCAGCTAAAATGGAAGTTTCAGGAGACTCTGAGGATTCAAGATTCTTAATCTTGTCCACTCAAATGTCACCATTTCAGGTCTCAGTTCCCGTCTTTTATTTATATGGACCCTGATTCCAATATAGAAGAGATGACTCTACCTCATTCTCTCACTTATGCATGTCTACTCTTACAACTGGATCCTGAGCCTGCTTTTCAGCCCAGGCTGCCTTATAACTGGAGTTGATGATGAGAATTTCCTTCAAAGCTACCATACAGTCCCCCGTGAATTTCACAGTTTGCTAGAGTTATAATTTGCTATTCTGAAATTTCATTTTCTTTTCTTTTTTTTTTTTTTTTTTTTTTTTGAGGCTTCCAACACAGTTAACAAAAGCTAGCCCATTCCACAATTCTTATAATTCTTATAATTATAATTGCTTCCATACCATTAAGGACTCTCACTTTCTACCTCCACCTTATCTCAATCAACCAAAGGTGAAAGCCTTAGTAATTATGATGCCATTATTTACCTGAGCATTTAGTAATCCAGTTCCAAAATCCTTTTCTGCATGGCTGTTTTCTAAGGTCATTCCTGGTACCATATTTTGTGATGTTTTCCTCAGAAATCAGAATCCAAAACCAAGATTTATGTGCATGTGCCATATTTGGGAAAGTAAGAGTGAGAGACAAGGGGAGCAAAGCAAATAAGGAGGATAAACTATGGATAACAGGTCGATAAATCCTGTCATATCATCTGAAATGCATCTTAGGACTGTCCAACCAGGGAGAGAAAAGTGGTAAGCATTTATCAACAAGTTTTCATTCTCTTTGGCCAAAATTTACCCCATGGCATGTGGGCACCAAGTAGTTCTCTGACAACCCATGCCTCAAAGTCAGTGAAGAAGCCCTGGGACAGGATTCTCATTGCAGGCACCCGAAGGAAGATGCTGTCTGGTTATATCTGTGTGCAGTTGGTCAGAGGCTGTGTAGAACTGGTTGCCACAGAAGTGTCTGGAATGAGGAAATGTAAAGCTGAGAGAATTTGAAGTGATGCTTAAGAGGTGCCCAATACTTTAGTCATAAGAACTTTCATTAGATAATTAAAAAAGTGAAAGCAACATACATTTCCAGCAACTCAAGATTTGTAAAATTGTGGTATATGCATTCATTGAAGCACTGAGCATCCCTAGTAAAAAATACTCTAATAGATATGATGATATCAAGTATTCACAATGCATTTTAAATGGAAAAATCTGTGTATATAGGCAATACCTAATTTTATAAAAACAATTTTTTAAAGTCAATAATTTGCTTCCTGGGGTGCTATTTAAGATATAGAAAACCTTCTTCCTTTCTAGGAATTATTTTTAAATTCCAATACCATACTCTCATTTTATTACTGATTCTTTATAAATATTCTTCTTCTTTTCTCCTTCTCCTTCTCCTCTTCCTCTTCTTCAAAAATATTGCCTCGGATATAGGATGATGAATTAATGTTTCTTCTGGACAAAGCCTCCATTTCTGAAACTTCTTATCAGCTATCTCAGTTATAACCGATTTATAGTCATGGGCTCTTAGAATACAATGGATTTAGAGGGACTCCAGCTCAACTTTTTACTCGAAAGTAGGGGTGCTACTACATTCTATCTGAGAAATGATGGTGCTGCTTTATTCTTATTAGCCTTTAGACGTAGGAAACTCACCATTTCAGAAGGTGCTTTTCAAATGGTTTGACTCTGAGGTGAGCACAGTCCTGAGGGGAAAGTAATTTTAAAATCTTAACAGCAGCAGCAGCAGCTAGCACTTCTATTGCTCTTACAATGTGCCAGGCATAGTTTTAAGCACTTTTCAAATGTTGGCACATTTAATCCTCACTATAACCCTGTAATGTAGGTGCTATTATTATCTTTATTTTACAGACAAAGAAACTCTGTAAAGCACAGAGAATTTACGTAAACTACCTAGTGTCACATGGTGAGTAAATGGCAAAACTGGGGTTTGAAATCTAGTCATCTGACTCCAGAATCGGTGCTCTTAAACATTACACGAAGAAAATCATTTCCAGGGCTTCAGCTTTGATTTTCTTCTTTCTCATTTGCCATTGCTCCCTTATTTTTCATAAGGCTTCTATAATCTCTAGTCCAAATGAGATTCCAAAAATAACTATTTTAATTTTCAAATTGAGGGCATGATTTCTAAATGGACCAAGTTATTTTTGTGAACCCTACATAAAATTTAGGAACAGAACTTTGGAAAGGAACTTCCAGATGGCAGTAAATCTTCACAGTTCAGTAATTAAGCCTTTTGAGAATGTTCCTCTGTGATGGAGCCATTGCCTGATTAACTGTATAATATCAATTATATCAAATGGCACTACTTTAAAGCTGTCAAAATTTAGAGAAATCTGACATGCTGACACGAGACTCTGTGAAGTGTGATAATGAGCTGCCAAGTGTCATAAAGTGCCACAGGGGGGAAAACACCCTTGCTTTCAGACTAGAGGTGGGTTTTTTTCCTTTTATTCATGTTAGAGTATGCTTTATTAAACACTATGAACATTCAGATACACACACTTGACCTGTTTAAAATGAACAGCCTAATCTTTTTTTACTTTTTTAAAAATCTTTTTACTTTTTTTTTACTCTTTATGAATGAAGTTAACCAAAGTTACAGAAGAAAATATAACATTTACTTTTGGTTGGGAAAGATTATATGTATAGAAAATTAGGCACTTATAAATTTTGTCCCCTCATTTCTGTGAAGAACAGTTTTCAGAAAGTTAACTTTAACTTTCAAAAAGTTAAAAGTTTGACTTGCCTAATTTTATAGTGACAGACACTTGTCCGGTCATTAAGTACACATCTAGGCTATTTAAATAGAAAAGCTGGACTTATTAAGTGACAGGATTTTTCCCAAAAGTTTGGCTTTCTTGAAAAGAAAGGCATGTCTATTTCATAAAAGGTAAAAGAGACTTTATTATAAATACAATACTACCAATCTTCAAATGAAAGAGTTTAAATTTTCATCAACAAAGTAATGACAGTTAAAAGAGGCGAGGCACTCTTGATTTTTCCATCATCACTTTAGTGCAGCATTTAATTATTTTAATTTTCTGTTTGTGTACTGAAAGGAACAAAAGGAGCCCTGTATTATTACTTATAGATGTATGTGTCCTTAATGAGCACATTTCTATGGATATCCATTCCTGTTCATATATTCGGTGATCATCTCTCTGAACAACTACCATATCTGTACTTCTTGACCTCTTTTTTTAATTTTCCTTCATGCATTTCTAGTTACCTTCTGGATGTTTCCACTGGAAATTCCAGAGCTCCCTTAGACTCAAATGTCTAAAACCTAACCCATGAATTTTTCCAGCTCCTTCCCAACTGGTCTTTTCCTTCCCTTTCCTTTGATGAGGAGACTCATCATTTTCCAAGTAGCTCATGGTTGAAACCTCAGCGTCTTCTTTATTGCTTCTTTGGCTGACCTACTGTATTAGTCAAGGTTCTTCATGGAAACAGAACCAACAGGATATGTGTGTGCGTGCACATGTGTGTATGTATAAATATTATGAGATTTATTATGGGAATTGGCTCATGCAACCATGGGGATTGACAAGTCTGAATTCCATAGGGCAGGCCACAGTTTGGGAACTCCAATGAAGGTTTGGATGACTTCCCCAGGAGAAGCTGGCTGGCTAAAATAGAGATAAAAATACTTCTCTCTGACTGCTAAAATTATCAGTTCTCTCTTAAAGGCCTTCAACTGATTGGATGACACTTATATCATTGCTGAAGGAAATCTCCTTCGTTGATTGTAGATGTAATAAGCCATAGATGCAATCTACTGACTAATAATTTAAATCCATGAAATGCCCTCACAGTTACAATCAGGCCAGTGCTTGCTTGATCGAACAACTGGACATCATAATTTAGCTAATTTGATACCTGAACTTAGCCATCACACCTCCTTTCCACATTCTACTGACTTATAACCTATTTCTGAAATTTTTTGAATTCAGTAGGACACAAACATAAGGAAAAGGTTGTATTTTTCTTGTAACACTGTTTACAACCAAAGGTCAAAACTTTGCTATTCCTTAATGACATTTGGAGAAGATTCCATTCTTTTAGATTTCCCTCCCCCCAACTCCACGTTGGTCTTTTTTTTTTTTTCTTTTCCAGCACTCTTCAGCTCTTGTGGTTATCCCCCATAGCTTTTCTTTGCTGATGTTCCCTTAACCTGGCAGGCTTTCTTCTTAGGTGCCAGGAAGATGGTTCACACATGGTTATCTTTCATTGTGTTTCTTGACTCGTAGAAAATCAGGTGTACAGTCTGCCAAAGGGCTGCCAATGCAAAGTACCAGCAATCCGCTGGCTTTTAAAAAGGATATTTATTTGGGGTAAAAGCTTATAGTTACAAGGCTGTAAAAAGTCCAACTCAAGGTTGCTTTCTTACCAGTCAGTTGCCGCGTGTTGAAGCAAGATGGTTACGGATCTCTGGCTGGTCTCTGCATTCCCCTCTGAGACTCCTCTTCCTCTTGAGGCTTCATGCTTAAATGAAGTCTTCCCTTTCCTGGCATAGGACTTGTTTCTTTCCAGGCCTCCTATATTAGTCTCGGCTCTCTTCCCAAGGTCAGTTGTAAACTATCAGGAAAAATGGTTCATCTCTCCCTGGGGCTTTAGCTGTTTGAGCCTTCTCCTTTCTGTCACATGGCAGGGTCAAAAAATGACAGAGCTCTCTCTCCCTGCGTCTTCTTGAGTGAGTGTCCGGTACATCAGACCCAGCAAATGGTCAGGGACTCAATCTGAGCCATGCCTTACTGACATAGTGGAATAAAAAGCTCCAATCATAATAGTTAATCTAAGCTGAAATTAATACAACCAAAGGGTATCACAACCATAGGAATAGATGAGTTTATAAATATAATCTTTCTCTTTTGGGGATTCATAAAATAATCTCAAACTGCCACACTTTGCATCCCTTCTATTATAAATGACAGAAAAACTGGCTGATAATTGCTTCCCTGTCCTGTTATTATTTTTCAATTATATTTTTCTTGGCTCTGCTGGGCTCAGAAAAAGACAACAAATCCACTGGCTAAACTGGATGAGATGTCACTCTCCACTTGTGGCAGGCACTTCCAATTTTTTATAAGTGATTTTATGGAAGTTCCTCCATCATTGGTATTTGGGAAAGAAAGCATCTTTTCCATCCTGTTGTCTTCTACCTATAGGGGGAAGGTAGATAAAAAAACATAGCCCATTGCTCCATCCATTGTATATAGACAATAAGGTAGGCTGCAGCTGGGATATTAGTTGGTGGGGTGGAGGTGGGGAGTGGGGTGGTAAAATGGGCAGAATTGCAGGTCGAGCTACCTTATCTCCAAAAATGGGTATCTAGCCCCTATTATTTGCTCAATTATTTGCTACTATATTTAGACAGTGAGGTTACTTAAGGCTTCTTGTCCTGAACTTTGGTCTTATTTACTAGTTCTGGAGCAACAGAGAGGGTCCACTTAATAACCTGCTACAAGTCACCTCATTGTTTTGATATTTCTCTCAAAGTATTTCTCAAATTCATAATAGAGGCAAGAATGTTATCTTAAAAGTTAGCATGAATTTTGAGATTTTTTTTGTGTGCACATGCATTGAGTGTATATGTATGTGTATGTGGGTTGTGGTCATGGGCGTACTGTCTTGTTTAAGAAACCCTCAGATGTCTTTGAGTAGAATATAAGATTCTAATGGCTTTGGTGTTGGCTAGCCAGTCTATATCTCTGCTGTCTATTTGGTAGGTGGGCTTTGACACTTCAAGATCCCATCATACCCAATGAAATCTAGAAGTGCATTTCAGTGATGGGCATCTCTCACCATGTTCCCTGACCTATAGAGGACAAATTTTTTACAGATCTAGTCAAGGATGCTAGTGGTCCCCTCTCATGCATTTCTCAATGTCTTAAATGTCTTAAAGGAAGTGGTACATTCTGGGCCCTTCTGTGAGACATGATGGGAAGGACACATATGATATGTCAACATTCCCATCTTCCTAATATTTTAGATTATTTGCTCTATGTTATGCAAGAGAACTTATGGAATCTCATTCAAATTAATAATAATCCATCACTGAGTCTAGGTTTCAGTTAAGCAACTAAACTAATTTTTAGATCCAGCAGCTGGAGCTTATACACTAAACACAGAATTTTTGACAAGTGCATTTTATTGATACTTTGACCTGATTCAATGCTGTATTTCATTTGAGTTGATGTAAGAAGTTTATGATTAATTCCCACACATATTCATCACATTTGTGTCAATATAAACTAGCAAAATCTCACAGATCATTAGGTGTGACCAAACTTTGTACTTTACCTTGGAACATGCTGGAATTTGACTATATTTATTGGTTTGGAGGAAATGAAAGATTTTGGAGGGTAAGTGTTGAGATGAATCAGTTTTCCTTTGCAAGTTAACTGACAAAAAGAGGTATGGCAGGGTCTTTAAGCAAGAAAATTGTTGCCTTTGCAGATAAGAGAGGAGTGGCTCCTTCTCTTAGGAAAGGAGGTTCAGGAAGATACACTAGCTCCAGGTTCTCAGATTTGTCTCAATACATATAAATGTGCTCATTCCACATTTTAGGATCCATTCATTTCCAATCAAATTCTAACTTTCACACCAAAGATTTTACAGGGCTGTGAATTCAAGTTACGTTTTAATACTGTGAATTTCCCAATTATTTTTAAAATTTCCAGCTATTTCTGCTCTATAGCTAGCTAAATTATCATTCAAGACACATTTCTAGACAAAGAAAATGAGCATTTTCTACTGAATGACCCTTGATGAGATAACTATGTATTATTATTATTATTATTTTACTAAGAGGGAAAGTGAACTTAGAAAAAAAGAATGGAATGCAAGGAGCACTTTTGGGCAAAGAAATTGGTAAAGATTTAAGCAAATCAAAGCAAACACTGAGTGTTTAAAAGAGACAACTTGGGGGGACATTTCAAAACAAAGAAGAGCTAAAATACCAGATTGATAGCTTTGATTATTGATTATTGTTCAGTGAATATTCTCTCTCTTTCTCTCCCCTCACCTCCAGACTTCTCTACTTCATGGATGGCCTAGGCCTTGTAACTTTGGCCAGTGGGATTTTAACAGAAGTGATGATACAGAAGGCTTGAAATTTGCATGCCAGTTGGGTTTGCTCTTGCTCTCCTGCTCTTTACAATGAGAAGGGTATGCGTTAGGTAGCCACTGGTCCAAGGATGATGAGACACCTGACCAGATTTGGACCCAGTGTATAGTTTAGACCAAATATTCAGTTCAGCCAAGTCCAGTCTATGCAGCTGACCCAAAGACATATAAGTGACAAATGATTGCTTATTGTTGAATGTCCCCTGGGATTTTGTGGTTAGTTAATGTATCTGACTGATACATTAGATACTAATAAATATGGTAAAAGCAGTGAAGATTGGATTTCAAGCATTTTAAGTTCCTTGAGATGTTTGGGAGGAGAAACATTGATTAACACCTTTTCATTGTTATGCTTTTTGTGGAGAATGTGAAATATGTATATTGCATAAAATTCAAAAGACATAAAGGGATTCAGTAAAAAGTAGTTTCCTTTCCACATTTATTCTACACGTGACTAATTTCATCTCTCCAGAGGCAACCACCATTACCAATTTCTTAGTTATACTTCCAAAGATATTTTGTTCATATTCATGCATTATGTATAAATATACATACATACACATATATATTTTAAAATAGTAACATCTTACACACACACAGATGACCTATGCATTTTCTTTTTTTATAATCTATAGTTTGAAGCAAAATAATTTATTTAATTAGTCTCCTCTGTATGATGATTACCTTTAAATTTTATCAATCAAGTAAACATGTTAGATATTAAGGATACTAATTTAAGCAGAGAAAAAGAATATATAAACTTACAAATCAGAAAAGGGAAAAGAGAAAAATCATCAGCACATCAGAAGGCAGGAAGGGTGGGAAAAACAAGCAGATCAAATGAATAGCAAGTGAAAAAATAAAATAATATGGCTGAAACCAACCCTAATATACTGGTTACTATCATAATGTACATGATTAAAATTTGCAAGTTAAAAGCTAGAGTCCAGACTAGATTTTTTGAAAGCTCAGTTATATGTTGTTAATAGAGTCATTTAAAACATGCTTGCACAAAACATTCACTTAAAGTACTCTTGAACATAAAAAGACAGAAAAAAAAATCACAAAATAATCATCAAAAATAACCCAGTTTAGGTGTATTCATACCAGAGAAAATAGGATTTAAGAAAAAAAAATATTAGGGTTAATAGGCTATTTAATTATAATAAATTTTAATTCACCAAAAAAGATAAACCATTTCTGAGTCTGTAGGCATATATTAATACTGCCTCAAAATATATAAAGTAAAAATGAACAGAATTACAAGAAAAATTTGACAAATTCACCATCATGGTTGGACTATTTACTATTTTACTTAGAAATCAATAAAAACTCAAGCCAAGCAAAAGTGGTAATGTCAAAGATTTTTAATAACACATTTAAAAGCTTGATCTCTTGGCCAGTGATAGACTAACATTCTTTTCAAATGCATAGAGATTATTTATAAAAATAATTGATCTATTAGGCTCAGGGGTAATTTCTACGACTAACAAGATATTGATATCATGTAGATTGCATTTTAAGATCAAAATGCAATTAATTTATAAAATAAATAAGGAAAATCAAACTTCCAGGCCTATCTTGGCAAACTGAAAATCTAAATTCTAAACAATGTGTGGGTCCAAGAAGAAAAAATTTTGTAAATTATGACATTTAGAATTGGATTTCAGTGAATTCATTGCATTCAAAACTTGTGAACCAGTATGGAAGCTCTTAAAGAGACATTTTTAGCTCTTTATTCATATCTAAAGTAAATCAAGAAAGATAGGAAAAAATTAATAATTTAAATATTGAACTTAGGAAGTTAGAATAAGAAAAACAGGAAAAAAGCAAAAAAGTAGAAAAATGGAGCAAACACAAATCAGTGAAATAAAAAATAAACAATAATCATCGACAAAATAAAAAAATCAGTTGATGGGAGCAGATGTGGCTCAAGCAGTTGAGCCTGGCTTCCCACATACAAAGTCCTGGTTTCAATACTCTGCCTTGGTACCAAAAAAAAGGTAGAAACAATTTGCATTAGGAAAAAAATAAGATCGTAAGAAGACTAAATGAATTGTATATATTTGTTGGCCAGTGTGCAAGTACAGTTGAAAAACAATCCTACATCTTAGACTCTAAACTTCTATGCTGTTCATTTGATTCATGCTTGCTTTAAAGCCATGAAAAGCTATGTAGCAGTTTGATATTATTTATGAATTACAAAAAAAATATTGATTATGTTTGCAAACTGGTCTGTTCCTCTGGGTGTGATACCCTTTGAGCGTATTAAATTCAAAGGTTTTACATTGACTTGATTAAATCAAGATTAGGACTTTGATTCAACTATATCAGCAGGGTGTGACTCAGGGTTGAGTCCTCACCCCCTTGGTGGGCTAATAGAAATAGACACTGAAGAAGACACACAGAAAAAGGGAGAGAGAGCTCCATAGTCACAGCAGAGGAAAGAACTTTGATCCTGCAGCCCCGGGAAGAGAGATGAGCCATTTGCTTGAGAGTTTGCAGCTCTGAGAAAGTCCAGAGAGAAACAAGCCATATTCCAGCCTGTAGTTGAGAGAGAGGAAGACTGAACCCTCACAGAGATCGGCAGCCATCTTGCTGCTTCAACACGTGGCAACAGACTTTGGTGAGAAAGTAAGCACCTCTTATGGTATCTTGAGTTGGACTCTTTAAGTCCTTGTAACTGTAAGCTTCTACCCCAAATAAATACCCTTTATAAAAGTCGACAAATTTCTGATATTTTGCATCAGCACCCCCTCGGCTGAGTAATACAAGGCTGTCAGATTGTCCTTAAGGGATACTGCATCAATGACCCTGCCAAACTATAATAGAAGGCTTTTTGGATACATGCATTAGTGTTGTATTTTGATATACCGCCACATACAACTTTAATGTAGTGTAGATGGGATTCCATATTCCATATGGGCTTAGGGACAATTATGTAAGGATTGAACATTTTTATTGTGAGGAAGATCTTACTTTTCTTTTTGGGGTCTATCTAATCCTTCATGATGCCATCTGTCCAGTATTGAGAGGCCAGTTTAGTGATTGCCTTTCCTCTCAATCTCTTCCTCAATTGACCAAAGCCTTGTCTCAATGAATTGCACATTTGAAAATAGATGCAATAAACTAAGTTGTTTATAGCTCATCAGAGATTAATATCTCCTTACTGATAATTTTCATAGAAATAAAACCTAATGGCTTAAAGTCAGAAAAATTGTGTTTTAATGGAATTATAAGCATCAAACATAACAACATGGGCAAAGTATTGTTTAAATAGATGGGGGCTTTCAGTGCTTAGAAGCGTCAGGAAAGTTGCTTTAATTTAAAACTGGTAAAAAAAAAAAATCATTTAAAACTGGTGCCATGAAGTTCTAAAGCAGTGTTTGTAACCCATCCTAGTCTAGGCTATATGACTTACAAATACTTAGATTTGGTTTTTGGAGGGAATTGTAGATGAATGAGGACAAATTCATCTATATAACTATAAAGAGTAACAGGTTTACTCCACATGAGAAGTCAAGAGCAGCTTATTTTGGATGCTTTTTTGGCTGGCTAATGCAGAAAAAGGAACAGCCAGAACCAGTTTGGACAAGTTTAACTTCTCAGTGAGTCACCAGAAGCTGCAAAACTAATCTTTTTTAAAATAACTGATTGTTTTCCACTCAGGTTTTTTCCAGGGTCAAATAAAGTTTTAGCATTCCAAGTAGCAAGATGGAACTACTTCCTTCTTGTAGAACATTTTGTCTTCATGTCACAAATATTGATGTATACATTCAACCAACTGCTATTTCCTGACAGGAATTAATTTCAGACTATCTTTTCTATTTACTTTTTAACCTTAAGAAAACTGTACTCTCCCTTGAGAAAGCTTCATTAGGGCAGATTGAATATCTGGCCATTTTGCAAATCCTGCAGGTAAAGAACAAGACCAAATATGAAGGAATTTTGTGCAGTAGAATAAACTAAAATTTCATTAGAAG
Source organism: Tolypeutes matacus (assembly GCA_026826555.1). Classification (NCBI taxonomy): domain Eukaryota; kingdom Metazoa; phylum Chordata; class Mammalia; order Cingulata; family Chlamyphoridae; genus Tolypeutes; species Tolypeutes matacus. The sequence continues at coordinate 23,879,659 of JAKSZT010053929.1, read as the reverse complement.
TCCATAACAAAACTGAAATTAGAATCCAAGTACCTTCATATATATGCAGTATTTCATAGCTTGAGGATCAGATCCCCTAATTTTTTCCTACTCTATGATATAATGTGGCTTCTTCTGTGTTAACTAAGGAATTTTATCAATATAAAATTGTTTAAAATTATGGAAGTATGTTACTGGGTTTTATTTCTAATAATAGGAAACATTTTTTGAGTGTTTAGTATCTCCTAGCTGCTGAAAATGTATCATCTCAGTTAATCTGCATACATTTTACAATGAGGAAAATGAAGCTTAATGAGGTTAAATAGAGAGCAAGATTTCCAGAATGGTGGAGGACCTTCTTCCCAGCAAAACAGCAATTAAACCGGTGGAAAGTATAAAAAATGACAACAACAATGACAACAAAACATTCATTTAAATATCTGGAAATTATCCTAAGGTCATGCAGCAAATGGAGAAACATCCATTCAAGAAAAATCTATTAAATCTCAGTAAGAACAGTGATGGTCTATAACATTTGAACAATGACTCACTCCGTTATCTCCATCCTTCCAGTTCTGTGTGGCCGAAACGCCACCCTGGGCAAGTGCAGTCAAGAAGATGTGTTCATCGTTTGTAACAAATGTACCACATTAATGAAAGGTGTTGTTAATTGGGGAAAGTGTGTGGGGTAAGGGAATGGGGTATATGAGAACCTCCTATATTTTCAATGTAACATTTATGTAATCTAAAGCTCCTTTAAAAATAAAGAAAAAATGCTTAAAAAAAAAAGTAGATGGGAGCTCCCTATCTTCGCAGCTTCCGTGTCTCCCTGGGAGGAATGGGCTGCCAGAATTTCTCATCTCCCTAGCTCTATGTTGTAGAAACTCTTTTCCAGGAGAATAAGGCAAAGAGGATCAAGCCTCCATTTCCCACTCAGCCTCCAATTGTAGGGTAGAAGCTCTATCTCAGGCACAATAGGCGGAAAATACTGAGGCCCTGATTGCCCTGGCCTCCTCCTTTATAGAGTAGAGCTTCCAAGTCTGGAGGGCAAGCAAAGAAGACAAAGGAAAACCACCACCTGCACTCATGCCCACCTGTAGAGTGCGGCTATCACTCCTGGAAAAGCACACTCCAGCCCCAACCCATTGCAGCGGCACAGGGGTTCTCCCTAGGGGAAAAGACAGGACAGAAGGAGCAAGAGCTCTGCAGGTCTGCCTGAGGGGACTGACTTTATTTGGAACTGAGAGTGGAAATAAAAGGAGGCTGGTAGCAAAGCAGAGCAGCCAAAACTTTCATAGAGAACTGGGGAAAGAGACAGCCAAGAAAAGCTGGGATCACAGTCAACTCTGGAGTTGAGAATGGTTGCACACATGATCTATCTAGACTGCACATACACAGGAACAATCAATCCCAAATGCTTGTGACTGGTGACTCCGTTCTTCCTGCCACTTGATTACTCTTTTCTTCCTTCTATACTCTTCCTTTTAGCATGGAAATGTCTGTAACTGTTAGACTATGCCAGGTCCACCATCTTATTTTGAGAGCAGATAACTTGTTTTCTAGTTTCACAGTTCTAGAGATAGAAAGGAATTTTTGTTCAGGTTGGATCAAATCCAGAATATTACCCATATCTAAGTTAGATGATTCAGATGATGAGATTTGGGGTCTTTGAGCTAGATATTTAGATAGGATTTTGGACTTTTAATTGATGCTGTAATAGGTTGAGACTTTTGGAATGGGCTGAATGTATTTAGCATGTGGGTACACATGAATCTTAGGGGGCCAGAAGGTAGACTGTGGACACAAAGATGTGCATGGCCCAATTCCTGGCACCTGTGAATATTTCCTTATACTACCAAAGAGAATTTGCAGATGTGATTAAGTTAAGGGTCTTGTAATGGGGAGGTTATTCTAGCTTACCTGAATAGACTCAATTGTAACTGCAAGGGTCTTAATAAGAGGGATGCAGAAAGATCAGACAGGAAGGAGGGCAACAGGATGATGGAATTACAGACTGGAGTGATGTAGCCATAACCCAAAGAATGCCAGCAGCCTCTAGAAGCTGGAAGAGGCAAGGAACAGATTCTCCTCTGGAGACACCAGAAGGAACCAGCCCTGTTGGCACCTTGACTTTAGTTCAAGTTGATTTTACACTTCTTGTCTCTAGACCAGGACTTCTTAACAAGGGGTCTGTGATCTTGAATTGAAATCCAAAAATCATTATTCTTGTGGGGACATGTAGGTGCAGGTGTGATATACCTATTAAACAATACACAGGATAGTGTGGACTTAGTAAGGGGTCCGTGGTTTTCACCTGACTGGCAAAGGGATCTGTGGAACAAAAAATGTTAAGAACCCCTGCTCTAGACTGTAAGAGAATAAATTTGTGTTGTTTTTTTTTTATTTTTTTATTGTGGGTAAAAATCTAAATTTTCACAATACATACCAACATTTGCAAAATAATATATAAATATATATGCATATATGTGCACTTGCTTAAAAAATGTCATTAATGTATATATATAAATATATTTTAAGAGGTGCTCAGATACCCAAAATATTACACGGAACCCACTGGGATTCCCATGTTGCCCACCTCCCACACCTCCCACCACATCCCACACAAACATCTCCCACAAGTGTGGCCCACCACCCTCAATGGACTTACACATCCTGGGGTCTTGCCAAAAACCATAGACCACAGTTCACACCGAAGACAACACTCTCTCCCACAAAGTTCTGAGTGGTGTCTGCTGACTTAAAATGGCCTACATCCGTTGCCACAAAGGTACTCAGGACAACCTCCAAATCCCAAAGAAGCCCCTTTATTTCAACTGCTCGTGCACTCCCTGCCCCAAAAATGTCTAGTGGCCACTGGCTCCACCTCATTGTTATAATTTCTTCCATTGCTAGAATCACCATATGTGAACAACAGAATACCATCAAGTCCACTCTAGTCCATAGTTCTTCCCCTAATCCTGAGGGGACTGGGATGGTGATGTCCACTCCACCTCCAAGTGAGAGAGGGCTTATATCCCATGGATATGGTGGGTGGGATGATCCTGCCTGCAGATGCAGGCCCTCTCCATTCCCTGGGATGGCCACTGCCCATCGTTGTCTCCTCGCAAGGTGACTTGGATGAGTCCATTGAGCTGTAGGGTAGGAGTTGCAGCTCCAACGAGATTCCATGCACACCTGGCACATAGGTAGGCCAGAGGCTCCAGTCTCTGGAAGTATACCTAAAAACTTCTGCATCACATATAGGTTTGGGTAGAAGGGACTGATGAACCATGTGCAGGGAGGACCCATTTGAGTCCAATTCTGTCACTCTCAGGAGCACAGATTCCAAAACAGAGCCCACTGATAAGGCATCAGTCTCTGGGTCTATCCCCACTTATATAGCACCTGGGTGTCTCCAGAGCTCTCAGGAGCCCCTCTGTGTGGGATGATAGGCACTTAGATGTTCTATGAGCTCCTACTGAGGTGTGAATAAGAGTTACCTCTGGGATGACCTCCTGACTCTCTTTGAAGTCTCTTAGCCACTTGAACTCATTTGTCTTTACCTT
>JAKSZT010053929.1:23837837-23871114 GCA_026826555.1 Tolypeutes matacus | reverse complement strand
TTGTAGAGATTCCTTTAGTATTTCTTGAAGTGCTGGTTTCTTCTTGACATACTCTCTTAATTGCTGTTTATCTGTGAATATTTTGAACTCTCCATCATTTTTGAATGCCAATTTTGCTGGATAGAGAATTCGTGTCTGGAAGTTTTTTCTTTTAGTGTTTTGACTATGTCATACCACTGTCTTCTTGCCTCCATGGTTTCAGCAGAGAAATCAGCACTTAATCTTATTGTGCTTCCCTTGTATGTGATGGTTCTCTTTTCTCTTGCTGCCTTGAGTATTTTCTCTTTGTCTTGAGCATTGGACATTTTGACAAGTATAGGTCTTGGAGTTGGCCTGTTGGGATTTATACTATTTGGGGTGCGCTGTACTTCCTGGATCTGCACACCCATCTCTCTCAATAGAATTGGGAAGTTTTCAGCCATAATTTCCTTCAACACTCCTTCTGTTCCCTTTCCCTTCTCTTCTCCTTCTGGGATGCCCATAATGCGTATGTTTGTGCATTTTGTATTATCGGTTAATTCCCTGAGACCATGCTGGATTTTTTTCTATCTTTTTGTCTATCTGTTCTACAATCTCTTTGATTTCAACTGTATTGTCTTCCATATCACTAATTCTTTCCTCTGCCTGTTCAAATCTGCTGCCATGTGAGTCCAGCATCTTTTTCATTTCTTGGCTTGTGCCTTTGTTCACCATCATATCCATTACGTTTTTAGGTGTGTTAGCTATTTCTTCAGTATGTTCTCCCAGTGTCTTCTTTATATCCTTAATCTCTTCCTTCATTTCTTTAAGTTGGTCCATGATATTTGTTTGGATAGCTTTGATTAGTTGTTCGATGTTCTGCATTGCTTCCTGGTTTTTATTTTGTGCATTGGACTGGTCCATGTTTTCCAGTTTCTCAGAGTCATTTGTATTTTTCTGTTGCCCTCTGGTCATCATATTATCTTGATGGGTTTGTTCAGTTGTTTAGCTTTTCTCTATGCTCTAGAATTTTATTTAGCTGTTGGTTCTGCATGTGAGTTAAGTTTTCTCTTTGGCAGTTTTTCTTCTTATTTTATTTCCTTGCTTCTTTCTATGTTCCCTTGAAGGCAAAAGGTTAGGGCCAGAGGAATCAAAAGATGTAAGGAAGGCAGAAGGAAAATAGTAATATTGATAAAAGTTAGAAGAGGGGCAAAATGAGACTTAATGAGATGAATATTTAACTTGTGTAGGCAGTGTAGAGTACTAGGAAAAAATATGGAGTTCCTACAATGGACTGGGAAAACAAATGGAGGAATATATATATAGTGATTTAGAAGGGTAGAATTATGAGGAGGGAGAGAAATAGTAAAGAAAGGTCTGAAAGGAAAAAGTTAATACTAATAAAAAAAAAGAAGAAGAAAACAAAATAGATGGAATAGAAATTGACACCTTTAAGTTCTGGGCCTATGAAAAAATGTTGTCTCTAAGAGCCACAACAGAAAACAGAAGGCAGAAAGATGCAGGAAGGATAAGCGATAATTTGTAATACAGAATCAATATATACAACAAGTGGGAAATTATTGTAAAATAAGCCCAGCAAAGAAGCGACAAGCTGGCAGCACCTAATTAAAAAAAAAAAAAAAAAAAAAATAGAAGGAAAAAGGATGTGGGGAGGAAAGAGGAAAGAATAGCAAGAGACCAAAAAGAAACAGAGAGAAACCAAAGATCCACGCAGGCAAGCAGTCAAACAGAGCTAAGGGGGGTCAATGATTCCCCTAGGGTCCACGTGGATCCTTCCTGCCTACTTGTGTTTATCAATCAATTTCCCTACAGGGTTCTATATGCAGGTCCTGAAGCAGCTTTTAGCTATTAAACTAAATTAAAAAGAATTTATTTTTCATTTGTTGAGGTGACCTCACTTTTTAAAAAAAAATTTTATTTTTTTAGCCAAATGCAGGACCCAAAATAATTCCTCCTCTAGACCAACCCCCTTATGGAGGCGACACTAGCTGGGCCCGTGGAAATTAATCAAGCACGTCCCACTTTCCGGACTCTCCAGGTTAGCTGTAGCTCTGTTGTTAGTCAGTGAGGAGTGCTAAAGAGGGCCGATTCCGCCCCTTCTGGAGCCGAGCTCGAGCATCACTGGGCTGCTAAGTAAATCAGTTTAAGTGCAGATTCACATCTGCTCTCAGACTAATGCTGCTTCAGGTCAGCTTATCTGCCCCCCAAAGCTATGGGGCAGTGCAGGCAGCCAGATCGATGTCTAAAAATAAAAAATACCCTTCCCTGTCCTCTAACAGAACCCTCCCTCTTTTGGGAAGTGTCCCTTCTTTCTGGCTCCTCAGTGGCCCGGGTCTTATCCCTGGGTGGCTAGGGAAATCAGCTCTGGTCCCCTACTAGAATCCTCCCTCCGGTTCACCGGGTGCTAATTAGCTCGTTTGTTCTGTTCACACAAGGTCCAAGAGGCCCCAGGCAGCCAGATCCCCAGAAAATAAAACTTTTTTGCCTGCTCGTGGCTCCAAATGGCCGTTTTATTTTATTTTATTTTTCCTCCCTAACCGCGGGGCTCAGCCGTCTGTGCCAAACACCACCGGGAGCCCTAAAACTCACGAATCTCCACCGTTCTGTCCACGCCGCTGATCCGCGCAGTTATATGTCCCAAGCTTCTCACGCCACGCGTGCAAGCACAGAACCCCGGGCAGGACCCCATCCACAATTGGCCTTGCTCTGGGAGCTTGCAGTGTGTGCCCTCCTACACTAACACCATCTTGGCCCCCTCTCCGGAACTATGGATCTGTGTTGGTTTTAGCCACTGAGTTCGTGGTAATTTGTTATAGGAGCCATTGGAAATTAATACAGTAAGTATGTAGATAATTACAAAATAGACTATAACCCCGTATTTCTTTTCCTTTCTTCTTAATTGTAATATAATATGCATATAATTTTATTGCTAGGCTTATTGAGAAATGTAACATATTTGACAATAACAGCACAAAGGAAGAGGGTGGAGACAAGGTTATATTTGATGTGGAAATGGCACCAGATGGTAAGGCAAATCTACTGGAAGAAATGAAGAAAACCAACAAAGGTAAAAGAAGGTTTACTATATTAGGCTAACATAACAGACTCGATGATTATATATCTGGTCTTTATTTTCTGTTTCTTTAAAATGCATAGATCATATAAAGTAATAATTATAACAACATATTGTTGGATTTGTAAGGTGTATAAACCTACTATGCATAATGGTAACAGCACAAAACAAAGATGTTGAGGGAATGAAGCTACAAGGAGGAAGTTTCTAAATGTCATTGAAACTAAGCCAGTATAAATCTGAAGTAGATTCTGGTAAGTTAATGATACATTTTGTAAGCCCTACAGTGGCCATTAAGAAAACAAAAATATAATTAAGCAAATCATTAAAGGCAATAAAATGTTAGACAAGAAAATATACACTTAATATAAAATAAGGCAATAAGGAGGAATACAGAACAGAAGATATGAGACATAGAAAATGAAAAGAAAAACTACAGATATAAATCCAAACATATCATTAAGAACATTAAATATTAATGGATTAAACATGTAAACAATCTGATCAAAAGGAAGAGATTGAGAGATTGTATTAAAAGAAACAACATCAAACTATATGCTATACAGGAGACATACTTTAGAGTCAAATAAAAAAAATAGAAATAAAAGGTTGGAAAACAAAATACAATGAATGAAAGAGCAACCATAAAAGAGCTAGAGTGTCTATACAACTATCAGACAAAATAGACTTTAAAATTAAAAAATATTATTAACTATAAAGAGAGTCATTTAATACTAATAAAAGCATCAATCCACTAAGAAGATATAATGATTGTAAACATATATCTACCAAGCCCCAAAATACATGAAACAAAAACTGACATAAACAAAGGGAGAAATAGAAAATTTAACAATAATAGTTGGAAATTTTAATACTCCACTTTCATTAAGGGTAGAACAACTAGAGAGAAGATTAACAGGATAGATAAACCACCTAGAAGATTAACTAGGTGGTTTATAATGTGGTGCTGACATAAGGCTAAACATAAAGATCAGTGGAATAGACTTGAGCGACCAGAAATAAACTCTTACATTGATTTTCAGTAAAGGTGAAATAATAGTCTTAACAAATGGTGTCAGGACAGCTAGATGTCCACATTCAAAAGAATGAAGCTGGATCTCTACCACGTATCATACACAAACATTAGACCTAATGTTGACCTAATTTTAGACCTAAAATTGACCTAAGTAGACCTAAAAATAATAGCTAAAACTATAAAATTCTTAGAAGAAAACATAGGTGTAAATCTTTATGACTTTGGATTTAGGAAAAGTTTCTTAAATGTCACTCAAAAAACATAATAAAAAAATAAAAAATAGATATATTGTACTACATGATTTCTCACAGCACCAAAGTATGGGCAATTTAATATTCTATTTTTTTTTCCAACTGAAAAGTAGAATATGTTTATTTTTAAGTTTTATAGACTTTTTTTAAGTTACTGAATGGACTTTGCCAATTTGTATATATCTGATGCCCTCCATGTATGATGATAGGCAATATATTTTGAGCTGCTTGGGTATAAATAACATATTTCTTAGTCTTTTTCTATGAGCAAGTATTTGTATTTGAAAGTCATCTGACTACAGTTTGGACATAGTCTAAGACAGGGATTTATTTATTCTACAGGGTCGAACAGGTAGCATAAATGTATGTAGCAGGTCAGGAGTGGGATAAAAGGAAGTAAAGCTGTGGCAAAGAGAAATAGCATCTGAAAAATATCCAATCTGCCTTTCATCCTTTAGAAATGGAACCCGGAACCTCAAATTTCGAGCAAAGCACATGACTTGAATAATGCCTTCATTTCCAAGGCTCCCTTGTAATTAGGCATGGCTATGTGATAGAGATCTAGACAGTAGTGTGCTGAGCTACTCAGGTGGTGAGAACCAATTGTGCGCATCTCTTCCCATCTCTGTTCAGTCAAACTGGTGGCTTGAAATGAACTATAACAGGAATATTTACACAATGAAAATTGGAGGGTTGGTTGATGAACATTTATCAGAGCATTACTGGTTCTGAACAACGAGCTGGAAGCTGTGTGGCTTAAAAGAAACCTTGTACAAACCCCTTGCCTCTTCTTTGCCTCCTCCTCCATCTTGTTGCTTGCAATGCAGAGGTGATAGCTGCTGCTAATGCAGCCTTATGATACTATGAATCTGGGAGGAAACTGGGTCCTTGATGACTTAATAAAAGAACTGCCCTATCCATTGATTGCCAAGAGATGCTGATACTTCAGGTCTGAAGAGCATACTTTGAGAACTAATGTTCCTTTGGCTTTTTTGTTATATTCAGCTAAATCAAATCATGATTGTTACTGTTAGGAGATTCTGGTGAACCAGAGAAAACACTCATCATCTGAAGGCATACAAATTCAAATTTTTAAAATACCGAGCTGGTCAATAATACACATTTACTAGTCTCATTAAACTGTGGAAGAGAGTGGAACAAACTGCAACTTTGGCACTGTTAGCACTCTGCTTTCAGCAATTGATCTCCACCAACCCTAGAATGCCCAGAGAAGGAATACAGGAGAAGAAAATGCATGCATAAAGAAAAAAAATAAAGTTAGATTATCAGGAAAATAAGATTAAATAATGAAATGTATGGGGATTGAAGCAGGCATAGTCAGTGCATATTGCCATAACAGGCTTAGACCTTTTCACATTCCCATGCATGCTGGTTTCACTCTCAAATTGTCTGCACTGTGTCTCTTTGTTGAAGAGTTGGCCTCAGGCTGCCCGAATCCACTCACTTTGTTCTTCTTTGTTAGAAGTACCTGGGAATTTAAAGCCCTCCCCACCCCCCACCTCCACCCCACCAAGGAACGGCCCTTAACCAATGACTGCTAGGTACAGAGATATAAATAGTCCAGCTACTTTACGTTGATCATGATAAATCCGAGGTGTGACCTACACTGTTTTCAGACAGCCTCTGTGCGCTGGAGACTGTTTCTCTCCGTGAGACTTTGCTTGTTAACACACCCCTGCTTAGCCTCCTTACCATATTAGTCTTATTCCCCACCACACACACACACACCAGTTTTTCCTGGGAAAGCTTAATCATGCTCACATGAATCCCATCTCAGGGTCTGTTTCTGGGGAACCAAACTTAAGACAGAGATGATAAGCATTTTCATCTTCTTCCCAGAATGCAGTGGGAAGAATAAGGGGAAGATCAGTAATCTTGTTTTACCTTCTTGAATTTGAGCTTTTTCCACTGACATGTCTCAGATATCCAGATGTGATTGGGAAGATAAACAAATCATTTTGGATATCCTGGTTCATTTAGGAAGTTGGCAATATATGCGTGGACCTCTGGAGAGAAGGCAGACCCAGAGATATATTAAATTAAAACAAGGAGGTTGTGAACTCATAATGTATGAGTTATGCTGATTTACTTTTCTATGAACTACTTGTCTATCCTCACCTAATTTTTAAATTCAGTACAGCTGTGAGTTTCATTAAATGTTTATGATCCTATTATAGGATATATTTTTAGCCTTAATAAAAGGAAGTTGATAAAGCTTCATTATCTGTCCTTTCAGAGAAAGAGTAAAAAAATCTAACATCTACCAAATGAGTCCATAATATGTCATCATAAATCTTCTATTTCCCAAGCCTTTGTCTCTCTCTGACATCAAAGATAAATGGCCATTACTAGAATTAATATCTCCTAAAATATATCATGATTCTTCAAGATTATTAGCCAAAAAGCTGTTATGAAAACTTCACTAAAATAGAATTTGATTTTCTTTCTATGAACTGTAAGGGTAACTGTGATTTTTAGTACTTGTGGTGGAAATGTCCACCGTATTAACTCAGCAGGTTTTTGTAGATGAATAAAATTATTTTATATGTGACAAAGGAAATTACAAAATATAGTGGTAAAATTATCCTGTTTTTTTAATCTTTTGAAAACCATGACCATTAAATCACTTAGCAAGAAGAGGTTAATGTTACTTCCAGGCTCGTTATCTTGTTTTAAAATGACACTAGCTTGGTGGCAAAATAATACAACTTAATTGACCTAGAGAGAGCTCTTAAGAAACATCCTCAAGATCTTTGAAGTACTCCTATTTCTCCTACCAGATGCATAAGATAATTTTAGTATATGTTTCTTTGTACTATTGTGAGTTACTAACATAATTTCTCTAGAAATGTGTGTCCATGTAAAAGCTTCTGTCACAGTTGCTATGGAACTAAGTTTCTAAAGCTAACATTATTAGGGCTCATTTTGGATTGGAAGGAAATGCATCTGTAAGACATTGAAAACTGCTTTCAAAGTTTGGGGCTGAGGAATAAAAAATATGGAGGGAAGAAATGTACTATTTTGCAAACATATGAAGATTCAATATGTTTTCTTGGTAATAATGTCAGAAAAGCAAATATTTTTACAGGGTCATTTCCTACATCCACATCAATGAAATGTGATGTCTGGAATTATGAAATTTTTTATTTGAGAAATTATATGATGATTTGAAAAGAGAGGCAGAGCCTAACAATACTGGCCCACATTAAGGTTTAGAAATTCCGTTTTCTTTTCAGGTATGTATGAGTGGAAGTAAAAAGGTAAAATAATTTAAAATAATTAAATGTACCTATGTTCCTCAGGCACTTAGGGATTTTTATGCTTTCTCTACTCTTCTTTATTATCAAAAGCTTGTCTCTTCAGCAAAGTGGAATACATCAATTCCCATTAAGGTGAGAGTCATTGGTTGTAGGAAAGCTTCCACCCAAATATTATGCCAGTCAAACTGTCTTCCAACTCTTTCCCTGATTTTATTTTATTTTTACTCTTCTATTTTCCCTCTGTTCTAATATTTTTACTTAACTATTTAATCTACTTTCCATTTTACAAGCTGCTTCAAATCTATTCTGGGATGAGACTGAGGTGTAAAAACGTAAGTAAAAATAAAATGACAACTGTATGACACTTAGCAACATCTCGGTCTTACAGGTGAGAAAGTTATAGAACAGAGAGATTAAGTGACTTCCCTCAATATATGTAGTTTATTTGCTGCCAGTTAGAGTCTAGAGCCCAGCATTTGTGCCTCCCCACTCAATATTCCTTTCAGTGGAGCAGCTAGTTTTTTCAAGGATGTCTGAGAAAGCAGCTTGGTCGTAAGGACTATAACACCAAGTGTCTTGATTTTTTACTTTAAAAAGTAAACTATTTACTTTTTGAAACATATCCTTTTCCAAGTTTGAAGCCATAGGTCTTAAGGGGAGATGGTGTACTTTTTGTTTGCTACCAGTCTCTTCCTTTCTGAGGAATAAACCCCTTCTGGAGCAGGAAAATAAAAGCAATCTACCATATTGATGGCTTACAAGAAAGAGACACTTGGTGAGAGGCTGACTATCATTTAAAAAACAAACAAACAAACAACAACAACCACAAAAAACTGAGGTGGGGAGGCAGAAATGAAAAGAAATGGACAATTTTTGTCAGGATCATTGCTTTTCCATTGTATCATTGTCAAACCATCCCACATCCTTTGTTGGAACATTTGTATTCTCATAAGTGAAGTATATAATATACAATGAAATTTAGTTTCCACATTACTTTTGAATTTCATTTTTAATATGAAGATCAGATGTATGAGAGAATATGAGTTTGGTTATAATTAAAACTATATCACATTTGAAACTTCAGAATTTTGCCATGATTTTTTATTTTCTCAGACTTCCTGGATATCCAGGTTGAACTATTCATGCAGATTCTTATTTTTAAATTGTATATTTTGAATTTTTTTTTTCACAGTGCACTCTTCTCTTTTTAAGCCAATAGTTACACTTAATACTAGAATACATTTTTAAAAAATGTGTCAGCAAATAACACTTATGGCAAAATAATTAATTACATTTATAACAACCATAGGAAATTGGTGTATATCTTTATTAAACACAGTGTTACCAGGATGTCAGAAAGGATCTGTTTACATTTTCCAAGGTGGAAGGGAAGCACCTAATAAAGGGAAAGACAGCCGCATGCTTTTACCCTGAATGGATATTTCTCTGTTGATAAAATTGCTTTTAGAGCCTATGTATTATTTTTGTTATTCTCCTTTTGCCTATATTAGTGATTTTTAGAAAGGCTCTTCATCAGAAATACAACAAAATTTTGTATGTGCATTGCTTTCACATATATTTTCCAGAATATATTGTCTTATTAAAGTGGAAGCTTTAATCTCATATATGAGTTTTTTTCTTCCATTCTGAGTCTATCATTATAGACATAATTGAAATAACTATACCCTTTGATACTCAATATATAAAGTGATAAAAGGGTATATTTTAAATTTACTACATATTAAATTGGGGGATAAGATGGTGGAGAGTGATGAGGTTAATATAAATAAATTTTAAACTAAGTATTGTTTTCATTAGTGATCACTTACTGAAAGCTTTACTATGGGGAAAAAAAAAAACAAGTTAAGTAACTAGGTATTTTGTCAATACGCAGGTCATTTAACATATCAAAGCATAATTTTTCCCTCAAGGTAAAATGAGGTGTTAGATTAGATGAATTCCAAAATTTCTTCCAACTTTAACCTTATAAATGAAACTTATTTCAAAGTTCTCACCTAAAAAATCTAAGATAAGTAATGGGAATATAGGGATATGCTCCTGCCTTTATTGGTCAAAATCTAATATACTTTTGAGGGAGGTAAATTACATTAATCTGATCAGGCCATCTTTTTTTTTTTTTTTCCTTTGTATTATTTAGGGGCCAGAGTAATTAAACAGCATGATTAATAAGCAAAACGGAACTGAGATTGTGACATAAGGATGTAATTATGACATGAGAGGCTCAGATGAAGGGAATTCACTATTGGAATATGCTACAAAATGATATGATTATTCATGGTTCAAAAGAAACAGAACTGTCATCAAGAAAGGTAGAAAGAAGCTGTGTGTTTAAAAAATATATATTCCTTCATGAAAATCTGTAGAATTGTGAAGAGCACTTACGTGAAGCTAAAAGGAGATTAGAAACAAAGTTTGGCAGTATAACATAGTGGTTACCGGGCTGAATGTTGAAATTGGATTGCCAGGGCTCCTTTCCTGACTGTATCACTTACTAGCTGTGGGACCCTGGGCCATTTATTTAATCTCTCTGTGCCTCATCTATAGCGTATGGATTTCACATCTATAGAATATCTACCTCTTAGGGTTGTTATGAGGAAGAAATGAAATTAAGCAAATATCCTGGCATAAAGAGGTGCTCAATAAATACTGACTATTATCACAACAGGAGTACACTAGCGAGGACTTGGCTAAAGAAAGTGAATAGATTATATTTACCCAGTGCAAATGACAACTCTTGATTTCAAGCATACATTGAAATCCATTGATTTCATAGATTAACTGAAAATCTCATTTCTTGAAATTACAAAATTCTTGTCTTAGCTCATTGATAGTTTCATCTAGCAAAAGCTAAATAAAATTATTAGGGAAATTATTACTATCAACCTATGTATTTGTATATTAGTTGGATTAAAAAAAAATAAAGTACTGAAAAAAAACAATGTAACAACTCAAATTACTGACAAGAACAGATTTGAAATTGACAAGAAACAAGAAAAAAGGGCACATATTTAAATATTATGGTGATACCTGACTTTCAGGATAATATCAGAGGTGCTAAAGTTTAAAATGAACTCTGATGTTGAAAAGTGTTAAGGCTAATAAAAATTTAAAAATATCAAGAGGGGTGTTTTAGTTTTCTAGGCTGCTCAAACACCATGAAAGAGGTCAGGTTAAAAATGGGAATTTATTTGCTCATGGTTTTGAGGTTAGGAAAAAATCCAAATCAAGGGATTGTCAAGGTGATGATTTCTCCTTGAAGATTTTGACGTTCTGGCACTGGCTGCTGATAATCCTTGGTCCTTAGCTTGTCACATAGCAAGGCACATGGTGGCATCTCCTGGTCTCTCCCTTCTCTTCCAAATTCTATTTATGTTCAGCTTCTGACTGCTTCTGCTGGCTTTCTCTCTGTTTGAATTTCATCTCCAGTGTTAGGATTAAGACCCATACTGATTAACCTGGGCCACACCTTAACTGAAGTAACCTTATCAAAAAGTCCTACTTACTATGGGTTCACAACTACAGGAATGGATTAAGTTTAAGAATATGTTTTTCTGGGATCCGAACAGCTTTAAACCACCACAAGTTTTTCAAAGGAAGCAGAATTAATATGTTTGATATATATTCTTTGGCAAAAATACTATTAATGAGCAAAGCTGGAAGCCTGCTGGCGAAAGAGGTGATCAAGACCAGTTGCTATTTGGTAGAAACGGATCAAGATCCCAAATCCCTTCCATTTGAGATTCAAAGTTGCTGAAATCTGTTGGGGTGAGATGCGGTGCCATCTCAGAGGAGCTATGGATGATTTCTCTCTAAGATAAAATCAGGATAGGTGTAGGGAGAAGTGGGGCTGCTTGTTTGGCCCCTATACCAGGTCAGGTGGTTGAATTAGAATGATGATTCAGAATCCATGAGGCAGTGGAATGGGAACTACATGCTGTCCCCATCAACCTGGGGGCAGGCTCTGTGATGCACTGCAACAAACTCCAATACTGGCAGTACCAATGAAAAAAGTGTTTAAACTGTCATAGTTTCAGAAAACTGCAATAAGGAGTAATGGCTTTTTTTGTCATTGGTAGCCCCATGAGGTTTCAGCACCAGCCATAATGGCAATCATATGGAACGCAAACAGAAGCATGTCTTCTCCTGGCTGGATTTCACACAAAACATCTGGCCTTTGGATTTGGTGGTTCCAACAATGTCATGGCTGCACATTCTAGGGCAGTCACCATAAAGAAGTGATTTCGATTCCTACAACCTCATGGGGGCAAGTATGAGCTCTGGCTTGAGTTAGGAAAGAATACAACCAAGACCGACTCTTTAAACATAATAAGCACCTCAGGAAAGTCCATCAGGGAGGAGGGCAGAAAGACTCAATTTCTTATTTATTAGGTAGACAGAGCCCTAGGTAGTCCTTTGTTGAAGGACCATTTCTCCCCCCGATATATTGTGGATTGTAAAATAATAATAATAAAATAATAAAAATAAATTACTTGAAAAATGAAATGAAAAAAAATAAGCCCCAGACATAAAATATAAAGCCCTAATTTTTTTATTATTAGATTCAATAAACATACAATTAGAATTAAATAAATATATTAAGAGTGAACATAACATAGGAGGAAAATTACAAATCTGTACAGGTTGATCATTGAAGTTGTGTGTAGAGATGATTAATATAGACTTTTGTATAAACTGAACTAGAACAGTGAGCAATATGGTGGTGCTTCCCATCCTTGGGTCATATGCTACAAATTGAAAATGACGATATATATACAAAATATTGTCATTTTCTAGTTTAAGAAAATTCTTCAATCCAATTAATTTGGAAGCTTTGAAAGGAATGGTAGGATATTTTTGTTTCAAAGCTGAATTATTCAGAATATTTAATATTGCCTTGAATTCCTTGACATAAATATAAACATAAAAATACTCACAATGTAGAATGAATAGACAAGACTTCTTAGGTCACCGTGGGCTGCTTCTGGCAAGTCTCAGTGATGAGACACACATCTAAGCCTGACAAAAAAAACAAGGCTAAGTCTATGTGGTCACATAAAGAATATATTGAAAGTGTCTAATGCTTGCTTTATGTCTGCATGTGTGTATATGTGTTTTTAAAAAGCACTTAGTTGCAACTCTTATTCATAGATCAACTAATTACAGTTATCACTGGAAATCTTGAAACAAACCTTATTTTACATAATTTAACTGGCTAGAAGGTCAGATTAATTTGCAGATATGGATAACTTTCATGAAGGAGCCTGAATACACTACAACCTGGAGCCTGATTTTTAATGTTGAAATTCTTTCATTGTATTAAAATATACTATTCTTATTATATTAACCTCATGTTACAAAGAGCTAACAACGAGTCCTATTTATACAAGATTTTGATTTTACGTTTAATTTAATGAGCAGTATCAAATTTTATGGTGACTGTTTTTCAATTTTTAATACTTGCAGGACTTCAGTGATGTGCTGACTTGACATAAGGAGCAAATGATGTGATCAGGTGTAGAAATCTGGAACACTATATCTCAAAGCAAAGGTCTTGTCAGATAATAAGAAATCAAGATCTTCCTTTATCCTCTCCTATGACTCAGCCTAGACAATGCCTATCCATATGACAAAAGAACTCAAGGCTTTAAAATGCTGGAAATGGGGAGAAATAAAGCAAGTTTATAGATGTCTTCCGAGAAGCAGAACGATGGGAATAATCAAATACACAGCAGAGTGAGAAGCAGTTGAAATACTTACTTCTGTGGACTCTGTGGTCAGAATATCTGTATCTGAATCCCGGCTTCACTTCTTATCTGTTATTTTTTTAAATGTGGAAGTTATTTAACCTCTTTGTGTTGCTAATTCCTTCTCTGTAAAATGGCCATAATAGCACCTTTCCTAATAGAGTTATTCTAGAATTGAATAAATTAATACCTCTAGAACAGAGGCTGGAAAATAATAAGTGCTGAGAAAGTTTGAGTTCTTTTAACAATACAGGGGTAAATAAAATGTGCAGAAAGTCTTATATCACATTGAATATTAATGTACTACTTGAAAAAATGTACTCGATAAGAGATTTATTTTGAGATTGGCTGCCTGCAGTTATTGGTAACCAAGAAGATAATTGGCCACAGTAGTTCTGGGGTTCCTACCAAGGTCTCAAATAGTGCCGGCTTTTCTGAAATAGCAGTGGCTCATATTAATTGAGCATGGCTATATGCCATGTACTATACCAAACATTTACGTGTATTGTCGTCTCTCAATTCTCACAACAACCCTGTGAGAGATGGAACAATTAATATCTTTGTTTTAAAGAAGAAGAAATGATAGCAAAGATTTAAGTAATTTGTCCAAGGTCAAAACGATATATTGCAGAACTAATATTTAAACCTGGCAGTCTAATCCCAGAGCTCCTACTTTTATCGCTATCCTCTATTGCCTCTTGATCCTAGTATTTTCTTCTCTAACATGTATGCTCAAAGAGAAAAGGCTGAACTATCAGCTTTTCATTCCCCCCCATGGGAAATGTGTCCAAAGTACAAATTTTCACTTGGGTAAATCATGGAGCCTCAGTTTCCTTACCTATAAAATGGAATTACTACCTACTTTGCAGGGTTGTTGTGACCATTAACTAAAATTTGTGTTAAGTGCCTAATGTAATGTCTGGAATATAGTAAGTAGCTTTATTATTGCTGTTATGTCCTTGAGGGGTAAATGTTTCCTTAGAGTGAAGGAAAGTGGTGAGTTGAACTTAGATGAGCAAAAGATTTGAAGGATTTCCTAGGTGGTTTAAAAGTGAAGACTTTTTCTCACATACTAATGCCCGTGCCCTGCAGATTTTAGTTGGTTTTAAGGTTATACAAAGTCTCTCTTCCCTGTTACCTCCTTGCTGAAAGCTGTGTCCTTTTAAAGCATATGGGTAAGTATCATATTGTGTGTGAAAATCAAAGAGGCCTAGTCTAAAAATATGTAACCTGGATTCTATTCCTGGCCTAGCTACAGACTCCTGTTAACTTTTTAATATGTGTGTGCCTCAATTTCTTATACGTATATAAAATTAACTCCTTCTCCCCCAGTTACAGGAACTTTGGAGTGATGATTGAGCACCTATAAATCCTGAATGCTGTTGAAGGAAGCAATGCGAAATGCAGCTTATCCTATTAGGTGACATATGCTTAGGTTAAAAAGGTAATTTGGTGACAGAAAAGGGGGTCTATCTATGTATACTTTTAAGCAGGAGACAGTGTCCATTTAATTGGAATTTGCTTTTTTGTTGAATTTTGGAATTTTCCAATAAAAAGTCTCTGACATGTAACTTTCACAAAACCAGTCATGGTTGCACACTCACAAAAGAAAGGTAGCAGACCACTTTACTTCACCATGGTGACCTTACATAAAGGCAGGCTCAAGTTGGTTTAACATCATCCAAAGGCACAAATTCAGTTGATCTTTACATTCAATCTATTAATTGCAGGTAAATAATTTCAATTCTCATTTTTGGAATTGGATAAATAGAATGTAGACTTTTAAATGATTTCTCTGCAAGGTACATTTGCTTTCTTTTTATTTTCCCAGGTACCTCTACAAACATTGCATCCACATGTGGGGGTATAAATAGAAATGCATATAAGTGTAAATATAAACACACACACACACATACATTAAAGCTAGGGTGCTAGGGCTTCAGCCCCCAGAAATTCTGATTCAGTTTGGTCTGCCCTAGGATTTATAAATTTTTAAAAATCACGTTTCTAAATGTGTCCCTTTGACTTTCACAGACCATTTTAATCTTCCTCTAGCATTGGCAGCCACATCTGTAGATAAAACATGCTATTGATTTCCCAAATGTTTTGTTTACCAATCTCACGTCTATTTGGCTGAAGTGAAAGCCAAGTGTGTATGAGAGAGTGAATAGAACATCTTGGTTCATGAGGGTCCATCACCCAGCCCACCCATTTGCAAACTAGAGCTGCTTTTGTGTTCTCTTGTCTTACTTCAGTTCTCATAAATTTTCCCAGCTGTTGAATGAATCTTCAATACTGGTGAAGGACCAAAACAGGGTTCTCTGCTAGAGCATTCCATGACATCTAGCTTAATGTAGCAAAACTGTTTTTATTGTTTGTAGTGTTTTCTTGGATTTTGACATTTTGGGCTTGCTTTTATTATATTACTTCACTATTGTTATTTTTATGTTGACCATACAAGACTGCAAATGTATCCTTCTAATCCTACTTTATAAATTGTTCATTATATTTGGGAAGCTTCCCTGATCCCAAACCCAGCTTTCCTGTTTCTTATCTGTGTAACTTTGAGCAAGGCCCTGACACTCTGTATCTCAATTTACTTCTTCATAAAATTAGGAAGGCTGGGGTTGGGACAAGGGAATATCTACCCCAGAGGGCTGTTGTTGCCTAAAATGTGCTCATGAACTGCCACAGTGGTAATGTGAAGAGTGATATGCATATGTTGAATTTAATTTAAAATTACCATCATTAATTTAATGATCCATAAGATACTGATTCTTGATGCACATTTTTTACGTATATTTACTTACACCACCATCTTGTTGCAAAACATTAAGACAGCTTCCTCAGAGAACACAATTCACCTTTAGTAGAGGATATTGTTCAAAGTAATTTTTTGTAAAAAAAAAAAAAAAAAAAGACTTTAAAAATAATTACCAAAATAATGTATAGTGATAGTAATAAATGCAAATAATGCAGGAATGTAAAAAGTAAATGGATGATTCCTACTGTACCTTCACCCTATATTCCGAAGGCAACAACTAGGAACATATTGGTATATATTACTCCATACTTTCATTTGTATATGTACACACATAGACACCAGAGTTCATTTTTCTTTTAATAAAAATTACCCCTTCTTACATATTATAATCCTTCCCCACAAGCATTTTAAAGCAGTTATAAATTAGCTGCCTAAAGCTCAGGTAATACTATGCTTGTACTAATTTTTGACTCTGAGAATATCTGGAGTGAAAAGCTGTTAATACCCAGTTTTTCTAAGTGTCAGGGAAAGATACACCTGTTTTTGTCTCTTTCCCTCTCTGTGTCTCCCCAGGGGATAAAGCTTTTACTCAGGGGATTTCTGGTTGGGGGAAGGGGGTCTGTACCACAGTCTCACTCTAAGTGATTTTTATCACACCGTTAAGTTTCCATTGTGGCTGCTACGTGCAGGCTGTGAACACATTTGAAGTCAGCAGGGGACCGTTAGAAACCTCCCCTTTGCTGAGACAGAGCTGTAGAAACCTCTGCTTCACTGAAGCATAGTCGCAACCTGCGGTCAGTCGTTTCTTTTTTCATGCAGTGCTGTTTTAAACTGTCTTCTATCCCACAGAGCAAAAACATACCCAATAAAAAAAAAAAAGTACAAACAATCCCCATGAGTGTTTTTGAATTTTCCTCTGCTAATCTCATTGTTAATGGTATGAGGTCTTGCCAGGAGCCATTTGTGGTTTAGACACACTAAATAACGCAACATTCACACACTTAAAAACAATTAATATCAAGCATCAAATCAAAGGCTATTTGATGCAAAACCTAGACTAATTAGCTTCTCTACCTGCCTTATGGAAAAAGCATCTTCTTTATAGGTCACCGATTGCAGTCAGAGGAGGCATATTTAGTAATCTGTAGAAGATATAAGACACCATACTTAATAATAACATAATTGTATAAATCACATACTGTGAAGTATGCATAGTGGATTATCAGCAAAAGATTATCCTTTCTAAAATAAAAACACTCCCCAGGAGTTAGTGGAAAGTGATTCAAATCAGCATTCCCTAATCTATGCTTGTCCTTAGCTGGCAATGGACTTAACGACACTTTAATTCCTATTTGGTACAAATTAAAAGGATGTCCTTGGTTGAGAGCCTTGACTTTTCTACCTAATAAATTTTATCATGTATAGTGGGATTTTCAGGAAGAATTCAAAGTCATGTAACTAAGAAGGCTTCTACAACCATTATCCCTCAATCACCCAGGACTAATTAATTTTCTATAAAAATACTTTAACACTCAAATTATATGCAAAACATAATGTAAAAATAAAATATTGAGAAGTCTGTGTAGTTACAGGTATCATTTCTTTCCTCAAGTAATTCAAAACTAACTGTGGAGACAAATCAAATCCCACCATCAAATGGCTATTAAAAAATCAGTATATCAATGCGGTGAGGTACTTCCAGCAGGCTATTAGCTTTATTTGTTGATATATTTGTTGCATTATTAACAAATCATAAACCTTAAAAAAATCTCTTGAGATTAGGAACAAAAAAGTAATGGTAATGACAATTGTATCACTTTGGCTCAAGAGACACCAGAACTTTCAGTTAAATAAATCATTAGTTTGAAAACACAACTGTGTATATGCATATTTTTTTCAATTTATTTATCATTGAAATTCCAATTTTATTAATTTTATCTCTGACATTTGTAATGAAAAACACCGATGTCACTATTTGGAGTACTAGGGTTGGTTATGGGGTTCAGCATTTCATTGCCTGTTTTATATGATTTGGGGCCAAGTATTTATCCTTCTGAGCTTTTTCGGTCTCCCCCTGAAACAGATATAAGCATTTCTATCTCATTGTTTTGCTTTAAGAACAATGCAGGCTTCTGGGCTGGAAAGGAAAGCTTTGCGCTTCTTTCCCTTCCTGAGGGAAAACCTCCTCAATCCCCATTCTTGGCCTTCTCCCCAGGAAGGATGGGCAGTGCCCTGACAGGTCCACATTTTTCTTCTTGACGTTCATTCTGGATATTCCCAATTCCTATGCTCCAAGTCCTCTTCCGGTTTCTTCCTTACAGATCATGGCTGCTCCTCCTTTGGCTTCTGGCCGTGTTAGATTACTTTGAGCTCAGTCTTTCAAATAATTGTAAAAAAGGGAGAACTGCTGTAAGAATTCAGAGAAAATTCTGACAATCTTAGCAGACAGTTGTGAGTAATATAGTTTTAAAGATTTTCTGGTCTGAAGCACAGGCCCAAGGTCTCTGTTGCAGGAGCTTGGGAGGCAGAGGTAGTGAGTAGAGAGAGAGCTCTAAGTGTGTTGGCTGCTCCTCATCATTTCTCAATTTATTTCATTTTGCAGTACTTAGAGGCAATCCCTTCAAGAGATGTTGTTAGCTGATGGAGCATCTTAATTTTCTCTGCTGTTGAGAAATTATATTGTTTTTTGTGTTTCCACGGATATTTCATTAGGAAATTTTTCATTGGGAAGGTGGGGGAGACTGAATCACATATGATTAACTAACTGCCAGAATTAACCCAAAGTCTCTTGAATTGAGTTTAAAATATTTTTAACACAAGCAATACGTTTTTATTGTTAAAAATTAGAAGAAAGAGATTAAAATCATGAATACATTCCTACAACTTTATATGACCATCATTAATTTTTTTGTATATTCTTCAAGAATATTTTTCTATTAGGATTAGAGTATGATATAGAAACTGTTTTATAACTTATTTTAAAGTTTAACATAATATTTAAAACATCTTTTCATGTCAATAAATGGATTTTTACAACAGTATTTTTAATTATAAATATTTCAATCTCCTTGTCTTTTTCTTTAGCTTAAACATATTTTTTCTTTTTAACACGGAGCTGCCATTTGATTAACTTTATATTTAATGTTTGTATTTAAGGTTTTGAAGCATAGAGCTATTATTTTCAATATTCTAATTCTTTTCAATAAATACATACCATTTTCAGAATTACTACTTACTCCTTTGCCCAGTCTCTTCTTGACTTTTTTCGATGGTATAAATATTTGGTTGGCCTATTTAAGTAGTGTTCAGCCATTTTGTCACCATGCATCTGCATGTTTCTATCTCTCTGCATTTGCAATTGAACTGCTCTGGACTACAGATTCCTGAAGTCTGAGAGTCTCAAGTCATAGTTGTTTTGTGTTCAGCTTGAAGGCTTATCAAAATGGACAGAAATCATATGAATCCTTAAATATACACCAGAGTGGAGAAAAACATAAATCTTACTTAAAATCAAACTTTTATTTTGAAATATTAAAATTAATTATAAATAACTAGATAGGAAGATTTTATTACCGTTTCAAGCTATTAAGAATATGATCATATATTTCTTTGTCAAATCACTTTAATTCACAGATTTTTACTTAGTGTTTAAGATGAAGCTAAATAGATTTACCACACAATAAGTGATATGAGAATCAATGCTTCTTGCAGCATTTTGAAATGCCCAAAGCAAGGGCTCTGTATCCATGAAATGTCTGATCTTGATTTATTTTCATTCTGTTTATTTCACTTCCCTTATGGATCACTGAACCACAAGAGAATTAATTTCCTGAAATGGTGACGCTGGCTTTCAAAAAATCACTTTGTGTCAAATCATTCATTGTTCTGAGACAACTTCTGGTCTTATTCTGCTATTCCCCAGTCCTATTGAGTGATCCGAACTCCAAGTTTATTGCTTGGGGCAATTCTGAGTAACTAACCAAAAAATTGGTAGAGTAAATGTGTCTTTTCTTTTTAAGAAAGGAATAATTAGGTATCAGATAGATAGATAGGTAGATAGATAGAAAGATAGGTAGATAGATAGAAAGATAGGTAGATAGATAGATAGATAGATAGATAGATAGATAGATAGATAGAAAGAAAGAAAGAAAGATAGAGTTGATTTGATTTGATTCCTCTTATATAGAGGAATGTTAACTTGCAGGAAAGTGTAGCAAGAGTATTTTTTTTTGTGGACAATCTATTCGATTTCTTTTTCATGAAGGAAAAGTAGCCCTGTTCCCTGTTCTTTTTTTCAAATAAAGAAGTTACATTTGGTAATAGAAAGAAGGGTCCTGCTGGTCCTCCCGGCTCCATGTTTGGGCAGCTAAGGGTGAAAATAGATCCATAAACACAAAAATGCCTTTTGTTTCTTTGGCATGATAATTAGTATATTCTCATGTTTTAATATTGTGTTCTTTAGTGGGGGGAAAAGTGCCTCACTTAAACCAGTGATGTGAGAGGCTCCGATACAATAAAAATGAACCAAACAACTGTAGATATTTCTGAGTCTGGTTGATGACGAAGTAATCTAGCTTGACAGATGTCTTCATTTCTACCTTAATCACAGTATGTAAGATTAGCATTACATGTGTTTCACTTCAGTTAATTACTCAGAATGCATACATGCACAAATACAGGGCTTTACTTCAATTATTTACTTTGAATTTCAGTGAACTTAGAGAGACCACACTGAAAATGTCAGTTAGAGTTCTTAGATAAATCTAACGAATGTTAGAGAAATTTTATATAACAACCTTCTCTGGGTCTAGATTTTCTGCTATCATAGTGAAAAATCTGAAAATATAAACATGTATAACATAAAAATAAATCAGGTAATTGAATGACCTAATATCCTGTCTTTAGATAGTCATTACCTGAGGGTTCAAAGAACAGAGAAAAATTATTAAATTGTGTCATGGTTATAGGGGGAAAAAAGGAGAGGCACATGTTCTTTTTCATACATTGATCTATCATTTATGACCCTAAACATAAGTTTTTTTTAGTGACTTTTCTGTTGTACTGGTCTTGGAAAAGTTTATAGATTTAAGAAGAGGGTTATTTTCTCATTTGTGTTGTATGTACTTAAATGACATGTGTTCAAAAACCTTCCTGATCTCTAGAAACAATGTAAATAAGCAGTTAGAGTTCTTTTATAGTAGAAACTAAAAATGATCCTTTGACTGACTCTGGATTATGGGAAATGCTTCAAAATTGAGAACTGATAATATTAGAATGTGGAATAGAAAGAAATAGGCTGGAAAAGGCACAGGTAAAATAAAAGGCAGTTTAAGCCTCAGGTTAATTTATCAGAAACTCAGGCCTTGGAGATATGGCAGCAAATTGTCATGGATGCTGAAGTTCACAAGAAAGGTGCCTTACAGAAACATGACACAACAATTTACCACAACCATGGGAAAGCCAAAATTTAAATGGTTGCTGGTTAAAGAGGAGAAAAGACAGGCATGGTAATAGAAAAAGTGAATAAAATCAGGCAAGGAAATCGGTATAAAAATTGAAAAAAAAAAAGATGACTGAGAGGAAATGGTTTGTGACTGGACACTTTCAATTCACCAAAATAACAAGTTGAGAATTGTATAAATATAAATCTGGTAAAGATGTGTCTGTAAACAGTTTGTTGCTTTTTCCATGAATGGCACTATAGATGTATCTGTGAAAGAAGGAAGGGCATATTTTTATGTATTTTATTTTAAAATTTATTCCTATTTTCAGGAAAAGCACCAAATCTGCTTAACTGGGAGGAATCCACCAAGGGTGCTACACGGAAGTTAGCTTACCCTGTCTAAGCAGTAGGCATTTTCATGATTGGTAAAGGCACGATGTTAAAAATGTGTAATCAGTACCCTAGCAGCATTACTCAGTGGTGTAGTAGCTTGGTTTCTGCATGTCAATGGATGTATCTTAACTTCATTTATATCATTTCTTAAGGGCAAACATATTTATAATAGAGGGTAATGGTCTTAGGAATTTTAAGTTTGGAAAACATTCTTAAAGGATTGCCTTCCTAAGTTCCACTTTGCTTTGTTCAATGAGCTATTTAAAAAGATAGCAAAGAAAAGCAAAACAAAATAAAAACAGTCTCCACAGCTTTCAAAAACAACTCAAAAAAAAAAAAAAAAAAAAAAAACTACAAAAACAAGGAAAACAACAGTTTGTCTCAAGGATTAAGCTTGCAATATAAGTCAAGTTTGAGAGCCTTTTCTAAAAAAAAATCTGAACAGATGAAAATTATCATGGATTGATGGTATATTCTTGAGGAAGAATAGTCTGCTGAAAGAAAAGTTTCTTTCTGACTTCTGCTAGAAAATCTAAATTCCAGCATAGTTGTTAGATGAAACTGTACAATCCAAATCTCCTCTATTGACAATGGAATCTGGCTTTGGGTAAGTGACTTCATTACTCATCTGTTAGTTATTCTTTGAACAAAAGCAGTTTTGTTGCTCAACCTAGGATATGAGCAGATAAACGTGTAACACCCTTTGCACTGGGGCTTGGGGTCTTGCCAAAGCCATCTCCAGAGTTCAGAGTAAGTGGCACAATTTTAAAAGGATTTGAACATCATAGTCACTCACATTCAAGGGCCAGGAGCTGCAAAATATACAAATAATTCCTTCTCTTGAGATACCTTAATTTTAGAGTTTTCAAACCAAACTGGAAAGTTGTTTTTCTAAAACCAAAATGTCCTGAGTCCTATTGACACAAGAGCAACTAGAAATAACTCACAAGAATTGATATCATTTCAGAATATCATGAAATGAGACTAAATAATGGTTCATTTTTATCCCCAAATTAAAATGAACTGTTGAAATTAATAAGATATGTGGCTTGTTTTAATGTACTTTTGGTTGATAAATGAAAGAAACAATTATAAACACCTCATCTTCATGAGGGTGCAAAACCAAAGGTAAATTGGTGGACTTCCCACCCTGTGCGTTTAGAAACAGGGACGTGTATGAAGGCTTATTGTTAATATCATAACAAGTGGCTGGGGACTTTGGTTTTGATTTAAAAATATGTACACCTAAAAACTAGCAATAAAAAAGACAATAAAAATTATTCCTTAGATGATTGCTCCATTTGATATGACTTAAACGTTAATACCTAACTTTCAAAAAAAGTACCGAGCCTAAAAAATAACTGAAGGTTCAGAGTTAAAAATATCTCTCCTCTGGGAGAGAATTGTTTAGTATTCACTGCCTATTTTTTTTTTTTTTTTAATATTTCTAGTTTAAAATATGGTTATTTTTGTAAATTCCTTCTCATTATATACTGCATAGAATGTGAAGATATGCTTCAAGACACAGTAAGAAGTTTACAATTAGAGAAATCTTTGTTAGCTAAAAATAATAGCCATTTATTTTTAAATGACTGTCTTTCTGTTTGTATCTCTGTACACACATATGTATGCATATATTCATAATGAATATTTATATAAACATTCCCATTAAAAGAGGGAAAATTAAAAATAATGTGAATTTTTTCATTTGAATTTGTTGCCACCCTCTTTTGCTCTGAAGGATCTTTTATTGAATTTCTGAAAAATAGTAGATTTTCAAAAAATAGTTATTCAATTTTCAAAGTTACTTAAAATAACATCCAGTATTCAAGAGTGATTTTATTGGTTTTTCAGGATTTAATTTCATGGATTATGAATGTGTGTTTAAACATGTGTTTGCCTTTACTTTAGAACCTTTGGGACAATATAGTTTAGTCATTTTTTATAGAATCAAAAAGAAAAATATATAATTGAAGGGTGACCCTTGTTTTTAGCTTTAAACAATATTGGCTATCACAATTCCTTGCTTACTTTATCTGCTTAATGCATTATTTTGCAACTGATGATGGTTTTCCTGTGAAAACTTAGGTCCAGGGTAGCAAATTCAAAGCATTCAGAGACCAGGCAGATAAATAATTTCCAGAGTTGCTGAACTGGTATGCCTATTGGGATGGGAGATTGACTTCTGGGGATCTAGAAAGTGCATACACTGCCTAAAGGTATTCCAATTTTCTTCCTTTTTAAAAACACTGGCTCATCAAATAAAATCATATGCCTCCCTAACATTTTATTAACAGAGGCTAAATTAAAATTAATATACAACTGGGTTTCTTCAGTGTTCTCTGAAGAAAGACAGCACCAGAATGACTTGACTAGT
The DNA here is from genome assembly GCA_026826555.1 of Tolypeutes matacus. Lineage (NCBI taxonomy): Eukaryota > Metazoa > Chordata > Mammalia > Cingulata > Chlamyphoridae > Tolypeutes > Tolypeutes matacus. Next base: position 23,846,752 of record JAKSZT010053929.1, on the reverse strand, counting down.
TTGTTAATGTGAATTCTAGCTCATGCTTGGAAATTTTAACTCTGTAGACCTAGGAACCCATATTTTCATGCATAGACAAGTCTATATTTCTAATCATTTATAGTTAAAAATATACAAACAAATGGTAAAAATAATTCAGATACTCTCTTCAAAAAATAATTATCCATCAGTAATGATAGTGAGTGACTGAAAAAGTAGTGTTTGCTGAAATGAGAGGTACCAGATATGGAACAGCCTTATGTTTTAATATTGACTTGTGATTACACATTGCACATAACTATAACATTTGTTGCATTTTGGCTTTGGCTTTTGTAAAACAGGTACAGTGTATACATTTTCTGGAGATCAAGAAAAGGAAATAATTTAAGCAAGTAGATTAGTAAAGATAAGGCCTAAATGGTCACTGCTGAGATTTTAGTTCTTCCTTGCAGTGTATTCCTACTTATCCTCACTAGGAAGTGAGGATATTGGTTATGAACGCTGTTGCCTGGCACTTAACAGAGAAGCATAAATTGAATGAACTACGAAAAATGAACTTCTTTTACCATGATTTTTAAGGCTGATATTAGCAGGCAGTTGTCTAAGCTGTATTTGTTCTCTTAATCTACTACTTTAATGACAATTATACTCAGGGAAGAAAGCATTCTACTGAAGTGAGGCAACATATTCATCTTCCCCAACTTTTCCCTCCACCTGACCTGTTTGCCTTGTTGCAACAGTGTCTTCAGTGTGTCACCCCCAGACCTCCATCCCATGCCTGACCTCTGATACTTTAAATCAGTGTCATTTCCACACCCACACTGTCCCCACAGACCAGTTCCTAGATAACTGGAACCCGGAGACTCTACAAAACTACGTACGTGTGACTGGCCATGGGATGAGGAGAGGGTCTGCAGCACTGGAGCCAGTTCAATTGACCAGTCTCAGAATCAAGAGGGTTTTGACAAGTAGCATTAGCTAGAAGCCTAGGCAGTCCAAGAGTGAAAGTGGGGAAAGTAATTATGGGCACAGGGATTTAGAAGAAAGTTTTGAGTGTTAGAAAAGCATGTAGTTGTCTTAGAACAACTACAGTCCTGGGTGGGAGCCAAGGCAGAAGCACACGCACAGAGGCAGAGACGAGAAAAAGACAAGAATCCTTTAATGGGAGTGGTGACAAAAACTTAAGACTGAAGCCAAGAATCTAATTTTTAGAAGTTGAGTTTAAGGTCAGAATGAGACTTGACTCTGAGTCGACTCCTGGGATTCTTAAATCTTCCTGTCAAGCATCAAAGATTTGTCCCGAAATCAGACAGTAGAAGTCAGAGAATTTAGTTGACCTATTCAAGATCACAAGCTAATTAGTGTTGGGGCCAAAATTAGAAGCCAGGATTTCAAGTCTCAGGCCAGGGCTCTTTATGACATACCAGAAATGCAGAAAGAAATATTGAATTGTTTTTTGACATATTCACTTCTCACTGTTGTTATATCCATAAAGAGAGAATTAATAATTAGAATCAGATTACTAGAAAGAAAATGTAGCAATTCATAGACACATCCAGTAAAAATATATTCCAGATTATTTTGGATTTTCAGGAAACCTCAACATTGACCAATTTTTCTGAAGTTCATTGTAGGAAGATTCACTATAGATTAACATAAGATTTTCAGATTGGAAAATTATAAGCAAAATACTGCACTCTATCTTAATCAAAATGCTGAGAAGCGATTATAAGCAAAATACTGAATAATAAATAATTCTATGTGTCCATCTTGCTGATAATTTTCTTTTCTTTTCTTTCTTTCATTCCCCAAACTTTGCATTAAAAAAAAATCTTGAGTCTTTATCATGGTTTAATTTTTTTCTTTTTATTGCCCTAATACTAAGGTTTTTGAGTTTTAAATTTTTTTCAGGATAAATTCTTATTTTATTTGAAAATTCAACCATTAATTCAGTTATTAATGCTCTATCCAGTCATAATAGCAAATAAATTTTTTGTTCTCTTTTTGTTTTATACACTTCAAAGTTAGCATTGATTATTCTTTCCATACTTGAGATCATCATTCAACCTCAATTTGCAGAATCAATATTAATGGCATTAACTATTTTTATTAACCAAAACACAAAACAAAGTAATAATCAAGTTTGTACAAAATTTATCAGATGATAGTATTTGGAGATGAATTGCAGTATTACAATACTGTTGCCTCAGATATCCTGGGGTTTTGTTTGTCTTTAAGCAGAATTGATTTACTGTTGAATCATTGAGATTTCCGATCTTCATGGGCTCATGATATTGATATTAGAGTTTTATTTTATTACACAGCACCACCCTCAAGAATTAAGGTGGGCATTAGACAAAACTAGACAACCAATCTCTGAAATCAGTCTCTGGAGGGTAAAATGGGCTGAGCCATGGGGAAGCTGGGGAGAGATTTAGGTGGGACTTTCCAACACAGATAGTATAGAGTCAGACAATCCCCAGGAATGGGAGATGTTTTTTTTGTTTGTTTGTTTGTTTGTTTGTTTGTTTGTTTTTAACCAACCAGGGAAGTGAGGAAAAGTTAAAAAAGAATAATAATAATGAGATGGTCAGAGATTGGGAAAGATATTTTAAAGGTCTGGAAAGCGAAAGTAAAAATATCATACTGATATCTATAACCAAGTTGAAGTCTATCACCTTCCTGCAGAAAGGGTAGTTCAAGACTAGCTGCATCAGCACCAGCTGGGAACTTGTTAGAAATGCAGACTTCTGGGCTCCAACCTAGATAGACTGAGTCAAATCTGCATTTTAACATTATCCTCCAGGTGATTAATACACATATTAACATTTAAGGTGAGAGTTTGAGAGCCTATTTTTTTTTTTTTTTTTACTTTAACATGAAAATTTTTTTCTTTAAAGTTTGAATTTCACATTTTGGAACTATGTGGAAATGTTAGAAATCTTACCAAAATTGTTTTGTTACTTGTTGATTCTCAATTTTTTTTACTTATACAACAGTTAATAATTAAAGTATTTATGAAGTATGCTTGATCAAAAGCATCCCATTAAATATTCTAATATTAAAAATATTTTACTTTTAATGGGGTGAAATGAACTATGAGCTTTCTTTTAAATTGCAATTGCATTCTCTCCCAGTTTTTGTTGTTGTTAGATACTGTATTTTTCTTTTATGGCATTATTTTTAATAAACATGTGAATATAAAGCCTTGAGATTGCTTTCAACACTATACCAACTTGGTAATGTTCTCTTTCTTGATCTGGGTACTGGTTATATGGGTGTGTTCAGTTTTTGAAAATAATTGAATTGCATGCTTATGATATATACACAATTCTGTATGTATACATATGTATGCATATATTACATTTCAATTATTTAAAAAAATCTGACAGAGCAACCCATTACACTTAAAATAGGAGTCTTGTGAGACTTTATGCATATCCTAACAATGTTGAAATGGCTCAAATTACTTGGGAAATGCCTCTTTGGTAATTTAAAACTAGACTTTAACACTGATTTATAACTGCCCCACCCTCTCCGTCATACTTACACACATCTTGTTTTATTATTTATTTCATTTTACTCATTAACTAGCTTAACCCAATTGCCCATTAGTCTCATCTGCAAATGCCTTTCAATGTGGCTCAAAAAAAATTCAATTTCATCACTAAAAGCAAAGTTTTGCCATAGAAACAGATATTCAAAAGAATGTGCTGCCAGCATAGAAAGCAGTTCCCAAAGACAACTTCTAAAACCATTCTGGGCAAGGGCAGGGCCCATGGGGTAAATGCGTTTCCTCAGGTGTCAGCTTTCAAGGACTTTACACGCAGACATATGCAATTCTGCTATATTTGCTAAAATATTCCATTTTATTGCCTTGAAAATGTATCAAAGAGCTAAAGGAAGGAAAAAAGCTAAAATTAAAATCTTACAATTTTTCCTTAATTTAAGATGAAAATTTGAGGCATAAGTAGAAATAGGGTAAAGTCGATCACTATAAAAATAATAAAAGATTCTAGATCAACTTGGCTATTGGAAATAAAGCCACTGTCATGTTTCATCAAATATTAGGACTCAGTGCCAAGGGTTTTCATTATACACAAGATATGAAGTACTTTATAAATCACCATATCTGCTGACATTCAATTACATTCTGTCTTATTAATATGAACCGCAGAGTAATTCTAGGTGCCTACTGGCAGTAAAACCAGGCTTTTCATTAAAAAGACTTGGCATTCACACATGGCCCAAAAGTCCATATAACACTTGTAAACAACCAAAAGCTATATGCTGATTACTTTAAAATATTTTGAAGTACAGGCTAATTACCTAAGGACTTTAAATATAAACACCTGTCCACAGGCCCCGGACCTAAGAAACATATATTAGCAGACTTTGCACAAATCAGATGGTGATTTTCACAGTGAAACAATATGTAGTCCTTCCACACCTCTTTCTATATGATCTCTACTTATTTCGGTTTTATTTTATACAATAATATATTTTTATGAGTGAATCTGGTGCATTTGTAAAATACTTTTGAAGTCTCTATGACAGGAAACACCTGTTCTCATTCTTGTAATTGCTCCTGTGCAGAACCAGGTAGTATAGACTAATTAGATTCAACCTGCCACCATTCTGATGCTCTCAGGCAACATGAACTCATCCGATGTCTCCATTTAATGTTCTCTCTTCCAGCTGAAAGATCTGTAAGTACATCTTTTAGATCAGATGTTTGCAACATTTGCCTATGTTGGAATCACCTTAAATCTATAGGTTCTCGGCCCTACACCCAGAAATTCTGATTTAATGGTTTGTGGTGGGGCCTATACATAGCAGTCTTATTATTATTATCCCCCGGCAATTCTAATATACACTTAGGGTTGAGAACCATTCTTAGATCATGGCTGTCGGGAGCTGAAAACCCATGTATAATTTTGCAAGTAGTAGAAGAGATAAGAGGTGTCCTTGGAAGGTGTGCTTAAAACTATCACACATTTTATGGACATATGTGAACCACATGGTTTTTAGAGATTTATTTGCATATATTTATTATACAGTACAGGCATATTTGCATATATATACAAATGGATGTAAATGTTAACCCTCCACATTGTATAGAAATAAATATCTTATTTGAATTCAGTTTTAAATCATCTGTTCAAAACAAAGCATGTCAAATTTTATTTTCTCAGGTATGCAAATACCTTGAATGAGAAATATTTCACTTCACCACTAGGGGGTACTAATGACCTGTATATGTAAATGGTGTACTTCAGATTTCAAGTAAATTTGGCAATTACATATATATGTTGAAATCACTTGCTATCAGCAAACTTTTTTTTGCCACCAGAAATAAATGCTATGAATTATATTAATGGTATGGTAACAAACTTCTTTATATATATAATTGCTGCATTCCCACATTACAGTTATGGGTTCTCTCTCTTTGGAATACAGTGTCCTAGAGAGATATCACAAGTTTTCTAATGTAAATATTTGGCTATTATAATAGTACAGATTAAACAAGTTTTAAAAGGACAGATAAAATGCCTCTAACTTCTAATTTTAAAAATATTTCTAAAGCCTAGTTTATTTGCTATGAAAAGTTAAAGGATTTTTAGAACAAGTAATACTTATTTTTCTTATGCCTATGGATGACTCTCATTTCCCCTAATTTATAAAATTCATGATTGTAATGTCAAAGCTGTTTTGTTAAAATGGCTTTTTGTGGGGGAGGGGTTTAGTTTTCAGAGTTTGAGTTGAAAACCGTTTTACCCGGTTTGGACATTAAATGGCTAATTTTCCAAAAGCTTATTTTCTTTTAAATGAAAAAACATTCTAAAATGTAAACACAGGAATCAACTATGGATTTCATTCCAACAAATATCACAAGTACCTTTTATTCTGAGGCAGAAAATACTGGGACTTCATGAATAAAGAATGCATGTTCCCTATGCTCAAGAAACATGTAGCTTAGTGAATTTAATAGTATTATAAAAACAGAGGTTAAGAGACTTGTGATAACCTCTTCTCCACCTCACCCCCTCGCTGTACCATTTTGTTATGCCTCAGAATTAAACATCTTCCCATATGAGAAGTGTCAAAGTGTATCTCCTTTCGAACAATTAATTACAAAAATACACTTCCTACTCAACGTGGCAAGCTTCTAAGGAAACCATCAGTTCTATTTTCTGATGTTAGTACTTAATAGATATTTGGCTTTCATAAAATTTGACTATGAGTGGAGCAAAGAAAAACCATTGAGCTAAATCATGACACTGTTTTTTAGTATTACATAACCAGTTTTCTCTTACTCTGCAACAGCTTTCTAGTCCCCTGTTACCAATGCTCCAATGTACTGGTGTCAGACTGAGTTCCTCAAATCTGCTGGCTCCCCTGTAAAAGATCTTCAAAACCTTCTCTCCAGGACTTCAAATCACTCCATAATTCCTAAATGGTAACTTTATCTCCACTGCATACTTTTCCATTTGTTATCATGTGCACAAACTTGCAAGTGTTTTTATTTTGGGGGGTGTAGGCTGTACTCACTCTGAGCTTGGTCGATGCTTCAGGAAATTAAAAGTAGCTAAATGTCTTCAGAGAAGAGGCCAAATGTAGTTATTATTGTCGTTTTTTGAATCAGGACTTTCTTGCTGCTGATATTCTAGGTCCATTGCAGAATTAGCTGCTTGAATTTTTTTCTTTTTACTTTATTTTTTGAAGTAATTTCTAACAGTTACAAAAACCTCATACAGAGAACTCCAACATAACCCTACCCACCTAGATACCCAGACCCAACAATATATTTTGCCACATTTGCTGTGTTATTCTATTTTTCCATCTGTCAATCCGTCTATCTATCCCTCCCTCCATCTATCAGTCTATTTATTGATCCATTTTCTGAACATTGAGTGTCATGTTCTTTGAACACTTAAAATTGTCATATATATTTCCTAAGAACATGGATATTCACTGATGAAATCACCTTTAAGTGTTGTTATCAAGTTCAAGAAACTTAAAATTGGTATAAAGCTTACCGTCTATATTCCAATTTTTCATATGTCCCAATAATGTCCTTTTGAACCTTTTATCCTCCCTTATTATATCCTGTCCAGGGTCACATATTGCATTTAATTGTCATTGTCTCTTTTTGCTCATTTTTTAAAAATTGTGGGAACATATATAACACATCAACTTTTCCATCTCAATCATTCCCAAGCATACCATGCAGTAGGATTAATCACATTCACAATATGCAGTATCCTCACCACCCTCCATTACTAAAACATTCCCATCTTCCAAACAGAAACCCTACATGCATTATGCATTAACTCTTCATTCCCATTGCCCTCCACCCTTGGCAACCTGTTCTGTAAGTTCTATCTCTATGAACTTGCATATACTCTGATAGTTTCTTTGTAATTACCATGGGGCTTAAATTTAACATCTTAAATCTATAACAATCTTGTTTGCTTTGATACCAATTTAATTTTAATTATGTATACAAACTACACTCCTATACCCCTCCATCCCCTCACCTTTATGTAGTTCTTGTCACAAATTACATGTTTATACATTGTGAGTCCCAAACCACTGATTTATCATTACATGATATGCATTTGCCTTTTAGATCCTGTAGGAAGTGAAAAATGGAGTTACAAACCAAAAATCCAGTGGTATAGGCATTTCTATTTACACATGTCATTATCCTTACCAGAGATCTTTATTTCTTCTTGCAGCTTTGATCTATTGTCTATTGTCCTTTCCTTTCAACCTATAAAACTCTCTTCAGCATCTCTTATAGGGCTAGTCTAGTAGTGACAAAATCTCTCAGCTTTTGTTTGTCTGGGAATATTTTAATCTCACCTTAATTTTTGAAAGAGTTTTGCCAAATATAGACATATTGGTTGGCAATTTTTTTTTTCTTTCAGCATTTTAAATGTCATCCCTCTGCCTTTTGCATATATGGTTTCTGATGAGAAATCAACATCTAATCTTATTGAGGCACCTCTGTAGGTGACACACTGCTTGTTTCTTGAGACTTTCAGAATTCTCTATCTTTGACATTTGACAGTTTGATTATATGGTAAAGTGTGGGTCTATTCAAGTTTATACTGTTTGGAGTTTGTTGCACATCTGCTAGGCTCCTGAAAGCAATATACCAGAAATGGGTTTGCTTTTACAATGGAGATTTATTAGTTTACATGCTTACAGTTCTGAGGCTGAGAAAAATGTTCAAATCAAGACCTCATCAGGCTGTGCTTTCTTTCTGAAGACCAGCTGCCAGCAATCCTGGACTCTTCTGTCACAAGGCAAGGCACATGGTGATGTCTGGGTTTCGTTGCTTTTAGCTTCTGGCTTCTGTGGCTTTCTGTCCTTCTTCATCTGAATTTCATTCTCTTATAAAGGACTCCAGTAAAAGGATTAAGACCCATCCTTACTGAAGTAACCTAATCAAAAGGCCCTTAACTGCAGTAACCTAATCAAAATGTCCAGCAGGAATGGATTAACTTTAAGAACATGATTTTCCAGGGGTCCATATAGCTTCAAACCATCACATATGTATATATTCATGTCTTTTGTTAAATTTGGGGATTTTTCAACAATTATTTCTTTGCATATTCTCTCTGCCCCTTTCTATCTTCCTTCTTCTGGAACTCCCACAATGTATATTTTGGTGTGCTTTATGATGTTCTACAGGTTCCTCAGAATCTGTTCACTTTTCTTCATTCTTTCTAAGGCTTTAAATCTTCTCTTTAGCATGGGCCTTTGCTTCCTGTTTCTTTATTTGTTTACTAATCTTTTGTTGAAACCTGAACATTTTGATATTTTAATGTGTTACCACTGGAACTTATACTCAGAGGTATCTCTTCTTTAAGCTTGTTTCCAGCTAGTGGTTAGTGTTGTGATAGAAATTTCCTTGAATGCCAGGA